>CM035119.1:33087248-34287248 GCA_020205555.1 Panax stipuleanatus | reverse complement strand
TAGGGAGGCTTATACCTATTGTAGAATAAATGTTATTTATTTAAATAGATTATTAGTTTAATTTGTTTATTTAAATAAGATTAGAATTGTTCTAATTGATTTATTCACAACCGGTTTAATATGGAGAACCTAAAGGGTCACACCATAAAAGGAAGAAGAATTATTTAAGAAGAAAATGGCATGATAGTAATAATGCATTAAGTATAATTAATTTAATCTATGATGATAGAATAAATTAAATAGCTTAATGTTTATTATTTAATATTTTAGAAATATTAAATATAAATTAATAAGAGGAGTCTTATTAATATTATTATTATTATTATTATTTTAATTCTAAAGGAGTTTAGGAATTAATATAATATCAGTACTCTCTCTCAATCCTAATAAAGATTAGGATATAAATTAATTAAAAGTAATTAATTAATTAATTAAATAAAACCCTATTCTAATTAGATTAGGAGGGTTAACCTAATATCTATATAAGAGAGTCTTATATCAGAAATAAGGAACGTGAATTTTTAAAGAGTTGGGAGTACACATATTCTATAGAGATAGAAACAAGGGTTAAGCAAAAACCCATCTTACTGAGTTTTTCATCTTCCTTGGTGGATCACCGTTAGAGGCCAAATATTTGGGTGGCTGACATTGATCAAGGGAAGGTGTGACACCCCCAAATCCGGGTACTTCGTTTCCACATGATTTGGTGTTCACTTTCTAATATAACATATATCTACCCAATGCATAATGCAAAATAAACTACAACTTAAATTAAAATATCTAAATCTCCCTTAAAACAAGGGTTACAACCTTCTCAAAATCAATCCCAGGGTTACTCTAACCTTGACATGAATATAATAAAGTGCGGAAATAAAACATAACATTCAATTATTACAATCATTCTCAAATAAAAAAAAACAAGTCTTCACTTGCTTTGCTTTCCCTTGCCCTTACTTGTAGACGGAGCATTAGCGTTATCAACCTTAACTGAAATTGTTATTTAATGCAAGAGTGAGCAAACCACAGCTCACTGGAGTTTAACAATAATATAGACATGAAAGAATATCTTTAAGAAAATCTGAACAACTTAGCTTGCTTCAATAATAAAGAATTGAATAATAATTCTCTATCAATATTAAAATTTGGATATAGAATTTATCTGAGGGTCATAAGACCTTTGAACTCTTGTCCTAGGTATTAAATATTTAACAGTCAATAAGACTATGGACCTTAACTCGTACTTAGGGGGATCAGCCCTTCGTACCATGTATTGTGCACAACCATCTTAACGCTATGCGTAGTAACCTCCCCTAGTAAATAGGGTTGTTCAACTCAGTAATTTGAATCCAAGTCCGCACCAAAGAAAGTTTGGTTTGGATAATCTTACAAGGGTAATTTAGAATTCACGTTCATCAACGAAGGATTAGTTGAATCGACTTCCAATAATTCAAAATAAAAGAATTATGAATTAACATATGCTTTAGAAGTAAACATAAAGCATTTAAGATAATAATTCGATCTTACTTGAACAATAAGTTAAGACCATTTCAATTAAATAAACAATTGTCCAATACTGAAATGGAAAGGACATTATATGAATTCAAGAGATCATATAAAATCAATACAAGATTAGGGTTTAGAAAACTTGCGTAAAATTAACGAGTTTAAGGTTTAGAAGACTTGCATAAAATTAACGAGTTTAACGTTTAGAAGACTTGCCTCAAGCGCAAGCTACTTAACACAATTCACGTACTTTAATACTTCCTACACATATATATTCAATCACAATAACCTAAATTAGTTAGCACGTAACTAATTCACATAGGTGGTTAACCCTCATGGTTAACTCACATTCTGATTAAATAGTAATAATAATCAACCATCACATAGTTAATTACATCACCTACATATTCACATAATTAAATTAATTATGTATTTAACTCAATTATAATTAAACAATTATAATTCAAACACTTAATAAAATTATAATTACTTAAATTATCATTACCTTTTAAATTATAAACAATTTATAATTTAAAATCAATTAAACCACATTCATGCATTTATAATTACACAATTTATAATTAATCATGTATTTATCAATTATAATCAATAATTAATTAAACTATAACATGCATTATAATTACACAAGTTATAATTAATTATGTAATTATCAATAAAAAAATTCACAATTAAACATGCATTTATTAAATTATAATTACATAAATTATAATTTAAATTAAAATAATTAAACTTCTATACCTTATAATTTCACAAAATTTATAATTTAAATTACACATTTACTCTTAATTATAATTAAGTAACTTATTAAACAATTATAGTTTTAAATACCATATTAGGTTTTCAAAATTTCTTTTATTTTCCAAATTATGAAATTACCAACTTCGTGTTAACACATGTTATAGAAGCTAGATATATGTTCATTATCTTAGGAATAATGTAACTTAGGCATGAAAATAATCTGCACAATTGTTTAAAACACACTGCCACTGCACCGAACCCGGCGCAGCTGCGCAGCCAGCTGCCTTAAACCCGGCGCAGCTGCGCAGGTAAAGGCTCTGGTAAAAGCAAGCGGCGCAACTGCGCTGCTTCTGGCCTTGCTTCCGGCGCAGCTGCGCAGCAGCTCGGCCAGACGCAGACAGCCACGGCTCCCTGCTTTACCGGACAACCCATACAAGCCAAAAATACAGTAACATAGACACTGTAAATCATATATACGCTGTAATACATATATCTAACATGCACTCAAAACATAAACTCATTTAAACAACGAGAATCAATAGTTTTAAAAATCCAATTTGGCCATTTTCATGAAAACTCATATTTTTCCACAAAATAATCTACTGTAATAGAATTTCTCAAGTAATTCAACTTATAACACATGAAATCTCTTCATAATTGAATATAACATAATAACCAATTCTAATTAGACATACTAACACATACAAATTCCTAAATTTTCCATTCTAAAACCAATCAATATACATAAAACAATATGAACAAAACTTTTTTCATGAAACTTGTTTTAACAGTAATTTAATTCCTGAAAATCCTCTTATGACATACAATTACCACAATCAACACATGGATACAATACATACATATAAAATTTATGATTTCATAACTTCCATGAAAACTCAACTTTTGACAGAGAATAAAATACATGAAACATATGAATTGAGTTCTATAATTGTAAGAGTAAAATTATAGATTATAACCTTTTTGATAATCGGTAATGAAGAAGATGATGATGCTTAAGCTCTTCCTTTTCTTCTTCGTCTCTCTTCTCTAACTCTTCCTCTGTTCTTTCTTTTCTCTCTTACACTGATATTCTTTCTAACGTAGTTTAGACTAACGTATAATATAATACGTAGTAATAGATATAGGCTTAATTATATAATATAACTGACAAATATATTAAGTATAATGTCAGTTACAAATTTCAAAAAGCCACAATGCCTTGTTTGGCAAAACTTATTTTTAAAAACAGATTATTAAAACTAAGGCCATGTTTGGTAAACAGTTTATTTAAATAGTTTTTTGATAGTTAGGGCCTCGTTTGGTAGAAATAGGTTTAAAATAATTATAAGGGCCTTGTTTGGTTAAAGTAAATTTAAAAATCCTTTTCTTTATTTTAATAAATTATTTGACGCATACTTTAATGTCACATTTTAATTAATTAAATATTAATCATCTAATTTAATCAATTAAAATCTAACATCAATAAATCACATAAAATTGTCACCTAATTATAATTACTCGCTAATTATAATCCATGTAACACTTCATCACATATCTCAACTAATTTAATTATCTCAATTAAATTAGAACTATAATATAAAATTCATATACATTAATTAAATTAAATATTACACACTCATTTAATTAATATATACACTTAATTAAATCACTCCATAAATCACATAATTTATTTATTTAACTTAATAAATAAATCACATAAAATATTTATTTAATTCAATAAATATTTAAAATTAAATATAAAATCACAATCGTTACAGAAGGAGCCACTACAGAGGAATCAAAGGAATCAAAGGAGTAGAACTTGTACCTGAGGAAGCTTGGATCTTCAAAGGTATAATTCTATTTTTCTCCTTCTTCATTCACTGATAATTGATGCATAAGAATGATCATGGTAATGGGTTTGTATAAATTTTTAAAAACCTAGTTTTTTACGCTTCCGCCCTATTTATGTGATTTGATTGCATGATTGCGTTACGTACAAACCCAACAATATGGTGAACAGAGTAGGACTGCTAGATCTGAGATATCTAAGGAGCTCTTCCGATCTCGGATGACCGAGGGCACTGCCGTCGAGACTCATGTTCTGAAGGTAATCTATTTGATTGAACGCCTTGGACAGCTTGGGTTCGTCATGGATGGGGAGTTGAGTCAAGACTTGGTCTTGCAGTCACTCCCTAAGACCTTCTCGCAGTTTGTGGTTAATTTTCACATGAATAAGCTAGATGTCAGCTTGCCTGAGCTGCTTAACATGCTGAAAACTGCAGAAGGTCACTTCTCATCCAAGAAGAACCATGTCTTGATGGTGGATTCTTCCAATAAAAGGAAGAGGCCCAAGGTGTCTTCTGAAAAGAAGAAATCTAAGAAGGCTAAGGGAAAAGGGAAAGAAAAGGAGCAAAAGAAACCTGAACCAGCTAAAGGAATGTGCTTTCATTGCAATGAGCCAGTACATTGGAAGAGGAGCTGCAAGAAGTTTCTAGCAGAGAAGAAGCTTGGAGAAGCTTCGACTTCCAATCAAGGTTTGTTTAAGATTGAAATTAATTTTTCTGAAAGTCATAATTCTACTTGGGTATTGGATACCGGCTGTGGTTCTCACATATGTAATACTGTGAAGGGACTGGTCAGAAGTAGAAAGCTGAACAAAGATGAGGTGATCCTACGAGTGGGAAATGGAGCAAAAGTTGTTGCATTAGCTGTAGGAACTTATTATTTAGCAATGCCTTGATAGTAGTGTGCATACAAGCCAATCATGTATGATGATAAAGCACGTACTTTGTAAACAATCTTATTTATTTATTAATAAAATATTCATTTATTAAAGGCATTTAATTATCTACATGTTGCTGTTTTTATAATATGTAAATAACCCATAGTTTTAAGCAATGCTTTTAGAATCATGATGATGATCATGCTAATGAGATCTAAATTCTTAGAAAGTTTTAAAACTAAAATAGTTCCCAATCGTGGGATTACTAAAAAGGGGATTAGTAAATCCGGATAGATTGGTACATATGTTGCTTGCTCATTGGATGAGGATGATTGATCTCATGATCATTTGTGTGGAGACACTAAAGCAAGTATGTAGGTGCTTATTGGAGAATAAGTTCACTGAACGTGATTCGCTATGGAATACCTAATGGAGATTTACTCGCCTGTCAATAGGAATTCCTAATGTGATAGTAGTACAAGTAATCCTTGGACTTGAGATCATCATAGTATCTTGTATGTAACAAATTATACTTTGACTTATTCCTTAAGACCTTTTAAGGCATATATAGGGTATGCTTGGGTATAATGAGTTACATATGGAGATAATGAATGATCAATAAAGAATCTACCACCTCTAGTAAAAGAGGAGATATGTCCTATGTGATTCGTTAAATGACAACCCAGGAATCCTTGGCCAAGGTGAAATGAAATTAGAAAGGAGTTTCTAATTTGCATTATTTGGAGTTGTGCATTTTCTAATCGAAATACATATAATTAAATAAAATAAGACTTGACAGTAAATCCATGTCTTATATTTAATTGGGACATTGTATGGTGGAAGGATTGAATTGTACGGTAACTATTTACTCACAGGTTCTTTTTGATTAATGTTGAAATCTATATTATCTGGAAAGTCGTTGATCGCTAGGGAGGCTTATCCCTATTGTAGAATAAATATTATTTATTTAAATAAATTATTAGTTTAATTTATTTATTTAAATAAGATTAAAATTATTTTAATTGATTTATTCACAACCGGTTTAATATGGAGAACCTAAAGGGTCACACCATAAAAGGAAGAATAATTATTTAAGAAGGTAATGACATAATCGTAATAATGCATTAAGTATAATTAATTTAATCTATGGTGATAGAATAAATTAAATAGCTTAATGTTTATTATTTAATATTTTGGAAATATTAAATATAAATTAATAAGAGGAGTCTTATTAATATTATTACAATTATTATTATTTTAATTTCTAAAGGAGTTTAGTAATTAATTTAATATTTAGTACTCTCATTTATTCCTAATAAGATTAGGAGACAAATTAATTAAATGAATTTAATTAATTATTCCCATGTGGTGGGAAGCCTAAATTAATTAAAGGAGTTTAATTAATTAAAAGAAATCCCATGTCTAATAGGATTAGAAGGGTTGACCAATGTCTATATAAGAGAAGTCTTATAATAGATATTAGATTGATGCAATTCCAATTGTTGGAGAGTACTCCTTTTCTATAGAGGATAGAAAACTAAGGTTAAGCCAAACACCCTCCTTCTTGATAATTCATCTTCCTTGGTGGATCACCTCTAGAGGCCAAACACTTGGGTGGCTAACGTTGATCAAAGAAAGGAATCTAACCCGAAAATTCAAGGAGATCACGAAGAACAAGGAGTTGAACTAGTACCTGTGGAAGCTTCGTTCTACAAGGGTATGATTCCATAACTTCTTATTTATCGTTTTAAATTAATAATTTGCATAAAGGATGATCCGGGTAATGGTTTTGTAGAAATTTTTTAAACTCTGATATACCATGCTTCCGCTAATTTTTGCAATTTGATTGCGTCACGATTTCGTACAAACCCAACAGTGGCATCAGAGCCAAATCTTTATGCAATTATTAATTTATTTTTGATTTCATATACATATGGGTATGTATTTAAAATAATTTATTGGGAATAATTTTATTGTATAAAATTATATTTTTTTTTAAAAAAAAAAAGAAAAAAAAAATACTTTTTTTGGGACGAATCACAATTTTTTTTGGTGCTAATCTTGAATTCTGCAAAGAAAAGGTGTTGTCTCTTTCCTACTCCAAAAAAGAAGGTGACCCATCATGAAAGGACTTTTTTTAATAAACCTGCAGGACTCTTTTAATAAAAGAAGGTGACTTCTTTTTAAAAAATAAATATGATATATTTATATATTATATTCTAAATAATTTTATAATTAAAATAAAGAGTTTATTTTAATCTTGAAATTGGATTTCATGCAATTTAAAATTGCCCATTAAATGATACTCATATATATATGGAATGTTTTAATTCGTGAGATGAATATTTATTTATTGATATATATGGTGATATGTATGAAAATAAATGGGGATTGATTATGGACTATTTGACCAATGTGATTGGATTTTATTTTAGTTGAATGCTTGAATGAATGAGTTTTATTAAATGGGGTCTGCGTACCTCGTCTTCTCTAAAATTTTTTTCTTGATGTAAAATTCTATCTCCTTCCTATGTACTTCCCCTTGACTGTTGATCAAGGTTTCTATTTAAATTAAATAGTTTAATGTAATAAGAATAGTTAGAATTATCTTGAAGAAATTGGAGACCAAGGAGCAAGGAGCGCGTGAAGACCCGTTTGTATGGAGCCCGAGTTTAAATGTAATAGTTATATTTAAATTTAAATTCTTGCACTCCTAGGTTTGACCTTTTGGTTCACTTTGTGGCTCTAGTGAACCAAACTAGAATAAAAGTCCATAATCAATCCGGGTAGAATATAATATTCTATATTGCATGCTAAATATTATATATATTATATTTTATGCAAACATGCTTCGCATGTTTAATAAAATGACGCGTATTTTATATATATATGTGCATGCGCGCTAAACAAGATGAGACAAATAATAACAAACCCCTCAAAGAAATAATATTAAGTCTGAAGCGTTCAATGATATTTGGAATATCGAACGTCGCCTTCTAGCATGATAAATTAATAGAGTATTAAATATTTAATATGAGCTTGTTGTGCTATCCACAAGGCGAGTATTGCGTATTTAAGATGTTAATTAATCACATTTGATGCTTATCAAGAAAATTGAACGATCTAGTCTTGTTGTGCTATCCACAAGGACGAACATTTTTCTTTTTTGAATTTATGGAAGTGCTAGGCTGGACTTAACTTAAATCATTTTAGTTCGGATGTGCACACACTTGACCATTATGATTTAAGAGGCAAAATAAAAGGAGTTATATAGTGTTGTAATTGACAAGAGTTGTCTACCTATTTATTTGTATATCGCTTGTTGTGCTATCCACAAGGTTATATACATTTGAAATGGGATCCTTATTCTCACTAGCAAATCTTTAATTAGATGTTGCCGAACTATATAAGTGAGGGTAATATAGTTTGATGAAAATAGTGGGAGATACCAATTTAAAATAAAGACCTAAATTTATTTTGGTATGCAAAGTTAATAAAATGAATGTTTGCTAAAATGTTGTTTTCTTTCACATGCAGAATTTTAAAAATGTCTAAATCACTAATCTCAGTACGAAGCATACTTGATGCTAATAAGCTTACCGGGCCGAATTATACGGACTGGCTAAGAAATCTGAGAATAGTTCTCACTGCTGAAAAGATTTCTTATGTCCTAAACTCACATGTCCCTGGAACTGTTCCAGAAACAACCTCTGAGGAAGAGATTGCCACCATTGTAAAGTGGCAAGATGATGCATCTGTAGCTCAATGCATCATGCTCGCATCCATGAATAACGAGTTTCAGCGTCAGCAAGAAAACATGGATGCTCCTACTATGTTGATTCACCTCAAGGAGTTGTATGGTGAACAAAGTAGGACTGCTAGATATGAGATATCTAAGGAGCTCTTCCGATCTCGGATGACCAAGGGCAAGGTGAACATAAAGGAACAAAAGAAATCTGATCCAGCTAGCAAAGGAATGTGCTTCCATTGCAACGAGCCGGGTCATTGGAAGAAAAACTGCAAGAAGTTTCTGGCAGACAAGAAGCTTGGAGAAGCTTCGACTTCCAATCAATGTTTGTTCATGATTGAAATTAATTTTTCAGAAAGTCAAAATTCTACTTGGGTATTGGATACCGGCTGTGGTTCTCACATATGTAATAATGTGAAGGGACTGGTCAGAAGTAGAAAGCTGAACAATGATGAGGTGATCCTACGAGTAGGGAATGGAGCAAAGGTTGCTGCATTAGCTGTAGGAACTTATTATTTAGCAATGCCTTCGGGCAAGTCCATTTATCTTAATAATTATTATTATGTTCCGAATATTATTAAAAACATTATTTCAATTTCTGTATTGGATATGGAAGGATTTAACGTTGTTATAAAGAACAATAGTTGTTCTATTTATAAAGACGATGTTTTATATGGTATTGAAAATTTGCGAAATGGACTTTATACACTTGACTTACAAGAAAATATATTTCAAATTGAACAAACTAAGAAAAGGAAAAGAGATGATATTAATTATACCTACATGTGGCACTGTAGACTCGGTCATATCAATGAAACAAGATTATCCAAGTTGCATAAAGATGGGCTCCTCGAGCTATCCGATTATGAATCATATCCAACTTGTGAATCTTGTCTCATGGGTAAAATGACTAAATCTCCTTTTAGTGGAAGAGGAGAAAGAGTTACAGAGTTGTTGACATTGATTCACACAGACGTTTGTGGGCCTATGACAACAAGTGCACGGGGTGGGTATTCTTATTTTATTACTTTCACTGATGATCACTCAAGATTTGGATATGTGTATTTAATGAAATACAAGTCAGAATCATTTGAAAAGTTCAAAGAGTTCAGAAGTGAAGTAGAGAAACAAACGGGCAAGAGTATAAAGATACTTCGATCAGATCGAGGCGGAGAATACTTAAGCGGTGAGTTTCTCAATTGTCTCAAAGAAAATGGTATAATCTCACAATGGACTCCTCCAGGTACACCACAGTTAAATGGAATATCTGAAAGGAGAAATCGAACACTGTTAGACATGGTTCGATCCATGATGAGTTTTACCGACCTTCCAATTTCCTTCTGGGGATATGCCCTAGAAACGGCTGCATACCTACTTAACAAGGTACCTACCAAATCCGCCCCAAAGACTCCATATGAGATGTGGAAGGGGAGGAAACCAAATCTTAAGCATGTTAAGACTTGGGGTTGTCCAGCTTATGTCAAAAAGTTTGAACATGATAAGCTACAGACTAAATCCGAAAAGTGTAGATTTGTGGGATACCCTAAAGAAACTGTAGGGTATTATTTCTATCATCTAACTGATCAAAAGGTGTTTGTTGCGAAATATACTGCCTTCTTGGAAAAGGAGTTTATCCATGAAGGGGTCAGTGGGAGTAAGATATATCTTGAAGAAGTTCAAGAACCACAAATTACCACGGATCAAAGTCAGGTACCTGACCAAGTAGAAGAACCTACTATACCACACCCTGTTCGTAAATCTTGGAGAGTACCGAAGATACCTGAGAGGTATGGATTCGTTATAGAGGATGACGATGAGGTACACATCATGAATGATGATGATCCATTGAATTACGAACAGGCCATGAGTAATAAAGACTCAGGGAAATGGCTTGAAGCCATGAAATCCGAAATGGACTCCATGTATGAAAACAAAGTATGGACTTTGGTTTCACCACCTGAAGGCATTAAGCCTATTGGGTGTAAATGGGTCTTTAAAAGAAAGATTGGAGCGGACGGCAAGGTGGAGACCTATAAGGCCCGACTGGTTGCAAAAGGTTTCAAACAAAGACAAGGAGTTGATTATGATGAAACCTTTTCACCAGTACCTATGCTCAAGTCCATTCGGATTTTGCTTGCAATTGCAGCTTATAACGACTATGAGATCTGGCAGATGGACGTGAAAACGGCCTTCCTCAATGGAAAACTTGAGGAGGATGTGTATATGACACAGCCAGAGGGATTTGTTTCAAAGGTTGGAATAAATCAAGTCTGTAAGCTGCAACGATCCATTTATGGATTGAAGCAAGCTTCTCGTAGATAGAACATTCGTTTTGATGAGACAATCAAAGAGTTTGATTTTATCAAAAATGACGATGAACCATGTGTATACAAGAAGGTTAGTGGGAGCGTAATTTCATTCCTTGTATTATATGTTGATGATATATTACTGATAGGGAATGACATTCCTATGCTACAATCAATTAAAATCTGGTTATCTAAACACTTCTCCATGAAGGACTTGGGAGAAGCATCCTATATTTTGGGGATAAAGATCTATAGAGATAGATCTAAAAGGATGCTTGGTTTATCCCAAGGAACGTACATTGATACGATGCTAAAGAGGTTTAGCATGGAAGATTCCAAAAGAGGTCTCATGCCGATGAGCCATGGAATACATCTCTCCAAGAAACAGGCCCCAAAGACACCTGAGGAGAGAGACCGTATGAGTAAGATCCCTTATGCTTCTGCAATAGGATCTATCATGTACGGTATGATATGTACTAGACCGGATGTTGGTCATGCACTTAGTGTAACGAGCAGATACCAGTCGAATCCTGGAGAAGAGCACTGGAAGGCAGTGAAAAATATCCTAAAGTACTTGAGAAGGACTAAAGATATTTTTCTTGTCTACGGTGGGTCTGAATTAAAACTCGAGGGCTTCACAGACTCAAGTTTTCAAACGGACCAAGATGACAGTAAATCTATTTCGGGGTATGTTTTACCTTGAACGGAGGCGCAGTGAGTTGGAAGAGTTCCAAGCAGCAAACAGTTGCTGATTCAGTGACAGAGGCAGAGTATATAGCTGCAAGTGAAGCTGCAAAGGAAGCTGTTTGGATGAAGAAGTTCATAACTGAACTTGGTGTGGTTCCTAGCATTGGAGAAGCAGTTCCCGTTTACTGTGACAACACAGGAGCAGTTGCACAGGCTAAGGAACCCAGGTCTCATCAGAAATCTAAACACGTGTTGCGGCGATTTCACTTGATCAGGGAGATCATTGAAAGAGGAGACGTCACCTTGGAGCGTGTAGACTCTCAAGATAACATTGCAGATCCATTTACTAAAGCTTTAACACAACAGCAGTTTGATCGTCACTTAGAGAAGATGGGTATGAGATACCATGGCGATTGGCTTTAGTGCAAGTGGGAGATTGATAGTAGTGTGCATACAAGCCAATCATGTATGATGATAAAGCACGTACTTTGTAAACAATCTTATTTATTTATTAATAAAATATTCATTTATTAAAGGCATTTAATTATCTACATGTTGCTGTTTTTATAATATGTAAATAACCCATAGTTTTAAGCAATGCTTTTAGAATCATGATGATGATCATGCTAATGAGATCTAAATTCTTAGAAAGTTTTAAAACTAAAATAGTTCCCAATCGTGGGATTACTAAAAAGGGGATTAGTAAATCCGGATAGATTGGTACATATGTTGCTTGCTCATTGGATGAGGATGATTGATCTCATGATCATTTGTGTGGAGACACTAAAGCAAGTATGTAGGTGCTTATTGGAGAATAAGTTCACTGAACGTGATTCGCTATGGAATACCTAATGGAGATTTACTCGCCTGTCAATAGGAATTCCTAATGTGATAGTAGTACAAGTAATCCTTGGACTTGAGATCATCATAGTATCTTGTAAGTAACAAATTATACTTTGACTTATTCCTTAAGACCTTTTAAGGCATATATAGGGTATGCTTGGGTATAATGAGTTACATATGGAGATAATGAATGATCAATAAAGAATCTACCACCTCTAGTAAAAGAGGAGATATGTCCTATGTGATTCGTTAAATGACAACCCAGGAATCCTTGGCCAAGGTGAAATGAAATTAGAAAGGAGTTTCTAATTTGCATTATTTGGAATTGTGCATTTTCTAATCGAAATACATATAATTAAATAAAATAAGACTTGACAGTAAATCCATGTCTTATATTTAATTGGGACATTGTATGGTGGAAGGATTGAATTGTACGGTAACTATTTACTCACAGGTTCTTTTTGATTAATGTTGAAATCTATATTATCTGGAAAGTCGTTGATCGCTAGGGAGGCTTATCCCTATTGTAGAATAAATATTATTTATTTAAATAAATTATTAGTTTAATTTATTTATTTAAATAAGATTAAAATTGTTTTAATTGATTTATTCACAACCGGTTTAATATGGAGAACCTAAAGGGTCACACCATAAAAGGAAGAATAATTATTTAAGAAGGTAATGACATAATCGTAATAATGCATTAAGTATAATTAATTTAATCTATGGCGATAGAATAAATTAAATAGCTTAATGTTTATTATTTAATATTTTGGAAATATTAAATATAAATTAATAAGAGGAGTCTTATTAATATTATTACAATTATTATTATTTTAATTTCTAAAGGAGTTTAGTAATTAATTTAATATTTAGTACTCTCATTTATTCCTAATAAGATTAGGAGACAAATTAATTAAATGAATTTAATTAATTATTCCCATGTGGTGGGAAGCCTAAATTAATTAAAGGAGTTTAATTAATTAAAAGAAATCCCATGTCTAATAGGATTAGAAGGGTTGACCAATGTCTATATAAGAGAAGTCTTATAATAGATATTAGATTGATGCAATTCCAATTGTTGGAGAGTACTCCTTTTCTATAGAGGATAGAAAACTAAGGTTAAGCCAAACACCCTCCTTCTTGATAATTCATCTTCCTTGGTGGATCACCTCTAGAGGCCAAACACTTGGGTGGCTAACGTTGATCAAAGAAAGGAATCTAACCCGAAAATTCAAGGAGATCACGAAGAACAAGGAGTTGAACTAGTACCTGTGGAAGCTTCGTTCTACAAGGGTATGATTCCATAACTTCTTATTTATCGTTTTAAATTAATAATTTGCATAAAGGATGATCCGGGTAATGGTTTTATAGAAATTTTTTAAACTCTGATATACCATGCTTCCGCTAATTTTTGCAATTTGATTGCGTCACGATTTCGTACAAACCCAACATGCCTTCGGGCAAATCCATTTATCTTAATAACTGTTATTATGTTCCGAATATTATTAAAAACATTATTTCAATTTCTATATTGGATATGGAAGGTTTTGACGTTATTATAAAGAACAATGGTTGTTCTATTTATAAAGACGATGTTTTATATGGTATTGGAAATTTGCGAAATGGACTTTATACACTTGACTTACAAGAAAATATATTTCAAATTGAACAAATTAAGAAAAGAAAAAGAGATGATATTAATTATACCTATATGTGGCACTGTAGACTCGGTTATATCAACGAAACAAGATTATCCAAGTTGCATAAAGATGGGCTCCTCGAGCTATCTGATTATGAATCATATCCAACTTGTGAATCTTGTCTCATCGGTAAAATGACTAAATCTCCTTTTAGTGGAAAAGGAGAGAGAGTTACAGAGTTGTTGGCATTGATTCACAAAGACGTTTGTGGACCTATGACAACAAGTGCACGGGGTGGGTATTCTTATTTTATTACTTTCACTGATGATCACTCAAGATTTGGATATGTGTATTTAATGAAATACAAATCAGAATCATTTGAAAAGTTCAAAGAGTTCAGAAGTGAAGTAGAGAAACAAACGGGCAAGAGTATTAAGATACTTCGATCAGATCGAGGTGGAGAATACTTAAGTAGTGAGTTTCTCAATTGTCTCAGAGAAAATGGTATAATCTCACAACGGAGTCCTCCAGGTACACCACAGTTAAATGGAGTATCTGATAGGAGAAATCGAACACTGTTGGACATGGTTCGATCCATGATGAGTTTTACCGACCTTCCAATTTCCTTCTGGGGATATGCCCTAGAAACGGCTGCATACCTACTTAACAAGGTACCTACCAAATCCGCCCCAAAGACTCCATATGAGATGTGGAAAGGGAGGAAACCAAATCTTAAGCATGTTAAGACTTGGGGTTGTCCAGCTTATGTCAAAAAGTTTGAAAATGATAAGCTACAGACTAAATCCGATAAGTGTAGATTTATGGGATACCCTAAAGAAACCGTAGGGTATTATTTCTATCATCCAACTGATCAAAAGGTGTTTGTTGCGAAACATGCTACATTCTTGGAGAAAGAGTTTATCCATGAAGGGGTCAGTGGGAGTAAGATATATCTCGAAGAAGTTCAAGAACCACAAGTTACCACGGACCAAAGTCAAGTACCTAACCAAGTAGAAGAACCTACTGTACCACACCCTGTTCGTAAATCTGGAAGAGTACCGCAGATACCTGAGAGGTATGGATTCGTTATAGAGGATGACGATGAGGTACACATCATGAATGATGATCCATTGAATTACGAACAGGCTATGAGTAATAAAGACTCAGGGAAATGGCTTGAAGCTATAAAATCTGAAATGGACTCCATGTATGAAAACAAAGTATGGACATTGGTTTCACCACCTGAAGGTATTAAACCTATTGGGTGTAAATGGGTTTTTAAGAAAAAGACTGGAGCAGACGAAAAGGTAGAGACCTATAAGGCCCGACTGGTTGCAAAAGGTTTCAAACAAAGACAAGGAGTTGACTATGATGAAACCTTCTCACTGGTAGCCATGCTCAAGTCCATTCGGATTTTGCTTGCGATTGCAGCTTACAACGACTATGAGATCTGACAGATGGACGTGAAAACGGCCTTCCTCAATGGGAAACTTGAGGAGGATGTGTATATGACACAGCCAGAGGGATTTATCTCAAAAGTTGAAACAAATCAAGTCTGTAAGCTATAACGATCCATTTATGGGTTGAAGCAAGCTTCTCGTAGATGGAACATTCATTTTGATGAGACAATCAAAGAGTTTGATTTTATCAAAAACGAGGATGAACCTTGTGTATACAAGAATGTTAGTGGGAGCGCAGTATCATTCCTTGTATTATATGTTGATGATATATTACTGATAGGGAATGACATTCCTATGTTACAATCCATTAAAATCTGGTTATCTAAAAACTTCTCCATGAAGGACTTGGGTGAAGCATCCTATATTTTGGGGATAAAGATCTATAGAGATAGATCTAAAAGGATGCTCGGCTTATCCCAAGGAACGTATATTGATACGATGCTAAAGAGGTTTAGCATGAAAGATTCCAAAAGAGGTCTCATGCCGATGAGCCATGGAATAAATCTCTCCAAGAAACAGGCACCAAAGACACCTGAGGAGAGAGACCGTATGAGTAAGATCCCTTATACTTCTGCAATAGGATCTATCATGTACGGTATGGTATGTACTAGATCGGATGTTGCTCACGCACTTAGTGTAACAAGCAGATACCAGTCGAATCCAGGAGAAGAGCACTGGAAGGCAGTGAAAAATATCCTAAAGTACTTGAGAAGGACTAAAGATATTTTTCTTGTCTACGGTGGGTCTGAATTAAAACTCGAGGGATTCACGGACTCAAGTTTTCAAACAGACCAAGATGACAGAAAATATGTTTCAGGGTATGTGTTTACCTTGAACGGAGGTGCAGTGAGTTGGAAGAGTTCCAAGCAGCAAACAGTTGCTGATTCAGTGACAGAGGCAGAGTATATAGCTGCAAGTGAAGCTGCAAAGGAAGCTGTTTGGATGAAGAAGTTCATAACTGAACTTGGTGTGGTTCCTAGCATCGGAGAAGCAGTTTTCGTATATTGTGACAACACCGGAGCGGTTGCACAGGCTAAGGAACCCAGGTCTCATTAGAAATCTAAACACGTGTTGCGGCGATTTCACTTGATCAAGGAGATCGTTGAAAGAGGAGACGTCACCTTGGAGCGTGTGGACTCTCAAGACAACATTGCAGATCCATTTACTAAAGCTCTAACACAACAGCAGTTTTATCGTCACTTAGAGAAGATGGGTATGAGATACCATGGCGATTGGCTTTAGTGCAAGTGGGAGATTGATAGTAGTGTGCATACAAGCCAATCATGTATGATGATAAAGCACATACTTTGTAAACAATCTTATTTATTTATTAATAAAATATTTATTTAAGGTATATAATTATCTACATGGTGCTGTTTTTATAATATGTAAATAACCCATAGTTTTAAGAAATGCTTTTAGAATCATGATGAGATCATGATAATGCGATCTAAATTCTTAGAAAGCTTAAAAACTAAAATAGTTCCCAATTGTGGGATTACTAAAATGGGGATTAGTAAATCCGGATAGATTGGTACATATGTTGCTTGCTCATTGGATGAGGATGACTGATCTCATGGTCATTTGTGTGGAGACACTAAAGCAAGTATATAAGTGCTTATTGGAGAATAAGTTCACTGAACGTGACTCGCTATGAAAAACCTAATGGAGTTTTACTCGCCTGTCAATAGGAATTCCTAATGTGATAGTAGTACAAGTGATTCTTGGACTTGAGATCATCATAGTATCTTGTATATAACAAATTATACTTTGACTAATTTCTTAAGGCCTTTTAAGGCATATATAGGGTATGCTTGGGTATAATGAGTTACATATGGAGATAATGAATGATCAATAAAGAATCTACCACCTCTAGTAAAAGAGGAGATATGTCCTATGTGATTCGTTAAATGACAACCCAGGAATCCTTGGCCAAGGTGAAATGAAATTAGAAAGGAGTTTCTAATTTGCATTATTTGGAGTTGTGCATTTTCTAATCGAAATACATATAATTAAATAAAATAAGACTTGACAGTAAATCCATGTCTTATATTTAATTGGGACATTGTATGGTGGAAGGATTGAATTGTACGGTAACTATTTACTCACAGGTTCTTTTTGATTAATGTTGAAATCTATATTATCTGGAAAGTCGTTGATCGCTAGGGAGGCTTATCCCTATTGTAGAATAAATATTATTTATTTAAATAAATTATTAGTTTAATTTATTTATTTAAATAAGATTAAAATTATTTTAATTGATTTATTCACAACCGGTTTAATATGGAGAACCTAAAGGGTCACACCATAAAAGGAAGAATAATTATTTAAGAAGGTAATGACATAATCGTAATAATGCATTAAGTATAATTAATTTAATCTATGGTGATAGAATAAATTAAATAGCTTAATGTTTATTATTTAATATTTTGGAAATATTAAATATAAATTAATAAGAGGAGTCTTATTAATATTATTACAATTATTATTATTTTAATTTCTAAAGGAGTTTAGTAATTAATTTAATATTTAGTACTCTCATTTATTCCTAATAAGATTAGGAGACAAATTAATTAAATGAATTTAATTAATTATTCCCATGTGGTGGGAAGCCTAAATTAATTAAAGGAGTTTAATTAATTAAAAGAAATCCCATGTCTAATAGGATTAGAAGGGTTGACCAATGTCTATATAAGAGAAGTCTTATAATAGATATTAGATTGATGCAATTCCAATTGTTGGAGAGTACTCCTTTTCTATAGAGGATAGAAAACTAAGGTTAAGCCAAACACCCTCCTTCTTGATAATTCATCTTCCTTGGTGGATCACCTCTAGAGGCCAAACACTTGGGTGGCTAACGTTGATCAAAGAAAGGAATCTAACCCGAAAATTCAAGGAGATCACGAAGAACAAGGAGTTGAACTAGTACCTGTGGAAGCTTCGTTCTACAAGGGTATGATTCCATAACTTCTTATTTATCGTTTTAAATTAATAATTTGCATAAAGGATGATCCGGGTAATGGTTTTATAGAAATTTTTTAAACTCTGATATACCATGCTTCCGCTAATTTTTGCAATTTAATTGCGTCACGATTTCGTACAAACCCAACATGCCTTCGGGCAAATCCATTTATCTTAATAACTGTTATTATGTTCCGAATATTATTAAAAACATTATTTCAATTTCTATATTGGATATGGAAGGTTTTGACGTTATTATAAAGAACAATGGTTGTTCTATTTATAAAGACGATGTTTTATATGGTATTGGAAATTTGCGAAATGGACTTTATACACTTGACTTACAAGAAAATATATTTCAAATTGAACAAATTAAGAAAAGAAAAAGAGATGATATTAATTATACCTATATGTGGCACTGTAGACTCGGTTATATCAACGAAACAAGATTATCCAAGTTGCATAAAGATGGGCTCCTCGAGCTATCTGATTATGAATCATATCCAACTTGTGAATCTTGTCTCATCGGTAAAATGACTAAATCTCCTTTTAGTGGAAAAGGAGAGAGAGTTACAGAGTTGTTGGCATTGATTCACAAAGACGTTTGTGGACCTATGACAACAAGTGCACGGGGTGGGTATTCTTATTTTATTACTTTCACTGATGATCACTCAAGATTTGGATATGTGTATTTAATGAAATACAAATCAGAATCATTTGAAAAGTTCAAAGAGTTCAGAAGTGAAGTAGAGAAACAAACGGGCAAGAGTATTAAGATACTTCGATCAGATCGAGGTGGAGAATACTTAAGTAGTGAGTTTCTCAATTGTCTCAGAGAAAATGGTATAATCTCACAACGGAGTCCTCCAGGTACACCACAGTTAAATGGAGTATCTGATAGGAGAAATCGAACACTGTTGGACATGGTTCGATCCATGATGAGTTTTACCGACCTTCCAATTTCCTTCTGGGGATATGCCCTAGAAACGGCTGCATACCTACTTAACAAGGTACCTACCAAATCCGCCCCAAAGACTCCATATGAGATGTGGAAAGGGAGGAAACCAAATCTTAAGCATGTTAAGACTTGGGGTTGTCCAGCTTATGTCAAAAAGTTTGAAAATGATAAGCTACAGACTAAATCCGATAAGTGTAGATTTATGGGATACCCTAAAGAAACCGTAGGGTATTATTTCTATCATCCAACTGATCAAAAGGTGTTTGTTGCGAAACATGCTACATTCTTGGAGAAAGAGTTTATCCATGAAGGGGTCAGTGGGAGTAAGATATATCTCGAAGAAGTTCAAGAACCACAAGTTACCACGGACCAAAGTCAAGTACCTAACCAAGTAGAAGAACCTACTGTACCACACCCTGTTCGTAAATCTGGAAGAGTACCGCAGATACCTGAGAGGTATGGATTCGTTATAGAGGATGACGATGAGGTACACATCATGAATGATGATCCATTGAATTACGAACAGGCTATGAGTAATAAAGACTCAGGGAAATGGCTTGAAGCTATGAAATCTGAAATGGACTCCATGTATGAAAACAAAGTATGGACATTGGTTTCACCACCTGAAGGTATTAAACCTATTGGGTGTAAATGGGTTTTTAAGAAAAAGACTGGAGCAGACGAAAAGGTAGAGACCTATAAGGCCCGACTGGTTGCAAAAGGTTTCAAACAAAGACAAGGAGTTGACTATGATGAAACCTTCTCACTGGTAGCCATGCTCAAGTCCATTCGGATTTTGCTTGCGATTGCAGCTTACAACGACTATGAGATCTGACAGATGGACGTGAAAACGGCCTTCCTCAATGGGAAACTTGAGGAGGATGTGTATATGACACAGCCAGAGGGATTTATCTCAAAAGTTGAAACAAATCAAGTCTGTAAGCTATAACGATCCATTTATGGGTTGAAGCAAGCTTCTCGTAGATGGAACATTCATTTTGATGAGACAATCAAAGAGTTTGATTTTATCAAAAACGAGGATGAACCTTGTGTATACAAGAATGTTAGTGGGAGCGCAGTATCATTCCTTGTATTATATGTTGATGATATATTACTGATAGGGAATGACATTCCTATGTTACAATCCATTAAAATCTGGTTATCTAAAAACTTCTCCATGAAGGACTTGGGTGAAGCATCCTATATTTTGGGGATAAAGATCTATAGAGATAGATCTAAAAGGATGCTCGGCTTATCCCAAGGAACGTATATTGATACGATGCTAAAGAGGTTTAGCATGAAAGATTCCAAAAGAGGTCTCATGCCGATGAGCCATGGAATAAATCTCTCCAAGAAACAGGCACCAAAGACACCTGAGGAGAGAGACCGTATGAGTAAGATCCCTTATACTTCTGCAATAGGATCTATCATGTACGGTATGGTATGTACTAGATCGGATGTTGCTCACGCACTTAGTGTAACAAGCAGATACCAGTCGAATCCAGGAGAAGAGCACTGGAAGGCAGTGAAAAATATCCTAAAGTACTTGAGAAGGACTAAAGATATTTTTCTTGTCTACGGTGGGTCTGAATTAAAACTCGAGGGATTCACGGACTCAAGTTTTCAAACAGACCAAGATGACAGAAAATATGTTTCAGGGTATGTGTTTACCTTGAACGGAGGTGCAGTGAGTTGGAAGAGTTCCAAGCAGCAAACAGTTGCTGATTCAGTGACAGAGGCAGAGTATATAGCTGCAAGTGAAGCTGCAAAGGAAGCTGTTTGGATGAAGAAGTTCATAACTGAACTTGGTGTGGTTCCTAGCATCGGAGAAGCAGTTTTCGTATATTGTGACAACACCGGAGCGGTTGCACAGGCTAAGGAACCCAGGTCTCATTAGAAATCTAAACACGTGTTGCGGCGATTTCACTTGATCAAGGAGATCGTTGAAAGAGGAGACGTCACCTTGGAGCGTGTGGACTCTCAAGACAACATTGCAGATCCATTTACTAAAGCTCTAACACAACAGCAGTTTTATCGTCACTTAGAGAAGATGGGTATGAGATACCATGGCGATTGGCTTTAGTGCAAGTGGGAGATTGATAGTAGTGTGCATACAAGCCAATCATGTATGATGATAAAGCACATACTTTGTAAACAATCTTATTTATTTATTAATAAAATATTTATTTAAGGTATATAATTATCTACATGGTGCTGTTTTTATAATATGTAAATAACCCATAGTTTTAAGAAATGCTTTTAGAATCATGATGAGATCATGATAATGCGATCTAAATTCTTAGAAAGCTTAAAAACTAAAATAGTTCCCAATTGTGGGATTACTAAAATGGGGATTAGTAAATCCGGATAGATTGGTACATATGTTGCTTGCTCATTGGATGAGGATGACTGATCTCATGGTCATTTGTGTGGAGACACTAAAGCAAGTATATAAGTGCTTATTGGAGAATAAGTTCACTGAACGTGACTCGCTATGAAAAACCTAATGGAGTTTTACTCGCCTGTCAATAGGAATTCCTAATGTGATAGTAGTACAAGTGATTCTTGGACTTGAGATCATCATAGTATCTTGTATATAACAAATTATACTTTGACTAATTTCTTAAGGCCTTTTAAGGCATATATAGGGTATGCTTGGGTATAATGAGTTACATATGGAGATAATGAATGATCAATAAAGAATCTACCACCTCTAGTAAAAGAGGAGATATGTCCTATGTGATTCGTTAAATGACAACCCAGGAATCCTTGGCCAAGGTAGAATGAAATTAGAAAGAGGTTTCTAATTTGCATTATTTGGAGTTGTGCATTTTCTAATCGAAATACATATGATTAAATAAATTAAGACTTGACAGTAAATCCATGTCTTATATTTAATTGGGACATTGTATGGTGGAAGGATTGAATTGTACGGTAACTATTAACTCACAGGTTCTTTTATGATTAATGTTGAAATCTATATTATCTGGAAAGTCGTTGATCGCTAGGGAGGCTTATCCCTATTGTAGAATAAATGTTATTTATTTAAATAGATTATTAGTTTAATTTATTTATTTAAATAAGATTATAATTGTTCTAATTGATTTATTCACAACCGGTTTAATATGGAGAACCTAAAGGGTCACACCATAAAAGGAAGAAAAATTATTTAAGAAGAAAATGGCATGATAGTAATAATGCATTAATTATAATTAATTTAATCTATGGTGATAGAATAAATTAAATAGCATAATATTTATTATTTAATATTTTAGAAATATTAAATATAAATTAATAAGAGGAGTCTTATTAATATTATTATTATTATTATTATTTTAATTCTAAACGAGTTTAGGAATTAAAATAATATCAGTACTCTCTCTCAATCCTAATAAGATTAGGATATAAATTAATTAAAAGTGTTGAATTAATTAATTAAATAAAACTTTATTCTAATTAGATTAGGAGGGTTAACCTAATATCTATATAAGAGAGTCTTATATCAGAAATAAGGTACGTGAATTTTTCCAAGAGTTGGGAGTAAACTGATAGTAGTGTGCGTACAAGCCAATCATGTATGATGATAAAGCACATACTTTGTAAACAATCTTATTTATTTATTAATAAAATATTTATTTATTAAAGGCATTTAATTATCTACATGGTGTTGTTTTTTATAATATGTAAATAACCCATAGTTTTAAGCAATGCTTTTAGAATCATGATGTTGATCATGCTAATGAGATCTAAATTATTAGAAAGCTTTAAAACTAAAATAGTTTCCAATCGTGGGATTACTAAAAAGGGGATTAGTAAATCCGGATAGATTGGTACATATGTTGCTTGCTCATTGGATGAGGATGACTGATCTCATGGTCATTTGTGCGGAGACACTAAAGCAAGTATGTAGGTGCTTATTGGAGAATAAGTTCACTGAACGTGACTCGTTATGGAATACCTAATGGAGTTTTACTCGCCTGTCAATAGGAATTCCTAATGTGATAGTAGTACATGTGATCCTTAGACTTGAGATCATCATAGTATCTTGTATGTAACAAATTATACTTTGATTAATTCCTTAAGGCCTTTTAAGGCATATATAGGGTATGCTTGGGTGTAATGAGTTACATATGGAGATAATGAATGATCAATAAAGAATCTACCACCTCTAGTAAAAGAGGAGATATGTCCTATGTGATTCGTTAAATGACAACCCATGAATCCTTGGCCAAGGTAGAATGAAATTAGAAAGAGGTTTCTAATTTGCATTATTTGGAGTTGTGCATTTTCTAATCGAAATACATATGATTAAATAAATTAAGACTTGACAGTAAATCCATGTCTTATATTTAATTGGGACATTGTATGGTGGAAGGATTGAATTGTACGGTAACTATTAACTCACAGGTTCTTTTATGATTAATGTTGAAATCTATATTATCTGGAAAGTCGTTGATCGCTAGGGAGGCTTATCCCTATTGTAGAATAAATGTTATTTATTTAAATAGATTATTAGTTTAATTTATTTATTTAAATAAGATTAGGATTGTTCTAATTGATTTATTCACATCCGGTTTAATATGGAGAACCTAAAGAGTCACACCATAAAAGGAAGAAGAATTATTTAAGAAAAAAATGGCATGATAGTAATAATGCATTAAGTATAATTAATTTAATCTACGATGATAGAATAAATTAAATAGCTTAATGTTTATTATTTAATATTTTAGAAATATTAAATATAAATTAATAAGAGGAGTCTTATTAATATTATTATTATTTTAATTCTAAAGGAGTTTAGGAATTAATATAATATCAGTACTCTCTCTCAATCCTAATAAAGATTAGGATATAAATTAATTAAATAAAACCCTATTCTAATTGGATTAGGAGGGTTAACCTAATATCTATATAAGAGAGTCTTATATCAGATATAAGGGACGTGAAATTTTTCAAGAGTTGGGAGTACACATATTCTATAGAGATAGAAACAAGGGTTAAGCCAATAACCCATCTTCTTGAGTTCTTCATCTTCCTTGGTGGATCACCGTTAGAGGCCAAACATTTGGGTGGCTGACATTGATCAAGGGAAGGAGCCACTATTAGAGGAATCAAAGGAATCAAAGGAGTAGAACTTGTACCTGAGGAAGCTTAGATCTTCAAAGGTATAATTCCATGTTCTCTCTTTTCTGTTATTGATAACAAGCACAAAGCATGATCATGGTTATGGGTTTGTATAAATTTTGAAAACCTAGTTTTTACGCTTCCGCCCTATTTATGTGATTTGATTGCATGATTGCGTTACATACAAACCTAACATACACATTTTCTATAGAGATAGAAACAAGGGTTAAGCCAATAACCCATATTCTTGAGTTCTTCATCTTCCTTAGTGGATCACCGTTAGAGGCCAAACATTTGGGTGGTTGACATTGATTAAGGGAAGGAGCCACTACAGAGGAATCAAAGGAATCAAAGGAGTAGAACTTGTACCTGATGAAGCTTGGATCTTCAAAGGTATAATTCTATTTTTCTCCTTCTATATTCACTAATAATTGATGCACAAGAATGATCATGGTTATTGGTTTGTATAAATTTTTGAAAACCTAGTTTTTGCGCTTCTGCCCTATTTATGTGATTTGATTGCATGATTGCGTTACGTACAAACCCAACACAAACATCGCCACTCCGCATAACAGAACAGAAAACTAAGGTCGACCCATACGCCTCGCACAACAAAACACCAACTGGCCAACTCCCACCGGAGCACAAAATGGAGATGCCGTGGACTGATCACACCGCCACGGAAGGTGTCATGCCTCTCATGCGAAGACGACATGCCTGTGGAACCCCCACAGGTGGTTATAGCTCAGGTATACCCTACTGTATATTCTAATAATAATATCATGTCACAACACATGAGACACAATATCAACACAAGGGTTCTAGTATGTACATGTAACAACGAAATAAATATAAATACGAAACTCCAAAGATACGTTAACATGTACATCTCTAAAAGATTAAAATAAACACTAATATGTTAACCCAATTCAAAGAGTAAAAACACGAGTTATATGGATCAATATTAAAACGAAACTATCACATGAATTTGAGAACGAACAATCGTGCAAAACAATAGCTAACTTCTAACGAAAACAAAACGAACAAATCAAAAATATAAGAATTATCGCTGAAGGAGTACGGAATCCGTACCTGGATTAAGCAATGTAATACCCAAAGTATATTCCAAAAACTCGTTTAGACTGTCTCCGTTCAATCTAAATAATTTAATAAGATTTATTACAATCCAATCACTAATAACATAATACTATTAAATTCATTATTAAGTAATTTTTAACTTATTATACACTGTTTTCAATTCGATTTAAAAGTTTGGCACTATAACTAAATAATTATTAAAATATTACATATATATATATATATATATATATATATATACTAATTAACGGCCCACTGGCCTAGCATCACAAACTTTCAGAATCCTAATATAACTACATATATAGGATACATATATAATATTATAGTGTGTGTGTGTGTGTATATATATATATAATGAATGCTATCTTTAATTACCAAATCATACCAATAAAGTCAATAAGCTATTCACATTTACCGAAGCAGTATGTATATAAAATAGGAATTTTAATATCTCAGGATGCTGCTTTCAACATGGCAGATCTCATAATTTTTAAAAGAAATATAGAGATAACTAACTGAATATATCTTGCCAAGTATCAAGTCTAACGAATGATCCCCAATTCAATGCTTAGGCAGCCACGCCTACTTCTTCTTCGCCGCCGCTCCTCTTCTTCTTCTCGTTTGTATAGATATAATGAAGTAATTAGGTTTTGTTTATTATTTATATATCTTATTGTTTCTCCTAATTTTAATAGGATTTTAATATTACACAATTATAAATTATACCCAATTATTTTTAAAGGTCCAAATTAATAAAATCCCTTACTAATTATAGTCCACATAAATTAAATACAATATTTTACCCAAACATAAGAAAAGCCCACATACATTAAATGACTAGTTTGACCCCAAAAAAATGACAAATTCCAATTAATATGCTTAAAATATATAGTCAAATGTTTTTTTTTCGGGTATTACACTTAATCACCTCTTTCTTTGACAATTATAGAGCACCAATGAAACAATAAGAAAGTCGCCCTAAATGAAGACTTGTGTGAGATGTTCACATAGTTTTGAACGCGATAGTGATGGGTTTCTCATTTTGACGCTAATCAAACTAGAATGAAGTAATACAACTCTTAATCACCTCTTTCTTTGTAAATTTTAAACAACCAATGAAACACTATGAAGATCTCCTTAAATGAATACTTGTGTGAGATCTACGCATCATTTTGGACGCGGTAATGATGGGATTGCTCCTTTTGATGCTAATTTCAACTAGAACGAAATAATAGGACTCATAATCTCATATATTTTGACAATTTGAGAGAACTAATGAAACAATAAGAAGGTCTTCCTAAATGAAGACTTGTGTGAGATGTACGCATGGTTTTGAACGCGATAGTCATGGGTTTCTCATTTTGACGCTAATCAAACTAGAACGAATTCATAGGACTCATAATCACCTCCTTCTTTGACAATTTGAGAGAACCAATGAAACAATAAGAAGGTCTCCCAAAATCAAGACTAGATGTACGCATCGTTTTTAATGCGATAATCATAGGATTGCTCCTTTTGATGCTAATTAAATTAAAACGAAGTAATAAGACTCCTAATCACCTCTTTTTTTCATAATTTTAGAGAACCAATGAAACAATAAGAAGGTCTCCTTAAATGAAGACTTGTGTGAGATGTACGTATCGTTTTTAACGCGATAGTCATGAGGCTGATCCTTTTGATGCTAATCAAACTAGAACAAAGTTATAGGGCTTAATCACCTCTTTCTTTGACAATTTTAAAGTACCAATGAAACAATAAGAAGGTCTCCCTAAATGAACAATTGTGTGAGATGTACGCATGGTTTTAAACTCGATAGTCATAGGTTTATCGTTTTAAAGCTAATCAAACTAGAATGAAGTAATACAACTCTTAATCACCTCTTTCTTTGTAAATTTGAAACATTATGAAGGTCTCCCTAAATGAAGACTTGGATGAGATCTACGCATCGTTTTTGACGAGATAGTGATGTGATTGCTCCTTTTGATGCTAATTTCAACTAGAACGATGTAAAAGGACTCATAATCATCTATATTTGGACAATTTAAGATAACTAATGAAATAATAAGAAGGTCTCCCTAAATGAAAACTTGTGTGAGATGTACAGATCGTTTTAAAGGTACTAGTGATAGGATTGTTCCTTTTGATGCTAATCAAACTAGAACGAATTCATAGGACTCATAATCACCTCTTTCATTGACAATTTGAGAGACCCAATGATACAATAAGAAGATCTCCCTAAATCAAAACTTGTGTGAGATGTACGCATCGTTTTAAACGCGATAGTCATACGATTGCTCCTTTTGATGCTAATCAAATTAGAACGATTAAGAAGACTCCTAATCACCTCCTTCTTTCATAATTTTAGAGAACCAATGAAACAATAAGAAGGTCTCCTTAAATGAAGACATGTTTGAGATGTACGCATCGTTTTTAACGCGATAGTCATCGGATTGCTCCTTTGGATGCTACTCAAACTAGAACGAAGTTATAGGACTCCTAATCACCTCTTTCTTTGACAATTTTAGAACACCAATGAAACAATAAGAAGTTCTCCCAAAATGAATACTTTTGTGAGATGTACGCTTGATTTTGAACGCTATAGTCATGAGTTTCTTCTTTTGACGCTAATCAAACAAGAACGAAGTAATACAACTCTTAATCACCTCTTTCTTTGTAAATTTGAAAAAATAATAAAATAATATGAAGGTCTCCGAAAATGTAGACTTGTGTGAGATCTACTCATCATTTTGGACGCGATAGTGATGGGATTGCTCCTTTTGATGCCAATTTAAATTATAACGAAGTAATAGGACTCAAAATCATCTATGTTTTCATAATTTGAGAGAACCAATCAAACAATATGAAGGTGTCCCAAAATGCAGACTTGTGTGAGATGTACGGATCGTTTTGAAGGCACTAGTGATACGATTGCTCATTTTGTTGCTAATCAAACTAGAACGAAGTCATAGGACTCATAATCATATCTTTCTTTGACAATTTGAGAGAACCAATGAAAAAATAAGAAGGTCTCCCTAAATCAAGACTTGTGTGAGATGTATGCATCGTTTTTAACGTGATAGTCATGGGATTGCTCTTTTTGATGCTAATCAAACTAGAACGAAGTTATAGGGCCTAATCACCTCTTTCTTTGACAATTTTAGAGCACCAATGAAACAATAAGAAAGTCTCCCTAAATGAAGACTTGTGTGAGATGTACAAATGGTTTTGAACGCGATAGTGATGGGTTTCTCGTTTTGACGCTAATAAAACTAGAACGAAGTAATACAACTCTTAATCAGCTCTTTCTTTGTAAATTTGAAACAACCAATGAAACACTATGAAGGTCTCCTTAAATGAATACTTGTGTGAGATCTACGCATCGTTTTGGACGCGGTAGTGATGGGATTGCTCCTTTTGATGCTAATTTCAACTAGAACAAAATAATAGGACTCATAATCACATATATTTTGACAATTTGAGAGAACTAATGAAACAATAAGAAGGTCTCCCTAAATAAAGACTTGTGTGAGATATACCATGGTTTTGAACGCGATTGTCATGGGTTTCTCATTTTGACATTAATCAAACTATAACGAATTCATAGGACTCATAATCACCTCCTTCTTTGACAATTTGAGAGAACCAATGAAACAATAAGAAGGTCTCCCAATATCAAGAATTGTGTGAGATGTACTCATCGTTTTTAACGCGATAATCATGGGATTGCTCCTTTTGATGCTAATCAAATTAAAACGAAGTAATAAGACTCCTAATCACCTCTTTCTTTCACAATTTTAGAGAACCAATGAAACAATAAGAAGGTCTCCTTAAATGAAGACTTGTGTGAGATGTACGCATCATTTTTAACGCGATAGTCATGGGGTTGCTCCTTTTGATGCTAATAAAACTAGAAAGAAGTTATAGGACTCCTAATCACCTCTTTCTTTGACAATTTTAGAGCACCAATAAAACAATAAGAAGGTCTCCCGAAATGAAGACTTATGTGAGATGTACGCATGGTTTTAAACTCGATAGTCATGGGTTTATCGTTTTAACGCTAATCAAACTAGAACGAAGTAATACAACTCTTAATCACCTCTTTCTTTGGAAATTTGAAACAATATGAAGGTCTCCCTAAATGAAGACTTGTGTGAGATCTACGCATCGTTTTTGACGTGATAGTGATGTGATTGCTCCTTTTGATGATAATTTCAACTAGAACGAAGTAAAAGGACTCATAATCACCGATATTTTGACAATTTGAGATAACTAATGAAACAATAAGAAGGTCTCCCTAAATAAAAACTTGTGTGAGATGTACGGATCGTTTTGAAGGCACTAGTGATAGGATTGCCCATTTTGATGCTAATCAAACTAGAACGAATTCGTAGGACTCATAATCACCTCTTTCGTTGACAATTTGAGAGACCCAATGAAACAATAAGAAGGTCTTCCTAAATCAAGACATGTGTGAGATGTACGCATCGTTTTTAACGTGATAGTCATAGGATTGCTCCTTTTGATGCTAATCAAATTAGAACGATTAATAAGACTCCTAATCACCTCCTTCTTTCACAATTTTAGAGAACCAATGAAACAATAAGAAGGTCTCCTTAAATAAAGACATGTGTGAGATGTACACATCGTTTTTAACGCGATAGTCATGGGATTCCTCCTTTTGATGCTAATCAAACTAGAACGAAGTTATAGGACTCCTAATCACTTCTTTCTTTAACAATTTTAGTGCACCAACGAAACAATAAGAAGGTCTCCTTAAATGGAGACATGTGTGAGATGTACACATCGTTTTTAATGCGATAGTCATGGGATTGCTCCTTTTGATGCTAATCAAACTAGAACGAAGTTATAGGACTCCTAATCACTTCTTTCTTTAACAATTTTAGTGCACCAACGAAACAATAAGAAGGTCTTCCAAAATGAATACTTTTGTGAGATGTACGCTTGATTTTGAACGCGATAGTCATGAGTTTCTCCTTTTGACGCTAATCAAATTAGAACGAAGTAATACAACTCTTAATCACCTCTTTGTTTGTAAATTTGAAAAAACCAATGAAACAATATGAAGGTCTCCCAAAATGTAGACTTGTGTGAGATCTACTCATAGTTTTGGACGCGATAGTGATGGGATTGCTCCTTTTGATGCTAATTTAAACTAGAACGAAGTAATAGGACTCAAAATCATCTATGTTTTCACAATTTGAGAGAACCAATCAAACAATAAGAAGGTCTCCCGAAATGTAGACTTGTGTGAGATATACGAATCGCTTTGAAGGCACTAGTGATACGATTGCTCCTTTTGTTGCTAATCAAACTAGAACGAAGTCATAGGACTCATAATCATCTCTTTCTTTGACAATTGGAGAGAACCAATGAAAAAATAAGAAGGTCTCCCTAAATCAAGACTTGTGTGAGATGTATGCATCGTTTTTAACGCGATAGTCATGGGATTGCTCCTTTTGATGTTAATCAAACTAGAACGAAGTTATAGGGCCTAATCACATCTTTCTTTGACAATTTTAGAGCACCAATGAAACAATAAGAAAGTCTCCCTAAATGAAGACTTGTGTGAGATGTACACATGGTTTTGAACGCGATAGTGATGGGTTTCTCGTTTTGACGCTAATAAAACTAGAACGAAGTAATACAACTCTTAATCAGCTCTTTCTTTGTAAGTTTGAAACAACCAATGAAACACTATGAAGGTCTCCTTAAATGAATACTTGTGTGAGATCTACGCATCGTTTTGGACGCGGTAGTGATGGGATTCCTCCTTTTGATGCTAATTTCAACTAGAATGAAATAATAGGACTCATAATCACATATATTTTGAAAATTTGAGAGAACTAATGAAACAATAAGAAGGTCTCCCTAAATAAAGACTTGTGTGAGATGTACCATGGTTTTGAACGCGATTGTCATGGGTTTCTCATTTTGACGTTAATCAAACTATTAAGAATTCATAGGACTCATAATCACCTCCTTCTTTGATAATTTGAGAGAACCAATGAAACAATAAGAAGGTCTCCCAATATCAAGAATTGTGTGAGATGTACACATCGTTTTTAACGCGATAATCATGGGATTGCTCTTTTTGATGCTAATCAAATTAAAACGAAGTAATAAGACTCCTAATCACCTCTTTCTTTCACAATTTTAGAGAACCAATGAAACAATAAGAAGGTCTCCTTAAATGAAGACTTGTGTGAGATGTACGCATCATTTTTAACGCGATAGTCATGGAGTTGCTCCTTTTGATGCTAATCAAACTAGAAAGAAGTTATAGGACTCCTAATCACCTCTTTCTTTGACAATTTTAGAGAACCAATAAAATAATAAGAAGGTCTCCCTAAATGAAGACTTATGTGAGATGTACGCATGGTTTTAAACTCGATAGTCATGGGTTTATCGTTTTAACGCTAATCAAACTAGAACGAAGTAATACAACTCTTAATCACCTCTTTCTTTGGAAATTTGAAACAATATGAAGGTCTCCCTAAATGAAGACTTGTGTGAGATCTACGCATCGTTTTTGACGTGATAGTGATGTGATTGCTCCTTTTGATGATAATTTCAACTAGAACGAAGTAAAAGGACTCATAATCACCTATATTTTGACAATTTGAGATAAATAATAAAATAATAAGAAGGTCTCCCTAAATGAAAACTTGTGTGAGATGTACGGATCGTTTTGAAGGCTCTAGTGATAGGATTGCTCCTTTTGATGCTAATCAAACTAGAACGAATTCATAGGACTCATAATCACCTGTTTCATTAACAATTTGAGAGACCCAATGAAATAATAAGAAGATCTCCCTAAATCAAGACTTGTGTGAGATGTACGCATCGTTTTTAACTCGATAGTCATAGGATTGCTCCTTTTGATGCTAATCAAATTAGAACGAAATAATAAGACTCCTAATCACCTCCTTCATTCACAATTTTAGAGAGCCAATGAAACAATAAGAAGGTCTCCTTAAATGAAGACATGTTTAAGATGTAGGCATCGTTTTTAACGCGATAGTCATGGGATTGCTCCTTTTGATGCTAATCAAACTAGAACGAAGTTATAGGACTCCTAATCACTTCTTTCTTTGACAATTTTAGTGCACCAATGAAACAATAAGAAGGTCTCCCAAAATGAATACTTTTGTGAGATGTACGCTTGATTTTGAACGCGATAGTCATGCGTTTCTCCTTTCGACGCTAATCAAACAAGAACGAAGTAATACAACTCTTAATCACCTCTTTCTTTGTAAATTTGAAAAAACCAATGAAACAATATGAAGGTCTCCCAAAATGTAGACTTGTGTGAGATCTACTCATCGTTTTGGACGCAATAGTGATGGTATTGCTCTTTTTGATGCTAATTTAAATTAGAACGAAGTAATAGGACTCAAAATCATCTATGTTTTCACAATTTGAGAGAACCAATCAAACAATAAGAAGGTCTCCCGAACTGTAGACTTGTGTGAGATGTACGGATCGTTTTGAAGGCACTAGTGGTACGATTGCTCCTTTTGTTGCTAATCAAACTAGAACGATGTCATAAGACTCATAATCATCTTTTTCTTTGATAATTTGAGAGAACCAATGAAACAATAAGAAGGTCTCCCTAAATCAAGACTTGTGTGAGATGTACGCATAGTTTTTAACACGATAGTCATGGGACTGCTCGTTTTGATGCTAATCAAACTAGAACAAAGTTATAGGGCTTAATCACCTCTTTCTTTGACAAATATAGAGCACCAATAAAACAATAAGAAAGTCTCCCTAAATGAAGACTTGTGTGAGATCTTCACATGGTTTTGAACGCGATAGTGATGGGTTTCTCGTTTTGACGCTAATCAAACTAGAACGAAGTAATACAACTCTTAATCACCTCTTTCTTTGTAAATTTGAAACAACCAATGAAACACTATGAAGGTCTCCTTAAATGAATACTTGTGTGAGATCTACGCATCGTTTTGGACGCGGTAGTGATGGGATTGCTCCTTTTGATGCTAATTTCAACTAGAACAAAATAATAGGACTCATAATCACATATATTTTGACAGTTTGAGAGAAATAATGAAACAATAAAAAGGTCTCCCTAAATGGAGACTTGTGTCAGATGTACGCATGGTTTTGAACGCGATTGTCATGGGTTTCTCATTTTGACGCTAATCAACGTAGAACGAATTCATAGGACTCATAATCACCTCCTTCTTTGACAATTTGAGAGAACCAATGAAACAATATGAAGGTCTCCCAAAATCAAGACTTGTGTGAAATGTACGCATCGTTTTTAACGCGATAATCATAGGATTGCTCCTTTTGATGCTAATCAAATTAAAATAAAGTAATAAGACTCCTAATCACATCTTTCTTTCATAATTTTAGAGAACCAATGAAATAATAAGAAGGCCTCCTTAAATGAAGTCTTGTATGAGATGTACACATCGTTTTTAACGCGATAGTCATGGGGTTGCTCCTTTTGATGTTAATCAAACTAGAACGAAGTTATAGGACTCCTAATCACCTCTTTCTTTGACAATTTTAGAGCACCAATGAAACAATAAAAAGGTCTCCCTAAATGAAGACTTGTGTGAGATGTACGCATGGTTTTGAACTCGATAGTCATGTGTTTATCGTTTTAACGCTAATCAAACTAGAACGAAGTAATACAACTCTTAATCACCTCTTTCTTTGGAAATTTGAAACAATATGAAGGTCTCCCTAAATGAAGACTTGTGCGAGATCTACGCATCGTTTTTGACGTGATAGTGATGTGATTGCTCCTTTTGATGCTAATTTCAACTAGAACGAAGTAAAAGGACTCATAATCACCTATATTTTGACAATTTGAGATAACTAATGAAACAATAAGAAGGTCTCCCTAAATGAAAACTTATGTGAGATGTACGGATCGTTTTGAAGGCACTAGTGATAGGATTGCCCCTTTTGATGCTAATCAAACTAGAACGAATTCGTAGGACTCATAATCACCTCTTTCGTTGACAATTTGAGAAACCCAATGAAACAATAAGAAGGTCTTCCTAAATCAAGACATGTGTGAGATGTACGCATCGTTTTTAACGCGATAGTCATCGGATTGCACCTTTTGATGCTAATCAAATTAGAACGATTAACAAGACTCCTAATCACCTACTTCTTTCATAATTTTAGAGAACCAATGAAACAATAAGAAGGTCTCCTTAAATGAAGACATGTGTGAGATGTACGCATCGTTTTTAATGCGATAGTCATGGGATTGCTCCTTTTGATGCTAATCAAACTAGAACGAAGTTATAGGACTCCTAATCACTTCTTTCTTTAACAATTTTAGTGCACCAATGAAACAATAAGATGGTCTTCCAAAATGAATACTTTTGTGAGATGTACGCTTGATTTTGAACGCGATAGTCATGAGTTTCTCCTTTTGACGCTAATCAAATTAGAACGAAGTAATACAACTCTTAATCACCTCTTTGTTTGTAAATTTGAAAAAACCAATGAAACAATATGAAGGTCTCCCAAAATGTAGACTTGTGTGAGATCTACTCATCGTTTTGGACGCGATAGTGATGGGATTGCTCCTTTTGATGCTAATTTAAACTAGAATGAAGTAATAGGACTCAAAATCATCTATGTTTTCACAATTTGAGAGAACTAATCAAACAATAAGAAGGTCTCCCGAAATGTAGACTTGTGTGAGATATACGGATCGTTTTGAAGGCACTAGTGATACGATTGCTCCTTTTGTTGCTAATCAAACTAGAACGAAGTCATAGGACTTATAATCATCTCTTTCTTTGACAATTTGAGAGAAACAATGAAAAAATAAGAAGGTCTCTCTAAATCAAGACTTGTGTGAGATGTATGCATCGTTTTTAATGCGATAGTCATGGGATTGCTCCTTTTGATGCTAATCAAACTAGAACGAAGTTATAGGGCCTAATCACCTCTTTCTTTGACAATTTTAGAGCACCAATGAAACAATAAGAAAGTCTCCCTAAATGAAGACTTGTGTGAGATGTACACATGGTTTTGAACCCGATAGTGATGGGTTTCTCGTTTTGACGCTAATCAAACTAGAACGAAGTAATACAACTTTTAATCACCTCTTTCTTTGTAAATTTGAAACAACTAATGAAACACTATGAAGGTCTCCTTAAATGAATACTTGTGTGAGATCTACGCATCGTTTTGGACGCGGTAGTGATGGGATTGCTCCTTTTGATGCTAATTTCAACTATAACAAAATATTAGGACTCATAATCACATATATTTTGTAAATTTGAGAGAAATAATGAAACAATAAAAAGGTCTCCCTAATTGAAGACTTGTGTCAGATGTACGCATGGTTTTGAACGCGATTGTCATGGGTTTCTCATTTTGACGCTAATCAACCTAGAACGAATTCATAGGACTCATAATCACCTCCTTCTTTGACAATTTAAGAGAACCAATGAAACAATAAGAAGGTCTCCCAAAATCAAGACTTGTGTGAGATGTACGCATCGTTTTTAAAGCGATAATCATGGGATTGCTCCTTTTGATGCCAATCAAATTAAAATAAAGTAATAAGACTTCTAATCACCTCTTTCTTTCACAATTTTAGAGAACCAATGAAACAATAAGAAGGCCTCCTTAAATGAAGACTTGTGTGAGATGTACACATCGTTTTTAACGCGATAGTCATGGGATTGCTCCTTTTGATGCTAATCAAACTAGAACAAAGATATAGGACTCTTAATCACCTCTTTCTTTGACAATTTTAGAGCACCAATGAAACAATAAGAAGGTCTCCCTAAATGAAGACTTATGTGAGATGTACGCATAGTTTTAAACTCGATAGTCATGGGTTTATCGTTTTAACGCTAATCAAACTAGAACGAAGTAATACAACTCTTAATCACCTTTTTCTTTGTAAATTTGAAATAATATGAAGGTCTCCCTAAATGAAGACTTGTGTGAGATCTACGCATCGTTTTTGACGTGATAGTGATGTGATTGCTCCTTTTGATGATAATTTCAACTAGAATGAAGTAAAAGGACTCATAATCACCTATATTTTGACAATTTGAGATAAATAATGAAATAATAAGAAGGTCTCCCTAAATAAAAACTTGTGTGAGATGTACGGATCGTTTTGAAGGCTCTAGTGATAGGATTGCTCCTTTTGATGCTAATCAAACTAGAACGAATTCATAGGACTCGTAATCACCTCTTTCATTAACAATTTGAGAGACCCAATGAAATAATAAGAAGATCTCCCTAAATCAAGACTTGTGTGAGATGTACGCATCATTTTTAACGCGATAGTCATAGGATTGCTCCCTTTGATGCTAATCAAAATAGAACGAAATAATAAGACTCCTAATCACCTCCTTCTTTCAAAATTTTAGAGAACTAATGAAACAATAAGAAGGTCTCCTTAAATGAAGACATGTTTAAGATGTACGCATCGTTTTTAACGCGATAGTCATGGGATTGCTCCTTTTGATGCTAATCAAACTAGAACGAAGTTATAGGACTCTTAATCACTTCTTTCTTTGAAAATTTTAGTGCACCAATGAAACAATAAGAAGGTCTCCCAAAATGAATACTTTTGTGAGATGTACGCTTGATTTTGAACGTGATAGTCATGAGTTTCTCCTTTCGACGCTAATCAAACTAGAACGAAGTAATACAACTCTTAATCACCTCTTTCTTTGTAAATTTGAAAAAACCAATGAAACAATATGAAGGTCTCCCAAAATGTAGACTTGTGTGAGATCTACTCATCGTTTTGGACGCAATAGTGATGGGATTGCTCTTTTTGATGCTAATTTAAATTAGAACGAAGTAATAGGACTCAAAATCATCTATGTTTTCACAATTTGAGAGAACCAATCAAACAATAAGAAGGTCTCCCGAACTGTAAATTTGTGTGAGATGTACGGATCGTTTTGAAGGCACTAGTGGTACGATTGCTCCTTTTGTTGCTAATCAAACTAGAACGAAGTCATAAGACTCATAATCATCTCTTTCTTTGATAATTTGAGAGAACCAATGAAACAATAAGAAGGTCTCCCTAAATCAATACTTGTGTGAGATGTACGCATAGTTTTTAACGCGATAGTCATGGGACTGCTCGTTTTGATGCTAATCAAACTAAAACGAAGTTATAGGGCTTAATCACGTCTTTCTTTGACAATTATAGAGGACCAATGAAACAATAAGAAAGTCTCCCTAAATGAAGACTTGTGTGAGATGTTCACATGGTTTTGAACGCGATAGTGATGGGTTTCTCGTTTTGACACTAATCAAACTAGAACGAAGTAATACAACTCTTAATCACCTCTTTCTTTGTAAATTTGAAACAACCAATGAAATACTATGAAGGTCTCCTTAAATGAATACTTGTGTGAGATCTACGCATCGTTTTGAATGCGGTTGTTGTTGGGTTTGTACGTAACGCAATTATGCAATCAAATCACATAAATAGGGCGGTAGCGCAAAAACTAGGTTGTCAAAAATTTATACAAACCCATAACCATGATCATGCTTTGTGCTAGTTATCAATAACAGAAAGGAGAGAACATGGAATTATACCTTTGAAGATCCAAGCTTCCTCAGGTACAAGTTCTACTCCTTTGATTCCTTTGATTCCTCTGTTGTGGCTCCTTCCCTTGATCAATGTCAACCACCCAATTGTTTGGCCTCTAACGGTGATCCACCAAGGAAGATGAAGAACTCAAGAATATGGGTTATTGGCTTAACACTTGTTTCTATCTCTATAGAATATGTGTACTCCCAACTCTTGGAAAAATTCACGTACCTTATTTCTGATATAAGACTCTCTTATATAGATATTAGGTTAACCCTCCTAATCCAATTAGAATAGGGTTTTATTTAATTAATTAAATACTTTTAATTAATTTATATCCTAATCTTTATTAGGATTGAGAGAGAGTACTGATATTATATTAATTCCTAAACTCCTTTAGAATTAAAATAATAATAATAATATTAATAAGACTCCTCTTATTAATTTATATTTAATATTTTTAAAATATTAAATAATAAACATTAAGCTATTTAATTTATTCTATCACCATAGATTAAATTAATTATACTTAATGCTAGGAACCACACCAAGTTCAGTTATGAACTTCTTCATCCAAACAGCTTCCTTTGCAGCTTCACTTGCAGCTATATACTCTGCCTCTGTCATTGAATCAGCAACTGTTTGCTGCTTGGAACTCTTCCAACTCACTGCACCTCCGTTCAAGGTAAACACATACCCTGAAACAGATTTACTCTCATCTTGGTCTGTTTGAAAACTTAAGTCCGTGAATTACTCGAGTTTTAATTCAGACCCACCGTAGACAAGAAAAATATCTTTAGTCCTTCTCAAGTACTTTAGGATATTTTTCACTGCCTTCCAGTGCTCTTCTCGTGGATTCGACTGGTATCTGCTTGTTACACTAAGTGCGTGAGTAACATCCGGTCTAGTACATATCATACCGTACATGATAGATTTAATTGCAGAAGCATAAGGGATCTTACTCATACGGTCTCTCTCCTCAGGTGTCTTTGGGGCTGTTTCTTGGAGAAATTTATTCCATGGCTCATCGGCATGAGACCTCTTTTGGAATCTTCCATGCTAAACCTCTTTAGCATCGTATCAATGTACGTTCCTTGGGATAAGCTGAGCATCCTTTTAGATCTATCTTTATAGATCTTTATCCCCAAAATATAGGATGTTTCACCCAAGTCCTTCATGGAGAAGTTTTTAGATAACCAAATTTTAATGGATTGTAACATAGGAATGTCATTCCCTTTCAGTAATATATCATCAACATATAATACAAGGAATGATACTGCGCTCCCACTAACCTTCTTGTATACACAAGGTTCATCCTCGTTTTTGATAAAATCAAACTCTTTGATTGTCTCATCAAAACGAATGTTCCATCTACGAGAAGCTTGCTTCAACCCATAAATGGATCGTTGTAGCTTACAGACTTGATTTGTTCCAACTTTTGAGATAAATCCCTCTGGCTGTGTCATATACACATCCTCCTCAAGTTTCCCCTTGAGGAAGGCCGTTTTCACGTCCATCTGCCATATCTCATAGTCGTTGTAAGCTATAATCGCAAGCAAAATCCGAATGGACTTGAGCATTGCTATTGGTGAGAAGGTTTCATCATAGTCAACTCCTTGTCTTTGTTTGAAACCTTTTGCAACCAGTCGGGCCTTATAGGTCTCTACCTTTCCGTCTGCTCCAGTCTTTTTCTTAAAAACCCATTTACACCCAATAGGTTTAATAACTTCAGGTGGTGAAACCAAAGTCCATACTTTGTTTTCATACATGGAGTCCATTTTGAATTTCATGGCTTCAAGCCATTTCCCTGAGTCTTTATTACTCATAGCCTATTCGTAATTCAATGGATCATCATTCATGATGTGTACCTCATCGTCATCCTCTATAACGAATCCATACCTCTCAGGTATCTACGGTACTCTTCCAGATTTACGAACAGGGTGTGGTACAGTAGGTTCTTCTACTTGGTTAGGTACTTGACTTTGGTCCGTGGTAACTTGTGGTTCTTGAACTTCTTCAAGATATATCTTACTCCCACTGACCCCTTCATGGATAAACTCTTTCTCCAAGAAGGTAGCATGTTTCGCAATAAACACCTTTTGATCAGTTGGATGATAGAAATAATACCCTACGGTTTCTTTAGGGTATCCCACAAATCTACACTTATCGGATTTAGTCTGTAGCTTATCATTTTCAAACGTTTTGACATAAGCTGGACAACTCCAAGTCTTAACATGCTTAAGATTTGGTTTCCTCCCTTTCCACATCTCATATGGAGTCTTTGGGGCAGATTTGGTAGGTACCTTGTTAAGTAGGTATGCAGCCGTTTCTAGAGCATATCCCCAGAAGGAAATTGGAAGGTCGGTAAAACTCATCATGGATCGAACCATGTCCAACAGTGTTCGATTTCTCCTTTCAGATACTCCATTTAACTGTGGTGTACCTGGAGGAGTCCATTGTGAGATTATACCATTTTCTCTGAGACAATTGAGAAACTCACTGCTTAAGTATTCTCCACCTCGATCTGATCAAAGTATCTTAATACTCTTGCCCGTTTGTTTCTCTACTTCACTTCTGAACTCTTTGAACTTTTCAAATGATTCTAATTTGTATTTCATTAAATACACATATCCAAATCTTGAGTGATCATCAGTGAAAGTAATAAAATAAGAATACCCACCCCGTGCACTTGTTGTCATAGGTCCACAAACGTCTGTGTGAATCAATGCCAACAATTCTATAACTCTCTCTCCTTTTCCACTAAAAGGAGATTTAGTCATTTTACCCATGAGACAAGATTCACAAGTTGGATATGATTCATAATCAGATAGCTCGAGGAGCCCATCTTTATGCAACTTGGATAATCTTGTTTCATTGATATGACCAAGTCTACAGTGCCACATATAGGTATAATTAATATCATCTCTTTTCCTTTTCTTAATTTGTTCAATTTGAATTATATTTTCTTGTAAGTCAAGTGTATAAAGTCCATTTCGCAAATTTCTAATACAATATAAAACATCGTCTTTATAAATTGAACAACCATTGTTCTTTATAATAACGTCAAAACCTTCCATATCCAATATAGAAATTGAAATAATATTTTTAATAATATTCGGAACATAATAACAGTTATTAAGATAAATGGATTTGCCCGAAGGCATTGCTAAACAATAAGTTCCTACAGCTAATGCAGCAACTTTTGCTCCATTTCCCACTCGTAGGATCACCTCATCTTTGTTCAGCTTTCTACTTCTGACCAGTCCCTGCACAGTATTACATGTGTGAGAACCACAGCCGGTATCCAATACCCAAGTAAAATTATGACTTTTATAAAAATTAATTTCAATTATAAACAAACCTTGATTGGAAGTCGAAGCTTCTCCAAGCTTCTTCTCTGCTAGAAACTTCTTGCAGTTCCTCTTCCAATGTCCCGGCTCATTGCAATGAAAGCACATTCCTTTAGCTAGTTCAGGTTTCTTTTGCTCCTTTTCTTTCCCTTTTCCCTTAGCCTTCTTAGATTTCTTCTTTTTCAGAAGACACATTGGGCCTCTTCCTTTTATTGGAAGAATCCACCATCAAGACATGGTTCTTCTTGGATGAGAAGTGACCTTCTGCATTTTTTAGCATGTTAAGCAGCTCAGGCAAGCTGACATCTAGCTTATTCATGTGAAAATTAACCACAAACTGCGAGAAGGTCTCAGGGAGTGACTGCAAGACCAAGTCTTGACTCAACTCCCCATCCATGACGAACCCAAGATGTCCAAGGCGTTCAATCAAATTGATTACCTTCAGAACATGAGTCTCGACGGCAGTGCCCTCGGTCATCCGAGATCGGAAGAGCTCCTTAGATATCTCATATCTAGCAGTCCTACTATGTTCACCCTACAACTCCTTGAGGTGAAGCAGCATAGCAAGAGCATCCATTTTTTCGTGCTGACGCTGAAGCTCGTTATTCATGGATGCGAGCATAATGCATTGAGCCACAGATGCATCATCTTGCCACTTATTGAAAGTGGCAATCTCTTCCTCAGAGGCTGTTTCTGAAAAAAATTCAGGGATAGTGGAATTTAGGACATAAAAAATCTTTTCAGCAGCGAGAACAATTCTCAGATTTCTTAGCCAGTCCTCATAATTCGAGCCAGTAAGCTTATTTGCATCAAGTATGCTTCGTAGTGAGATTAGTGATTTTGACATTTTTAAAATTCTGCATGTGAAAAGACAACATTTTAGCAAACATTCATTTTATTAACTTTGCATACCAAAATAAATTTAGGTTTTTATTTTAAATTGGTATATCCCACTATTTTCATCAAACTATATTACCCTCACTTATATAGTTTGACAACATCTAATTAAAGATTTGCTAGTAAGATTAAGGATCCCATTTCAAATGTATATAACCTTGTGGATAGCACAACAAGCGATATACAAATAAATAGGTAGACAACTCTTGTCAATTACATCACCATGTAACTCCTTTTATTTTACCTCTTAAATCATAATGGTCATGTGTGTGCACATCCGAACTAAAATGATTTAAGTTAAGTCCAGCCTAGCACTTCCATAAATTCAAAAAGAAAAATTTTCGTCCTTGTGGATAGCACAACAAGACTAGATCGTTCAATTTTCTTGGTAAGCATCAAATGTGATTAATTAACATCTTAAATATTCAATACTCGCCTTGTGGATAGCACAACAAACTCATATTATATATTTAATACTCTATTAATTAATCATGCTAGAAGGCGACGTTCGATATTCCAAATATCATTTGAACGCTTCAGACTTAATATTATTTCTTTGAGGGGTTTGTTATTATTTGTCTCATCTTGTTTAGCGTGCATGCACACACACACACACACACATATATATATATATATATATATATATATATAAAATACGCGTCATTTTATTAAACATGCGAAGCATGTTTGCATAAAATATAATATATATAATATTTAGCATGCAATATAGAATACTATATTCTACCCGGATTGATTATGGACTTTTATTCTAGATTGGTTCATTAGAGCCACCAAGTGAACCAAAAGGTCAAACCTATGAGTGCAAGAATTTAAATTTAAATATAACTATTACATTTAAACCCTGGCTCCATACAAATGGATCTTCACGCGTTCCTTGCTCCTTGGTCTCCAGTTTCTTCAAGATAATTCTAACTATCTCTATTACATAAACTATTTTTAATTAAATAGAAACCTTGATCAGCAGTCAAGGGGAAGTACATAAGAGGGAGATAGAATGTTACACCGAGAATAAAACCAGAGAAGACGAGGTACGCAGACCCCATTTTATAAAACCCATACATTCAAGCATTCAGCCAAAAAAAAGAAACAATCACATTGGTCATAGTCCATAATCAACCCTATTTATTATCATACACATCAACATATGCATCAATAAATATCCATTCATCTCATGAATAACAATGCTATTCCATATATGGATCGATGTTATTTAATGGACAAAAGTTTTGCTAAATTTTATTTTTGAAACAAAATAAACTCTTTTATTTTAATAAAAAATAAATCCAAATTAAACTCCTTTAATTTTAGCATTCTGAAATCATATTTCAGATAAAATAAACTTCTTTATTTTAAAACTTTATCAATTAAATAAAAAGTTTACTTAATTAATTAAAATTAATTTTCAGGGTCTGTCCAGGTACCGGCGTAGCTGCGCCAGTAATGAACTGGGCAGCTGCGCCGTTCGTCGCAAAAACTTGAAGAAAACGATTTTTGTCCAGAAAAACGATCTAATTCTCACATCAATTCATACATGGAATTATAAAATTGATAATTAGCACAAAGTTAGGCTCTGATACCACTGTTGGGTTTGTACGTCACGCAATCATGCAATTAAATCACATAAATAGGGCGGAAGCGCAAAAACTAGGTTTTTAAAAATTTATACAAACCCATAACCATGATCATGTTTTGTGCTAGTTATCAATAACAGAAAGGAGATAACATGGAATTATACATTTGAAGATCCAAGCTTCCTCAGGTACAAGTTCTACTCCTTTGATTCCTTTGATTCCTCTGTAGTGGCTCCTTCCCTTGATCAATGTCAGCCACCCAATTGTTTGGCCTCTAACGGTGATCTACCAAGGAAGATGAAGAACTCAAGGAGATGGGTTATTGGCTTAACCCTTGTTTCTATCTCTATAGAATAAGTGTACTCCCAACTCTTGGAAAAATTCACGTACCTTATTTCTGATATAAGACTCTCTTATATAGATATTAGGTTAACCCTCCTAATCCAATTAGAATAGGGTTTTATTTAATTAATTAAATACTTTTAATTAATTTATATCCTAATCTTTATTAGGATTGAGAGAGAGTACTGATATTATATTAATTCCTAAACTCCTTTAGAATTAAAATAATAATAATAATATTAATATTAATAAGACTCCTCTTATTAATTTATATTTAATATTTCTAAAATATTAAATAATAAACATTAAGCTATTTAATTTATTCTATCACCATAGATTAAATTAATTATACTTAATGCATTATTACTATCATGCCATTTTCTTCTTAAATAATTCTTCTTCCTTTTATGGTGTGACCCTTTAGGTTCTCCATATTAAACCGGTTATGAATAAATCAATTAGAACAATTCTAATCTTATTTAAATAAATAAATTAAACTAATAATCTATTTAAATAAATAACATTTATTCTATAATAGAGATAAGTCTCCCTAGCGATCAACGACTTTCCAGATAATATAGATTTCAACATTAATCATAAAAGAACCTGTGAGTTAATAGTTACCGTACAATTCAAACCTTCCACCATACAATGTCCCAATTAAATATAAGACATGGATTTACTGTCAAGTCTCAATTTATTTAATCATATGTATTTCGATTAGAAAATGTACAACTCCAAATAATGCAAATTAGAAACCTCTTTCTAATTTCATTCTACCTTGGCCAAGGATTCTTGGGTTGTCATTTAACGAATCACATAGGACATATCTCCTCTTTTACTAGAGGTGGTAGATTCTTTATTGATCATTCATTATCTCCATATGTAACTTATTATACCCAAGCATACGCTATATATGCCTTAAAAGGCCTTAATAAATTAGTCAAGGTATAATTTGTTACATACAAGATACTATGATAATCTCAAGTCCAAGGATCACTTGTACTACTATCACATTAGGAATTCCTATTGACAGGCGAGTAAAACTCCATTAGGTATTCCATAGCGAGTCACGTTCAGTGAACTTATTCTCCAATAAGCACCTACATACTTGCTTTAGTGTCTCCACACAAATGACCATGAGATCAGTCATCCTCATCCAATGAGCAAGCAACATATGTACCAATCTATCCGGATTTACTAATCCCCATTTTAATAATCCCACAATTGGGAACTATTTTAGTTTTTAAGCTTTCTAAGAATTTAGATCTCATTATCATGATCTCATCATGATTCTAAAAGCATTGCTTAAAACTATGGGTTATTTACATATTATAAAAACAGCACCATGTAGATAATTATATGCCTTAAATGAATATTTTATTAATAAATAAATAAGATTGTTTATAAAGTATGTGCTTTATCATCATACATGATTGGCTTGTATGCACACTACTATCAGTAGTGATGGGATTGCTCCTTTTGATGCTAATTTTAACTAGAACGAAATAATAGGACTCATAATCACATATATTTTGACAATTTGAGAGAACTAATGAAACAATAAGAAGGTCTCCCTAAATGAAGACTTGTGTGAGATGTTCGCATGGTTTTGAACGCGATAGTCATGGGTTTCTCATTTTGACGTTAATCAAATTAGAACGAATTCATAGGGCTCATAATCACCTCCTTCCTTGACAATTTGAGAGAACCAATGAAACAATAAAAAGGTCTTCCAAAATCAAGACTTGTGTGAGATGTACGCATCGTTTTTAACGCGATAATCATGGGATTGCTCCTTTTGATGCTAACCAAATTAAAACGAAGTAATAAGACTCCTAATCACCTCTTTCTTTCACAATTTTAGAGAACCAATGAAACAATGAGAAGGTCTCCTTAAATGAAGATTTGTCTGAGATGTACGCATCGTTTTTATCGCGATAGTCATTGGGTTGCTCCTTTTGATGCTAATCAAACTAGAACGAATTTATAGGACTCCTAATCACCTCTTTCTTTGACAATTTTAGAGCACTAATGAAACAATAAGAAGGTCTCCCTAAATGAAGACTTGTGTGAGATGTACGCATGGTTTTGAACTCGATAGTCATGGGTTTATCGTTTTAACGCTAATCAAACTAGAACGAAGTAATACAACTCGTAATCACCTCTTTCTTTGTAAATTTGAAACAATATGAAGGTCTCCCTAAATGAAGACTTTTGTGAGATCTACGCATCGTTTTTGACGTGATAGTGATGTGATTGCTCCTTTTGATGCTAATTTCAACTAGAACGAAGTAAAAGGACTCATAATAACCTATAGTTTGACAATTTGAGATAACTAATGAAACAATAAGAAGGTCTCCCTAAATGAAAACTTGTGTGAGATGTACGGATCGTTTTGAAGGCTCTAGTGATAGGATTGCCCATTTTGATGCTAATCAAACGAGAACGAATTCGTAGGACTCATAATCACCTCTTTCGTTGACAATTTGAGAGACCCAATGAAACAATAAGAAGGTCTTCCTAAATCAAGACATGTGTGAGATGTACGCATCGTTTTTACCGCGATAGTCATAGGATTGCTCCTTTTGAAGCTAATCAAATTAGAACGAAATAATAAGACTCCTAATCACCTCCTTCGTTCACAATTTTAGAGAACCAATGAAACAATAAGAAGGTCTCCTTAAATGAAGACATGTTTAAGATGTACGCATCGTTTTTAACGCAATAGTCATGGGATTGCTCCTTTTGATGCTAATCAAACTAGAACGAAGTTATAGGTCTTCTAATCACTTCTTTCTTTGACAATTTTAGTGCACCAATGAAACAATAAGAAGGTCTCCCAAAATGAATACTTTTGTGAGATGTACGCTTGATTTTGAACGTGATAGTCATGAGTTTCTCCTTTCGACGCTAATCAAACTAGAACGAAGTAATACAACTCTTAATCACCTCTTTCTTTGTAAATTTGAAAAAACCAATGAAACAATATGAAGGTCTCCCAAAATGTAGACATGTGTGAGATCTACTCATCGTTTTGGACGCAATAGTGATGGGATTGCTCTTTTTGATGCTAATTTAAATTAGAACGAAGTAATAGGACTCAAAATAATCTATGTTTTCATAATTTGAGAGAACCAATCAAACAATAAGAAGGTCTCCCGAACTGTAAACTTGTGTGAGATGTACGAATCATTTTGAAGGCACTAGTGGTACGATTGCTCCTTTTGTTGCTAATCAAACTAGAACGAAGTCATAAGACTCATAATCATCTTTTTCTTTGATAATTTGAGAGAACCAATGAAACAATAAGAAGGTCTCCCTAAATCAAGACTTGTGTGAGATGTACGTATAGTTTTTAACACGATAGTCACGGGACTGCTCGTTTTGATGCTAATCAAACTAGAACAAAGTTATAGGGCTTAATCACCTCTTTCTTTGACAAATATAGAGCACCAATAAAACAATAAGAAAGTCTCCCTAAATGAAGACTTGTGTGAGATGTTCACATGGTGTTGAACGCGATAGTGATGGGTTTCTCGTTTTGACGCTAATCAAACTAGAACGAAGTAATACAACTCTTAATCACCTCTTTCTTTGTAAATTTGAAACAACTAATGAAACACTATGAAGGTCTCCTTAAATGAATACTTGTGTGAGATCTACGCATCGTTTTGGACGCGGTAGTGATGGGATTGCTCCTTTTGATGCTAATTTCAACTAGAACAAAATAATAGGACTCATAATCACATATATTTTGATAATTTGAAAGAACTAATGAAACAATAAAAAGGTCTCCCTAAATGAAGACTTGTGTCAGATGTACGCATGGTTTTGAACGCGATAGTCATGGGTTTCTCATTTTGACGCTAATCAACGTAGAACGAAGTAATAGGACTCAAAATCATCTATGTTTTCACAATTTGAGAGAACCAATCAAACAATAAGAAGGTCTCCCGAACTGTAAACTTGTGTGAGATGTACGGATCGTTTTGAAGGCACTAGTGGTACGATTGCTCCTTTTGTTGCTAATCAAACTAGAACGAAGTCATAATACTCATAATCATCTCTTTCTTTGATAATTTGAGAGAACCAATGAAACAATAAGAAGGTCTCCCTAAATCAAGACTTGTGTGAAATGAACGCATAGTTTTTAACGCGATAGTCATGGGACTGCTCGTTTTGATGCTAATCAAACTAGAACGAAGTTATAGGGCTTAATCACCTCTTTCTTTGACAATTATAGAGCACCAATGAAACAATAAGAAAGTCTCCCTAAATGAAGACTTCTGTGAGATGTTCACATGGTTTTGAACGCGATGGTGATGGGTTTCTCGTTTTGACGCTAATCAAACTAGAACGAAGTAATACAACTCTTAATCATCTCTTTCTTTGTAAATTTGAAACAACCAATGAAACACTATGAAGGTCTCCTTAAATGAATACTTGTGTGAGATCTACGCATCGTTTTGGATGCGGTAGTGATGGGATTGCTCCTTTTGATGCTAATTTTAACTAGAACGAAATAATAGGACTCATAATCACATATATTTTGACAATTTGAGAGAACTAATGAAACAATAAGAAGGTCTCCCTAAATGAAGACTTGTGTGAGATGTACGCATGGTTTTGAACGCGATAGTCATGGGTTTCTCATTTTGTCGTTAATCAAATTAGAACGAATTCATAGGACTCATAATCACCTCCTTCCTTGACAATTTGAGTGAACCAATGAAACAATAAAAAGGTCTCCCAAAATCAAGACTTGTGTGAGATGTACGCATCGTTTTTAACACGATAATCATGGGATTGCTCCTTTTGATGCTAACAAAATTAAAACGAAGTAATAAGACTCCTAATCACCTCTTTCTTTCATAATTTTAGAGAACCAATGAAACAATGAGAAGGTCTCCTTAAATGAAGACTTGTATGAGATGTACGCATCGTTTTTATCGCGATAGTCATTGGGTTGCTCCTTTTGATGCTAATCAAACTAGAACGAAGTTATAGGACTCCTAAACACCTCTTTCTTTGATAATTTTAGAACACCAATGAAACAATAAGAAGGTCTCCCTAAATGAAGACTTGTGTGAGATGTACGCATGGTTTTGAACTCGATAGTCATGGGTTTATCGTTTTAACGCTAATCAAACTAGAACGAAATAATACAACTCTTAATCAGCTCTTTCTTTGTAAATTTGAAACAATATGAAGGTCTCTCTAAATGAAGACTTGTGTGAGATCTACGCATCGTTTTTGACGTGATAGTGATGTGATTGCTCCTTCTGATGCTAATTTTAACTAGAACGAAGTAAAAGGACTCATAATCACCTATATTTTGACAATTTGAGATAACTAATGAAACAATAAGAAGGTCTCCCTAAATGAAAACTTGTGTGAGATGTACGGATCGTTTTGAAGGCTTTAGTGATAGGATTGCCCATTTTGATGCTAATCAAACTAGAACGAATTCGTAGGACTCATAATCACCTCTTTTGTTGACAATTTGAGAGACCCAATGAAACAATAAGAAGGTCTTCCTAAATCAAGACATGTGTGAGATGTACGCATCGTTTTTAACGCGATAGTCATAGGATTGCTCCTTTTGAAGCTAATCAAATTAGAACGAAATAATAAGACTCCTAATCAGGGAGATCATTGAAAGAGGAGATGTCACCTTAGAGAGTGTAGACTCTCAAGACAACGTTGCAGATCCATTTACTAAAGCTTTAACACAACAGCAGTTTGATCGTCACTTAGAGAAGATGGGTATGAGATACCATGGCGATTGGCTTTAGTGCAAGTGGGAGATTGATAGTAGTGTGCATACAAGCCAATCATGTATAATAATAAAGCACATACTTTGTAAACAATCTTATTTATTTATTAATAAAATATTAATTCAAGGCATATAATTATCTACATGGTGTTGTTTTTATAATATGTAAATAACCCATAGTTTTAAGCAATGCTTTTAGAATCATGATGAGATCATGATAATGAGATCTAAATTCTTAGAAAGCTTAAAAACTAAAATAGTTCCCAATTGTGGGATTATTAAAATGGGGATTAGTAAATCCGGATAGGTTGGTACATATATTGCTTGCTCATTGGATGAGGATGACTGATCTCATGGTCATTTGTGTGGAGACACTAAAGCAAGTATGTAGGTGCTTATTGGAGAATAAGTTCACTGAACGTGACTCGCTATGGAATACCTAATGGAGTTTTACTAGCCTGTCAATAGGAATTCCTAATGTGATAGTAGTACAAGTGATCCTTGGACTTGAGATTATCATAGTATCTTGTATGTAACAAATTATACTTTGACTAATTTCTTAAGGCCTTTTAAGGCATATATAGGGTATGCTTGGGTATAATGAGTTACATATGGAGATAATGAATGATCAATAAAGAATCTACCACCTCTAGTAAAAGAGGAGATATGTCCTATGTGATTCGTTAAATGATAACCCAGGAATCCTTGGCCAAGGTATAATAAAATTAGAAAGAGGTTTCTAATTTGCATTATTTAGAGTTGTGCATTTTCTAATCGAAATACATATGATTATATAAATTAAGACTTGACAGTAAATCCATGTCTTATATTTAATTGGGACATTGTATAGTGGAAGGATTGAATTGTATGGTAACTATTAACTCACAGGTTCTTTTATGATTAATGTTGAAATCTATATTATCTGAAAAGTCGTTGATCGCTAGGGAGGCTTATCCCTATTATAGAATAAATGTTATTTATTTAAATAGATTATTAGTTTAATTTTTTTATTTAAATAAGATTAGAATTTTTCTAATTGATTTATTCATAACCGGTTTAATATGGAGAAGCTAAAGGGTCACACCATAAAAGGAAGAAGAATTATTTAAGAAGAAAATGGCATGATAGTAATAATGCATTAAGTATAATTAATTTAATCGATGGTGATAGAATAAATTAAATAGCTTAATGTTTATTATTTAATATTTTAGAAATATTAAATATAAATTAATAAGAGGAGTCTTATTAATATTATTATTATTATTATTATTATTTTAATTCTAAAGGAGTTTAGGAATTAATATAATATCAGTACTCTCTCTCAATCCTAATAAAGATTAGGATATAAATTAATTAAAAGTATTTAATTAATTAAATAAAACCCTATTCTAATTGGATTAGGAGGGTTAACCTAATATCTATATAAGAGAGTCTTATATCAGAAATAATGTACGTGAATTTTTCAAAGAGTTGGGAGTACACATATTCTATAGAGATAGAAACAAGGGTTAAGCCAATAACCCATCTTCTTGAGTTCTTCATCTTCCTTGGTAGATCACCGTTAGAGGCCAAACAATTGGGTGGCTGGCATTGATCATGGGAAGGAGCCACTACAGAGGAATCAAAGGAATCAAAGGAGTAGAACTTGTACCTGAGGAAGCTTGGATCTTCAAAGGTATAATTCCATGTTCTCTCCTTTCTGTTATTGATAACCAGCACAAAGCATGATCATGGTTATGGGTTTGTATAAATTTTTAAAAACCTAGTTTTTGCGCTTCCGCCCTATTTATGTGATTTAATTGCATGATTGCGTGACGTACAAACCCAACAGTGGTATCAGAGCCTAACTTTGTGCTAATTATCAATTTTATAATTCCATGTATGAATTGATGTGAGAATTAGATCGTTTTTCTGGACAAAAATCGTTTTCTTCAAGTTTTTGCGACTAACGGCGCAGCTGCCCAGTTCATTACTGGCGCAGCTGCGCCGGTACCTGGACAGACCCTGAAAATTGATTTTAATTAATTAAGTAAACTGTTTATTTAATTGATAAAGTTTTAAAATAAAGAAGTTTATTTTATCTGAAATATGATTTCAGAATGCTAAAATTAAAGGAGTTTAATTTGGATTTATTTTTTATTAAAATAAAAGAGTTTATTTTGTTTCAAAAATAAAATTTAGCAAAACTTTTGTCCATTAAATAACATCGATCCATATATGGAATAACATTGTTATTCATGAGATGAATGGATATTTATTGATGCATATGTTGATGTGTATGATAATAAATAGGGTTGATTATGGACTATGACCAATGTGATTGTTTTTTTTTATTTTGGATGAATGCTTGAATGTATGGGTTTTATAAAATGGGGTCTGCGTACCTCGTCTTCTCTGGTTTTATTCTCGGTGTAAAATTCTATCTCCCTCTTATGTACTTCCCCTTGACTGCTGATCAAGGTTTCTATTTAATTAAAAATAGTTTATGTAATAGAGATAGTTAGATTTATCTTGAAGAAACTGGAGACCAAGGAGCAAGGAACGCGTGAAGACCCATTTGTATTGAGCCAGGGTTTAAATGTAATAGTTATATTTAAATTTAAATTCTTGCACTCCTAGGTTTGACCTTTTGGTTCACTTGGTGGCTCTAGTGAACCAATCTAGAATAAAAGTCCATAATCAATCCGGGTAGAATATAGTATTCTATATTGCATGCTAAATATTATATATATTATATTTTATGCAAACATGCTTCGCATGTTTAATAAAATGACGCGTATTTTATATATATATATATATATATATGTGTGCATGCACGCTAAACAAGATGAGACAAATAATAACAAACCCCTCAAAGAAATAATATTAAGTCTGAAGCGTTCAAATGATATTTGGAATATCGAACGTCGCCTTCTAGCATGATTAATTAATAGAGTATTAAATATATAATATGAGTTTGTTGTGCTATCCACAAGGCGAGTATTGAATATTTAAGATGTTAATTAATCACATTTGATGCTTATCAAGAAAATTGAACGATCTAGTCTTGTTGTACTATCCACAAGGACGAAAAATTTTCTTTTTGAATTTATAGAAGTGCTAGGCTGGACTTAACTTAAATCATTTTAGTTCGGATGTGCACACACATGACCATTATGATTTAAGAGGCAAAATAAAAGGAGTTACATGGTGATGTAATTGACAAGAGTTGTCTACCTATTTATTTATATATCGCTTGTTGTGCTATCCACAAGGTTATATACATTTGAAACGGGATCCTTAATCTCACTAGCAAATCTTTAATTAGATGTTGTCGAACTATATAAGTGAGGGTAATATAGTTTGATGAAAATAGTGGGATATACCAATTTAAAATAAAAACCTAAATTTATTTTGGTATGCAAAGTTAATAAAATGAATGTTTGCTAAAATGTTATCTTTTCACATGTAGAATTTTAAAAATGTCAAAATCACTAATCTTACTACGAAGCATACTTGATGCAAATAAGCTTACCGGCCCGAATTATGAGGACTGGCTAAGAAATCTGAGAATTGTTCTCACTGCTGAAAAGATTTCTTATGTCCTAAATTCCACTATCCCTGAATCTGTTTCAGAAACAGCCTCTAGGGAAGAGATTGCCACTTTCAATAAGTGGCAAGATGATGTATCTGTTGCTCAATGCATCTGTTGCTCAATGCATCATGCTCGCATCCATGAATAACGAGCTTCAGCGTCAGCACGAAAAAATGGATGCTCCTGCTATGCTGCTTCACCTCAAGGAGTTGTATGGTGAACAGAGTAGGACTGCTAGATATGAGATATCTAAGGAGCTCTTCCGATCTCGGATGACCGAGGGTACTGCCGTAGAGACTCATGTTCTGAAGGTAATCAATTTGATTGAACGCCTTAGACAGCTTGGGTTCTTCATGGATGGGGAGTTGAGTCAAGACTTGGTCTTGCAGACACTCCCTGAGACCTTCTCGCAGTTTGTGGTTAATTTTCACATGAATAAGCTAGATGTCAGCTTTCATGAGCTGCTTAACATGCTGAAAACTGCAGAAGGTCACTTCTCATCCAAGAAGAACCATGTCTTGATGGTGGATTCTTCCAATAAAAGGAAGAGGCCCAAGGTGTCTTCTAAAAAGAAGAAATCTAAGAAGGCTAAGGGAAAAGGGAAAGAAAATGAGCAAAAGAAACCTGAACCAGCTAAAGGAATGTGCTTTCATTGCAATGAGCCGGGACATTGGAAGAGGAACTGCAAGAAGTTTCTAGCAGAGAAGAAGCTTGGAGAAGCTTCGACTTCCAATCAAGGTTTGTTTATGATTGAAATTAATTTTTCTGAAAGTCATAATTCTACTTGGGTATTGGATACCGGCTGTGGTTCTCACATATGTAATACTGTGCAGGGACTGGTCAGAAGTAGAAAGCTGAACAAAGATGAGGTGATCCTACGAGTGGGAAATGGAGCAAAAGTTGCTGCATTAGCTGTAGGAACTTATTGTTTAGCAATGCCTTCGGGCAAATCCATTTATCTTAATAACTGTTATTATATTTCGAATATTATTAAAAACATTATTTCAATTTCTGTATTGGATATGGAAGGTTTTGACGTTATTATAAAGAACAATGGTTGTTTTATTTAAAAAGACGATGTTTTATATGGTATTGAAAATTTGCGAAATAGACTTTATACACTTGACTTACAAGAAAATATATTTCAAATTGAACAAATTAAGAAAAAGAAAAGAGATGATATTAATTATACCTATATGTGGCATGTAGGGTTTTCGGCACATAAACGCAGCGGAAATTAAAAATTTTTGAAACCCTAAAACAGGATCCATGCGAAAACATATTAATTCAGAGGTTAAGATATGTTTTACCGATTATTCAAGCCTGAAAGGAGACGATGGAGATTTTGGAACTGCTTCGAATCCTCAACGCAATCCAACGAAACTGCGCCTCTACGGTATCCACACGAACGTCCCGCGAATCGTCACACGATCTGCAGCAGGGAAAGCTGCGGTACTAGCCGCCAAGGATCTGGTCTTTTCGAAATTTTTCTCTCTAGTCTCTCTCTAAGAGCGGCTAGGGTTTTGATATCGATGATACCCTAAACGGCTGATATATCATATATATAGCAGTTCAAGGAATTAACCAAAACCTAATCCAATTAGAAATATAAAATTCGAATTTATATATATATATATATATATATATATATATTATATCTTAATTAAGTCTTACTTAATTAATATACATATATACATATATATATACAAATTATCCTATTAATTTAAATTCATAATTTAAATACTATCAATCATATTGATATATTTAAATCCATACAATTTAAATTAATTCCCTTTTAATTACGTTCTAAGTGTGTGACCCTATAGGTTATTATTATGTTGGCAATAATTTTAAAATCATATTATAAAATTATAAACAGTGAGCGGCATCTAGTAATGCATCACTGCTACCCAAATAATAATAAGATCGGTGATTCGATACAACCTTTTCGTGACCAATGTTTCAATGTAATTTAATCCTTTTAACCTTGACATCCTAGATTAAATTCGAGGCATGGAATGTGTCATCCTCTTCATAATTTAATCTGAGTTTTCTTGATCGATGAGTAGACTATATGAAACAAATCACTATTTGAGCATGGCCATGCATTTCATAGTCCTACTCAATCAAGAGGCCTATGGATATCACCCCTAATATATAGGAGGGTTAAATTCCATCTAGATCACTCATATTCCTCACACGATTCATGATATACCCAATAATCACCTTTATCGTCCACCTATTAAAGGTGGCCTTTGATGATATCAAAGTACATAAATTCTCGTGTAGTAATATAGTGATTTCAGGTCTGAGGATCATTACATCATTGTCACTATGAGAATTGCTTATGACACTTTGCATAATGCTCCACGTAGAATTCTCATGGTGGGTCTGCCCAGTACATTATTCTCTAACATGTACCTATGCATTGACTCAATATCTCATATATTTATGACCAATGAGATTTGGCCATCAGTCAATCCACATACTAGTCTCAATGTATCATTGTTGTCCCATTAACAATGACACTCGACTAGGGACATTTAAGAGTAATGATACTAATTGTAACTATATGATCTCATGTTCAAGTCGCATACTTGAAGCCATATAATTTGTATCACTATTCTAAGGACTTTTATTATGTTAACATTTATATAACGCAGTAAATAAAACCATAATAAAATAATTCATTTATTCAATCAAATATAATATCAAAAAAATGTTTAAACAATTACATCAAAGAATTAGCCTCTAGGGCATAAACTCTAACAGTCTCCCACTTGCACTAGAGCCAATCACTCATGTATTTAATACCCATGGAACTAGTGTGACCTTCATACTTATGCTGCGACAAAGCTTTGGTCAGTGGATCTGCAACATTATCATCTGTTGGCACTCTGCTTATATATACATCTCCTCTATCAATGATTTCATGGATGAGATGGTACCGCCTAAGTATATGCTTGGATCGTTGGTGAGATCTGGGTTCCTTAGCCTGTGCAATGGCTCCATTATTATCATAGTATAGCTCAACCGGATCAACAATGGTTGGAACAACACCAAGTTCAGTGACGAACTTTTTAATCCATACAGCCTCCTTGGCCGCACTAGAAGCAGCAATATACTCAGCCTCTGTTGTAGAATCGGCTACTGTCTCTTGCTTCGAACTTTTCCAGCTAACAGCACCACCATTAAGGCAAAACACAAAACCTGACTGAGACTTATAGTCATCTGTGTCAGTCTGGAAACTAGCATCTGTGTAACCCTTTACTGTCAGTTCGTCTTCACCTCCATATACCAAGAATGAATCCTTAGTCCTTTTCAGGTACTTGAGGATATTCTTGACAGCTGTCCAGTGACCTTCACCTGGATTCGACTGGTATCTGCTCGTCATGCTCAAAGCATACGAGACATCCGGACGAGTACATATCATTGCATACATGATAGATCCAATTGCCGAAGCATAAGGGATCTTTCTCATACGCTCCTCATCATCATGTGATTTAGGACATTGGGCCTTAGAGATCTTAACACCATGAGACATGGGTAAGTGTCCTCTTTTTGCCTCTTGCATGTTGAACCGTTTCAGCACTTTATCAATATATGTACTTTGACTTAGGCCGAGCATTTTTCTCGATCTATCTCGATAGATCTTGATACCTAAAATGTAGGTTGCATCGCCCAAATCTTTCATGGAGAAACATTTTCCTAACCATGTTTTTACAGCCTGTAAGGAAGGAATGTCATTCCCAATAATTAATATGTCGTCAACATATAATACCAGGAATATAATGTGACTCCCACTAACCTTCTTATATACACAAGGTTCATCTTCATTTTTTATGAAGCCAAACTCTTTGACTGCTTCATCAAATCGAAGATTCCAACTCCGAGAGGCTTGCTTCAATCCATAAATGGATCGCTGCAGCTTACATACCTTTCCAGCATCCTTTGGATTGGCAAAACCCTTAGGTTGTGTCATATACACATCCTCAAGGAGATTTCCGTTAAGGAAAGCAGTTTTGACATCCATCTGCCAGATTTCGTAATCATAAAAGGATGCAATAGCAAGTAAGATCCTGATGGATTTAACCATTGCCACTGGAGAGAAGGTTTCATCATAGTCAACACCTTGAACTTGTTTGAAACCTTTTGCTACCAGTCGACCTTTATAGGTTTGTACATTACCATCCATGTCGGTTTTCTTCTTGAAAACCCACTTGCACCCGATTGGTTTTACCCCTTCGGGTGGATCAACCAAAGTCTATACTTGGTTAGTATACATGGAGTCCATCTCAGATTTCATGGCTTCAAGCCATCTCTCAGAATCTGGTCCATTCATAGCTTCTTGGTAGGAAGCATGTTCATCATGATCTATGAGCATCACATCGCCGTTTTGAGTCACAAGAAATCCATAATATCTCTCGGGCTCTTGGCGCGTCCTACCAGATCTACGAATGCCTTGTGTAATTTGAGCAGGTTCACTTTCCACAATATCTTGTGGTTCCTGCTCATGTTCCAACTCAGGTTCAATGATATTTTGTGGTTCTCGAACTTCTTCGAGTTCTACTTTCCTCCCACTGTTTTCTTTAGAGACAAATTCTCTTTCTAGAAAAATGCCAGTTCGAGCAACAAATACTTTGTTCTCAGAAGGTTTGTAGAAATAATACCCTTTTGTTTCCTTTGGGTATCCCACAAAATTATATTTGTCAGATTTGGGTCCGAGCTTGTCAGAAGCCAGACGTTTTACAAACGCCTTGCAACCCCAAATCTTCATGAACGACATACTAGGACGTTTCCCAGTCCACATCTCATATGGTGTCTTATGAACCGTCTTTGTAGGAACACGGTTAAGTGTGAATGCAGCTGTCTCTAGGGCATGACCCCAGAAGCTTATTGGAAGATCTGCATGACTCATCATCGATCGTACCATGTCCAACAAGGTACGATTCCTCCTCTCAGACACACCATTCCATTGTGGTGTTCCTGGTGGAGTGAGCTGTGATATAATACCACACTCCTTTAGAAGGTCATCAAAGTCTTGGCTTAAGTATTCACCTCCTCGATCGGATCGAAGGGCTTTTATGCTTTTGCCAAATTGGTTTTGAACTTCATTCTTGAATTCCTTGAACTTTTCAAAGGATTCGGATTTGAATCATTTGATTTAAATCGTTTTGTATTTATGTTATAGATAGGCATTTCTAAATTAAGAATATAAAGACCATTAAACAATTGTGCAACACCATAACATATTTCATTTAAGTAAAATGAACAACTGTTGTTCTTTATTAAAAATGAAAAACCTTTCTTGTCCAAACAAGAAACAGAAATAATGTTTTTGCTCATAGCAGGCACATAATAACAATCCTCTAATTCTAATACTAGCCCAGTGGGCAAAAATAAATGATAAGTTCCTACGGCTAGTGCAGCAACTTTTGCTCCATTCCCAACTCGTAGGTCAACCTCGCCTTTCCTGCACATTAACACAAATGTGAGAACCACATCCAGTATCTAATACCCATGATGTAGAAGTGGACAAATTGACTTCTATAACATATATACCTGAATCAGAAGTCATACTTCCTTTCTTTTTCTTCAGTTCTTCCAAATAAGCATGACAATTCCTCTTCCAGTGTCTAGATTTTCCACAGAAGTGACAATCACCTTCTTTAGCCACCCCACCTTTAGGTTTTAAAGCCTGTTTGGTTTTGGGATTGGGTTTGGCCGATTTAGATCCTATCTTCTTCTTACCTTTTCCCATTCCCTTAGCATTCCCCTTTTGCACCATCATTATGGGAGCGGGTCCTGTCTTTTTCATGTTGTTCTCGGCAGTTCTTAACATGCTCAACAACTCAGTAAGTGGTTTCTCAATTTCATTCATGAGGTAATTCATAACAAATTGAGAGTAGCTGTTGTTCAAAGATTGCAAAACAAGATAAGTTTGGGCTTCCGGAGTAATCGGAAAACCCAACCTACCAAGGTACTCAATATACCCAATCATTTTCAGCACATGTGGACCAACTGGATCACGTTCACCCATCTTGCAGTGATACAACGCCTTGCTTGTATCATACCTCTCCTGTCGAGCATGCCCTTCGAACAATTTCTTGAGATGCTCGATCATCTCATAAGCATCCATTAACTCATGTTGCTTCTGAAGCTCAGAGTTCATAGTTGCTAGCATGAGACAACTCACGTCCAGAGCATCATCTTGATGCTTCTTGTAAGCATTATGCTCTACACGTGGTGCAGTGTTAGCTGGTGCTGCAGGAATGGGCCCATCAAGGATATATAGCTTGCGCTCCTGTTTGAGGACAATCCTCAAGTTCCTATGCCAGTCTAGGAAATTAACTCCACTCAGCTTTTCCTTCTCAAGGACTGATCGTAGTGAAAGACTATTTGTGTTGTTGTTTGCCATTGATATCTACAATTTATAAGTGCAAAAATAATAAGTCAAATTGCAGAATTTTGATATTATGTAATTGATAATAGTACATTCAAAATATACCTCCCACTATTTTATTCAAATTAATAGCCCTCACCATTAATTCGGAAAGCATTTTTCAATTAAATCTTTCTAGTGAGCTAAGATCCATATTTCATTATGCCTTAAGTTAGCTTTGGCTATTCACTCAAAACATAATTATTTAGGTAGACAACCCTTTGTCAATTATATCATATATAACTCTTAGATAGTTTGGTGAACAACATTTGTTTCTAGTCCATCTAATGGCACCTACCAAACTCTATGCCTCTAAGTCCACAATCCTATTGTGATAACTTAGTTAAGTCTGGCCCAATGATTTTAACAGTTTGGATATCACAATTATCCTATTGCATCTTACCAAGATAAATGGGGTACTTTACTTTGGCAAACCTACATCCATCGGTCAAGGTCTTGATGAGTGTTATTCATTGGAAGGCATCTGATTTAGACTTAATAATTTTATGAGGGATTTTAATAATTAATTTAGATCTCACCAATTTTAATCTTATTAAACATGCACATTATTTATCATATCATATCGTATACAAGCATAAATAAAGTGCAAAATTAAATGTGTCACAGTTATAGCCCCAACCCTATGCCAATCTTTTCAAGCTAATGAAAAGATTGAAGGTCAGTCTAAGGTGGTAAAAGGTCTTCAAAATAGTAGCTTCCTTGGACCTTCCTCATGCATGTGTCTCCTCTCCATCATCATCTTGTCATCTTGATAGGTTACAATTATACATTACATGACATAAAGAAACCTCGAGTTACATTCGAGGGGATTTAGATGAGAATAGAATATTACATCAGAATTTATAGAAAGGCACGACATGCAAGCCGTATTTTAAAACCAAAACCACTAACCTATGGGTCAAAAGGGCCATAACTGTGCACCATGCATATCACAATAAGCACATGACACAAATTTATATAATTAAAGAAAACTATATACAAAATATTGGGGTCACGACCATCGTGCGCTACGACGGGGGGGTCCAAGGGGGGGGGGGGGCTCCCCCCCTGGCGGTGGTCCGGTTGACCGATCAGCCGGCGGGTGGTCTCGCTGCCTGTTCAGCGAGCAGAGCCGGGGGCAGCGCCCTGGGAAATTTTTTTTGAACTACAATCTATATTGTAGAATTTTTCATACAAATCTCTGAAACAATTCCAGAATCATATACAATCCGCTAACACACTCATACTAACAATACACCCAGAACATATCATATATGTCCAGTTTCGATTAATCATATTAAATCGAATCTTCATGTTTCTAATCCAATTAGAACAGAAGTTGAATTGTTATTCCACCTTCTAGGATACAAATATCAGAACATCATATACATGCATATATATTACAGATTTCCAGAATACGCATACATGCAGAATATCATATATTCAATTTCAGATCGGTAAACATGCATCATCATATATCATATATAACGAATACAATTAAAACACGTAATCTGAATTAATCGTTTTGCAAGTAGCTCTGATACCACTGTAGGGTTTTCGGCACATAAACGCAGCAGAAATTAAAAATTTTTGAAACCCTAAAACAGGATCCATGCGAAAACATATTAATTCAGAGGTTAAGATATGTTTTACCGATTATTCAAGCCTGAAAGGAGACGATGGAGATTCTGGAACTGCTTCGAATCCTCAACGCAATCCAACGGAACTGCGCCTCTACGGTATCCACACGAACGTCCCGCGAATCGTCACACGATCTGCAGCAGGGAAAGCTGCGGTACTAGCCGCCAAGGATCTGGGCTTTTTGAAATTTTTCTCTCTAGTCTCTCTCTAAGAGCGGCTAGGGTTTTGATATCGATGATACCCTAAACGGCTGATATATCATATATATAGCAGTTAATGGAATTAACCAAAACCTAATCCAATTAAAAATATAAAATCCGAATTTTTATATATATATATATATATTATATCTTAATTAAGTCTTACTTAATTAATATACATATATATATATATATACAAATTATCCTATTAATTTAAATTCATAATTTAAATACTATCAATCATATTGATATATTTAAATCCATACAATTTAAATTAATTCCCTTTTAATTACGTTCTAAGTGTGTGACCCTATAGGTTATTATTATGTTGGAAATAATTTTAAAATCATATTATAAAATTATAAATAGTGAGCGACATCTAGTAATGCATCACTGCTACCCAAATAATAATAAGATCGGTGATTCGATACAACCTTTTCGTGACCAATGTTTCAATGTAATTTAATCCTTTTAACCTTGACATCCTAGATTAAATTCGAGGCATGGAATGTGTCATCCTCTTCATAATTTAATCTGAGTTTTCTTGATCGATGAGTAGACTATATGAAACAAATCACTATTTGAGCATGGCCATGCATTTCATAGTCCTACTCAATCAAGAGGCCTATGGATATCACCCCTGATATATAGGAGGGTTAAATTCCATCTAGATCACTCATATTCCTCACACGATTCATGATATACCCAATAATCACCTTTATTGTCCACCTATTAAAGGTGGCCTTTGATGATATCAAAGTACATAAATTCTCGTGTAGTAATATAGTGATTTCAGGTCGGAGGATCATTACATCATTGTCACTATGAGAATTGCTTATGACACTTTGCATAATGCTCCACGTAGAATTCTCATGGTGGGTCTATCCAGTACATTATTCTCTAACATGTACCTATGCATTGACTCAATATCTCATATATTTATGACCAATGAGATTTGGCCATCAGTCAATCCACATACTAGTCTCAATGTATCATTGTTGTCCCATTAACAATGACACTCGACTAGGGACATTTAAGAGTAATGATACTAATTGTAACTATATGATCTTATGTTCAAGTCACATACTTGGAGCCATATAATTTGTATCACTATTCTAAGGACTTTTATTATGTTAACATTTATATAACGAAGTAAATAAAACTATAATAAAATAATTCATTTATTCAATCAAATATAATATCAAAAAAATGTTTAAACAATTACATCAAAGAATTAGCCTCTAGGGCATAAACTCTAACATGGCACTGTAGACTCGGTCATACCAATGAAACAAGATTATCCAAGTTGCATAAAGATGGGCTCCTCGAGCTCTCTGATTATGAATCATATCCAACTTGTGAATCTTGTCTCATAGGTAAAATGACTAAATCTCCTTTTAGTGGAAAAGGAGAGAGAGTTACAGAATTGTTGGCATTGATTCACACAGACGTTTGTGGACCTATGACAACAACTGCACGGGGTGGGTATTCTTATTTTATTACTTTCACTGATGATCACTCAAGATTTGGATATGTGTATTTAATGAAATACAAATCAGAATCATTTGAAAAGTTCAAAGAGTTCAGAAGTGAAGTAGAGAAACAAACGGGCAAGAGTATTAAGATACTTCGATCAGATCGAGGTGGAGAATACTTAAGCAGTGAGTTTCTCAATTGTCTCAGAGAAAATGGTATAATCTCACAATGGACTCCTCCAGGTACACCACAGTTAAATAGAGTGTCTGAAAGGAGAAATCGAACACTGTTGGACATGGTTCGATCCATGATGAGTTTTACGACCGTCCAATTTCCTTCTGGGGATATGCCCTAGAAACGGCTGCATACCTACTTAACAAGGTACCTACCAAATCCGCCCCAAAGACTCCATATGAGATGTGGAAAGGGAGGAAACCAAATCTTAAGCATGTTAAGACTTGGGGTTGTCCAGCTTATGTCAAAAAGTTTGAAAATGATAAGCTACAGACTAAATCCGATAAGTGTAGATTTGTGGGATACCCTAAAGAAATCGTAGGGTATTATTTCTATCATCCAACTGATCAAAAGGTGTTTGTTGCGAAACATGCTACCTTATTGGAGAAAGAGTTTATCCATGAAGGGGTCAGTGGGAGTAAGATATATCTTGAAGAAGTTCAAGAACCACAAGTTACCACGGACCAAAGTCAAGTACCTAACCAAGTAGAAGAACCTACTATACCACACCCTGTTCGTAAATCTGGAAGAGTACCGCAGATACCTGAGAGGTATGGATTCGTTATAGAGGATGACGATGAGGTACACATCATGAATGATGATCCATTGAATTACGAACAGGCTATGTGTAATAAAGACTCAGGGAAATGGCTTGAAGCAATGAAATCCGAAATGGACTCCATGTATGAAAACAAAGTATGGACTTTGGTTTCACCACCTGAAGGTATTAAACCTATTGGGTGTAAATGGGTTTTTAAGAAAAAGACTGGAGCAGACGGAAAGGTAGAGACCTATAAGGCCCGACTGGTTGCAAAAGGTTTCAAACAAAGACATGGAGTTGACTATAATGAAACCTTCTCACCAGTAGCCATGCTCAAGTCCATTCGGATTTTGCTTGCGATTGCAGCTTACAACGACTATGAGATCTGGCAGATGGACGTGAAAACGGCCTTCCTCAATGAAAAACTTGAGGAGGATGTGTATATGACACAGCCAGAGGGATTTATCTCAAACGTTGGAACAAATCAAGTCTGTAAGCTACAACGATCCATTTATGGGTTGAAGCAAGCTTCTCGTAGATGGAACATTCGTTTTGATGAGACAATCAAAGAGTTTGATTTTATCAAAAACGAGGATGAACCTTGTGTATACAAGAAGGTTAGTGGGAGCGCAGTATCATTCTTGTATTATATGTTGATGATATATTACTGATAGGGAATGACATTCCTATGTTACAATCCATTAAAATCTGGTTATCTAAAAACTTCTCCATGAAGGACTTGGGTGAAGCATCCTATATTTTGGGGATAAAGATCTATAGAGATAGATCTAAAAGGATGCTCGGCTTATCCCAAGGAACGTACATTGATACGATGCTAAAGAGGTTTAGCATGGAAGATTCCAAAAGAGGTCTCATGCCGATGAGCCATGGAATAAATCTCTCCAAGAAACAGGCCCCAAAGACACCTGAGGAGAGAGACCGTATGAGTAAGATCCCTTATGCTTCTGCAATAGGATCTATCATGTACGGTATGATATGTACTAGACCAGATGTTGCTCACGGACTTAGTGTAACAAGCAGATACCAGTCGAATCCAGGAGAAGAGCACTGGAAGGCAGTGAAAAATATCCTAAAGTACTTGAGAAGGACTAAAGATATTTTTCTTGTCTACGGTGGGTCTGAATTAAAACTCGAGGGATTCACGGACTCAAGTTTTGAAATAGACCAAGATGACAGTAAATCTATTTCAGGGTATGTGTTTACCTTGAACGGAGGTGCAGTGAGTTGGAAGAGTTCCAAGCAGCAAACAGTTGCAGATTCAGTGACAGAGGCAGAGTATATAGCTGCAAGTGAAGCTGCAAAGGAAGCTGTTTGGATGAAGAAGTTCATAACTAAACTTGGTGTGGTTCCTAGCATCGGAGAAGCAGTTCCCGTATACTGTGACAACACCAGAGCGGTTGCACAGGCTAAGGAACCCAGGTCTCATCAGAAATCTAAACACGTGTTGCGGCGATTTCACTTGATCAGGGAGATCATTGAAAGAGGAGACGTCACCGTGGAGCGTGTGGACTCTCAAGACAACATTGAAGATCCATTTACTAAAGCTCTAACACAACAGCAGTTTGATCGTCACTTAGAGAAGATGGGTATGAGATACCATGGCGATTGGCTTTAGGGCAAGTGGGAGATTGATAGTAGTGTGCATACAAGCCAATCATGTATGATGATAAAGCATATACTTTATAAACAATCTTATTTAATTATTAATAAAATATTCATTTAAGGCATATAATTATCTACATGGTGCTGTTTTTATAATATGTAAATAACCCATAGTTTTAAGCAATGCTTTTAGAATCATGATGAGATCATGATAATGAGATCTAAATTCTTAGAAAGCTTAAAAACTAAAATAGTTCCCAATTGTGGGATTACTAAAATGGGGATTAGTAAATCCGGATAGGTTGGTACATATGTTCCTTGCTCATTGGATGAGGATGACTGATCTCATGGTCATTTGTGTGGAGACACTAAAGCAAGTATGTAGGTGCTTATTGGAGAATAAGTTCACTGAACGTGACTCGCTATGGAATACCTAATGGAGTTTTACTCTCCTGTCAATAGGAATTCCTAATGTGATAGTAGTACAAGTGATCCTTGGACTTGAGATTATCATAGTATCTTGTATGTAACAAATTATACTTTGACTAATTCGTTAAGGCCTTTTAAGGCATATATAGGGTATGCTTGGGTATAATGAGTTACATATGGAGATAATGAATGATCTATTAATCTACCACCTCTAGTAAAAGAGGAGATATGTCCTATGTGATTCGTTAAATGACAACCCAGGAATCCTTGGCCAAGGTATAATGAAATTAGAAAGAGGTTTCTAATTTGCATTATTTGGAGTTGTGCATTTTCTAATCGAAATACATATGATTAAATAATTTAAGACTTGACAGTAAATCCATGTCTTATATTTAATTGGGACATTGTATGGTGGAAGGATTGAATTGTACGGTAACTATTAACTCACAGGTTCTTTTATGATTAATGTTAAAATCTATATTATCTGGAAAGTCGTTGATCGCTAGGGAGGCTTATCCCTATTATAGAATAAATGTTATTTATTTAAATAGATTATTAGTTTAATTTATTTATTTAAATAAGATTAGAATTGTTCTAATTGATTTATTCATAACCGGTTTAATATGGAGAACCTAAAGGGTCACACCATAAAAGGAAGAAGAATTATTTAAGAAGAAAATGGCATGATAGTAATAATGCATTAAGTATAATTAATTTAATCTATGGTGATAGAATAAATTAAATAGCTTAATGTTTATTATTTAATATTTTAGAAATATTAAATATAAATTAATAAGAGGAGTTTTATTATTATTATTATTATTATTTTAATTCTAAAGGAGTTTAGGAATTAATATAATATCAGTACTCTCTCTCAATCCTAATAAAGATTAGGATATAAATTAATTAAAAGTATTTAATTAATTAAATAAAACCCTATTCTAATTGGATTAGGAGGGTTAACCTAATATCTATATAAGAGAGTCTTATATCAGAAATAAGGTACGTGAATTTTTCCAAGAGTTGGGAGTACACATATTCTATAGAGATAGAAACAAGGGTTAAGCCAATAACCCATCTTCTTGAGTTCTTCATCTTCCTTGGTGGATCACCGTTAGAGGCCAAACAATTGGGTGGCTGACATTGATCAAGGGAAGGAGCCACTACAGAGGAATCAAAGGAATCAAAGGAGTAGAACTTGTACCTGAGGAAGCTTGGATCTTCAAAGGTATAATTTCATGTTCTCTCTTTTCTGTTATTGATAACTAGCACAAAGCATGATCCTGGTTATGGGTTTGTATAAATTTTTTGAAAACCTAGTTTTTGCGCTTCTGCCCTATTTATGTGATTTGATTGCATGATTGCATTACGTACAAACCCAACACGTTTTTAATGCGATAGTCATGGGATTGCTCCTTTTGACGTTAATTAAACTAGAACGAAGTTATAGGGCTTAATCCCCTCTTTTTCTTTGACAATTTTAGAGCACCAATGAAACAATAAGAAAGTCTCCCTAAATGAAGACTTGTGTGAGATGTACGCATGGTTTTGAACGCGATAGTCATGGGTTTATCATTTTGACGTTAATCAAACTAGAACGAATTCATAGGACTCATAATCACCTCCTTCTTTGACAATTTGAGAGAACCAATGAAACAATAAGAAGGTCTCCCAAAATCAAGACTTGTGTGAGATGTACGCATCGTTTTTAACGCGATAATCATGGGATTGCTCCTTTTGATATTAATCAAATTAAAATGATGTAATAAGACTCCTAATCACCTCTTTCTTTCACAATTTTAGAGAACCAATGAAATAATAAGAAGGTCTCCTTAAATGAAGACTTTGTGTGATATGTACGCATCGTTTTTAACGCGATAGTCATGGGGTTGCTCCTTTTGATGTTAATCAAACTAGAACGAAGTTATAGGAATCCTAATCACCTCTTTCTTTGACAATTTTAGAGCACCAATGAAACAATAAGAAGGTCTCCCTAAATGAAGACTTGTGTGGAATGTACGCATGGTTTTGAACTCGATAGTCATGGGTTTATCGTTTTAACGCTAATCAAACTAGAACGAAGTAATACAACTATTAATCACCTCTTTCTTTGTAAATTTGAAACAATATGAAGGTCTCCCTAAATGAAGACTTGTGTGAGATCTACGCATTGTTTTTGACGTTATAGTGATGTGATTGCTCCTTTTGATGTAATTTCAACTAAAATGAAGTAAAAGGACTCATAATCTCCTATAATTTGATAATTTGAGATAACTAATAAAACAATAAGAAGGTCTCCCTAAATGAAAACTTGTGTGAGATGTACGGATCGTTTTGAAGGCACTAGTGATAGGATTGCTCCTTTTGATGCTAATCAAACTAGAACGAATTCATAGGACTCATAGTCACCTCTTTCATTGACAATTTGAGAGACCCAATGAAACAATAAGAAGGTCTCCCTAAATCAAGACTTGTGTGAGATGTACTCATCGTTTTTAACGCGATAGTCATAGGATTGCTCCTTTTGATACTAATCAAATTAGAACGATTAATAAGACTCCTAATCACCTCCATCTTTCACAATTTTAGAGAACCAATGAAACAATAAGAAGGTCTCCTTAAATGAAGACATGCGTGAGATGTACGCATCGTTTTTAACGCGATAGTCATGGGATTGCTCCTTTTGATGCTAATCAAACTAGAACGAAGTTATAAGACTCCTAATCACTTCTTTCTTTGACAATTTTTGCGCACCAATGAAACAATAAGAAGGTCTCTCAAAATGAATACTTTTGTGAGATGTACGCTTGATTTTGAACGCGATAGTCATGAGTTTTTCCTTTTGATGCTAATCAAAAAGTAATACAACTCTTAATCACCTCTTTCTTTGTAAATGTGGAAAAACCAAAGAAACAATATGAAGGTCTTCCAAAATGTAGACTTGTGTGAGATCTACTCATCGTTTTGGACGCAATAGTGATGGGATTGTTTCTTTTGATGCTAATTTAAACTAGAACGAAGTAATAGGACTCAAAATCATCTATGTTTTCACAATTTGAGAGAACCAATCAAACAATAGAAGGTCTCCCGAAATGTAGACTTGTGTGAGATGTACGGATCGTTTTAAAGGCACTAGTGATACGATTGCTCCTTTTGTTGCTAATCAAACTAGAACTAAGTCATAGGACTCATAATCATCTCTTTCTTTGACAATTTGAGAGAACCAATGAAACAATAAGAAGGTCTCCCTAAATCATAACTTGTGTGAGATGTACGCATCATTTTTAATGCGATAGTCATGGGATTGCTCCTTTTGATGCTAATCAAACTAGAACGAAGTTATAGGGCTTAATCACCTCTTTCTTTGACAATTTTAGAGCACCAATGAAACAATAAGAAAGTCTCCCTAAATGAAGACTTGTGTGAGATGTACACATGGTTTTGAACAAGATAGTGATGGGTTTCTCGTTTTGACGCTAATCAAACTAGAACGAATTAATACAACTCTTAATCACCTCTTTCTTTGTAAATTTGAAACAACCAATGAAACACTATGAAGGTCTCCTTAAATGAATACTTGTGTGAGATCTACGCATCGTTTTGGAGGCGGTAGTGATGGGATTGCTCCTTTTGATGCTAATTTCAACTAGAACGAAATAATAGGACTCATAATCACATATATTTTGAAAATTTGAGAGAACTAATGAAACAATAAGAAGGTCTCTCTAAATGAATTGTGTGAGATATACGTATGGTTTTGAACGCTATAGTCATGGGTTTCTCATTTTGACGCTAATCAAACTAGAACGAATTCATAGGACTCATAATCACGTTCTTCTTTTACAATTTGAGAGAAACAATGAAACAATAAGAAGGTCTCCCAAAATCAAGACTTGTGTGAAATGTACGCATCGTTTTTAACGCGATAATCATGGGATTGCTCCTTTTGATGGTAATTAAATTAAAATGAAGTAATAAGACTCCTAAACACCTCTTTCTTTCACAATTTTAGAGAACCAATGAAACAATAAGAAGGTCTCCTTCAATGAAGACTTGTTTGAGATGTACGCATCGTTTTTAACGCGATAGTCATGGGTTTGCTCCTTTTGATGCTAATCAAACTAGAACGAAGTCATAGGACTCCTAATCACCTCTTTCTTTGACAATTTTAGAGCACCAATGAAAGAATAAGAAGGTCTCCCTAAATGAAGACTTGTGTGAGATGTACGCTTGGTTTTGAACTCGATAGTCATGGGTTTATCGTTTTAACGCTAAGCACACTAGAACGAAGTAATACAACTCTTAATCATCTCTTTCTTTGTAAATTTAAAACAATATGAAGGTCTCCCTAGATAAAGACTTGTGTGAGATCTTTGCATCGTTTTTGACGTGATAGTGATGTGATTGCTCCTTTAGATGCTAATTTCAACTAGAACGAAGTAAAAGGACTCATAATCACCTATATTTTGATAATTTGAGATAACTAATGAAACAATAAGAAGGTCTCCCTAAATGAAAACTTGTGTGAGATGTACGGATCGTTTTGAAGGCACTAGTGATAGGATTGCCCCTTTTGATGCTAATTAAACTAGAACGAATTCGTAGGGCTCATAATCACCTCTTTCGTTGACAATTTGAGAAACCCAATGAAACAATAAGAAGGTCTTCCTAAATCAAGATTTGTGTGAGATGTACGCATTATTTTTAACGCGCTAGTCAAAGGATTGCTCCTTTTGATGCTAATAAAATTAGAACGATTAATAAGACTCCTAATCACCTCCTTCTTTCACAATTTTAGAGAACCAATGAAACAATAAGAAGGTCTTCTTAAATGAAGACATGTTTTGAGATGTACGTATCGTTTTTAACTCGATAGCCATGGGATTGCTCCTTTTGATGCTAATCAAACTAGAACGAAGTTATAGGACTCCTAATCACTTCTTTCTTTGACAATTTTAGTGCACCAATGAAATAATAAGAAGGTCTCCCAAAATAAATTCTTTTGTGAGATGTACGCTTGATTTTGAACGCGATAGTCACGAGTTTTTCCTTTTGATGCTAATCAAACTAGAACGAAGTAATAAGACTCCTAATCACCTCTTTCTTTCACAATTTTAGAGAACCAATGAAACAATAAGAAGGTCTCCTTAAATGAAGACTTGTGTGAGATGTACGCATCGTTTTTAACTCGATAGTCATGGGGTTGCTCCTTTTGATGCTAATCAAACTAGAACGAAGTTATAGGACTCCTAATTACCTCTTTTTTTGACAATTTTAGAGCACCAATGAAACAATAAGAAGGTCTCACTAAATGAAGACTTGTGTGAGATGTACGCATAGTTTTGAACTCGATAGTCATGGGTTTATCGTTTTAACGCTAATCACACTAGAACGAAGTAATACAACTCTTAATCATCTCTTTCTTTGTAAATTTGAAACAATATGAAGGTCTTCCTAGATGAAGACTTGTGTGAGATCTACGCATCGTTTTTGACGTGACAGTGATGTGATTGCTCCTTTTGATGCTAATTTCAACTAGAACGAAGTAAAAGGACTCATAATCACCTATATTTTGACAATTTGAGATAATTAACGAAACAATAAGAAGGTCTCCCTAAATAAAAACTCGTGTGAGATGTACGGATCGTTTTGAAGGCACTAGTGATAAGATTGCTCCTTTTGATGATAATCAAACTAAATCGAATTCCTAGGACTCATAATCACATCTTTCATTAACAATTTGAGAGACCCAATGAAACAATAAGAAGGTCTCCCTAAATCAAGACTTGTGTGAGATGTACGCATCGTTTTTAACGCGCTAGTCAAAGGATTGCTCCTTTTGATGCTAATCAAATTAGAACGATTAATAAGACTCCTAATCACCTCCTTCTTTCACAATTTTAGAGAACCAATGAAACAATAAGAAGGTCTCCATAAATGAAGACATGTTTTGAGATGTACGCATCGTTTTTAACGCGATAGTCATGGGATTGCTCCTTTTGATGCTAATCAAACTAGAACGAAGTTATAGGACTCCTAATCACTTCTTTCTTTGACAATTTAAGTGCACCAATGAAATAATAAGAAGGTCTCCCAAAATGAATACTTTTGTGAGATGTACGCTTGATTTTGAACGCGATAGTCACGAGTTTTTCCTTTTGATGCTAATCAAACTAGAACGAAGTAATTCAACTCTTAATCACCTCTTTCTTTGTAAATTTGAAAAAACAAAAGAAACAATATGAAGGTCTCCCAAAATATAGACTTGTGTGAGATCTACTCATCGTTTTGGATGCAATAGTGGTGGGATTGCTCCTTTTGATGCTAATTTAAATTAGAATGAAGTAATAGGACTCAAAATCATCTATGTTTTCACAATTTGAGAGAACCAATCAAACAATAAGAAGGTCTCCCGAAATGTAGACTTGTGTGAGATGTACGGATCGTTTTGAAGGCACTAGTGATACGATTGCTCCTTTTGTTGCTAATCAAACTAGAACGAAGTCATAGGACTCATAATCATCTCTTTCTTTGATAATTTGAGAGAACCAATGAAACAATAAGAAGCTCTCCCTAAATCAAGACTTTTGTGAGATGTACGCATCGTTTTTAACGCGATAGTCATGGGATTGCTCCTGTTGATGCTAATCAAACTAGAACGAAGTTATAGGGCTTAATCACCTCTTTCTTTAACAATTATAGAGCACCAATGAAACAATAAGAAAGTCTCCCTAAATGAAGACTTCTGTGAGATGTTCACATGGTTTTGAACGCGATGGTGATGGGTTTCTCGTTTTGACCCTAATCAAACTAGAACGAAGTAATACAACTCTTAATCACCTCTTTCTTTGTAAATTTGAAACAACCAATGAAACACTATGAAGGTCTCCTTAAATGAATACTTGTGTGAGAACTACGCATCGTTTTGGACGCGGTAGTGATGAGATTGCTCCTTTTGATGCTAATTTAAACTAGAACGAAATAATAGGACTCATAATCACATATATTTTGATAATTTGAGAGAACTAATGAAACAATAAGAAGGTCTCCCTAAATGAAGACTTGTGTGAGATGTAAGCATGGTTTTGAACACGATAGTCATGGGTTTCTCATTTGGACGCCAATCAAACTAGAACGAATTCATAAGACTCATAATCACCTCCTTCCTTGACAATTTGAGAGAACCAATGAAATAATAAGAAGGTCTCCCAAAATCAAGACTTGTGTGAGATGTACGCATCGTTTTTAATGCGATAATAATGGGATTGCTCCTTTTGATGCTAATCAAATTAAAATGAAGTAATAAGACTCCTAATCACCTCTTTCTTTCACAATTTTAGAGAACCAACGAAATAATAAGAAGGTCTCCTTAAGGGAAGACTTGTATGAGATGTACGCATCATTTTTAACGCGAGTGTCATGGGGTTGCTCCTTTTGATGCTAATCAAACTAGAACGAAGTTATAGGACTCCTAATCACCTCTTTCTTTGACAATTTTAGAGCACCAATGAAACAATAAGAAGGTCTTCCTAAATGAAGACTTGTGTGAGATGTACGCTTGGTTTTGAACTCGATAGTCATGGTTTTATCTTTTTAACACTAATCAAACTAGAACGAAGTAATACAACTCTTAATCACCTCTTTCTTTGTAAATTTGAAACAATATGAAGGTCTCCCTAAATGAAGACTTGTGTGAGATCTACGCATCGTTTTTGACGTGATAGTTATGTGATTGCTCCTTGTGATGCTAATTTCAACTAGAACGAAGTAAAAGGACTCATAATCACCTATATTTTGACAATTTGAGATAACTAATGAAACAATAAGAAGGTCTCCCTAAATAAAAACTTGTTTGGGATATACGGATCGTTTTGAAGGCACTAGTGATAGGATTGCTCCTTTTGATGCTAATCAAACTAGAACGAATTCATAGGACTTATAATCACCTCTTTCATTGACAATTTGAGAGACCCAATAAAACAATAAGAAGGTCTCCCTAAATCAAGACTTGTGTGAGATGTACGCATCGTTTTTAACGCGATAGTCAATGGGTTGCTCCTTTTGAGGCTAATCAAATTAGAACGATTAATAAGACTCCTAATCACCTCTTTCTTTGACAATTTTAGAGCACCAATGAAACAATAAGAAGGTCTCCCAAAATGAATACTTGTGTGAGATGTACGCTTGGTTTTGAACTCGATAGTCATGGTTTTATCGTTTTAACACTAATCAAACTAAAACGAAGTAATACAATTCTTAATCCCCTCTTTCTTTGTAAATTTGAAACAATATGAAGGTCTCCCTAAATGAAGACTTGTGTGAGATCTACGCATCGTTTTTGACGTGATAGTTATGTGATTGCTCCTTTTGATGCTAATTTCAACTAGAACGAAGTAAAAGGACTCATAATCACCTATATTTTGACAATTTGAGATAACTAATGAAACAATAAGAAGGTCTCCCTAAATAAAAACTTGTGTGAGATATACGGATCGTTTTGAAGGCACAAGTGATAGGATTGCTCCTTTTGATGCTAATCAAACTAGAACGAATTCATAGGACTCATAATCACCTCTTTCATTGACAATTTGAGAGATCCAATGAAACAATAAGAAGGTCTCCCTAAATCAAGACTTGTGTGAGATGTACACATCGTTTTTAACGCGATAGTCAAAGGGTTGGTCCTTTTGATGCTAATCAAATTAGAACGATTAATAAGACTCCTAATCACCTCATTCTTTCACAATTTTAGAGAACCAATGAAACAATAAGAAGGTCTCCTTAAATGAAGACATGTTTTGAGATGTACGCATCGTTTTTAATGCGATAGTCATGGGATTGTTCCTTTTGATGCTAATCAAACTAGAACGAAGTTATAGGACTCTTAATCACTTCTTTCTTTGACAATTTTAGTGCACCAATGAAACAATAAGAAGGTCTTCCAAAATGAATACTTTTGTGAGATGTACGCTTGATTTTGAACGCGATAGTCATGAGTTTCTCCTTTCGACGCTAATCAAACTAGAACGAAGTAATACAACTCTTAATCACCTCTTACTTTGTAAATTTGAAAAAATCAATGAAACAACATTAAGGTCTCCTAAAATGTAGACTTGTGTGAGATTTACTCATCGTTTTGGACGCAATAGTGATGGGATTGCTCTTTTTGATGCTAATTTAAATTAGAACGAAGTAATAGGACTCAAAATCATCTATGTTTTCATAATTTAAGAGAACCAATCAAACAATAAGAAGGTCTCCCAAAATGTAGACTTGTGTGAGATGTACGGATCGTTTTAAAGGCACTAGTGATACGATTGCTCCTTTTGTTGCTAATCAAACTAGAACAAAGTCATAGGACTCATAATCATCTCTTTCTTTGATAATTTGAGAGAACCAATGAAACAATAAGAAGGTCTCCCTAAATCAAGACTTGTGTGAGATGTACGCATCATTTTTAACGCGTTAGTCATGGGACTGCTCCTTTTGATGCTAATCAAACTGGAACGAAGTTATAGGGCTTAATCACTTCTTTCTTTGACAATTATAGAGCACCAATGAAACAAAAAGAAAGTCTCCCTAAATGAAGACTTGTGTGAGATGTTCATATGGTTTTGAACGCGATGGTGATAGGTTTCTCGTTTTAACGCTAATCAAACTAGAACGAAGTAATACAACTCTTAATCACCTCTTTCTTTGTAAATTTGAAACAACCAATGAAACAATATTAAGGTCTCCTTAAATGAATACTTGTGTGAGAGCTACGCATCGTTTTGGACGCGGTAGTGATGGGATTGCTCCTTTTGATGCTAATTTCAACTAGAACTAAATAATAAGACTCATAATCACATATATTTTGACAATTTGAGAGAACTAATGAAACAATAAGAAGGTCTCCCTAAATGAGGACTTGTGTGAGATGTACGCATGGTTTTGAACGCGATAGTCATGGGTTTCTCATTTTGATGTTAATCAAACTAGAACGAATTCATAGGACTCATAATCACCTCCTTCCTTGACAATTTTAGAGAACCAATAAAACAATAAGAAGGTCTCCCAAAATTAAGACTTGTGTGAGATGTACGCATTATTTTTAACGCGATAATAATGGAATTGCTCCTTTTGATGTGATGCTAATCAAATTAAAACGAAGTAATAAGACTCCTAATCACCTCTTTCTTTCACAATTTTAGAGAACCAACCAAACAATATGAAGGACTCCTTAAATGAAGACTTGTGTGACATGTACGCATCGTTTTTAACGCGATAGTCATGGAGTTGCTCCTTTTGATGCTAATCAAACTTGAACGAAGTTATAGGACTCCTAATCACCTCTTTCTTTGACAATTTTAGAGCACCAATGAAACAATAAGAACGTCTCCCTAAAAGAAGACTTGTGTGAAATGTACGCATGGTTTTGAACTCGATAGTCATGGTTTTATCGTTTTAACACTAATCAAACTAGAACGAAGTAATACAACTCTTAATCACCTCTTTCTTTGTAAATTTGAAACAATATGAAGGTCTCCCTAAATGAAGACTTGTGTGAGCTCTAAGCATCGTTTTTAACGTGATAGTGATGTGATTGCTCCTTTTGATGCTAATTTCAACTAGAACGAAGTAAAAGGACTCATAATCACCTATATTTTGACAATTTGAGATAACTAATGAAATAATAAGAAGGTCTCCCTAAATGAAAACTTGTGTGAGATATACGGGTCATTTTGAAGGCACTAGTGATAGGATTGCTCCTTTTGATGCTAATCAAACTAGAACGAATTCATAGGACTCATAATCACCTCTTTCATTGATAATTTGAGAGACCCAATGAAATAATAAGAAGGTCTCCCTAAATCAAGACTTGTGTGAGATGCACGCATCATTTTTAATGCGATAGTCATAGGATTGCTCCTTTTGATGCTAATCAAATCAGAACGATTAATAAGACTCCTAATAACTGTGACGCCCCCAAATCCGTGTAACATTGATTACAGGACATGGTGCTCACGATACAACATACATCATCATCTATCTAAGTAAACTCCAGCAATAATAATAATAATATTATAACTATTACGTACAAAATAAAATCCCAAGTCTTTACAACCTTTAATAAACCAAAACTTAAACTTAGCGTTTATCGCTACATTACATCATATACGGAAATATAAACTTATTTCATAAGGTAACTAGCATCATTTCATCTTAGACTTCCCCTTGTCCTTGCCCGAGCCCTCAGCCTTCTCATCCTTAACTGAAAGGTTTAAGCAAGAATGAGCACAAATTGCCCAGCAAGTATATAAAGAAGTTTGGAAACATACATCAGGAGTAGAAACATCTGAATAGCTGTAACAGTTGAAAGAATTATCAAGTGTTAAACACAAATATCAAGAATAAGAGTTTAAGAATTCTCAATATCATACTAAGGGGTGTAAAATGCCCTGAACATTACTTTGTTTCATCGAAAAATCATCAGACGATTTAACAATCAAATAGATTGTAAACGGTCTCTGCAAGTACTCCAGGTGATCAGCCTATTGTACCCTATATTGTGCACAAGTATTAAGTTTAAACTGCATAAGCATAAATGGGACTATATGCCCGATATCTGTTTGCCCGTTTATTCGGGTTGTTCATCTTAGTATTCATGCGAGACCGCACCAAAGCAATTTGGATTGGTAAACATTAAATAGCTTCGAAAGATTTGAATTAAATCATTTTTCATTGATAATAACTAGCCGAAAACAAAGGCCAGGAAACATACTTAGAAACAGTTCTGTAATGACATGAAACTTATAAGCATAGCTGTTAGAATAATAACTGAGTAATCATCGATAAGCTTGCAAGATAGTTGAAGTTGTATAACCTCACAATAAAGGAACTTGCACGAATAAATAGCTAGCACAAGTCCAATACTTACCCTTACTGCGATAAAAATGAGTAAGGATTGAATAAATATCCAATAGAAATTAGGGTTAGGAAACTTGCCTGATACGCCTGCTACAATTAACGCTATCTACTAGCTCTTCACGTAACCTATTCATATGTGTCACGTTAAGCAATTAGGTTCTCGAACACGACTCTGAAATATAATGGTTTCCTTTTATCTCAATTGGATTATCATCTAACATGTAATCAATTAACAATGCAATTCAATTACACAATACCATTCAATTACATAAACAGGTTGCAACTTATAGGTCCAGGGGTTAAATATAAAAATCTGGGAAAATAAAGTTTCTGGAAATTTTTCTGACCCGACCCAACCCAACTCGACTCGGACTGACCCGGACCGACCCGGACCAGCGCAGCCTCAAGCCGTGTTACCGGCGCAGCTACGCTGCCTGGCAAACCCGGACTCCAACTTTGAGTGGCGCAGCTGCGCAGCGTTAACCCGTATGAATGGCGCAGCTGTGCTGCTCTTCATGCCCAGAAAAGTTTTTTTTTTCCTGCCGAACAACCTACTTCCCGATTTAATTCCCACTTGTTTACAAGTTGTATGACCATGATATTTGGACACCATACACTCCATACATCACAGTATTTTACAAAAATACAACATACATGAAACTAACATGTTAAGTGTGACACCCCCAAATCCGGGTACTTCGTTTCCACATGATTTGGTGTTCACTTTCTAACTATAACAAACATCTACCCAATATATCTTAAAATAAATTACAACCTTTATTCAACTATTAATAAAATCTCCCTTAAAACAAGGGTTACAACCTTCTCCATATCACTCCCAGGGTTACTCTAACCTTGAAATGAATACAATAAAGTGCGGAAATAAAACATAACATTCAATTATTACAATCATTCTCAATTAAATAAAAATAAGTCTTCACTTGCTTTGCTTTCCCTTGCCCTTACTCGTAGACGGAGCATCAGCGTTATCAACCTTAACTAAAATTGTTATTTAATGCAAGAGTGAGCAAACCACAGCTCACTGGAGTTTAACAATAATATATACATGAAAGAAATTCTTAAAAAAAGAATCTGAATAACTTAGCTTACTTCAACAATAAAGAATTGAATAATAATTCTCTATCAACATTAAAATTCGAATATAGAATTTATCTGAGTATCATAAGACCTTTGAACTCTTGTCCTAGGTTATAAATATTTCTATTTAAACCTTTAACAGTCAATAAGACTATGGACCTTAACTCGTACTTAGGGGGATCAGCCATTCGTACCATGTATTGTGCACAAACATCTTAACGCTATGCGTAGTAACCTCCCCTAGTAAATAGGGTTGTTCAACTCAGTAATTTGAATTCAAGTCCGCACCAAAGAAAGTTTGGTTTGGATAAGCTTACAAGGGTAATTTAGAATTCACGTTCATCAACTAAGGATTAGTTGAATCGACTTCCAATAATTCATAAATAAAGAATTATGAATTAACATATGTTTTAGAATCAACTTAAAGCATTTAAAATAATAACTAGATCTTACTTGAACAATAAGTTAAGATCATTTTAATTAAATAAACAATTGTCTAATACAGAAATAGAAAAGGACATTCTTAACAAGAATATATGAACACAAGAAATTATACAAGATTAGGGTTTAGAAAACTTGCATAAAATTAACGAGTTTAAGGTTTAGAAGACTTGCCTCAAGCGCAAGCTACTTAACACAATTCACGTACTTTAATACTTCCTACACATATATATTCAATCACAATAACCTAAATTAGTTAACACGTAACTAATTCACATAAGTGGTTAACCCTCATGGTTAACTCACTCTAATAATAATAATCAACTATCACATAGTTAATTAAATCAATTATGTATTTAACTAAATTATAATTAAACAATTATAATTCAAACACTTAATCAAATTATAATTATAAACAAATTATAATAATTATAATCAATTAAACCGCATCATGCATTTAATTACACAAATTATAATTAATCATAAAATTATCAATTTATAATCCATAATTAAACATGCATTTATTAAATTATAATTACATAAATTATAATTTAAATTAACATCTAATTGATTAAAATAAACCAACTTCTATACATTATAATTTCACAAAAATTTAAATTTAAATTAAACATTTACTCTTAAATATAATTACTAAATTATAATTAAGTAACTTATTGTACAATTAAACAATTATAGTTTATAATTTAAATACCATATTAGTTTTTTTTTCAAAACTTTCTTTTTCTCGAATTATGAAATTATCAACTTCATGTTAACACATGTTATAGCAGCTAGATACATGCTCATTATCTTAGCAATAATGCAATGGAAACATAACAACACACTGCACACTTGACTAAAACTCACTGCCACTGCACTGTGCACGGCGCAACTGCGCAGCCACAGGCCTTGGCACCGGCGCAGCTGCGCAGGGTAAGGATCTGGGAAGGACAAGCGGCGCAGCTGCGCTGCTCCTGGCCTTGCTGCAGGCGCAGCTGCGCAGCAACTCGGCCAGACGCAGACAGTCACGTTACTCTGCTTCACCGATTAACCCATATAAGCCAACAAATGGATATTTACAGTAACTTAAACATTGTAAATCATACCTATGCAATTATACATATATATAACATGCTTCCACAACACAAAACCATTTAAACAATGATAATCACAAGTTTTAAAAATCCAATTTGGCCATTTTCATGAAAACTCATATATTTTCCAAAATAAGTCACTGTAATCAAATTCTTAAGCAATTCAACTTATAACACATGCTTTATTCTCATGATTCAAGGTAGTATCATAGAAAATTTTTAAGCAACATACTAACATATACCAATTTATCAATGTAAAATCACCCATAATATATAAACTCATGAAATTCCATATGAACTCATATAAACATGAATTTTCTGTTAAAATATATTTCTACAGTAATTTAATTTCTAAAAATCATTGATAACTATATAATTCACCATGAACAACACCACCTATATATATATACCATCCATGTTTATACTATTACATGGAAACTCAGTTTTCACAGAGAATAAAACATGAAACTTAAATCGAGTTTTGAAAATATGAAAGTAGAGATTATGGATTACCTTTCGGTGATAGGAGAAGAAAAAAACAAAGATTCACTCTAGCCTTCACAAGCTTCTTCTTCCTTCTCTTCTTCTCCAACTCTTCTCTGTTTTCTCTTTTTTCCTCTGCTCTTTTTTTTTCTTCTTTGCTCTTAGTTTAGACTTAGGATTAATCTAACGTAGTATAGAACTAACGTAATATAATATAATACGTGTACTAACTAATACTAATTAGCCTAATTAATTTAGCAGTTACATAAGTTTCAAAATTCAAAAAGCCTTAAGGCTTTGTTTGGCCAAAACAACATTATTTTAAAAAAATAGGTTATTATTACTAAGGCCATGTTTGGTAGAATAGATTTAAAACAAATGCAAAGCCTTGTTTGGTAAAAATCATTTAAAATCCTTTTTCTTTTATTTTAACAAATTATTTAATACATACTTTAATGTCACATTTTAATTAATTAAATATCAATCATCTAATTTAATCAATTAAAATCTAACATCAATTAATCACATAAAATTGCCACATAATTATAATTACTCGCTAATTATAATCCATGTAACACTTCATCACATAATTCATCTAATTCAATTATCTCAATTAAATTAGAACTATAGTATAACATTAATATTAATTAAATAAATATTACACATTCATTTAATTAGTATATAACACTTAATTAAATCACTCCATAAATCACATAATTTATTTATTTAACTCAATAAATAAATCACATAAAATATTTATTTATCTTAATAAATATTAAAATTAATTATAAAATCTCAATCGTTACAATCTTCCCTCCTTAAAAGGATTCTGTCCCCAGAATCAAAAAAAAAAAAAAATCTCGTCTATTACATTCTTCCCTCCTTAAAGGATTCTGTCCCTAGAATCAGTATATAAGGGGTTACACATAACTAAGCAAATAAATGCGGATAAGACTTCATCATAACATTTTCGAGTTCCCATGTAGCTTCTTCAGCACTGTGGTTCCTCCAGATTACCTTAACAGAAGGTATCACTTTATTCCTAAGTATTTGTTCCTTTCTATCAACTATTTGAACAGGCACTTCTTCATATGATAAGTCTTTATCAAATAGCAAAGGTTCATATTCTATTACATGTTTATAATCTTGCTTGTAAGGTCTTAATACAGAAATATGAAAGAAATTATGTATATTCTCGAGCTCCGGAGGTAATGCAATCTCGTAAGCAACCTCGCCCACCTTTCGTAGTACCTCAAAAGGTCCAATGAATCGGGGACTCAGCTTCCCCTTCTTACCGAATCGAATTTTCCCCTTCCAGGGAGATACTTTCAGGAACACGAAACTTTCTGGTAAGAATTTTCGGTTCTGTCGATGTAAATCGGCATACTTCTTTTGTCTGTCTTGAGCAGCAACTAATCTCGTTCTGATCAGCTTTACAATTTCGGCGGTTTGTTGTACCGATTCTGGTCCCAACAATTGATGTTCACCGACTTCATCCCAGCACAAAGGAGTTCTGCATTTTCTATCGTATAACGCTTCGTAAGGCGGCATGCCAATACTTGCATGATGACTATTGTTGTAGGCGAACTCCACCAATGGTAGATGATCCTCCCAGCTTCCTTTGAAGTCCATCACACAAGCTCTCAGCATATCCTCAAGTGTTTGAATCGTTCTTTCGCTTTGGCCATCGGTCTGAGGATGATACGCTGTACTCATTCGCAATTGCGTTCCCATACATTCTTGCAATCGCTTCCAGAAATTAGACGTAAAACGTGGATCTCTGTTGGACACAACCGACACCGGAACACCATGTCGAGAAATAATTTCCTTCACGTAAAGCTTCGCTAGTTTATCTAGGTTGTACTTGACCCTGATCGGCAGAAAGTGGGCTGACTTTGTCAGTCGATCCACTATAACCCATATTGCATCATATCCCTTATGAGTCGTTGGAAGTCCTACCATAAAATCCATCGTGATGTGCTCCCACTTCCACTCTGGAATTTCTAACGGTTGCAGCAAACCACTTGGTCTCTGGTGTTCTGCTTTGACTTTCTGACATGTTAAGCATTTCGTAACGCATTCAGCCACGTCCCTCTTCATATTCGGCCACCAGAAATGATGCCTGAGATCCTGGTACATCTTCGTACTCCCAGGGTGAATAGAATATCTAGAACTATGAGCTTCGCTCAAAATCTCCTCTTTGACCTCTGGTACTGGCGGTACCCAGATTCTACCTTCAAATCGTAACAGTCCTTCATTATCGACCTTGAACTTGAACTCTTCGCCATCAATTAACCTCGTCCGAATCTTTTCACATTCTTCATCATGAAGTTGTGCTTCTTTCACTTTATCTATTAATGTAGAACCAATGGTTACTTGAAACAACATCTCATCCGATTCTTTCGGAAACTTCACTTCCAACTCCAAACTAGCCATCTGTTCTATTAACCGATCCTGATCAATTAATACGTTCAGTTTCTCCCGACCTTTTCTGCTCAATGCGTCGGCAACAACGTTAGCTTTACCCGGATGGTAAAGTATCTCGCAATCATAGTCTTTAATCAGTTCCAACCATCTTCTTTGGCGCATGTTCAAATCCTTCTGGGTAAATATATACTTCAGACTCTTGTGATCTGTGTATATTTCACACTTCTCTCCATATAAGTAGTGCCTCCAAATCTTTAGGGCAAACACTACTGCCGCCAATTCTAGATCATGGGTCGGATACCCCTTCTCGTAATCCTTCAGCTGACGTGACGCATATGCAATGACTTTGCCGCTCTGCATCAATACACAGCCTAATCCTTTATGTGAGGCATCGCTATATACTACGAAATTCCCCGAACTATCCGGTAAAGACAATACAGGCGCAACACTCAACCTCTTCTTCAGCTCTTGAAAACTTTCCTCACACTTCTCCGTCCAAACAAACTTAACTATTTTACGAGTCAAATTCGTCAACGAAGTTGCGATTCTAGAAAAGTCTTGAATAAATCTTCGGTAATAACCAGCCAATCCTAAGAAACTTCTCACTTCATACGGTGTCTTCGGCTGTTCCCAACTAATTACAGCCTCAACTTTCGACGGATCTACCGAAATACCATCCTTGTCGATCACGTGGCCAAGAAATTGCACACGTTCCAACCAGAATTCGCATTTTGAGAATTTAGCATAAAGTTTTTCTCGTCTCAGTGCTTCTAAGGTTAGTCGTAAGTGTTCAGCATGCTCTTCCTCGGTCTTGGAATAAACCAGGATGTCATCTATGAACACTACCACAAACTTGTCCAAAAATGGCTTGAACACCCTGTTCATTAAGTCCATAAATGAAGCTGGGGCATTCGTGAGACCAAATGACATCACCAAGAACTCGTAATGACCATACCGAGTTCTAAAAGCCGTTTTCGGTATATCTTCCTTCCTCACCTTCAATTGATGATACCCGCTTCTCAAATCAATTTTTGAGAAGTATTTCGCACACTTCAGTTGATCAAACAAGTCATCGATCCTAGGTAAAGGATACCTATTCTTGATCGTAACTTTATTCAACTCTCTATAATCAATGCAAAAGACGCATCGACCCATCCTTTTTCTTTACGAAAAAGACAGGCGCTCCCACGACGAAACGCTCGGTTGAATATACTTCTTGTCTAGCAGTTCTTGCAGTTGAATCATCAGTTCCTTCATCTCGACTGGAGCCATTCGGTACGGAGCCTTCGAAATCGGAGCAGTTCCCGGCGCTAGATCGATCACGAACTCTGTCTCCCTATCTGGCCGAAGTCCTGGCAAATTGCTTGGAAAAACGTCAACAAACTCCTTAACTACCGATATCTCCTCCACCTTCGGGCTTTCCTTACGCGAATCTACTATGTAGGCTAGATATCCTACACAGTCTTGCGTCAGAAGTTTTTTGGCTTGCATAACCGTCAGACAACTCGCTTGCCTAGGCGATTTGCTACCATAGAACACCAACTTCGACGGAGTCGTAAGGTTTACCGACTTCTTCTGACAGTCGATTATCTCCCCATGGTTGAACAACCAATCCATACCTAGTATGACGTCGAATTCCCCAAGTTTTATCGGAATCAAATCTACTCTAAGCTCCTGACCCTTAATGTCCAATCTACAGTTCTTATAAACGCTCCTAACAGGAATAACCTCCCTATTCGCAATCTCTATGTTCAAAGGGTAAATTAACTCCTCTACAGGTAAGTCTAGGGTTCTAGCAAAATCATCAGATATGAATGAGCAAGTAGCACCCGAATCAAATAATACATATGCATTTATACTATTGACCGGAATAATACCTGACACCACATCTTTTGATTGCACAGCATCCTGCACCGTCATTTTGAATGTCCGTGCAGTGGGTCGAACAGCTTGCAATGGTGCAGCGATAGTAACGGTACTGCCGCTTCCATTCCCTCCGCTCCCTGTTGACCCTGCCGTCAGCTTCTTCGGGCAGTTGCGAGCCATGTGATCTTTGGATCCACATGTAAAGCAAGCTCCTTTCTTCGGTTTTGGGCAATTAGGCGCGACGTGGCCTTCCTGACCACAGTTGAAGCACACCCGCTTCCCCTTCATGCACACGCCAGTGTGATTCTTACCGCATGTAGCACATGCTTCGAACTTCCTCTTCTGCTGGCTTCCTTGCTGACTCCCAGCAGAGGTATTATCAAACCACTTCCTCTTCTGGTTCACAGTGCTGCTACCCCCACACTTGGTTTCTACCTCATTCTTCTTCTTCTTATCTTGGTTGAACTTCGTCACCGCTTTGCTTCCTCCCTCAGCAATTATGGCCTTCTCCAGCACCGCTGCAAAGGTATTCAGCTGGAACATGGAAACCTTGCTGTAGAGCCAAGGCTTTAGTCCCCGCTCAAACCTTCTCGCTTTCCTAGCGTCAGTGCTGACCTGGTATGTAGCGAACCTGGCCAACTCGTTAAACTTAGCGGCATACTCAGACACTTTCATCCCTCCTTGCTTAAGTTCTAGGAACTGGACCTCCATCTGGTCCTGCGAACTCACTGGAAAATACATCTCGTAGAACATTTCCTTGAAAAGTTCCCACGTGATGACTCCCTCTCCCTCTCGAGTCTTGTTAGCCTGCCACCAAAAGCTAGCATCCGACTTTAACATGAAAGCCGCGAACATTGTCTTTTGGTCTTCTCCTACCCTAGCCACGTCAAATACCTTCTCCATTTCCATAACCCATGTCTGAGCTTCGATAGGGTTAGTCGATCCTTTGAACTCAGGCGGTCCTACTGCCTTGAATTCCTTGAAAGTAGTATCATGCACTTGCGGCAGATTCGTAAGAGCTCCTGTTAACAGGTTCACCAACTGCTGAACCGAATTGGTATTCGTTCCCTCGTTATTGTTGTTGTTCGTCGAACCCTCGGGATTTTGACGTGTTACTCTTCTTCTAGGAGGCATTTTCTGTTAAGAAAATATTATTATTAGACCCTTTATTCAATTATTAAGTGCTCCAGTTCATACTTAAACGTTCTAGACAATTCAGTGCACATAGAATACATAGCACGTCAATAAACTTCTTTTATTCATTAGTCGTAGTTTAAAAAACATGAACCAAATAGCATTTCTGCCATTTACATCACCCTTCCTGAACTGAAAAAGTTGCAGGATTATATTATTAACTCATCCCATTCTTATCTCAAATTATGGAATTTACTTTATTTAATACAAAAAGCAATACATAAATAAAAGCACTACTACTACTGCTACTGCTACTACTACTATTACTGCTACTGCTGCTACTGCCTAGGCATATTAATACGTCGCACAGCCTCTCTACATTCCTCTTCCATTACCCGAAATGCTGTTCTTCGGTCCACCACATACCACGGTAAACCTTGGAACTGAGCTGGGTAATAGAAAATACGGTCCTGAGCTCTCTCTATCGCTATATGGAATGCATATTCTGTTTCCCTCTGCTTGGCTATCTTGGCTTCAGCTTCATCTTCAGCTCGATCAGCTCGTTGATTAGCCCTCAAGCTTGACTCCTCAGCTCTGGCACGCTTCCTCGACTCCTCCTGGATGTCTTGCTTCAGCTTTGCCAATTCAAAACGAGCAGCATCTCTTTCAACCTCCATATGTATCAGGTTCCACTGTGCATCTCCCAGGTCACTTGCCATTTCCTCGATCATCTCATCTCGTTGCTGGATAGTCTCCTCGAGATCTCCTACTCCTCCATGAAGCTCCACGTTGTTATCGTAGACTGCCTCGTACATCTCAGCACTAGTAGAGTGAGGTGGGAATTCCTCTTCGGGATCCTCTTCCTCCTCTTCAGACTCGTCCTCGTCCTCATCCTCTGGAATAGGTGTCAGCTCACGCTCCCGACCAGCTACGGTGATCACTGGAGATGGCTCTCTCCTAACCAGCTGCTCCCAAACAATATGTATGTCACGGGGCTCTTCCTCTCCAGGCACCTGAGGTATATCCTCTCTAGCCTGACTAGGTTCTCCCACGTTCGACATCCTGACAAAAGAATTTTAAAGTTCATTATTACGTGATAACGAATCGTCACTCTTCGAATACTATAATGTAAACACATAGGCACATAAGGTAGTTTATTATCTTTACCTAGCATCACTATCTTTTCGATCTTACCATAAGGCTACTACCTAAGGTTTTTTTTCCCACCTAAGGTTTCATAACCTACAGCTTTGATACCAACCTGTGACACCCCTAAATCCGGGTACTTCGTTTCCACATGATTTGGTGTTCACTTTCTAACTATAACAAACATCTACCCAATATATCTTAAAATAAATTACAACCTTTATTCAACAATTAATAAAATCTCCCTTAAAACAAGGGTTACAACCTTCTCCATATCACTCCCAGGGTTACTCTAACCTTGAAATGAATACAATAAAGTGCGGAAATAAAACATAACATTCAATTATTACAATCATTCTCAATTAAATAAAAATAAGTCTTCACTTGCTTTGCTTTCCCTTGCCCTTACTCGTAGACGGAGCATCAGCGTTATCAACCTTAACTGAAATTGTTATTTAATGCAAGAGTGAGCAAACCACAGCTCACTGGAGTTTAACAATAATATATACATGAAAGAAATTCTTAAAAAAAGAATCTGAATAACTTAGCTTACTTCAACAATAAAGAATTGAATAATAATTCTCTATCAACATTAAAATTCGAATATAGAATTTATCTGAGTGTCATAAGACCTTTGAACTCTTGTCCTAGGTTATAAATATTTCTATTTAAACCTTTAACAGTCAATAAGACTATGGACCTTAACTCGTACTTAGGGGGATCAGCCCTTCGTACCATGTATTGTGCACAAACATCTTAACGCTATGCGTAGTAACCTCCCCTAGTAAATAGGGTTGTTCAACTCAGTAATTTGAATTCAAGTCCGCACCAAAGAAAGTTTGGTTTGGATAAGCTTACAAGGGTAATTTAGAATTCACGTTCATCAACTAAGGATTAGTTGAATCGACTTCTAATAATTCATAAATAAAGAATTATGAATTAACATATGTTTTAGAATCAACTTAAAGCATTTAAAATAATAACTAGATCTTACTTGAACAATAAGTTAAGATCATTTTAATTAAATAAACAATTGTCTAATACAGAAATAGAAAAGGACATTCTTAACAAGAATATATGAACACAAGAAATTATACAAGATTAGGGTTTAGAAAACTTGCATAAAATTAACAAGTTTAAGGTTTAGAAGACTTGCCTCAAGCGCAAGCTACTTAACACAATTCACGTACTTTAATACTTCCTACACATATATATTCAATCACAATAACCTAAATTAGTTAACACGTAACTAATTCACATAAGTGGTTAACCCTCATGGTTAACTCACTCTAATAATAATAATCAACTATCACATAGTTAATTAAATCAATTATGTATTTAACTAAATTATAATTATACAATTATAATTGAAACACTTAATCAAATTATAATTATAAACAAATTATAATAATTATAATCAATTAAACCACATCATGCATTTAATTACACAAATTATAATTAATCATGAAATTATCAATTTATAATCCATAATCAAACATGCATTTATTAAATTATAATTACATAAATTATAATTTAAATTAACATCTAATTGATTAAAATAAACCAACTTCTATATATTATAATTTCACAAAAATTAAAATAAAAATTAAACATTTATAGTTTATAATTTATAAATTATAATTAAGTAACTTATTGTACAATTAAACAATTATAGTTTATAATTTAAATACCATATTAGTTTTTTTTTCAAAACTTTCTTTTTCTCGAATTATGAAATTATCAACTTCATGTTAACACATGTTATATCAGCTAGATACATGCTCATTATCTTAGAAATAATGTAATGGAAACATAACAACACACTGCACACTTGACTAAAACTCACTGCCACTGCACTGTGCACGGCGCAGCTGCGCAGCCACAGGCCGTGGCACCGGCGCAGCTGCGCAGGGAAAGGATCTGGGAAGGACAAGCGGCGCAGCTGCGCTGCTCCTGGCCTTGCTACCGGCGCAGCTGCGCAGCAACTCGGCCAGACGCAGACAGCCACGTTACTCTGCTTCACCGATTAACCCATACAAGCCAACAAATGGATATTAAAGTAACTTAAACATTGTAAATCATACCTATGCAATTATACATATATATAACATGCTTCCACAACACAAAACCATTTAAACAATGATAATCACAAGTTTTAAAAATCCAATTTGGCCATTTTCATGAAAACTCATATATTTTCCAAAATAAGTCACTGTAATCAAATTCTTAAGCAATTCAACTTATAACACATGCTTTATTCTCATGATTCAAGGTAGTATCATAGAAAATTTTTAAACAACATACTAACATATACCAATTTCTCAATGTAAAATCACCCATAATATATAAACTCATGAAATTCCATATGAACTCATATAAACATGAATTTTCTGTTAAAATATATTTCTACAGTAATTTAATTTCTAAAAATCATTGATAACCATATAATTCACCATGAACAACACCACCTATATATATATACCATCCATGTTTATACTATTACATGAAAACTCAGTTTTCACAGAGAATAAAACATGAAACTTAAATCGAGTTTTGAAAATATGAAAGTAGAGATTATGGATTACCTTTCGGTGATAGGAGAAGAAAACAAAGATTCACTCTAGCCTTCACAAGCTTCTTCTTCCTTCTCTTCTTCTCCAACTCTTCTCTGTTTTCTCTTTTTTCCTCTGCTCTTTTTTTTCTTCTTTGCTCTTAGTTTAGACTTAGGATTAATCTAACGTAGTATAGAACTAACGTAATATAATATAATACGCGTACTAACTAATACTAATTAGCCTAATTAATTTAGCAGTTACATAAGTTTCAAAATTCAAAAAGCCTTAAGGATTTGTTTGGCCAAAACAACATTATTTTAAAAAAAAATAGGTTATTATTACTAAGGCCATGTTTGGTAGAATAGATTTAAAACAAATGCAAAGCCTTGTTTGGTAAAAATCATTTAAAATCCTTTTTCTTTTATTTTAACAAATTATTTAATACATACTTTAATGTCACATTTTAATTAATTAAATATCAATCATCTAATTTAATCAATTAAAATCTAACATCAATTAATCACATAAAATTGCCACATAATTATAATTACTCGCTAATTATAATCCATGTAACACTTCATCACATAATTCATCTAATTCAATTATCTCAATTAAATTAGAACTATAGTATAACATTAATATTAATTAAATAAATATTACACATTCATTTAATTAGTATATCACACTTAATTAAATCACTCCATAAATCACATAATTTATTTATTTAACTCAATAAATAAATCACATAAAATATTTATTTATCTCAATAAATATTAAAATTAATTATAAAATCTCAATCGTTACATTAAGACCTCGATCCAGCAGTCTAGATAAGCGTGCCAGACTGCCTTCCAGACTTAGAAAATTTATGAAAATTCCCAGAATTCTGCAGATTTTTATACCAACATGCTTGCTTACGAAATTCATAACTTGCTCATTTTAACTCCGTTTATTTTGAAAATTTGTCAGGTGAGACATCATACTACATAGTATTTTACAAAATTAACATATACAACCAACGAGTCACAGAAGCTATGATTCCAAGGCTCCGAAAAACCCAAAAAGTCACAGATTCTAAGTTAACCCACTTTGACAAAAATTCATGATTTTGATTCTAGCATGCATGGACTTGGTTCCTATCGTCCAGAACATATATACTAACATAAATACACGTGTTACAATAATCACACTCACTAACTTTTCATGTTTTGATGAATTAAGCATCTTAGTGGCATTTTATCAAACATATAGCATACATGGCATTATTCTTTGAATTTCTATGAATAGGCAACATGATTACACCAGAATTTTCATTCTTATCACCTATATATCAGTAACAAGCAATAGCATAGCATCCCAAGGTACATATAACCCATTTCCCATGTTTATACATGCAATTTCTTACTATTCTTCTCAAAAACATAAAAGTAGGTTCATGCTTACCTTTTGGACGAATTTCCTCCTTGTTTAATCCGATAGCCTTGCTTGTTAGACTCTCCCAAAACTCCAGAAATCTTCTAACACTCAAACACTCACTCTCAATATTTATTTGCTCTCTTGGGTGGAACTTTGCAAAGTGAAAGGAAAATGCACTTTGGGGAGGAGTGTATATACATAATAGATGATAGAGAAACTGATATTGCAGGCCCTCCATATGCACATACCAGTTACAATCATCAATTCAAATAATTAGGGAAGGAGGTTATGGAATGGGAAGGTCTAGGAATAAAAGAAAGCAAATATAACCCCCTCCTTTCACAATATTGCTATATACGTATATACTCTCCCTCCTTGTCCCAATTTGGCTGTCACATGGCCCCAACAGCTGCTGAAATTCCCTTATTAAAATATTATTTTATTCAATTAAATCAATTAATATATTATTTTGACTATTTTACCCTCTGTAGCCGAACTTTGCGATACTTATATCGATTCCTACTAAAATCGACGTTCCGGACGTCATGGGACTATCCGTTTCATCAAATTCATCTCTGAAATTCGTGGTTGACTTTTTACCTTAAAAAGTCAACCGGTTAACTTTGACCAAAAAGTCAACCGTGACCCTTTTCGTGGTTACAGTCTATCCTGACTAATTTCGACGTTCCGGACTCAAATACGTAGTCCGCGTCTCTAAATTCCGCGCCGAACTCAAAATCATGATTTAAAGCCATTCCACAAAATTAATAGAATTAATTCCATACTTAACTAATTTAAATAGTTGAATTAAACTGAACCAACCATTTAAATACTCCTCATCACATATACGCAAATAACACATGTATGTATAACACATATACATCTAATAAAAGAAAACACACAAGAATTTCACATAAATTCGTTTATTGATAATTGTTAAATGACATAATAATCTCGGATATTACATTCACCATCCCTTATAAGGATTCCATCCCCGGAATCATTACATATCAAACAAAAAGACTAGGGTAATTTTTCATCATTTTCTCCTCGAGTTCCCACGTAGCCTCTTCGGCTTTGTGGTTCCTCCATACTACCTTAACAGAAGGTATTATCTTATTTCTCAACACTTGTTCTTTTCTATCAATTATCTGTATTGGAACCTCTTCATAGGTTAAGTCATTTTCAAATTGGATGGGTTCATACTCTATGACATGCTTGTAATCCCGTTTATAGGGTCGTAAAACTGATACGTGGAACACATTGTGTATATGTTCTAACTCCGGAGGTAAAGCTATTTTATAAGCTACCTCACCGACTCGCCTTAACACTTCAAAGGGTCCTATGAATCTGGGACTAAGTTTTCCCTTCTTCCCAAATCTCATTTTCCCTTTCCAAGGTGAAACCCTTAGAAACACATAAGTGCCGACGTCGAAGTCTCGTTGTTGCCGATGTTGATCGGCATATTTCTTCTGTCGATCCTGAGCTGTCACTAATCTTGCTCGTATCGTTTTGATCACATCTGCAGTTTGCTGCACTAATTCTGGCCCTAGCAATTGGCGTTCTCCCACTTCATCCCAGCACAATGGCGTTCTGCATTTCCTTCCATATAAAGCTTCATAAGGTGGCATCCCGATGCTCGCGTGGTAACTGTTGTTGTATGCAAACTCCACCAATGGTAGGTGGTCATCCCAGCTTCCTTTGAAGTCCATAACACATGCTCTCAGCATGTCCTCCAATGTTTGAATAGTTCTTTCGCTCTGCCCGTCTGTTTGAGGATGATACGCTGTGCTCAACCTCAGTTGCGTTCCCATGCGTTCTTGAAAACTTTTCCAGAAATTAGCTGTGAACCGCGGATCGCGATCTAACACAATTGATATAGGTACACCGTGCCTGGAAATGATCTCCTTGATATAAAGCTTTGCCAACTGATCCAAGGTATATCTGATTTTGATTGGCAAGAAATGCGCTGACTTGGTTAATCGATCAACGATTACCCAAACTGCATCGTAACCCTTCTGTGTATTTGGAAGTCCTACCACGAAGTCCATCGTGATATGCTCCCATTTCCATTTCGGAATTTTTAATGGTTGAAGTAACCCGCTCGGTCTCTGATGTTCCGCCTTAACTCTCTGGTATGCCAAACATCTGCTGACGCACTCTGCCACTTCTCTCTTCATATTGGGCCACCAATAATGTTGGCGAAGATCCTGATACATCTTTGTGCTTCCCGGGTGAATTGAGTAACTTGAGCTATGAGCTCCCTACAAGATTTCCTCCTTTAACTCGGATACCCCTGGCACCCAAATTCTCCTCTCAAACCTTAATAATCCATCAACACCCACATTGAACTTAAGCTCCTCTCCATCTGAAATTCTTTTCCTCACCTTCTCGCATTCTTCATCGCTGCTTTGTTCTTCTTTGATTTTGTCCAGTAGAGTCGGTCGAACCTCCATTGTGAACAACTTCCCATCTGACTCGTTCGGACTCTTTACCTCGAGTTCCAAACTGGCCATTTCCCTAATCAACTCCTCTTGAGCCGTTAGCATTGCCAACCTGCCACTGCCCCTTCTGCTTAGTGCATCTGCGACCACGTTAGCTTTCCCCGGATGATATAAGATGTCGCAATCATAATCCTTTATTAGTTCCAACCATCTTCTCTGTCTCATATTCAACTCCTTCTGCGTGAAGATATACTTCAGACTTTTATGGTCCGTGTATATTTCACACTTTACACCATATAAATAGTGCCTCCAAATCTTTAGGGCAAATACTACCGCTGCCAATTCCAGGTAATGGGTAGGATATTCCTTCTCGTAATCCTTCAACTGACGTTATGCGTACGCAATAACTTTACCATGTTGCATAAGCACACAGCCAAGTCCTTTATGCGACGCATCACTAAAAATCACGAAATCACCTGTATCGTCTGGTAAAGACAACACCGGTGCCTCACTCAATCTTTTCTTAAGTTCCCGAAAACTTTCTTCACACTTCTATGTCCAGACAAATTTGACCGACTTCTTCGTTAAATTCATCAAAGTTCCTGATATCTTTGAAAAATCTTGGATAAACCGTCTATAATAGCTTTCCAGTCCTAAGAAACTTCTTACTTCAGTCGGTGTCTTTGGTTGCTCCCAATTCTGCACCACTTCCACCTTTGCTGGATCCACAGAGATTCCGTCCTTATCGATCACGTGACCCAGAAATTGAACTTTCTCCAACCAAAACTCGCACTTTGAAATTTTTTGCGTATAACTTATCCTTCCTCAAAGCCTCCAATACCAACCTTAAGTGTTCAGCATGATCCTCCTGAGTCTTGGAATAGACCAGGATATCATCTATGAACATGACCATAAATTTATCTAAGTATTGCTTGAATACCCGATTCATCGTGTCCATAAATGCCGCCATCGCGTTCGTTAATCCAAATGACATCACCAGGAACTCGTAGTGACCGTAACGAGTCCTGAATGCTGTCTTAGGAACATCTTCCTTCCTCACCCTCAATTGGTGATATCCCGTCCTCAAGTCGATCTTGGAAAAATATTTCGCTCCCTTCAACTGATCGAACAGATCATCTATCCTAGGTAACGGATACTTGTTCTTGATCGTCACTTTGTTCAACTTTCGATAGTCGATACAAAGTCTCATCGATCCATCCTTCTTTTTCACAAATAAAACTGGTGCTCCCCAAGGAGACACACTCGGTTGAATATACTTTGATAGTAGTGTGCATACAAGCCAATCATGTATGATGATAAAGCACGTACTTTGTAAACAATCTTATTTATTTATTAATAAAATATTCATTTATTAAAGGCATTTAATTATCTACATGTTGCTGTTTTTATAATATGTAAATAACCCATAGTTTTAAGCAATGCTTTTATAATCATGATGATGATCATGCTAATGAGATCTAAATTCTTAGAAAGTTTTAAAACTTAAATAGTTCCCAATCGTGGGATTACTAAAAAGGGGATTAGTAAATCCGGATAGATTGGTACATATGTTGCTTGCTCATTGGATGAGGATGATTGATCTCATGATCATTTGTGTGGAGACACTAAAGCAAGTATGTAGGTGCTTATTGGAGAATAAGTTCACTGAACGTGATTCGCTATGGAATACCTAATGGAGTTTTACTCGCATGTCAATAGGAATTCCTAATGTGATAGTAGTACAAGTGATCCTTGGACTTGAGATCATCATAGTATCTTGTATGTAACAAATTATACTTTGACTTATTCCTTAAGACCTTTTAAGGCATATATAGGGTATGCTTGGGTATAATGAGTTACATATGGAGATAATGAATGATCAATAAAGAATCTACCACCTCTAGTAAAAGAGGAGATATGTCCTATGTGATTCGTTAAATGACAACCCAGGAATCCTTGGCCAAGGTGAAATGAAATTAGAAAGGAGTTTTTAATTTGCATTATTTGGAGTTGTGCATTTTCTAATCGAAATACATATAATTAAATAAAATAAGACTTGACAGTAAATCCATGTCTTATATTTAATTGGGACATTGTATGGTGGAAGGATTGAATTGTATGGTAACTATTTACTCACAGGTTCTTTTATGATTAATGTTGAAATCTATATTATCTGGAAAGTCGTTGATCGCTAGGGAGGCTTATCCCTATTGTAGAATAAATATTATTTATTTAAATAGATTATTAGTTTAATTTATTTATTTAAATAAGATTAAAATTGTTTTAATTGATTTATTCACAACCGGTTTAATATGGAGAACCTAAAGGGTCACACCATAAAAGGAAGAATAAATATTTAAGAAGGTAATGGCATAATCGTAATAATGCATTAAGTATAATTAATTTAATCTATGGTGATAGAATAAATTAAATAGCTTAATGTTTATTATTTAATATTTTGGAAATATTAAATATAAATTAATAAGAGGAGTCTTATTAATATTATTACAATTATTATTATTTTAATTTCTAAAGGAGTTTAGTAATTAATTTAATATTTAGTACTCTCATTTATTCCTAATAAGATTAGGAGACAAATTAATTAAATGAATTTAATTAATTATTCCCATGTGGTGGGAAGCCTAAATTAATTAAAGGATTTTAATTAATTAAAAGAAATCCCATGTCTAATAGGATTAGAAAGGTTGACCAATGTCTATTTAAGAGAAGTCTTATAATAGATATTAGATGATGCAATTCTAATTGTTGGAGAGTACTCCTTTTCTATAGAGGATAGAAAACTAAGGTTTAGCCAAACACCCTCCTTGATAATTTCTCTTCCTTGGTGGATCACCTCTAGAGGCCAAACACTTGGGTGGCTAACGTTGATCAAAGGAAGGAATCTAATCCAGAAATTCAAGGAGATCACGAAGAACAAGGAGTTGAACTAGTACCTGTGGAAGCTTCGTTCTACAAGGGTATGATTCCATAACTTCTTATTTATCGTTTTAAATTAATAATTTGCATAAAGGATGATCCGGGTAATGGTTTTGTAGAAATTTTTTAAACTCTGATATACCATGCTTCCGCTAATTTTTGCAATTTGATTGCGTCACGATTTCGTACAAACCCAACAGTGGCATCAGAGCCAAATCTTTATGCAATTATTAATTTGTTTTTGATTTCATATACATATGGGTATGTATTTAAAATAATTTATTGTGCATAATTTTATTGTATAAAATTATATTTTTTAAGAAAAAAAAAAGACTTTTTTTGGGACGAATCACAATTTTTTTTTTGTGCTAATCTTGAATTCTGCAAAGAAAAGGTGTTGTCTCTTTATTACTCCAAAAAGAAGGTGACCCATCAGGAAAGGACTTTTTTAATAAACCTGCAGGACTCTTTTAATAAAAGAAGGTGACTTCTTTTTAAAAAAAATAAATATGATATATTTATATATTATATTCTAAATAATTTTATAATTAAAATAAAGAGTTTATTTTAATCTTGAAATTGGATTTCATGCAATTTAAAATTGCCCATTAAATGATACTCATATATATATGGAATGTTTTAATTCATGAGATAAATATTTATTTATTGATATATATGGTGATATGTATGAAAATAAATGAGGATTTATTATGGACTATTTGACCAATGTGATTGAATTTTATTTTAGTTGAATGCTTGAATGAATGAGTTTTATTAAATGGGGTCTGCGTACCTCGCCTTCTCTAATTTTTTTTTTCTTGATGTAAAATTCTATCTCCCTCCTATGTACTTCCCCTTGACTGTTGATCAAGGTTTCTATTTAAATTAAATAGTTTAATGTAATAAGAATAGTTAGAATTATCTTGAAGAAATTGGAGACCAAGGAGCAAGGAGCAAGGAGCGCGTGAAGACCCGTTTGTATGGAGCCCGGGTTTAAATGTAATAGTTATATTTAAATTTAAATTCTTGCACTCCTAGGTTTGACCTTTTGGTTCACTTGGTGGCTCTAGTGAACCAAACTAGAATAAAAGTCCATAATCAATCCGGGTAGAATATAATATTCTATATTGCATGCTAAAATTATATATATTATATTTTATGCAAACATGCTTCGTATGTTTAATAAAATGACGCGTATTTTATATATATATGTGCATGCGCGCTAAACAAGATGAGACAAATAATAACAAACCCCTCAAAGAAATAATATTAAGTCCGAAGCGTTCAAATGATATTTGGAATATCGAACGTCGCCTTCTAGCATGATAAATTAATAGAGTATTAAATATTTAATATGAGCTTGTTGTGCTATCCACAAGGCGAGTATTGCGTATTTAAGATGTTAATTAATCACATTTGATGCTTATCAAGAAAATTGAACGATCTAGTCTTGTTGTGCTATCCACAAGGATGAACATTTTTCTTTTTTGAATTTATGGAAGTGCTAGGCTGGACTTAACTTAAATCATTTTAGTTCGGATGTGCACACACTTGACCATTATGATTTAAGAGGCAAAATAAAAGGAGTTATATAGTGTTGTAATTGACAAGAGTTGTCTACCTATTTATTTGTCTATCGCTTGTTGTGCTATCCACAAGGTTATATATATTTGAAATGGGATCCTTATTCTCACTAGCAAATCTTTAATTAGATGTTGCCGAACTATATAAGTGAGGGTAATATAGTTTGATGAAAATAGTGGGAGATACCAATTTAAAATAAAGACCTAAATTTATTTTGGTATGCAAAATTAATAAAATGAATGTTTGCTAAAATGTTATTTTTCACAGGCAGAATTTTAAAAATGTCAAAATCACTAATTTCACTGCGAAGCATACTTGATGTTAATAAGCTTACCGGGCCGAATTATACGGACTGGCTAAGAAATCTGAGAATAGTTCTCACTGCTGAAAAGATTTTTTATGTCCTAAACTCACCTGTCCCTGGAACTGTTTCAGAAACAGCCTCTGAGGAAGAGATTGCCACCATTGTAAAGTGGCAAGATGATGCATCTGTGGCTCAATGCATCATGCTCGCATCCATGAATAACGAGCTTCAGCGTCAGCACGGAAACATAGATGCTCCTACTATGTTGATTCACCTCAAGGAGTTGTATGGTGAACAAAGTAGGACTGCTAGATATGAGATATCTAAGGAGCTCTTCCGATCTCGGATGACCAAGGGCAAAGTGAACATAAAGGAACAAAAGAAATCTGATCCAGCTAGCAAAAGAATGTGCTTCCATTGCAACGAGCCGGGTCATTGGAAGAGGAACTGCAAGAAGTTTCTGGCAAAGAAGAAGCTTGGAGAAGCTTCGACTTCCAATCAAGGTTTGTTCATAATTGAAATTAATTTTTCAGAAAGTCAAAATTCTACTTGGGTATTGGATACCGGCTGTGGTTCTCACATATGTAATAATATGAAGGGACTGGTCAGAAGTAGAAAGCTGAACAATGATGAGGTGATCCTACGAGTGGGGAATGGAGCAAAGGTTGCTGCATTAGCTGTAGGAACTTATTATTTAGCAATGCCTTCGGGCAAATTCATTTATCTTAATAATTGTTATTATGTTCCGAATATTATTAAAAACATTATTTCAATTTCTATATTGGATATGGAAGGATTTAACGTTGTTATAAAGAACAATAGTTGTTCTATTTATAAAGACGATGTTTTATATGGTATTGGAAATTTGCGAAATGGACTTTATACACTTGACTTACAAGAAAATATTTTTCAAATTGAACAAACTAAGAAAAGGAAAAGAGATGATATTAATTATACTTACATGTGGCACTGTAGACTCGGTCATATCAATGAAACAAGATTATCCAAGTTGCACAAAGATGGGCTCCTTGAGTTATCTGATTATGAATCATATCCAACTTGTGAATCTTATTTCATGGGTAAAATGACTAAATCTCCTTTTAGTGAAAAAGGAGAAAGAGTTACAGAGTTGTTGGCATTGATTCACACAGACGTTTGTGGACCTATGACAACAAGTGCACGGGGTGGGTATTCTTATTTTATTACTTTCACTGATGATCACTCAAGATTTGGATATGTGTATTTAATGAAATACAAGTCAGAATCATTTGAAAAGTTCAAAGAGTTCAGAAGTGAAGTAGAGAAACAAACGGGTAAGAGTATAAAGATACTTCAATCAGATCGAGGTGGAGAATACTTAAGCGGTGAGTTTCTCTATTGTCTCAAAGAAAATGGTATAATCTCACAATGGACTCCTCCAGGTACACCACAGTTAAATGGAGTATCTGAAAGGAGAAATCGAACACTGTTGGACATGGTTCGATCCATGATGAGTTTTATCGACCTTCCAATTTCTTTCTGGGGATATGCCCTAGAAACGGCTGCATACCTACTTAACAAGGTACCTACCAAATCCGTCCCAAAGACTCCATATGAGATGTGGAAGGGGAGGAAACCAAATCTTAAGCATATTAAGACTTGGGGTTGCCCAGCTTATGTCAAAAAGTTTGAAAATGATAAGCTACAGACTAAATCCGATAAGTGTAGATTTGTGGGATACCCTAAAGAAACTTTAGGGTATTATTTCTATCATCCAACTGATCAAAAGGTGTTTGTTGCGAAACATACTGCCTTCTTGGAAAAGGAGTTTATCCATGAAGGGGTCAGTGGGAGTTGTTGGGTTTGTACGAAATCGTGATGCAATCAAATTGCAAAAATTAGCGGAAGCATGGTATATCAGAGTTTAAAAAATTTCTACAAAACCATTACCCGGATCATCCTTTATGCAAATTATTAATTTAAAACGATAAATAAGAAGTTATGGAATTATACCCTTGTAGAACGAAGCTTCCACAGGTACTAGTTCAACTCCTTGTTCTTCGTGATCTCCTTGAATTTCCGGGTTAGATTCCTTCCTTTGAACGTTAGCCACCCAAGTGTTTGGCCTCTAGAGGTGATCCACCAAGGAAGATGAATTATCAAGAAGGAGGGTGTTTGGCTTAATCTTAGTTTTCTATCCTCTATAGAAAAGGAGTACTCTCCAACAATTGGAATTGCATCAATCTAATATCTATTATAAGACTCCTCTTATATAGATATTAGTCAACCCTTCTAATCCTATTAGACATGGGATTTCTTTTAATTAATTAAACTCCTTTAATTAATTTAGGCTTCCCACCACATGGGAATAATTAATTAAATTCATTTAATTAATTTGTCTCCTAATCTTATTAGGAATAAATGAGAGTACTAAATATTAAATTAATTACTAAACTCCTTTAGAAATTAAAATAATAATAATTGTAATAATATTAATAAGACTCCTCTTATTAATTTATATTTAATATTTTCAAAATATTAAATAATAAACATTAAGCTATTTAATTTATTCTATCACCATAGATTAAATTAATTATACTTAATGCATTATTACGATTATGCCATTACCTTCTTAAATAATTATTCTTCCTTTTATGGTGTGACCCTTTAGGTTCTCCATATTAAATCGGTTGTGAATAAATCAATTAAAACAATTTTAATCTTATTTAAATAAATAAATTAAACTAATAATTTATTTAAATAAATAATATTTATTCTACAATAGGGATAAGCCTCCCTAGCGATCAACGACTTTCCAGATAATATAGATTTCAACATTAATCATAAAAGAACCTGTGAGTTAATAGTTACCATACAATTCAATCCTTCCACCATACAATGTCCCAATTAAATATAAGACATGGATTTACTGTCAAGTCTTATTTTATTTAATTATATGTATTTCGATTAGAAAATGCACAACTCCAAATAATGCAAATTAGAAACTCCTTTCTAATTTCATTTCACCTTGGCCAAGGATTCCTGGGTTGTCATTTAACAAATCACATAGGACATATCTCCTCTTTTACTAGAGGTGGTAGATTCTTTATTGATCATTCATTATCTCCATATGTAACTCATTATACCCAAGCATACCCTATATATGCCTTAAAAGGTCTTAAGGAATAAGTCAAAGTATAATTTGTTACATACAAGATACTATGATGATCTCAAGTCCAAGGATTACTTGTACTACTATCACATTAGGAGTTCCTATTGACAGGCGAGTAAATCTCCATAAGGTATTCCATAGCGAGTCACGTTCAGTGAACTTATTCTCCAATAAGCACTTACATACTTGCTTTAGTGTCTCCACACAAATGATCATGAGATCAATCATCCTCATCCAATGAGCAAGCAACATATGTACCAATCTATCCGGATTTACTAATCCCCTTTTTAGTAATCCCACGATTGGGAACTATTTAAGTTTTAAAACTTTCTAAGAATTTAGATCTCATTAGCATGATCATCATCATGATTCTAAAAGCATTGCTTAAAACTATGGGTTATTTACATATTATAAAAACAACAACATGTAGATAATTAAATGCCTTTAATAAATGAATATTTTATTAATAAATAAATAAGATTGTTTACAAAGTACGTGCTTTATCATCATACATGATTGGCTTGTATGCACACTACTATCAATCTCCCACTTGCACTAAAGCCAATCGCCATGGTATCTCATACCCATCTTCTCCAAGTGACGATCAAACTGCTGTTGTGTTAAAGCTTTAGTAAATGGATCTGCAATGTTATCTTGAGAGTCTACACGCTCCAAGGTGACGTCTCCTCTTTCAATGATCTCCCTGATCAAGTGAAATCGCCGCAACACTTGTTTAGATTTCTGATGAGACCTGGGTTCCTTAGCCTGTGCAACTGCTCCTGTGTTGTCACAGTAAACGGGAACTGCTTCTCCAATGCTAGGAACCACACCAAGTTCAGTTATGAACTTCTTCATCCAAACAGCTTCCTTTGCAGCTTCACTTGCAGCTATATACTCTGCCTCTGTCACTGAATCAGCAACTGTTTGCTGCTTGGAACTCTTCCAACTCACTGCGCCTCCGTTCAAGGTAAAACATACCCCGAAACAGATTTACTGTCATCTTGGTCCGTTTAAAAACTTGAGTCTGTGAAGCCCTCGAGTTTTAATTCAGACCCACCGTAGACAAGAAAAATATCTTTAGTCCTTCTCAAGTACTTTAGGATATTTTTCACTGCCTTCCAGTGCTCTTCTCCAGGATTCGACTGGTATCTGCTCATTACACTAAGTGCATGAGCAACATCCGGTCTAGTACATATCATACCGTACATGATAGATCCTATTGCAGAAGCATAAGGGATCTTACTCATACGGTCTCTCTCCTCAGGTGTCTTTGGGGCCTGTTTCTTGGAGAGATGTATTCCATAGCTCATCGGCATGAGACCTCTTTTGGAATCTTCCATGCTAAACCTCTTTAGCATCGTATCAATGTACGTTCCTTGGGATAAACCAAGCATCCTTTTAGATCTATCTCTATAGATCTTTATCCCCAAAATATAGGATGCTTCTCCCAAGTCCTTCATGGAGAAGTGTTTAGATAACCAGATTTTAATTGATTGTAGCATAGGAATGTCATTCCCTATCAGTAATATATCATCAACATATAATACAAGGAATGAAATTACGCTCCCACTAACCTTCTTGTACACACATGGTTCATCGTCATTTTTGATAAAATCAAACTCTTTGATTGTCTCATCAAAACAAATGTTCCATCTACGACAAGCTTGCTTCAATCCATAAATGGATCGTTGCAGCTTACAGACTTGATTTATTCCAACCTTTGAAACAAATCCCTCTGGCTGTGTCATATACACATCCTCCTCAAGTTTTCCATTGAGGAAGGCCGTTTTCACGTCCATCTGCCAGATCTCATAGTCGTTATAAGCTGCAATTGCAAACAAAATCCGAATGGACTTGAGCATAGCTACTGGTGAAAAGGTTTCATCATAATCAACTCCTTGTCTTTGTTTGAAACCTTTTGCAACCAGTCGGGCCTTATAGGTCTCCACCTTGCCGTCCGCTCCAGTCTTTCTTTTAAAGACCCATTTACACCCAATAGGCTTAATGCCTTTAGGTGGTGAAACCAAAGTCCATACTTTATTTTCATACATGGAGTCCATTTCGGATTTCATGGCTTCAAGCCATTTCCCTGAGTCTTTATTACTCATGGCCTGTTCGTAATTCAATGGATCATCATCATTCATGATGTGTACCTCATCGTCATCCTCTATAACGAATCCATACCTCTCAGGTATCTTCGGTACTCTCCAAGATTTACGAACAGGGTGTGGTATAGTAGGTTCTTCTACTTGGTCAGGTACCTGACTTTGATCCGTGGTAATTTGTGGTTCTTGAACTTCTTCAAGATATATCTTACTCCCACTGACCCCTTCATGGATAAACTCCTTTTCCAAGAAGGCAGCATGTTTCGCAACAAACACCTTTTGATCAGTTAGATGATAGAAATAATACCCTACAGTTTCTTTAGGGTATCCCACAAATCTACACTTTTCGGATTTAGTCTGTAGCTTATCATGTTCAAACTTTTTGACATAAGCTGGACAACCCCAAGTCTTAACATGCTTAAGATTTGGTTTCCTCCCCTTCCACATCTCATATGGAGTCTTTGGGACGGATTTGGTAGGTACCTTGTTAAGTAGGTATGCAGCCGTTTCTAGGGCATATCCCCAGAAGGAAATTGGAAGGTCGGTAAAACTCATCATGGATCGAACCATGTCTAACAGTGTTCGATTTCTCCTTTCAGATACTCCATTTAACTGTGGTGTACCTGGAGGAGTCCATTGTGAGATTATACCATTTTCTTTGAGACAATTGAGAAACTCACCGCTTAAGTATTCTCCACCTCGATCTGATCGAAGTATCTTTATACTCTTGCCCGTTTGTTTCTCTACTTCACTTCTGAACTCTTTGAACTTTTCAAATGATTCTGACTTGTATTTCATTAAATACACATATTCAAATCTTGAGTGATCATCAGTGAAAGTAATAAAATAAGAATACCCACCCCGTGCACTTGTTGTCATAGGCCCACAAACGTCTGTGTGAATCAATGCCAACAACTCTGTAACTCTCTCTCCTTTTCCACTAAAAGGAGATTTAGTCATTTTACCCATGAGACAAGATTCACAAGTTGGATATGATTCATAATCGGATAGCTCGAGGAGCCCATCTTTATGCAACTTGGATAATCTTGTTTCATTGACATGACCGAGTCTACAGTGCCACATGTAGGTATAATTAATATCATCTCTTTTTCTTTTCTTAATTTGTTCAATTTGAAATATATTTTCTTGTAAGTCAAGTGTATAAAGTCCATTTCGCAAATTTCCAATACCATATAAAACATCGTCTTTATAAATAGAACAACTATTGTTCTTTATAACAACGTTAAATCCTTCCATATCCAATACAGAAATTGAAATAATGTTTTTAATAATATTCGGAACATAATAACAATTATTAAGATAAATGGACTTGCCCGAAGGCATTGCTAAATAATAAGTTCCTACAGCTAATGCAGCAACCTTTGCTCCATTCCCCACTCGTAGGATCACCTCATCATTGTTCAGCTTTCTACTTCTGACCAGTCCCTGCATAGTATTACATATGTGAGAACCACAGCCGGTATCCAATACCCAAGTAGAATTATGACTTTCAGAAAAATTAATTTCAATCATAAACAAACCTTGATTGGAAGTCGAAGCTTCTCCAAGCTTCTTCTCTGCTAGATACTTCTTGCAGTTCCTTTTCCAATGTCCCGGCTTGTTGCAATGAAAGCACATTCCTTTAGCTGGTTCAGGTTTCTTTTGTTCCTTTTCTTTCCCCTTTCCCTTAGCCTTCTTGGATTTCTTCTTTTCAGAAGATACCTTAGGTCTCTTCCTTTTATTGGAAGAATCCACCATCAAAATATGGTTCTTCTTGGATGGGAAGTGACCTTCTGCAGTTTTCAGCATGTTAAGCAGCTCAGGCAAGCTGACATCTAGCTTATTCATGTGAAAATTAACCACAAACTGCGAGAAGGTCTCAGGGAGTGACTGCAAGACCAAGTCTTGACTCAACTCCCCATCCATGACGAACCCAAGCTGTCCAAGGCGTTCAATCAAATTGATCACTTTCAGGACATGAGTCTCGACGGCAGTACCCTCGGTCATCCGAGATCGGAAGAGCTCCTTAGATATCTCATATCTAGCAGTTCTACTCTGTTCACCATACAACTCCTTGAGGTGAAGCAACATAGCAGGAGCATCCATTTTTTCGTGCTGACGCTGAAGCTCGTTATTCATGGATGCGAGCATGATGCATTGAGCCACAGATGCATCATCTTGCCACTTATTGAAAGTGGCAATCTCTTCCTCAGAGGCTGTTTCTGAAACAGATTCAGGGACAGTTGAATTTTGGACATAAGAAATCTTTTCAGCAGTGAGAACAATTCTCAGATTTCTTAGCCAGTCCTCATAATTCGGCCCGGTAAGCTTGTTTGCATCAAGTATGCTTCGTAGTGAGATTAGTGATTTAGACATTTTTAAAAATTCTGCATGTGAAAAATAACATTTTAGCAAACATTCATTTTATTAATTTTGCATACCAAAATAAATTTAGGTCTTTATTTTAAATTGGTATCTCCCACTATTTTCATCAAACTATATTACCCTCACTTATATAGTTCGGCAACATCTAATTAAAGATTTGCTAGTGAGAATAAGGATCCCATTTCAAATGTATATAACCTTGTGGATAGCACAACAAGCGATATATAAATAAATAGGTAGACAACTCTTGTCAATTACAACACTATATAACTCCTTTTATTTTGCCTCTTAAATCATAATGGTCAAGTGTGTGCACATCCGAACTAAAATGATTTAAGTTAAGTCCAGCCTAGCACTTCCATAAATTCAAAAAAGAAAAATGTTCGTCCTTGTGGATAGCACAACAAGACTAGATCGTTCAATTTTCTTGATAAGCATCAAATGTGATTAATTAACATCTTAAATACGCAATACTCGCCTTGTGGATAGCACAACAAGCTCATATTAAATATTTAATACTCTATTAATTTATCATGCTAGAAGGCGACGTTCGATATTCCAAATATCATTGAACGCTTCAGACTTAATATTATTTCTTTGAGGGGTTTGTTATTATTTGTCTCATCTTGTTTAGCGCGCATGCACATATATATATATAAAATACGCGTCATTTTATTAAACATGCGAAGCATGTTTGCATAAAATATAATATATATAATATTTAGCATGCAATATAGAATATTATATTCTACCCGGATTGATTATGGACTTTTATTCTAGTTTGGTTCACTAGAGCCACCAAGTGAACCAAAAGGTCAAACCTAGGAGTGCAAGAATTTAAATTTAAATATAACTATTACATTTAAACTCGGGCTCCATACAAACGGGTCTTCACGCGCTCCTTGCTCCTTGGTCTCCAATTTCTTCAAGATAATTCTAACTATTCTTATTACATTAAACTATTTAATTTAAATAGAAACCTTGATCAACAGTCAAGGGGAAGTACATAGGAAGGAGATAGAATTTTACATCAAGAAAAAAAAATTAGAGAAGACGAGGTACGCAGACCCCATTTAATAAAACTCATTCATTCAAGCATTCAACTAAAATAAAATCCAATCACATTGGTCAAATAGTCCATAATCAATCCCCATTTATTTTCATACATATCACCATATATATCAATAAATAAATATTCATCTCATGAATTAAAACATTCCATATATATATGAGTATCATTTAATGGGCAATTTTAAATTGCATGAAATCCAATTTCAAGATTAAAATAAACTCTTTATTTTAATTATAAAATTATTTAGAATATAATATATAAATATATCATATTTATTTTTTAAAAAGAAGTCACCTTCTTTTATTAAAAGAGTCCTGCAGGTTTATTAAAAAAGTCCTTTCATGATGGATCACCTTCTTTTTGGAGTAGGAAAGAGACAACACCTTTTCTTTGCAGAATTCAAGATTAGCACCAAAAAAAGAATTGTGATTCGTCCCAAAAAAAGTCTTTTTTTTTTTTTTTTTTTTTTAAAAAAAAAAAAAAAATTATAATTTTATACAATAAAATTATGCCCAATAAATTATTTTAAATACATACCCATATGTATATGAAATCAAAAATAAATTAATAATTGCATAAAGATTTGGCTCTGATGCCACTGTTGGGTTTGTACGAAATCGTGATGCAATCAAATTGCAAAAATTAGCGGAAGCATGGTATATCAGAGTTTAAAAAATTTCTACAAAACCATTACCCGGATCATCCTTTATGCAAATTATTAATTTAAAACGATAAATAAGAAGTTATGGAATTATACCCTTGTAGAACGAAGCTTCCACAGGTACTAGTTCAACTCCTTGTTCTTCGTGATCTCCTTGAATTTCCGGGTTAGATTCCTTCCTTTGATCAACGTTAGCCACCCAAGTGTTTGGCCTCTAGAGGTGATCCACCAAGGAAGATGAATTATCAAGAAGAAGGGTGTTTGGCTTAACCTTAGTTTTCTATCCTCTATAGAAAAGGAGTACTCTCCAACAATTGGAATTGCATCAATCTAATATCTATTATAAGACTCCTCTTATATAGATATTAGTCAACCCTTCTAATCCTATTAGACATGGGATTTCTTTTAATTAATTAAACTCTTTTAATTAATTTAGGCTTCCCACCACATGGGAATAATTAATTAAATTCATTTAATTAATTTGTCTCCTAATCTTATTAGGAATAAATGAGAGTACTAAATATTAAATTAATTACTAAACTCCTTTAGAAATTAAAATAATAATAATTGTAATAATATTAATAAGACTCCTCTTATTAATTTATATTTAATATTTTCAAAATATTAAATAATAAACATTAAGCTATTTAATTTATTCTATCACCATAGATTAAATTAATTATACTTAATGCATTATTACGATTATGCCATTACCTTCTTAAATAATTATTCTTCCTTTTATGGTGTGACCCTTTAGGTTCTCCATATTAAATCGGTTGTGAATAAATCAATTAAAACAATTTTAATCTTATTTAAATAAATAAATTAAATTAATAATTTATTTAAATAAATAATATTTATTCTACAATAGGGATAAGCCTCCCTAGCGATCAACGACTTTCCAGATAATATAGATTTCAACATTAATCATAAAAGAACCTGTGAGTTAATAGTTACCATACAATTCAATCCTTCCACCATACAATGTCCCAATTAAATATAAGACATGGATTTACTGTCAAGTCTTATTTTATTTAATTATATGTATTTCGATTAGAAAATGCACAACTCCAAATAATGCAAATTAGAAACTCCTTTCTAATTTCATTTCACCTTGGCCAAGGATTCCTGGGTTGTCATTTAACAAATCACATAGGACATATCTCCTCTTTTACTAGAGGTGGTAGATTCTTTATTGATCATTCATTATCTCCATATGTAACTCATTATACCCAAGCATACCCTATATATGCCTTAAAAGGTCTTAAGGAATAAGTCAAAGTATAATTTGTTACATACAAGATACTATGATGATCTCAAGTCCAAGGATTACTTGTACTACTATCACATTAGGAATTCCTATTGACAGGCGAGTAAATCTCCATAAGGTATTCCATAGCGAGTCACGTTCAGTGAACTTATTCTCCAATAAGCACTTACATACTTGCTTTAGTGTCTCCACACAAATGATCATGAGATCAATCATCCTCATCCAATGAGCAAGCAACATATGTACCAATCTATCCGGATTTACTAATCCCCTTTTTAGTAATCCCACGATTGAGAACTATTTAAGTTTTAAAACTTTCTAAGAATTTAGATCTCATTAGCATGATCATCATCATGATTCTAAAAGCATTGCTTAAAACTATGGGTTATTTACATATTATAAAAACAGCAACATGTAGATAATTAAATGCCTTTAATAAATGAATATTTTATTAATAAATAAATAAGATTGTTTACAAAGTACGTGCTTTATCATCATACATGATTGGCTTGTATGCACACTACTATCAGGAGTAAGATATATCTTGAAGAAGTTCAAGAACCACAAATTATCACGGATCAAAGTCAGGTACCTGACCAAGTAGAAGAACCTACTATACTACACCCTGTTAGTAAATCTGGAAGAGTACCGAAGATACCTGAGAGGTATGGATTCGTTATAGAGGATGACGATGAGGTACACATCATGAATGATGATGATCCATTGAATTACGAACAGGCTATGAGTAATAAAGACTCAGGGAAATGGCTTGAAGCCATAAAATCCGAAATGGACTCCATGTATGAAAACAAAGTATGGACTTTGGTTTCACCACCTGAAGGCATTAAGCCTATTGGGTGTAAATGGTCTTTAAAAGAAAGACTGGAGCGGACGGCAAGGTGGAGACCTATAAGGCCCGACTGGTTACAAAAGGTTTCAAACAAAGACAAGGAGTTGATTATGATGAAACCTTTTCACCAGTAGCTATGCTCAAGTCCATTCGGATTTTGCTTGCGATTGCAGCTTATAACGACTATGAGATCTGGCAGATGGACGTGAAAACGGCCTTCCTCAATGGGAAACTTGAGGAGGATGTGTATATGACACAGCCAGAGGGATTTGTTTCAAAGGTTGGAATAAATCATGTCTGTAAGCTGCAACGATCCATTTATGGATTGAAGCAAGCTTCTCGTAGATGGAACATTCGTTTTGATGAGACAATCAAAGAGTTTGATTTTATCAAAAATGACGATGAACCATGTGTGTACAAGAAGGTTAGTGGGAGCGCTGTTTCATTCCATGTATTATATGTTGATGATATATTACTAATAGGGAATGAAATTTCTATGCTAAAATCGATCAAAATAAAGTTGTCTAAACATTCCTCCATGAATGATTTGGGTAGAACATCCCACATTGGGGATATAAATCTGTATTAATAGATTTAAAAGGATGTTCGGCTTAACCCATGGAAACGTATATTCATTAGATGCTAAAGGCGTTTAGCATGGCAACTCCAAAAGGTGCCTCATGATGATGAGCCATGGAGTGTATCTCTCTAAAATTGTCCTCAGTAAAAGAGAGATCGCATAAGTAACTATTATGTATGCAATGAAATATACAAGACTTGATGTTGATCAGTCATATTCTAGAGAAGATCTTTGTGAGACAGTGATAAACATCTCAAAGTACTTAACTGACACTAAGGATGTCATCATGACACATGATGGGTCTGAATTAAACTAGAAGACTAAACAGACTCAAGTTTTCAGACTGACCAAGACGACAGCAAAATCCACTTTATGGTAAGTCGTTACCTTAAAAGGTGGTGCAGTAAATTGGAAAGGTTTCAAACAGCAAAAGTTGCTGGGTTAGTGACAAAGACAAAGTATATAACTGTAAGTGAAGCTGCAAGTTGATGTTTCGGATGAAAAGTTCATTACAGAACTAGGAATAGTTCCTAAGTCTCATCTTGAATCTAAACATGTGTTGCGGCACTTTGATTAAAAAAAAATCATTGAAAGAGGAGAGTGTAGACTCTCAAGACAACATTGCAGATCCATTTACTAAAGCTTTAACACAACAGCAGTTTGATCGTCACTTAGAGAAGATGGGTATGAGATACCATGGCGATTGGCTTTAGTGCAAGTGGGAGATTGATAGTAGTGTGCATACAAGCCAATCATGTATGATGATAAAGCACGTACTTTGTAAACAATCTTATTTATTTATTAATAAAATATTCATTTATTAAAGGCATTTAATTATCTACATGTTGCTGTTTTTATAATATGTAAATAACCCATAGTTTTAAGCAATGCTTTTATAATCATGATGATGATCATGCTAATGAGATCTAAATTCTTAGAAAGTTTTAAAACTTAAATAGTTCCCAATCGTGGGATTACTAAAAAGGGGATTAGTAAATCCGGATAGATTGGTACATATGTTGCTTGCTCATTGGATGAGGATGATTGATCTCATGATCATTTGTGTGGAGACACTAAAGCAAGTATGTAGGTGCTTATTGGAGAATAAGTTCACTGAACGTGATTCGCTATGGAATACCTAATGGAGTTTTACTCGCATGTCAATAGGAATTCCTAATGTGATAGTAGTACAAGTGATCCTTGGACTTGAGATCATCATAGTATCTTGTATGTAACAAATTATACTTTGACTTATTCCTTAAGACCTTTTAAGGCATATATAGGGTATGCTTGGGTATAATGAGTTACATATGGAGATAATGAATGATCAATAAAGAATCTACCACCTCTAGTAAAAGAGGAGATATGTCCTATGTGATTCGTTAAATGACAACCCAGGAATCCTTGGCCAAGGTGAAATGAAATTAGAAAGGAGTTTTTAATTTGCATTATTTGGAGTTGTGCATTTTCTAATCGAAATACATATAATTAAATAAAATAAGACTTGACAGTAAATCCATGTCTTATATTTAATTGGGACATTGTATGGTGGAAGGATTGAATTGTATGGTAACTATTTACTCACAGGTTCTTTTATGATTAATGTTGAAATCTATATTATCTGGAAAGTCGTTGATCGCTAGGGAGGCTTATCCCTATTGTAGAATAAATATTATTTATTTAAATAGATTATTAGTTTAATTTATTTATTTAAATAAGATTAAAATTGTTTTAATTGATTTATTCACAACCGGTTTAATATGGAGAACCTAAAGGGTCACACCATAAAAGGAAGAATAAATATTTAAGAAGGTAATGGCATAATCGTAATAATGCATTAAGTATAATTAATTTAATCTATGGTGATAGAATAAATTAAATAGCTTAATGTTTATTATTTAATATTTTGGAAATATTAAATATAAATTAATAAGAGGAGTCTTATTAATATTATTACAATTATTATTATTTTAATTTCTAAAGGAGTTTAGTAATTAATTTAATATTTAGTACTCTCATTTATTCCTAATAAGATTAGGAGACAAATTAATTAAATGAATTTAATTAATTATTCCCATGTGGTGGGAAGCCTAAATTAATTAAAGGAGTTTAATTAATTAAAAGAAATCCTATGTCTAATAGGATTAGAAAGGTTGACCAATGTCTATTTAAGAGAAGTCTTATAATAGATATTAGATGATGCAATTCTAATTGTTGGAGAGTACTCCTTTTCTATAGAGGATAGAAAACTAAGGTTTAGCCAAACACCCTCCTTGATAATTTCTCTTCCTTGGTGGATCACCTCTAGAGGCCAAACACTTGGGTGGCTAACGTTGATCAAAGGAAGGAATCTAATCCAGAAATTCAAAGAGATCACGAAGAACAAGGAGTTGAACTAGTACCTGTGGAAGCTTCGTTCTACAAGGGTATGATTCCATAACTTCTTATTTATCGTTTTAAATTAATAATTTGCATAAAGGATGATCCGGGTAATGGTTTTGTAGAAATTTTTTAAACTCTGATATACCATGCTTCCGCTAATTTTTGCAATTTGATTGCGTCACGATTTCGTACAAACCCAACATACTTTCTATCCAATAATTCCTGCAACTGTACCATCAGCTCTTTCATCTCTGTCGGTGCCATTATGTATGGGGCTTTCGAAATCGGGGCCGTTCCGGTACTAAATCTATAACGAATTCGACCTCTCTATCCGGTGGAAGTCCTGGTAACTCTTCCGAAAATACATCCAAAAATTCATTCACTACTAGTATCTGTCCCATTCCTACACCTATTTTCTGTGTATCGACGATATGGGCCAAATATCCTACACTTCCCTTCCTTAGCAACTTCCTCATTTGCAACATCGTCAGACAACTCGAGTGTCTCGGCGACTTACTCCCATAGAATACTACCTTAGACTGATTTGGAGTCTTAAGGTTTATACACTTCTTCTGGCAATCTATCATCTCTCCATGGTTAAATAACCAATCCATTCCTAGAATTACATCAAATTCCCCTAATTGAATCAGAATTAAATTTACAGGCAACTTATACCCCCCCTGATATCTACAACACAATTCCTATAGACATGGCTAACGGGAATGACTTCCTTATTAGCGACTTCTATATTCAAAGGATATTCTAATTCTTCCTGGGGTATGTTTAATCGTTGGGAGAATTCATGCGATACGAAGGAACAAGTAGCACCCGAATCAAATAATATGTAAGCAGATATATCATTGACCGGAATGATACCTGAAACCACGTCCTTGGACGCGACTGCATCCTTAACCGTCATGTTGAAAGTCCTTGCTGTTGGTCGATTCTGAGTTGGTGGTCCAGTAATTGTGAGATTTCCACTGCTTGGTTCCCTTCCTCTATTTTCTCCTGCTGAATTCTTCTTTGGGCAATTCCTTGCCTGATGGTCCAATACTCCACAATTGAAACATCCATTTCTCTTTGGTGTAGAGCAATTGGGAGAGATTTGCCCCTCTTGCTCGCAATTGAAACAAACATTCTTCCCTTTTAGACATGCACCCGAGTGATTCCTCCCACACTCCTTGCATGCCTCAGTTCTCTTCTTTACTTCCCCTGGTTTTCCCCCAGAGTTTCCCGAGTTGAAATTGTTATTGTTGTTGTTGTTGTTCCACTTCCTCTTGTTTACACCACTGCTGCTGCTACCTTCCCCGCGATTCCCTCCTTCATTCTTCTTCTTTTTCTCCTTATTAAACTTCATTAGGGCTTCATTTCCGCCCTCATCAATTATAGCCTTCTCCAGGAGAGTCGCGAAGCTGTTCGTCTGCAACACCGAAAGTCTACTGTATAACCATGGTTTGAGACCCTGCTCAAACCTCCTCGTTTTCCTCTCCTCAGTGTCCACTTGATGAGGCGCGAACCTCGCCAGTTCGTTGAACTTTGCGGCGTACTGGGGTACGGTCATGTCTTCTTGCTTCAGCTCCAAGAATCGTATCTCCATACGACTCTGCATACTCACAGGGAAATAGTTTTCGAAGAAGATCTTCTTAAACTCTTCCCAAGGTATCACACCTTCTCCCGCCCTGATTTGGTTTGCCTCCCACCAGAAATTGGCTTCACCCTTCAGCATGTAAGTGGCAAAGATTGTTTTCTGATCATCTCCTACGCTAGCAATAGCGAACGCCTTTTCGATTTCCTTGACCCAATTTGGGCTTCAATAGGTTCGGTGGTTCCTTTCAACTCAGGTGGTCCCGCGCTCTTAAAGTCTTTAAAGTGTGCCACCTGGCCCGCTGGAGGGTTATTGGTATTCGGGGTTCGATTCTGAAGTGCCCCAGCTAACATGTCTACGAATTATTGCATGGGGTTCGGTGGACCCCGAGCATTACCCCCTGACCCTTCTAGTACTTGACGACGTCTTCCTCTAGCCATCTATCTGTTTAAATAAACTTAATGTTATCATCTCATAACTTATTCCTACAACATATATAATTCATATAAAACTTAATCATCACATCACATATTTAAATAAAAGCATATTTATTTATAAACATAATACCCAAGGTATTTCATCGTCTTATGGCATTAAGCCATTTACATCACTTTAACCATCATATTTAGTAACATTGGAAACCAAGTTTTATTTCATAGATAAGCGTTCTACATGCTAGTAGTAAAAGTTTAACACGAACAAACTAAAGACCCTGCCTAATGGCGTCTTCATGCTCTTCATCCGCTATCTCCAGCACCAGCCCACGGCTTATGGCATGTCTAGACCGGTACTCCTCACGTGGAAAGTGATACACCCTATGCTGGAACCTCCCATGTGCTGATTTAAACGCATACTTCATTCTATCCATCCTAACCTTTTTATCTCTTACTTCTTCTTCTAACTTGTCTGTTAGCTTCTCGGCCTGAACACGGCCTCTCCTCTCATCTCCCCAGAATGTGGTAATGATCTGCTTGTCAGTTTGGAGACTCTGAATCCTCGACTCTAGCCCATTAATAGTATGTCCCAAGTGGGTCCTGATAGCTTCTTTCTCATCCTTCAGCCTATCCGCCTTCTGACCTGTTGTTCGCACCTTGTCAACCAGATCCCCGTTCCTAATTATCAGGTGTTGCACCAATGCCCCAAGAAATACTGTAGCCTGCTGCTCCCCCTGATACAGCTCCTCCAACTCATGGACCTTGTCATCCAATTCTGTAATCCTATCCATCAACTCATCCAACATAGTATCCTCAAGTGCTTCCTCGGAGTCCTCCTCGGGCTCCTCTTCCTCTTCAGGATACTCCTCTAGGTCTGACTCAGCTGCTGCCTCAGCTATAGGCTCAGGTACAGCTGTCACCAACTGCTCACTCACTACGTGAATATCTCTAACCTCCTCTTCTCCTGACATCCTACAATCAAGACAAAGTAACTCGATTAGTATTTTAAAATAGATATTGATTTTGTTTTTAGAAAAAAAAATAGATTTGACACAACCCTTAGAACTCTACGTGAGTTCATCTCCTTATATACTCCACTAACTTCCCTAAGCCGTATGAACGGTCCAGCTGCTGTGACACCCCTAAATCCGGGTACTTCGTTTCCACATGATTTGGTGTTCACTTTCTAATATAACACATATCTACCCAATGAATAATGCAAAATAAACTACAATTTAAATTAAAATAACTAAATCTCCCTTAAAACAAGGGTTACAACCTTCTCAAAATCAAACCCAGGGTTACTCTAACCTTGACATGAATATAATAAAGTGCGGAAATAAAACCTAACATTCAATTATTACAATCATTCTCAATTAAATAAAAAAAACAAGTCTTCACTTGCTTTGCTTTCCCTTGCCCTTACTTGTAGACGGAGCATCAGCGTTATCAACCTTAACTGAAATTGTTATTTAAGGCAAGAGTGAGCAAACCACAGCTCACTGGAGTTTAACAATAATATAGACATGAAAGAATATCTTTAAGAAAATCTGAACAACTTAGCTTGCTTCAATAATAAAGAATTGAATAATAATTCTCTATCAATATTAAAATTTGGATATAGAATTTATCTGAGGGTCATAAGACCTTTGAACTCTTGTCTTAGGTTATAAATATTTCTATTTAAACCTTTAACAGTCAATAAGACTATGGACCTTAACTCGTACTTAGGGGGATCAGCCCTTCGTACCATGTATTGTGCACAACCATCTTAACGCTATGCGTAGTAACCTCCCCTAGTAAATAGGGTTGTTCAACTCAGTAATTTGAATTCAAGTCCGCACCAAAGAAAGTTTGGTTTGGATAAGCTTACAAGGGTAATTTAGAATTCACGTTCATCAACTAAGGATTAGTTGAATCGACTTCCAATAATTCAAAATAAAAGAATTATGAATTAACATATGCTTTAGAAGTAAACCTAAAGCATTTAAAATAATAATTGGATCTTACTTGAACAATAAGTTAAGACCATTTCAATTAAATAAACAATTGTCCAATATTGAAATGGAAAGGAAATTCTCAACAATGAATATATGAATTCAAGAGATCATATAAAATCAATACAAAATTAGGGTTTAGAAAACTTGCGTAAAATTAACGAGTTTAGGATTTAGAAGACTTGCCTCAAGCGCAAGCTACTTAACACAATTCACGTACTTTAATACTTCCTACACATATATATTCAATCACAATAACCTAAATTAGTTAACACGTAACTAATTCACATAAGTGGTTAACCCTCATGGTTAACTCACATTCTGATTAAATAGTAATAATAATCAACCATCACATAGTTAATTACATCACCTACATATTCACATAATTAAATTAATTATCTATTTAACTCAATTATAATTAAACAATTATAATTCAAACACTTAATCAAATTATCATTACCTTTTAAATTATAAATAATTTATAATTTAAAATCAATTAAACCACATTCATGCATTTATAATTACACAATTTATAATTAATCATGTAATTATCAATTATAATCAATAATTAATTAAACTATAACATGCATTATAATTACACAATTTATAATTAATTATGTAATTATCAATTAAAAATTCACAATTAAACATGCATTTATTAAATTATAATTTAAATTAACATCTAATTGATTAAAATAAGTCAACTTCTATACATTATAATTTTACAGAATTATAATTTAAATTAAATATTTACTCTTAATTATAATTAATCAAATTATAATTAAGTAACTTATTTTACAATTAAACAATTATAGCTTATAATTTAAATATTATATTAGGTTTTTAAAACTTCCTTTTTTCTCAAATTATGAAATTACCAACTTCGTGTTAACACATGTTATAGAAGCTAGATATATGCTCATTATCTTAGCAATAATGTAACCTAGGCATGAAAATAATCTGCACAATTGTTTAAAACACACTGCCACTGCACCGAACCCGGCGCAGCTGTGCAGCCAGCTTCCTTAAACCCGGCGCAGCTGCGCAGGTAAAGGCTTTGGTAAAAGCAAGCGGCGCAGCTGCGCTGCTCCTGGCCTTGATGCCGGCGTAGCTGCGCAGCAGCTCGGCCAGACGCAGACAGCCATGGCTCCCTGCTTTACCGGACAACCCATACAAGCCAAAAATACAGTAACATAAACACTGTAAATCATATATACGTTGTAATACATATATCTAACATGCACTCAAAACATAAACTCATTTAAACAACGAGAATCAATAGTTTTAAAAATCCAATTTGGCCATTTTCATGAAAACTCATATTTTTCCATAAAATAATCTACTGTAATAGAATTTCTCAAGTAATTCAACTTATAACACATGAAATCTCTTCATAATTGAATATAACATCATAACTAATTCTAATTAGACATACTAACACATACAAATTCCTAAATTTTCCATTCTAAAACCAATCAATATACATAAAACAATATGAACAAAACTTTTTCCATGAAACTTTGTTTTAACAGTAATTTAATTCCTGAAAATCCTCTTATGTCATACAATTACCACAATCAACACATGGATACAATACATACATATAAAATTCATGATTTCATAACTTCCATGAAAACTCAACTTTTGACAGAGAATAAAATACATGAAACATATGAATTGAGTTCTATAATTGTAAGAGTAAAATTATAGATTATAACATTTTTGCTAATCGTTAATGAAGAAGATGATGATGCTTAAGCTCTTCCTTTTCTTCTTCTTCTCTCTTCTCTAACTCTTCCTCTGTTCTTTCTTTTCTCTTTTACACTGATATTCTTTCTAACGTAGTTTAGACTAACGTATAATATAATACGTAGTAATAGATATAGGCTTAATTATATAATATAACTGACAAATATATTAAGTATAATGTCAGTTACAAATTTCAAAAAGCCACAATGCCTTGTTTGGCAAAACAAGGTTATTTTTAAAAACAGATTATTAATGCTAAGGCCATGTTTGGTAAACAGTTTATTTAAATAGCTTTTTGATAGTTAGGGCCCCGTTTGGTAGAAATAGGTTTAAAACAATTATAAGGGCCTTGTTTGGTTAAAGTAAATTTAAAAAATCCTTTTCTTTATTTTAATAAATTATTTAACACATACTTTAATGTCATATTTTAATTAATTAAATATCAATAATAATTTAATCAATTAAAATCTAACATCAATAAATCACATAAAATTGTCACCTAATTATAATTACTCGCTAATTATAATCCATGTAATACTTCATCACATATCTCATCTAATTTAATTATCTCAATTAAATTAGAACTATAATATAAAATTAATATTCATTAATTAAATTAAATATTGCACATTCATTTAATTAATATATACACTTAATTAAATCACTCCATCAATCACATAATTTATTTATTTAACTCAATAAATAATTCACATAAATATTTATTTAATTCAATAAATATTTAAAATTAAATATAAAATCACAATCATTACAATCTTCCCTCCTTAAAAGGATTCTGTCCCCAGAATCACAAACAAATAATAATAATAATCTCGTCTATTACATTCTTCCCCCCTAAAAGGATTCTGTCCCCAGAATCAGTATATAAGGGTTTACACAAAACTAATCAAATAAATGCGGATAAGATTTCATCATAACATCTTCGAGTTCCCACGTAGCTTCTTCAGCACTGTGGTTTCTCCAAATTACCTTAATAGAAGGTATCACTATATTCCTAAGTACTTGTTCCTTTCTATCAACTATTTGAACAGGCACTTCCTCATATGTTAAGTCTTTATCAAATAGCAAAGGTTCATATTCTATTACATGTTTGTAATCGTGCTTGTAAGGTCTTAATACAGAAATATGAAAGACATTATGTATATTCTCGAGCTCCGGAGGTAATGCAATCTCGTAAGCAACCTCGCCCACCTTTCGTAATACCTCAAAAGGTCCAATGAATCGGGGACTCAGCTTCCCCTTCTTACCGAATAGAAATTTTCCCCTTCCAGGGAGATACTTTCAGGAAAACAAAACTTCCTGGCAATAATTCTCGGTTCTGTCGATTAAGATCGGCATACTTCTTTTGTCTGTCTTGAGCAGCAACTAATCTCGTTCTGATCAGCTTCACAATTTCGGCGGTTTGTTGTACCAATTCTGGTCCCAACAATTGACGTTCACCGACTTCATCCCAGCACAAAGGAGTTCTGCATTTTCTACCGTATAACGCTTCGTAAGGCGGCATGCCAATACTCGCATGATGACTATTGTTGTAGGCGAACTCCACCAATGGTAGATGATCCTCCCAGCTTTTTTTGAAGTCCATCACACAAGCTCTCAGCATATCCTCAAGTGTTTGAATCGTTCTTTCGCTCTGGCCATCAGTCTAAGGATGATACGCTATACTCATTCGCAATTGCGTTCCCATACCGTCTTGCAAACGCTTCCAGAAATTCGACGTAAAACGCGGATCTCTGTCGGACACAATCGACACCGGAACACCATGTCGAGAAATAATTTCCTTCACGTATAGCTTCGCTAGCTTATCCAGGTTGTACTTAACCCTGATTGGCAGAAAGCGGGCTGACTTCGTCAGTCGATCCACTGTAACCCATACGCATCAAATCCTTTCTTAGTCATTGGAAGACCTACCACGAAATCCATCGTGATATGCTCTCACTTCCACTCTGGAATTTCTAACGGTTGCAGCAGTCCACTTGGTCTCTGGTGTTCTGCTTTGACTTTTTGGCACGTTAAGCACTTCGCAACGCATTCCGCAACGTCCCTCTTCATATTTGGCCACCAGAAATGATGCCTGAGATCCTGGTACATCTTCGTACTCCCAGGGTGAATAGAATATCTAGAACTATGAGCTTCGCTTAGAATCTCCTCTTTGACCTCTGGTACTGGCGGTACCCATATTCTACCTTCAAACCGTAACTGTCCTTCGTTACCGATCTTGAACTTGAACTCTTCACCTTCGGTTATCCTCTTCCGAATCTTTTCACATTCTTCATCATTGAATTGTGCTTCTTTCACCTTATCTACTAGAGTAGAACCATTGGTTACTTGAAACAAGAACTCATCCGATTCCTTCAGAAACTTCACTTCCAATTCTAATCTAGCCATTTGTTCTATCAACCGATCCTGATCAGTTAATACGTTCAGCTTCTCCCGACCTTTCCTGCTTAAAGCGTCAGCGACAACGTTAGCTTTACCCGGATGGTAAAGTATCTCGCAATCGTAGTTTTTAATCAGCTCCAACCATCTTCTTTGGCGCATGTTCAAATCCTTCTGGGTAAATATATACTTCAGACTCTTGTGATTTGTGTATATTTCACACTTCTCTCCATATAAGTAGTGCCTCCAAATCTTCAGGGTAAACACTACTGCCGCCAATTCTAGATCATGGGTCTGATACCCCTTCTCGTAATCCTTCAGCTGACGTGACGCATAGGCAATGACTTTGTCGCTCTACATCAATACACAGCCTAATCCTTTATGTGAGGCATCACTATATACTACGAAATTCCCCGAACTATCTGGTAAAGACAATACAGGCGCAGTACTCAACCTCTTCTTCAGCTCTTGAAAACTCTCCTCACACTTTTTCGTCCAAACAAACTTAACTATTTTACGAGTCAAATTCTTCAACAGAGTTGCGATTCTAGAAAAGTCTTGGATAAATCTCTGATAATAATCTGCCAATCCCAAGAAACTCCTCACTTCGGACGGCGTCTTCGGCTGTTCCCAATTTATAACAGCTTCAACCTTCGACGGATCTACCAAAATACCATCCTTGTCGATCACGTGGCCAAGAAATTGCACACGTTCCAACCAAAATTCGCATTTCGAGAATTTAGCGTAAAGCCTCTCTCGTCTCAGGGCTTCTAAGGTTAGTCGTAAGTGTTCAGCATGCTCCTCCTCGGTCTTGGAATAAACCAGGATGTCATCTATGAACACTACCATGAACTTGTCTAGAAATGGCTTGAACACCCTATTCATTAGGTCCATAAATGCAGCTGGGGCATTCGTGAGACCAAATGACATCACCAAGAACTCGTAATGACCATACCGAGTTCTAAAAGCCGTTTTCGGTATATCTTCCTTTCTCACCTTCAACTGATGATACCCGCTTCTCAAATCAATTTTTGAGAAGTACCTCGCACCCTTCAGTTGATCAAACAAGTCATCGATCCTAGGTAAAGGATACCTATTCTTGATCGTAACTTTATTCAACTCTCTATAATCAATGCAAAGACGCATCGACCCATCCTTCTTCTTCACGAATAAGATAGGTGCTCCCCACGGCGAAACGCTTGGTTGAATATACTTCTTGTCCAGTAATTCTTGCAGTTGAATCATCAGTTCTTTCATCTCGACTGGAGCCATTCGGTACGGAGCCTTCGAAATCGGAGCAGTTCCCAGCGCTAGATCGATCACGAACTCTGTCTCCCTATCTGGCTGAAGTCCTAGTAAATAGCTCGGAAAAACGTCCACAAATTCCTTAACTACCGATATCTCCTCCACCTTCGGGCTTTCCTTATGCGAATCTACTGTGTAGGCTAGATATCCTACACAGCCTTGCGTCAGAAGTTTCTTGGCTTGCATAATCGTCAGAAAACTCGCTTGCCTAGGGGATTTGCTACCACAGAACACCAACTTCGATGGAGTCGTAAGGTTCACCGACTTCTTCTGACAGTCGATTACCACCCCATGGTTGAACAACCAATCCATACCCAGTATAACGTCGAATTCCCCAAGTTTAATCGGAATCAAATCTACTCTAAGTTCCTGACCCTTAATGTCCAATCTACAGTTCTTATAAACGCTCCTAACAGAAATAACCTCCCTATTTGCAATCTCTATGATCAAAGGGTAACCTAATTCCTCTACAGGTAAGTCTAAGGTTTAGCAAAATCATCAGATATGAATGAACAAGTAGCACCCGAATCAAATAATACATATGCATTTATACTATTGACCGGAATAATACCTGACACCACGTCTTTTGATTGCACAGCATCCTGCACCGTCATGTTGAATGTCCGTGCAGTGGGTCGAACAGCTTGCAATGGTGCAGCAATAGTAACGGTACTGCCGCTTCCATTTCCTCCACTCCCTGTTGACCCTGCCGTCAGCTTCTTCGGGCAGTTGCGAGCCATGTGATCTTTGGATCCACATGTAACGCAAGCTCCCTTATTCGGTTTTGGGCAATTTGGCGCGATGTGGCCTTCCTGACCACAGTTGAAGCACACCCGCTTCCCCTTCATGCACACGCTAGTGTGATTCTTACCGCATGTAGCACATGCTTCGAACTTCCTCTTCTGCTGACTTCCTTGCTGACTCCCAGCAGAAATATTATCAGACCACTTCCTCTTCTGGTTCACAGCGCTGCCTGTGAAACCCCCAGTCTTGGTTTCTACCTCATTCTTCTTCTTCTTATCTTGGTTGAACTTCGTTACCGCTTCGCTTCCTCCTTCAGCAAGTATGGCTTTCTCCAGCACCGCTGCAAATGTGTTCAGCTGGAACATGGAAACCTTGCTGTAGAGCCAGGGCTTTAGTCCCCGCTCAAACCTTCTTGCTTTCCTAGCGTCAGTGCTGACCTGGTATGTAGCGAACCTGGCCAACTCGTTAAACTTAGCAGCATACTCGGACACCGTCATCCCTCCTTGCTTAAGTTCTAGGAACTGGACCTCCATCTGGTCCTGCGAACTCACTGGAAAGTACATCTCGTAGAACATTTCCTTGAAACGTTCCCACGTGATGACTCCCTCTCCCTCTCGAGTCTTGTTAGCCTGCCACCAAAAACTTGCATCCGACTTCAACATAAAAGCTGCGAACGTTGTCTTTTGGTCTTCTCCTACTCTAGCCACGTCAAATACCTTCTACATTTCCATAACCCATGTCTGAGCTTCGATAGGGTTAGTCGATCCTTTGAACTCTGGCGGTCCTACTTCCTTGAATTCCTTGAAAGTAGTACCCTGCATCTGCGGTTGATTCGCAAGAGCTCCGGTCAACAGGTTCACCAACTGCTGAACCGAATTGGGATTCGTCCCATCGTTATTGTTGTTGTTCGTCGAACCCTCGGGATTTTGACGCGTTACTCTTCTTCTAGGAGGCATTTTCTATTAAGAAAATATTATTATTGGACCCTTTATTCAATTATTAAGTATCCAAGTTCATACTTAAACGTTTAAATAATTCAATTCACATAGAACACCAAGCACGTCCATAAAATTCTTTTATTCATCAGTCGTAGTTTAAAAAACATGAACCAGATAGCATTTCTGCCATTTACATCATCCTTCCTGAACTGGAAAAGTTGTAGGATTACATTATTAACTCATCCCATTCTTATCTCAAATTATGGGATTTTCGTTACTTATTACAAAACATGCAATACATAACAAACTCTACCACTACTGTTACTACTACCACTACTACCACTGCCTTGGCATATTAATGCGTCTCACAGCCTCTCTGCGTTCCTCTTTCATTACCCGAAATGCCGTTCTTCGGTCCACCACATACCACGGTAAACCTTGGAACTGAGCTGGGTAGTAGAAAATATGATCCTGAGCTCTCTCTATCGCCGTATGAAAAGCATATTCCGTTTCCCTCAGCTTGGCCCTCTTGGCTTCAGCTTCACCTTCAGCTCGATCGGCTCGTTGATTAGCCCTCAAGCTTGACTCTTCAGCTCTGGCACGCTTCCTCGACTCCTCCTGGATGTCTTGCTTTAGCTTTGCCAGTTCAAATCGAGCAGCATCTCTATCAACCTCCATATGTATCAGGTTCCACTGTGCATCTCCTAGGTCACTTGCCATTTCCTCGATCGTCTCGTCTCGCTGCTGGATAGTCTCCTCGAGATCTCCTACTCGTCCATGAAGTTCCACATTGCTATCGTAGACTGCCTCGTACATCTCAGCACTAGTAGAGTGAGGTGGGAATTCCTCCTCGGGATCCTCTTCCTCCTCTTCTTCCTCTTCAGACTCGTCCTCGTCCTCATCCTCTGGAATTGGTGTCAGCTCACGCTCCCGACCAGCAACGGTGATCATTGGAGATGGCTCTTGTGATGCCCCCAAATTCCAGGACCGCCACTTGGTTTCTCGAATTCGGTTTATCACGTGCTCATGGTAATACATCGCAATAATGATAACTAAATATCACACAACCACAGCGAAAAATCTATTCTAGAATAATTTACAATGATTTATTATAATTATTCCCCCAAGTCTCGCAACCTACAGTACTTAATAGATTACATAGCAATATCAATTAACGACTTGTTATATAATCTAACTTAAGCTTAAACATAAACAAATACAGTCTTACTACATCATCTTCACACAATATTAATATATTTGAAACATAACAGACATAAGCTAGTTGGTAGCCTTGCCCTTGCCCTTATCAATGCCCGAAGGTTCGCCATGCTCTGCCTTAACTGAAATATTTTAGGGAAAGCAAGAATGAGCACAAATTGCCCAGCAAGTAATATACAATAAGGGTGAATAATAAGATTCTCAATTCTCGAAAGGGTGTAGCAAGATTTGATAGTTCAAGAATAACAAGAATATCAACAGTTCTCAATAACAGTCGCTAAGGACAGGATAATATCAATATGATTCAATAATAAGTCAATTCAAGATTTCAAATAATTGAATACTGAGTAGTCACTATGGACTATGAACTTCTACTAGAATTGACAGTAATAAACTGAAAATCCAACAAAAACAAGTACAACAGGTGATCAGCCTAAAGTACCCTTGTTATGCATAACAATCAATCATACTCAAGTGTACATGTCGGTTCTCCGAAAATTATATATTCCCTTCAAAGAAGGTTGTTCTTCTCAGTCAAATACAAGATCCCGCACCAATCAATTAGTTTAGGTTGCTTTTCAATAACATTAGTCCAGCCGAATCAAATGGCATAGACACTTTCACAATATTCAAGAACAATACTAAGTTCAACATGAATAATAGCTTTAATGAAATAAGAGTTCAAGTATGCTAATTCAATTCAACCGATTAAATAGGAAACTAGTTCGCAATACACAAGATAGGATACTTGCATAGTAAAAGAGTATAAGTTAGGAAACTTTCACAATCATAGCTTTCCTTGCATAAAGTAAATGCATCGGTTAGGATACTTGCACTTTTAAAAGAGTGTAAGTAAGAGAACTTGCCTTTAGCGTAGTTTATCCACGAAAAGCAATCAACACTTTCGAATTCCTATCGTAATATAGTTACGTATATATATGATATTCATTAGTCATATAATTTAACTTCACATTTTCTCTTTGAATATACGACCAACACATAAGGTAAGTTTTACCTAGCTACACAGTTATATAGAATATAATTTCTATCCTTAACGTTCCTTCTTTAGAGTTTAAACGCATTCTCATATTATATAAGATCTCAACAATTAGCAAACATGCTTGCATATTATTAATATCACATAAGACCACAATCAATACTAAATATATTTCATTTTAGCAAGTTACGGCATCTCCTTAAGTTAACCGTCAAAATCGGGTTCAAGTAACATCATATAATATCACGTAGCATGTATTCATATTTAAAGGATACTTTACATGCTTGTATAACTTTTCCAAATCCAATCGTACATGGTATAGGTTCTTAAGTTAATACTTAAAGCCATTCAAGGACACGAACTCATATGGTCTAACATGGTCGCTTTTAAACACATAAGATATTCATATAACTTGTATTAGTCATGCTCATGAGTACTCGTATTGCATATATGTAGCTAGCATTGTTATTATCTTGAAAACATGCTTTGTTTATGCTAAACTTTAATCATGGCAACCAATCATGGTATATATATATGCACGACACATGAATGAGTCTAAGAGTACTATCACATGTGTCCATAAATATCAGAATTTAAATCTCCACGTATAGTGTTAATGCTCATGTGCAAGGCTTGTATTTCTATTAGTGAATCTCACTAATAGAGCCTAACATGTTCATGCTTCCTTACGAACTATATAAACACAAGTTAAGGCTTCATTCATATATTTCAAAGTTATCTAAACATGCTCATAACATCAAAATGACTATAAAGCATTTACATGATCATATCCACCTTCAAACTTATATTTTTGTTAGGAATGAGCACTAGTTAGGTTCACATGTTCATATTTTATTACGGAACCAATATAGATAAGCTAACATGCACTTCATGTGTCTCTAGGTGGTACTAACGTGCTTGCAAGGTCAGTATGTAAACATGCTTTATAATGTTAATGATTGTTTATGAAATTTTAAGTTCGTTTCCAAGCTTCATGTCGTTTTGTTAACCATGCATGCTAATACACTAAAACATGCTTACATTGCCTCATTAGGTTTATATATATGTATTAATCATGCTTCCATGCTTGTTTAAACAAAAACCAACCAATTAGTACATAACAGTTTTGTTGCAGAATGCAGAAAACTGAACACAGAGGCCGGCGCTGCGGCGCGGCAACAGCAGCCATATTCTAGCGCTGCGACGCGGCGCTGTGGTGCGGTTTGCGGCGCTGGCTGCGGCGCTGCGGCGTGGGGACAGTTCCTCAGTTCAGACTGCAGCGAAACCGACCCAAAACCTCCCATTTTATCGATCTCGACATACCCATATGCTATTAGACTAACCTTTTTAACTTACTAACACATATATATATATGCTTATATAACAGTCAATCGCCCAAACGATTCCCAATTTCATGAACTCCAACTAATTTCACGAATTCGATGCTTTACAGAAATTACAGAGCAACAATGGAAATGAAAGTCAAAAAAGCTATATAGTGGTTCCATCACGTATGTATGTTCATATAACAACAATATAAGGGTTCTACAAACCAATCATGAACCAATTTGGCATAATCAAAAATTAGAACTTTTGACAGAAAACGAAAATGAATAACAAGGAAACTGTATTATACCTTCTGTTAGATTCTGAACTTGCTGCTACTCAAGAACACTGATAAATATATATATAACTCTTAACTTACTTAGCCAAAATTCTCAGCAAATGAATTAGGAAGAGGATGGGTTATATTTATAGAAGAATTTCATAACCAGGCAATCCAATTACATCCAAAATCAAACTAACAGATTATAGGAATGTTTGCTAGATAAGAGGGAGTTGGTAATTAGTTGGTGATCTCCACTATTCCACCCACTCCCTTCATGATCATGATGGCTAGAATGCTGAGTTTGAGAGAAGAGAGTAGGCTAGCTTCATGATGCATTTCACGTGTACAAGGTTTGTGTTTAATAATATGGGACAAGGCCATATACTCAGCATTTTATTAGTACACAACACTTAAATTATTACACACACATATTTAGACACTTAGGTCTTTAATTGAAATGTCACAATAATTCATATACTGTAGTAAGTGTAAATTGACATGTATAATCCATGTACATTTTGTTAATACCGGATATAATCTAATCAGATGTTAACACATTACACTGTCTCCTTTATTAAAACTAATTGTTTACAATATGTTCATGATATATTATACAATGTATACCCACATATTTATTGTCACACAAGTTATTAATCAAGTAGCTCACATGGTTTAATAAGCCTTACCATATAATAGTGTCATATTACACTTCACATAATACATAGTCAGCTAATATATGCTACACATTTAATTCGCATGCTTGCACATATAATTTCTCATCTTATAAATTGAATATTAATTAATAATATACACATATCCTACATCAATCAATATAATTGTTAACCTCCATAACAATTTAATTAACCCTTATATGATTAATCATCACTTTGATATAAATCTTATTATATTTATAAACACGTTGCTCATTATTATTATGTTTCTTGCAATAATAATAATCACATATTATTAATCAATCCTCATTAGTATTTTATAACAGTTAATTAATATTCTTCGATTAACAATTAATATAGATTAATTGTTCGCTTAAATTAATATAATCATTCTTATATTACGTCACTGTGCCACACAAGGCAATCAACGAGTTTATCACAAACTCCACCAATTTCTCAATTATTATAATTATTCAATTATATATAATTGAATTAATTCATCTCATAACACAAAATCATTTATATTCAAATAAATTCTCATTTCCATTAATATATTTATTTAATAATATATGGAAATTCTCGGGTATTACATCCTCCCCCCCTTATAAAAATTCCGTCCCGGAATTGCTACAAGGTTACACAAATAGATGGGGATAGTCCCTCATCATCCTATCTTCTAACTCCCACGTTGCCTCCTCGATATCGTGGTTACGCCAAAGTACTTTTACAGATGAAATAACTTTATTTCTCAAAGTTTGTTCTTTCCTATCTAATATCTGGACAGGAATTTCTTCATACGCCAAGTTCTTCTCCACTTGAATGGGCTCGTAAGAAATCACGTGCTTGAAGTCGGCTTTGTACGGTCGCAACACGGAAATGTGGAACACGTTGTGGATATGCTCCAACTCGGGTGGTAACGCAACTTTGTATGCCACTTCACCCAATCGCTTCAGTATCTCGAACGGTCCTATGAATCTTGGACTCAATTTTCCTTTCTTGCCGAAATGGATTTTTCCCTTCCATGGAGATACCTTCAAGAATACGAAACTGCCGACTTTGAAGTCTCGGTCCTGCCGATGCAAATCTGCGTATTTCTTCTGGCGATCTTGAGCTGCTACAAGTCTGGCTCTTATCACTGTCACCACGTCTACGGTTTGTTGAACTAACTCTAGTCCGAGTATTAGTCGTTCTCCGACTTCGTCCCAACATAATGGCGTTCTGCACTTTCTCCCGTAAAGAGCTTCGTACGGTGGCATGCCGATACTTGCATGGTAGCTATTATTATATGCGAATTCTACTAAGGGTAGGTGGTCGTCCCAATTTCCCTTAAAATCCATCACGCAAGTCCTAAGCATGTCTTCTAGCGTTTGTATTGTTCGCTCACTTTGTCCGTCTGTTTGAGGATGATAAGCTGTACTCAACCTCAACTGCGTTCCCATTCTTTTTTGCAAACTCTTCCAAAAATTGGACGTGAAGCGCGGATCTCGATCAGAGACAATTGACACCGGCACTCCATGTCGTGAAACAATTTCTTTTACATATAGGCTTGCTAATTGGTTCAAACTGTAGCGGATCTTGATTGGTAGAAAGTGTACGGTCTTCGTTAGTCTATCCACGATAACCCAAATAGCATCATAACCTTTCTGTGTAACTGGAAGTCCTACCACGAAGTCTATGGTAATATGCGCCCATTTCCACTCTAGTATTTCTAACGGTTGTAGTAAACCACTCGGCCGCTGATGCTCTGCTTTAACGCGTTGGCAAGTCAAGCATCTACTGACGCACTCCGCGACTTCCCGTTTCAAATTGGGCCACCAAAAATGTTGCCTTAGATCTTGGTACATCTTTGTGCCTCCCGGATGAATGAAATATGTCGTATTGTGTGCCTCGTGCAAAATCTCTTCCCTCAACTCGGTTACCGCTGGTACCCACACTCTCCCTTCAAATCTCAAAATACCGTCTTTATCCATTCGAAATTTTTCTTCCTCATTTTCTGTGATCCTCTTTCGGATTTTCTCACACTCTTCATCCTTTTCCTGAGCTTCCTTTACTCTATCCAACAACGTCGGACAAGCTTTCATTACAATTAACTTCTCACCAGACTTTTCTGGTCCTTTCACTTCTATCTCCAATTTCTCCATCTCTCTTATCAACTCTTCCTGAGTCGTCAAATTAAACAACTTCTCCCTTCCTTTCCTGCTCAGAGCGTCGGCAACCACATTTGCCTTTCCCGGGTGATAAAGAATATCGCAGTCATAGTCTTTGATTAATTCTAACCACCTTCTCTGCCGCATGTTTAACTCCTTCTGTGTGAAGATATATTTCAGACTTTTGTGGTCCGTGTATATCTCACATTTTTCTCCGTATAGATAATGTCTCCATATCTTTAACGCAAAAACTACTGCCGCTAACTCTAAGTCGTGAGTGGGGTATTGTTTTTTGTAATCCTTCAATTGTCGTGACGCATATGCAATAACCTTGCCATGTTGCATGAGCACACAGCCAAGCCCCTTGTGCGATGCATCACTATACACCACAAAATTTCCCGCATCATCTGGTAATGATAACACAGGTGCTTCGCTCAATCTCCTTTTCAGTTCTTGAAAACTTTCTTCGCATTTGTCGGTCCATAAAAATTTCACCGTCTTTCTAGTTAAATTGGTCAACGGGGTTGCTATCTTAGAAAAATCTTGGATGAATCTTCGATAGTACCCAGCTAACCCTAGAAAGCTTCTCACCTCCGTCGGTGTTCTCGGTTGTTCCCAATTACTTACTGCTTCGACCTTTGCAGGGTCTACTGAGATTCCATTCTTATCCACCACGTGGCCTAAGAATTGAACCTTCTCTATCCAAAATTCGCACTTAGAAAATTTTGCATACATCTTCTCCTTCCTTAGTGCCTCCAAAACAATCTTCAGATGTTCGGCGTGTTCTTCCTCTGTCTTTGAGTAGATCAAAATGTCGTCGATAAAAACCACTACAAATTTATCCAAGTATGGCTTGAAAACTCGGTTCATCAAGTCCATAAATGCTGCCGGAGCATTAGTCAATCCGAATGACATTACCAAAAACTCGTAGTGTCCATAACGGGTTCGAAACGCAATCTTTGGTATGTCCTCATCCCTCACTTTCAGTTGATGATATCCTGTTCGTAGGTCAATCTTTGAGAAACACTTTGCTCCCTTCAGTTGATCAAATAAGTCGTCTATCCTCGGTAGCGGATACCGGTTCTTGATCGTTACTCTGTTCAATTCTCGATAATCGATACAGAGCCTCATCGATCCGTCCTTCTTCTTAACGAATAGTACTGGTGCTCCCCAAGGAGAAACACTCGGTCGAATGTAACCCTTATCCAACAATTCTTGTAATTGTATCATCAATTCCTTCATTTCTACTGGCGCCATACGATATGGAGCTTTCGAAATCGGTGCCGTTCCCGGTGCTAAGTCTATTACGAATTCGATTTCTCTGTCTGGCGGAAGACCAGGCAGATCGTCCGGAAACACATCTTGGAATTCATTAACTACGTCTATATCCTTAATTTCTACTCCCTTTTTCCGAGTATCAACGATGTAAGCTAAATATCCTACACATCCTTTCCTTAACAATTTCTTGGCCTGCATCATCGTAACGCAACACGATTGCTTAAGCGATGAGCTACCATAAAACACTACCTTAGACTTACTCGGAGTCTGAAGGTTCACACATTTGTTCTGACAGTCAATTATCGCAGCATGGTTATACAACCAATCCATTCCCAGTATTACGTCAAATTCTCCTAGTCTAATAGGAATTAAGTCTACGCTCAGTTCATGTTCACTAATACTTGCGCGACAATTTCGATAAACGTATTCTACAGGGATCACTTCCTTATTAGCAACTTCTATGATCAAAGGATTTTCTAAAAGTTCTCGGGGTGTACTAAGTCTACTAGCAAATTCTTCAGATACAAAAGAACAGGTGGCACCCGAATCAAATAATACATAAGCATTTATATCATTGATTGGGATTATACCTGACACCACATCATTCGCAGCCACTGCGTCTTGGACGGTCATGTTAAAGGTTCTGGCGGTTGGGCGGTTGGATTGTGCCGGTCCACCGATCATCAGCTTGTTGCCTCCTTGCTGATTACTACCCCCGCCACTTCCCTTCTTTGGGCAGTCCTTAATTCGGTGCTCCGTCGAGCCACACGCAAAGCATCCTTGTATCTTTTTCGGTTTCAAACAGTTGGGCGAGATGTGCCCTTCCTGTCCGCAGTTGTAGCAAGTGCCACGTCCCTTCCAGCACTCGCCCTGGTGATTCTTCCCACACTTCGGGCATCCTTCAGCCCTCTTCTTGAAACCTCCACGAAAATTCCCTGATTGATTATTATTGTTGTTTTTGTTGTTGTTGTTGTTCTCCCACTTTCTTTTTCCCAAGTTGCTTCCTCCGCTACTGCTTCCTCCCGTACGATTCTCTCCTACAGTATTCTTTCCTTTCTTTTCTTTGTTATACAGACTTAAGGCCTCACTGCCGCCTTCCGCAATGATTGCCTTCTCCAGTAATGTTGCAAAAGAATCAATTTGAAGAACTGATACCTTATTGAACAGCCATGGCTTCAACCCTTGTTCAAAGCGTCTAGCCTTCCTCTCTTCATCACCAACTTGGTGCTCCGCAAATCGCGCTAGTTCGTTAAACCTAGCCGCGTATTGCGCCACCGTCATCTCACCTTATTTTAACTCTAGGAATTTCACCTCCATCCTATTCTTCATACTCTTCGGAAAGTAATTCTCGAAGAACAGTGTCTTAAACTTATCCCAAGCTATTATCCCTTCTCCAGCTCTTTGTTGATTAGCCTCCCACCAGTAGTTCGCTTCTCCCCTCATCATGTACGTGGCAAACACCGTCTTCTGATCTTCGCCTACGCTAGCTATAGTGAAAGCTTTTTCGATCTCTTTGATCCACGTTTGTGCGACGATTGGGTCGGTAGTTCCCTCGAACTCCGGGGGTCCTACACTCTTAAAGTCTTTAAAGGTTGTTACTGGCACAGTTTGAGGGTTCGGGCGAACGGGTTCATTGTTCCTTCCCCTTAAGGCTTCTCCTAACAAGTCTACCAGTTTCTGGATCGGGTCTACTTGTTCTCTCTCATTGTTAACGGATTCTTCGGGAGCAGTCAATCTACGTCTGGGCGGCATTATCTGCATCACAATTTTTCATTTTATTATTATTCAAGTATATCACTTAAGTATTTCTTTTAATACTAAAAGAATAAATTTATAACACGTTTCTAAAATCAACTCCATTTATATTCATTTCATTTCATTACATGATTTTCCTAGCATACTGCTATAAATGTTATCACAAATATCCCCTAATATCACAAAAGACGGGGAATATACCAACCTACTACCATACTACCCCTCTAACAAAAGCTAACTCGGGGTTTACATCATCATCCCACATCTTACACAAAAGATCGGGATTACAACATAGTATATACAATACATAAAGACACCACTAGTACTACCACTAGACTGACTAAGGAAATCTCATCCCATCATCCCGCGCTCCACTGCTCTCTTGTACTCCAACTGTGCTATATACGCAACCAGCTCTCGGCTCAAGGTATGTAGAGTCTGTCCCTGTTCTGCCGGGTAGTGGTACACACCATCAATCACCCTTTCAAAAGCTGAACGGAACACATACCCCATCTTGTTCATCTTTCTCTTCTTGCACCTGACCTCGTCCTCAAGGTCGTCAGCTCTCTCATTGGACGCTTCCCACTTCTCCTCGAAGTGTAACCTATCCATCACCTCCAACTCTAGCTGAGTACGGAGTGCCTCTTTCTCAGTTTTCTCACTCAGCTCCCTCTACTCAACCTCTTCTAGCTTCTCTGCCAAATCTACATTCCTAGCCACTGACCTGTGAAATAGAGTCCCCATCTGGATCCCTGCCTCCCTACGGTAGGCAATCTCCACCTCTAACTCTTGCATAGCCAGCTTCCTCTGGTGGTCCTCGTCCCTCAGCTTCTGGAACTCAGACTCTCTCTCGTGGGCCTCTGCCTCCAGCTCCTAGACTCTGCAGTCTAACTCTAGAATACGCTCCTCGTACTCTCCTAACATCTGTTCCTCTATAGTAGCCTCATCAGAGTCCTCTACTGGCTCATCCTCCATCGGCTCCTCCTCTGGATCAGACTCTATCTCAATCTCGTCCTCGTCGACGGACTCGAACGGTGCAATAGCCTGCACTGGTGTAGCCTCTAGAGGTGCCTCGTACACTATATGTATATCCCTGGGCTCCTCCTTGGCCACTCTACTAGGTACTCCTGTGTCTGTCATCCTACACTCACAAACACAAGACAAGAAATAGCATCTCCATTAGAATGTTAAACAAAATATAAGTTCATTGTATAAAATGAAGTTACATTTCATAACAGACTAAGCCTCTCAAGGAAAACTCTACATGAGTTTTATCTCCTTCCTAACTTCTAAGTTCGCCTAAGTTATAGTCTAAGGACACTCGTTCCTAAGGTTTATAACTACGGCTTTGATACCAACCTGTGACGCCCCCAAATTCTAGGACCGCCACTTGGTCTCTCGAATTCGGTTCATCACGTGCTCATGGTAATACATCGCAATAATGATAACTAAATATCACACAACCACAGCGGAAAATCTATTCTAGAATAATTTACAATGATTTATTATAATTATTCCCCCAAGTCTCGCAACCTACAGTACTTAATAGATTACATAGCAATATCAATTAACGACTTGTTATATAATCTAACTTAAGCTTAAACATAAACAAATCCAGTCTTACTACATCATCTTCACACAATATTAATATATTTGAAACATAACAGACATAAGCTAGTTGGTAGCCTTGCCCTTGCCCTTATCAATGCCAGAAGGTTCGCCATGCTCTGCCTTAACTGAAATGTTTTAGGGAAAGCAAGAATGAGCACAAATTGCCCAGCAAGTAATATACAATAAGGGTGAATAATAAGATTCTCAATTCTCGAAAGGGTGTAGCAAGATTTGATAGTTCAAGAATAACAAGAATATCAACAGTTCTCAATAACAGTCGCTAAGGACAGGATAATATCAATATGATTCAATAATAAGTCAATTCAAGATTTCAAATAATTGAATACTGAGTAGTCACTACGGACTATGAACTTCTACTAGAATTGACAGTAATAAACTGAAAATCCAACAAAAACAGGTACAACAGGTGATCAGCCTAAAGTACCCTTGTTATGCATAACAATCAATCATACTCAAGTGTACACGTCGGTTCTCCAAAAATTATATATTCCCTTCAAAGAAGGTTGTTCTTCTCAGTCAAATACAAGATCCCGCACCAATCAATTAGTTTGGGTTGCTTTTCAATAACATAAGTCCAGCCGAATCAAATGGCATAGACACTTTCACAATATTCAAGAACAATACTAAGTTCAACATGAATAATAGCTTTAATGAAATAAGAGTTCAAGTATGCTAATTCAATTCAACCGATTAAATAGGAAACTAGTTCGCAATACACAAGATAGGATACTTGCATAGTAAAAAAGTATAAGTTAGGAAACTTTCACAATCATAGCTTTCCTTGCATAAAGTAAATGCGTCGGTTAGGATACTTGCACTTTTAAAAGAGTGTAAGTAAGAGAACTTGCCTTTAGCGTAGTTTATCCACGAAAAGCAATCAACACTCTCGAATTCCTATCGTAATACAGTTACGTATATATATGATATTCATTAGTCATATAATTTAACTTCACATTTTCTCTTTGAATATACGACCAAAACATAAGGTAAGTTTTACCTAGCTACACAGTTATATAGAATATAATTTCTATCCTTAACGTTCCTTCTTTAGAGTTTAAACGCATTCTCATATTATATAAGATCTCAACAATTAGCAAACATGCTTGCATATTATTAATATCACATAAGACCACAATCAATACTAAATATATTTCATTTTAGCAAGTTACGGCATCTCCTTAAGTTAACCGTCAAAATCGGGTTCAAGTAACATCATATAATATCACGTAGCATGTATTCATATTTAAAGGATACTTTACATGCTTGTATAACTTTTCCAAATCCAATCGTACATGGTATAGGTGATAGTAGTGTGCATACAAGCCAATCATGTATGATGATAAAGCACGTACTTTGTAAACAATCTTATTTATTTATTAATAAAATATTCATTTATTAAAGGCATTTAATTATCTACATGGTGCTGTTTTTATAATATGTAAATAACCCATAGTTTTAAGCAATGCTTTTAGAATCATGATGATGATCATGCTAATGAGATCTAAATTCTTAGAAAGCTCTAAAACTAAAATAGTTCCCAATCGTGGGATTACTAAAAAGGGGATTAGTAAATCCGGATAGATTGGTACATATGTTGCTTGCTCATTGGATGAGGATGATTGATCTCATGATCATTTGTGTGGAGACACTAAAGCAAGTATGTAGGTGCTTATTGGAGAATAAGTTCACTGAACGTGATTCGCTATGGAATACCTAATGGAGTTTTACTCGCATGTCAATAGGAATTCCTAATGTGATAGTAGTACAAGTGATCCTTGGACTTGAGATCATCATAGTATCTTGTATGTAACAAATTATACTTTGACTTATTCCTTAAGACCTTTTAAGGCATATATAGGGTATGCTTGGGTATAATGAGTTACATATGGAGATAATGAATGATCAATAAAGAATCTACCACCTCTAGTAAAAGAGGAGATATGTCCCATGTGATTCGTTAAATGACAACCCAGGAATCCTTGGCCAAGGTGAAATGAAATTAGAAAGGAGTTTTTAATTTGTATTATTTGGAGTTGTGCATTTTCTAATCGAAATACATATAATTAAATAAAATAAGACTTGACAGTAAATCCATGTCTTATATTTAATTGGGACATTGTATGGTGGAAGGATTGAATTGTATGGTAACTATTAACTCACAGGTTCTTTTATGATTAATGTTGAAATCTATATTATCTGGAAAGTCGTTGATCGCTAGGGAGGCTTATCCCTATTGTAGAATAAATATTATTTATTTAAATAAATTATTAGTTTAATTTATTTATTTAAATAAGATTAAAATTATTTTAATTGATTTATTCACAACCGGTTTAATATGGAGAACCTAAAGGGTCACACCATAAAAGGAAGAATAATTATTTAAGAAGGTAATGGCATAATCGTAATAATGCATTAAGTATAATTAATTTAATCTATGGTGATAGAATAAATTAAATAGCTTAATGTTTATTATTTAATATTTTGGAAATATTAAATATAAATTAATAAGAGGAGTCTTATTAATATTATTACAATTATTATTATTTTAATTTCTAAAGGAGTTTAGTAATTAATTTAATATTTAGTACTCTCATTTATTCCTAATAAGATTAGGAGACAAATTAATTAAATGAATTTAATTAATTATTCCCATGTGGTGGGAAGCCTAAATTAATTAAAGGAGTTTAATTAATTAAAAGAAATCCCATGTCTAATAGGATTAGAAGGGTTGACCAATGTCTATATAAGAGAAGTCTTATAATAGATATTAGATTGATGCAATTCCAATTGTTGGAGAGTACTCCTTTTCTATAGAGGATAGAAAACTAAGGTTAAGCCAAACACCCTCCTTCTTGATAATTCATCTTCCTTGGTGGATCACCTCTAGAGGCCAAACACTTGGGTGGCTAACGTTGATCAAAGAAAGGAATCTAACCCGAAAATTCAAGGAGATCACGAAGAACAAGGAGTTGAACTAGTACCTGTGGAAGCTTCGTTCTACAAGGGTATGATTCCATAACTTCTTATTTATCGTTTTAAATTAATAATTTGCATAAAGGATGATCCGGGTAATGGTTTTGTAGAAATTTTTTAAACTCTGATATACCATGCTTCCGCTAATTTTTGCAATTTGATTGCGTCACGATTTCGTACAAACCCAACAGTGGCATCAGAGCCAAATCTTTATGCAATTATTAATTTATTTTTGATTTCATATACATATGGGTATGTATTTAAAATAATTTATTGGGCATAATTTTATTGTATAAAATTATATTTTTTAAGAAAAAAAAAAAGAAAAAAAAAAGACTTTTTTTTGGGAAGAATCACAATTTTTTTTTTTTGGTGCTAATCTTGAATTCTGCAAAGAAAAGGTGTTGTCTCTTTCTTACTCCAAAAAGAATGTGACCCATCAAGAAAGGACTTTTTTAATAAACCTGCAGGACTCTTTTAATAAAAGAAGGTGACTTTTAAAAAAAATAAATAAATATGATATATTTATATATTATATTCTAAATAATTTTATAATTAAAATAAAGAGTTTATTTTAATCTTGAAATTGGATTTCATGCAATTTAAAATTGCCCATTAAATGATACTCATATATATATGGAATGTTTTAATTCATGAGATGAATATTTATTTATTAATATATATGGTGATATGTATGAAAATAAATGGGGATTGATTATGGACTATTTGACCAATGTGATTGGATTTTATTTTAGTTGAATGCTTGAATGAATGGGTTTTATTAAATGGGGTCTGCGTACCTCGTCTTCTCTAATTTTTTTTTCTTGATGTAAAATTCTATCTCCCTCCTATGTACTTCCCCTTGACTGTTGATCAAGGTTTCTATTTAAATTAAATAGTTTAATGTAATAGAAATAGTTAGAATTATCTTTAAAAATTAGAGACCAAGGAGCAAGGAGCGCGTGAAGACCCGTTTGTATGGAGCCCGGGTTTAAATGTAATAGTTACGTTTAAATTTAAATTCTTGCACCCCTAGGTTTGACCTTTTGGTTCACTTGGTGGCTCTAGTGAACCAAACTAGAATAAAAGTCCATAATCAATCCGGGTAGAATATAGTATTCTATATTGCATGCTAAATATTATATATATTATATTTTATGCAAACATGCTTCGCATGTTTAATAAAATGACGCGTATTTTATATATATATGTGCATGCGCGCTAAACAAGATGAGACAAATAATAACAAACCCCTCAAAGAAATAATATTAAGTCCGAAGCGTTCAAATGATATTTGGAATATCGAACGTCGCCTTCTAGCATGATAAATTAATAGAGTATTAAATATTTAATATGAGCTTGTTGTGCTATCCACAAGGCGAGTATTGCGTATTTAAGATGTTAATTAATCACATTTGATGCTTATCAAGAAAATTGAACGATCTAGTCTTGTTGTGCTATCCACAAGGACGAACATTTTTCTTTTTTGAATTTATGGAAGTGCTAGGCTGGACTTAACTTAAATCATTTTAGTTCGGATGTGCACACACTTGACCATTATGATTTAAGAGGCAAAATAAAAGGAGTTATATAGTGTTGTAATTGACAAGAGTTGTCTACCTATTTATTTGTATATCGCTTGTTGTGCTATCCACAAGGTTATATACATTTGAAATGGGATCCTTATTCTCACTAGCAAATCTTTAATTAGATGTTGCCGAACTATATAAGTGAGGGTAATATAGTTTGATGAAAATAGTGGGAGATACCAATTTAAAATAAAGACCTAAATTTATTTTGGTATGCAAAATTAATAAAATGAATGTTTGCTAAAATGTTATTTTTCACATGCAGAATTTTAAAAATGTCTAAATCACTAATCTCACTACGAAGCATACTTGATGCAAACAAGCTTACCGGGCCGAATTATGAAGACTGGCTAAGAAATCTGAGAATTGTTCTCACTGCTGAAAAGATTTCTTATGTCCTAAACTCACATGTCCCTGGAACTGTTCTAGAAACAACCTCTGAGGAAGAGATTGCCACCATTGTAAAGTGGCAAGATGATGCATCTGTAGCTCAATGCATCATGCTCGCATCCATGAATAACGAGCTTCAGCGTCAGCAAGAAAACATGGATGCTCCTACTATGTTGATTCACCTCAAGGAGTTGTATGGTGAACAAAGTAGGACTGCTAGATATGAGATATCTAAGGAGCTCTTCCGATCTCGGATGACCAAGGGCAAGGTGAACATAAAGGAACAAAAGAAATCTGATCCAGCTAGCAAAGGAATGTGCTTCCATTGCAACGAGCAGGGTCATTGGAAGAAAAACTGCAAGAAGTTTCTGGCAGACAAGAAGCTTGGAGAAGCTTCGACTTCCAATCAAGGTTTGTTCATGATTGAAATTAATTTTTCAGAAAGTCAAAATTCTACTTGGGTATTGGATACCGGCTGTGGTTCTCACATATGTAATAATGTGAAGGGACTGGTCAGAAGTAGAAAGCTGAACAATGATGAGGTGATCCTACGAGTAGGGAATGGAGCAAAGGTTGCTGCATTAGCTGTAGGAACTTATTATTTAGCAATGCCTTCGGGCAAGTCCATTTATCTTAATAATTGTTATTATGTTCCGAATATTATTAAAAACATTATTTCAATTTCTGTATTGGATATGGAAGGATTTAACGTTGTTATAAAGAACAATAGTTGTTCTATTTATAAAGACGATGTTTTATATGGTATTGGAAATTTGCGAAATGGACTTTATACACTTGACTTACAAGAAAATATATTTCAAATTGAACAAACTAAGAAAAGGAAAAGAGATGATATTAATTATACCTACATGTGGCACTGTAGACTCGGTCATATCAATGAAACAAGATTATCCAAGTTGCAAAAAGATGGGCTCCTCGAGCTATCCGATTATGAATCATATCCAACTTGTGAATCTTGTCTCATGGGTAAAATGACTAAATCTCCTTTTAGTGGAAGAGGAGAAAGAGTTACAGAGTTGTTGGAATTGAGTCACACAAACGTTTGTGGGCCTATAACAACAAGTGCACGGGGTGGGTATTCTTATTTTATTACTTTCACTGATGATCACTCAAGATTTGGATATGTGTATTTAATGAAATACAAGTCAGAATCATTTGAAAAGTTCAAAGAGTTCAGAAGTGAAGTAGAGAAACAAACGGGCAAGAGTATAAAGATACTTCGATCAGATCGAGGCGGAGAATACTTAAGCGGTGAGTTTCTCAATTGTCTCAAAGAAAATGGTATAATCTCACAATGGACTCCTCCAGGTACACCACAGTTAAATGGAGTATCTGAAAGGAGAAATCGAACACTGTTAGACATGGTTCGATCCATGATGAGTTTTACCGACCTTCCAATTTCCTTCTGGGGATATGCCCTAGAAACGGCTGCATACCTACTTAACAAGGTACCTACCAAATCCGTCCCAAAGACTCCATATGAGATGTGGAAGGGGAGGAAACCAAATCTTAAGCATGTTAAGACTTGGGGTTGTCCAGCTTATGTCAAAAAGTTTGAACATGATAAGCTACAGACTAAATCCGAAAAGTGTAGATTTGTGGGATACCCTAAAGAAACTGTAGGGTATTATTTCTATCATCTAACTGATCAAAAGGTGTTTGTTGCGAAACATGCTGCCTTCTTGGAAAAGGAGTTTATCCATGAAGGGGTCAGTGGGAGTAAGATATATCTTGAAAAAGTTCAAGAACCACAAATTACCACGGATCAAAGTCAGGTACCTGACCAAGTAGAAGAACCTACTATACCACACCCTGTTTGTAAATCTGGAAGAGTACCGAAGATACCTGAGAGGTATGGATTCGTTGTAGAGGATGACGATGAGGTAGGCATCATGAATGATGATGATCCATTGAATTACGAACAGGCCATGAGTAATAAACACTCAGGGAAATGGCTTGAAGCCATGAAATCCGAAATGGACTCCATGTATGAAAACAAAGTATGGACTTTGGTTTCACCACCTGAAGGCATTAAGCCTATTGGGTGTAAATGGGTCTTTAAAAGAAAGACTGGAGCGGACGGCAAGGTGGAGACCTATAAGGCCCGACTGGTTGCAAAAGGTTTCAAACAAAGACAAGGAGTTGATTATGATGAAACCTTTTCACCAGTAGCTATGCTCAAGTCCATTCGGATTTTGCTTGCGATTGCAACTTATAACGACTATGAGATCTGGCAGATGGACGTGAAAACGGCCTTCCTCAATGGGAAACTTGAGGAGGATGTGTATATGACACAGCCAGAGGGATTTGTTTCAAAGGTTGGAATAAATCAAGTCTGTAAGCTGCAACGATCCATTTATGGATTGAAGCAAGCTTCTCGTAGATGGAACATTCGTTTTGATGAGACAATCAAAGAGTTTGATTTTATCAAAAATGACGATGAACCATGTGTGTACAAGAAGGTTAGTGGGAGCGCAATTTCATTCCTTGTATTATATGTTGATGATATATTACTGATAGGGAATGACATTCCTATGCTACAATCAATTAAAATCTGGTTATCTAAACACTTCTCCATGAAGGACTTGGGAGAAGCATCCTATATTTTGGGGATAAAGATCTATAGAGATAGATCTAAAAGGATGCTTGGTTTATCCCAAGGAACGTACATTGATGCAATGCTAAAGAGATTTAGCATGGAAGATTCCAAAAGAGGTCTCATGCTGATGAGCCATGGAATACATCTCTCCAAGAAACAGGCCCCAAAGACACCTGAGGAGAGAGACCGTATGAGTAAGATCCCTTATGCTTCTGCAATAGGATCTATCATGTACGGTATGATATGTACTAGACCGGATGTTGCTCATGCACTTAGTGTAACGAGCAGATACCAGTCGAATCCTGGAGAAGAGCACTGGAAGGCAGTGAAGAATATCCTAAAGTACTTGAGAAGGACTAAAGATATTTTTCTTGTCTATGGTGGGTCTGAATTAAAACTCGAGGGCTTCACAGACTCAAGTTTTCAAACGGACCAAGATGACAGTAAATCTGTTTCGGGGTATGTTTTTTTTACCTTGAACGGAGGCGTAGTGAGTTGGAAGAGTTCCAAGCAGCAAACAGTTGCTGATTCAGTGACAGAGGCAAAGTATATAACTGTAAGTGAAGCTGCAAGTTGATGTTTTAGATGAAAAGTTCATTACAGAACTAGGAATAGTTCCTAAGTCTCATCTTGAATCTAAACATGTGTTGCGGCACTTTGATTAAACAAATCATTGAAAGAGGAGAGTGTAGACTCTCAAGACAACATTGCAGATCCATTAACTAAAGCTTTAACACAACAGCAGTTTGATCGTCACTTAGAGAAGATGGGTATGAGATACCATGGCGATTGGCTTTAGTGCAAGTGGGAGATTGATAGTAGTGTGCATACAAGCCAATCATGTATGATGATAAAGCACGTACTTTGTAAACAATCTTATTTATTTATTAATAAAATATTCATTTATTAAAGGCATTTAATTATCTACATGGTGCTGTTTTTATAATATGTAAATAACCCATAGTTTTAAGCAATGCTTTTAGAATCATGATGATGATCATGCTAATGAGATCTAAATTCTTAGAAAGCTCTAAAACTAAAATAGTTCCCAATCGTGGGATTACTAAAAAGGGGATTAGTAAATCCGGATAGATTGGTACATATGTTGCTTGCTCATTGGATGAGGATGATTGATCTCATGATCATTTGTGTGGAGACACTAAAGCAAGTATGTAGGTGCTTATTGGAGAATAAGTTCACTGAACGTGATTCGCTATGGAATACCTAATGGAGTTTTACTCGCATGTCAATAGGAATTCCTAATGTGATAGTAGTACAAGTGATCCTTGGACTTGAGATCATCATAGTATCTTGTATGTAACAAATTATACTTTGACTTATTCCTTAAGACCTTTTAAGGCATATATAGGGTATGCTTGGGTATAATGAGTTACATATGGAGATAATGAATGATCAATAAAGAATCTACCACCTCTAGTAAAAGAGGAGATATGTCCCATGTGATTCGTTAAATGACAACCCAGGAATCCTTGGCCAAGGTGAAATGAAATTAGAAAGGAGTTTTTAATTTGTATTATTTGGAGTTGTGCTTTTTCTAATCGAAATACATATAATTAAATAAAATAAGACTTGACAGTAAATCCATGTCTTATATTTAATTGGGACATTGTATGGTGGAAGGATTGAATTGTATGGTAACTATTAACTCACAGGTTCTTTTATGATTAATGTTAAAATCTATATTATCTGGAAAGTCGTTGATCGCTAGGGAGGCTTATCCCTATTGTAGAATAAATATTATTTATTTAAATAAATTATTAGTTTAATTTATTTATTTAAATAAGATTAAAATTATTTTAATTGATTTATTCACAACCGGTTTAATATGGAGAACCTAAAGGGTCACACCATAAAAGGAAGAATAATTATTTAAGAAGGTAATGGCATAATCGTAATAATGCATTAAGTATAATTAATTTAATCTATGGTGATAGAATAAATTAAATAGCTTAATGTTTATTATTTAATATTTTGGAAATATTAAATATAAATTAATAAGAGGAGTCTTATTAATATTATTACAATTATTATTATTTTAATTTCTAAAGGAGTTTAGTAATTAATTTAATATTTAGTACTCTCATTTATTCCTAATAAGATTAGGAGACAAATTAATTAAATGAATTTAATTAATTATTCCCATGTGGTGGGAAGCCTAAATTAATTAAAGGAGTTTAATTAATTAAAAGAAATTCCATGTCTAATAGGATTAGAAGGGTTGACCAATGTCTATATAAGAGAAGTCTTATAATAGATATTAGATTGATGCAATTCCAATTGTTGGAGAGTACTCCTTTTCTATAGAGGATAGAAAACTAAGGTTAAGCCAAACACCCTCCTTCTTGATAATTCATCTTCCTTGGTGGATCACCTCTAGAGGCCAAACACTTGGGTGGCTAACGTTGATCAAAGAAAGGAATCTAACCCGAAAATTCAAGGAGATCACGAAGAACAAGGAGTTGAACTAGTACCTGTGGAAGCTTCGTTCTACAAGGGTATGATTCCATAACTTCTTATTTATCGTTTTAAATTAATAATTTGCATAAAGGATGATCCGGGTAATGGTTTTGTAGAAATTTTTTAAACTCTGATATACCATGCTTCCGCTAATTTTTGCAATTTGATTGCGTCACGATTTCGTACAAACCCAACAATAGGTTCTTAAGTTAATACTTAAAGCCATTCAAGGACACGAACTCATATGGTCTAACATGGTCGCTTTTAAACACATAAGATATTCATATAACTTGTATTAGTCATGCTCATGAGTACTCGTATTGCATATATGTAGCTAGCATTGTTATTATCTTGAAAACATGCTTTGTTTATGCTAAACTTTAATCATGGCAACCAATCATGGTATATATATATGCACGACACATGAATGAGTCTAAGAGTACTATCACATGTGTCCATAAATATCAGAATTTAAATCTCCACGTATAGTGTTAATGCTCATGTGCAAGGCTTGTATTTCTATTAGTGAATCTCACTAATAGAGCCTAACATGTTCATGCTTCCTTACGAACTATATAAACACAAGTTAAGGCTTCATTCATATATTTCAAAGTTATCTAAACATGCTCATAACATCAAAATGACTATAAAGCATTTACATGATCATATCCACCTTCAAACTTATATTTTTGTTAGGAATGAGCACTAGTTAGGTTCACATGTTCATATTTTATTACGGAACCAATATAGATAAGCTAACATGCACTTCATGTGTCTCTAGGTGGTACTAACGTGCTTGCAAGGTCAGTATGTAAACATGCTTTATAATGTTAATGATTGTTTATGAAATTTTAAGTTCGTTTCCAAGCTTCATGTCGTTTTGTTAACCATGCATGCTAATACACTAAAACATGCTTACATTGCCTCATTAGGTTTATATATATGTATTAATCATGCTTCCATGCTTGTTTAAACAAAAACCAACCAATTAGTACATAACAGTTTTGTTGCAGAATGCAGAAAACTGAACACAGAGGCCGGCGCTGCGGCGCGGCAACAGCAGCCATATTCTAGCGCTGCGACGCGGCGCTGTGGTGCGGTTTGCGGCGCTGGCTGCGGCGCTGCGGCGTGGGGACAGTTCCTCAGTTCAGACTGCAGCGAAACCGACCCAAAACCTCCCATTTTATCGATCTCGACATACCCATATGCTATTAGACTAACCTTTTTAACTTACTAACACATATATATATATATGCTTATATAACAGTCAATCGCCCAAACGATTCCCAATTTCATGAACTCCAACTAATTTCACGAATTCGATGCTTTACAGAAATTACAGAGCAACAATGGAAATGAAAGTCAAAAAAGCTATATAGTGGTTCCATCACGTATGTATGTTCATATAACAACAATATAAGGGTTCTACAAACCAATCATGAACCAATTTGGCATAATCAAAAATTAGAACTTTTGACAGAAAACGAAAATGAATAACAAGGAAACTGTATTATACCTTCTGTTAGATTCTGAACTTGCTGCTACTCAAGAACACTGATAAATATATATATAACTCTTAACTTACTTAGCCAAAATTCTCAGCAAATGAATTAGGAAGAGGATGGGTTATATTTATAGAAGAATTTCATAACCAGGCAATCCAATTACATCCAAAATCAAACTAACAGATTATAGGAATGTTTGCTAGATAAGAGGGAGTTGGTAATTAGTTGGTGATCTCCACTATTCCACCCACTCCCTTCATGATCATGATGGCTAGAATGCTGAGTTTGAGAGAAGAGAGTAGGCTAGCTTCATGATGCATTTCACGTGTACAAGGTTTGTGTTTAATAATATGGGACAAGGCCATATACTCAGCATTTTATTAGTACACAACACTTAAATTATTACACACACATATTTAGACACTTAGGTCTTTAATTGAAATGTCACAATAATTCATATACTGTAGTAAGTGTAAATTGACATGTATAATCCATGTACATTTTGTTAATACCGGATATAATCTAATCAGATGTTAACACATTACACTGTCTCCTTTATTAAAACTAATTGTTTACAATATGTTCATGATATATTATACAATGTATACCCACATATTTATTGTCACACAAGTTATTAATCAAGTAGCTCACATGGTTTAATAAGCCTTACCATATAATAGTGTCATATTACACTTCACATAATACATAGTCAGCTAATATATGCTACACATTTAATTCGCATGCTTGCACATATAATTTCTCATCTTATAAATTGAATATTAATTAATAATATACACATATCCTACATCAATCAATATAATTGTTAACCTCCATAACAATTTAATTAACCCTTATATGATTAATCATCACTTTGATATAAATCTTATTATATTTATAAACACATTGCTCATTATTATTATGTTTCTTGCAATAATAATAATCACATATTATTAATCAATCCTCATTAGTATTTTATAACAGTTAATTAATATTCTTTGATTAACAATTAATATAGATTAATTGTTCGCTTAAATTAATATAATCATTCTTATATTACGTCACTGTGCCACACAAGGCAATCAACGAGTTTATCACAAACTCCACCAATTTCTCAATTATTATAATTATTCAATTATATATAATTGAATTAATTCATCTCATAACACAAAATCATTTATATTCAAATAAATTCTAATTTCCATTAATATATTTATTTAATAATATATGGAAATTCTCGGGTATTACAGCTCTCTCCTAACCAGCTGCTCCCAGACAATATGTATGTCACGGGGCTCTTCCTCTCTAGGCACCTGAGGTACATCCTCTCTAGCCTGACTAGGTTCTCCCACGTTCGACATCCTGACAAAAGAATTTTAAAGTTCATTATTACGTGATAACGAATCGTCACTCTTCGAATACTATATTGTAAACTAATAGGCACATAAGGTAGTTTATTATCTTTTACCTATCACATCTATCTTTTCGATCTTACCATAAGGCTACTACCTAAGGTTTTTCCCCACCTAAGGTTTCATAACCTACAGCTTTGATACCAACCTATGACACCCCCAAATCCGGGTACTTCGTTTACACATGATTTGGTGTTCACTTTCTAATATAACATATATCTACCCAATGAATAATGCAAAATAAACTACAACTTAAATTAAAATAACTAAATCTCCCTTAAAACAAGGGTTACAACCTTCTCAAAATCAAACCCAGGGTTACTCTAACATTGACATGAATATAATAAAGTGCAGAAATAAAACCTAACATTCAATTATTACAATCATTCTCAATTAAATAAAAAAAACAAGTCTTCACTTGCTTTGCTTTCCCTTGCCCTTACTTGTAGACGGAGCATCAGCGTTATCAACCTTAACTGAAATTGTTATTTAAGGCAAGAGTGAGCAAACCACAGCTCACTGGAGTTTAACAATAATATAGACATGAAAGAATATTTTTAAGAACAGGCTATGAGTAATAAAGACTCAGGGAAATGGCTTGAAGCCATAAAATCCGAAATGGACTCCATGTATGAAAACAAAGTATGGACTTTGGTTTCACCACCTGAAGGCATTAAGCCTATTGGGTGTAAATGGTCTTTAAAAGAAAGACTGGAGCGGACGGCAAGGTGGAGACCTATAAGGCCCGACTGGTTACAAAAGGTTTCAAACAAAGACAAGGAGTTGATTATGATGAAACCTTTTCACCAGTAGCTATGCTCAAGTCCATTCGGATTTTGCTTGCGATTGCAGCTTATAACGACTATGAGATCTGGCAGATGGACGTGAAAACGGCCTTCCTCAATGGGAAACTTGAGGAGGATGTGTATATGACACAGCCAGAGGGATTTGTTTCAAAGGTTGGAATAAATCATGTCTGTAAGCTGCAACGATCCATTTATGGATTGAAGCAAGCTTCTCGTAGATGGAACATTCGTTTTGATGAGACAATCAAAGAGTTTGATTTTATCAAAAATGACGATGAACCATGTGTGTACAAGAAGGTTAGTGGGAGCGCTGTTTCATTCCATGTATTATATGTTGATGATATATTACTAATAGGGAATGAAATTTCTATGCTAAAATCGATCAAAATAAAGTTGTCTAAACATTCCTCCATGAATGATTTGGGTAGAACATCCCACATTGGGGATATAAATCTGTATTAATAGATTTAAAAGGATGTTCGGCTTAACCCATGGAAACGTATATTCATTAGATGCTAAAGGCGTTTAGCATGGCAACTCCAAAAGGTGCCTCATGATGATGAGCCATGGAGTGTATCTCTCTAAAATTGTCCTCAGTAAAAGAGAGATCGCATAAGTAACTATTATGTATGCAATGAAATATACAAGACTTGATGTTGATCAGTCATATTCTAGAGAAGATCTTTGTGAGACAGTGATAAACATCTCAAAGTACTTAACTGACACTAAGGATGTCATCATGACACATGATGGGTCTGAATTAAACTAGAAGACTAAACAGACTCAAGTTTTCAGACTGACCAAGACGACAGCAAAATCCACTTTATGGTAAGTCGTTACCTTAAAAGGTGGTGCAGTAAATTGGAAAGGTTTCAAACAGCAAAAGTTGCTGGGTTAGTGACAAAGACAAAGTATATAACTGTAAGTGAAGCTGCAAGTTGATGTTTCGGATGAAAAGTTCATTACAGAACTAGGAATAGTTCCTAAGTCTCATCTTGAATCTAAACATGTGTTGCGGCACTTTGATTAAAAAAAAATCATTGAAAGAGGAGAGTGTAGACTCTCAAGACAACATTGCAGATCCATTTACTAAAGCTTTAACACAACAGCAGTTTGATCGTCACTTAGAGAAGATGGGTATGAGATACCATGGCGATTGGCTTTAGTGCAAGTGGGAGATTGATAGTAGTGTGCATACAAGCCAATCATGTATGATGATAAAGCACGTACTTTGTAAACAATCTTATTTATTTATTAATAAAATATTCATTTATTAAAGGCATTTAATTATCTACATGTTGCTGTTTTTATAATATGTAAATAACCCATAGTTTTAAGCAATGCTTTTATAATCATGATGATGATCATGCTAATGAGATCTAAATTCTTAGAAAGTTTTAAAACTTAAATAGTTCCCAATCGTGGGATTACTAAAAAGGGGATTAGTAAATCCGGATAGATTGGTACATATGTTGCTTGCTCATTGGATGAGGATGATTGATCTCATGATCATTTGTGTGGAGACACTAAAGCAAGTATGTAGGTGCTTATTGGAGAATAAGTTCACTGAACGTGATTCGCTATGGAATACCTAATGGAGTTTTACTCGCATGTCAATAGGAATTCCTAATGTGATAGTAGTACAAGTGATCCTTGGACTTGAGATCATCATAGTATCTTGTATGTAACAAATTATACTTTGACTTATTCCTTAAGACCTTTTAAGGCATATATAGGGTATGCTTGGGTATAATGAGTTACATATGGAGATAATGAATGATCAATAAAGAATCTACCACCTCTAGTAAAAGAGGAGATATGTCCTATGTGATTCGTTAAATGACAACCCAGGAATCCTTGGCCAAGGTGAAATGAAATTAGAAAGGAGTTTTTAATTTGCATTATTTGGAGTTGTGCATTTTCTAATCGAAATACATATAATTAAATAAAATAAGACTTGACAGTAAATCCATGTCTTATATTTAATTGGGACATTGTATGGTGGAAGGATTGAATTGTATGGTAACTATTTACTCACAGGTTCTTTTATGATTAATGTTGAAATCTATATTATCTGGAAAGTCGTTGATCGCTAGGGAGGCTTATCCCTATTGTAGAATAAATATTATTTATTTAAATAGATTATTAGTTTAATTTATTTATTTAAATAAGATTAAAATTGTTTTAATTGATTTATTCACAACCGGTTTAATATGGAGAACCTAAAGGGTCACACCATAAAAGGAAGAATAAATATTTAAGAAGGTAATGGCATAATCGTAATAATGCATTAAGTATAATTAATTTAATCTATGGTGATAGAATAAATTAAATAGCTTAATGTTTATTATTTAATATTTTGGAAATATTAAATATAAATTAATAAGAGGAGTCTTATTAATATTATTACAATTATTATTATTTTAATTTCTAAAGGAGTTTAGTAATTAATTTAATATTTAGTACTCTCATTTATTCCTAATAAGATTAGGAGACAAATTAATTAAATGAATTTAATTAATTATTCCCATGTGGTGGGAAGCCTAAATTAATTAAAGGAGTTTAATTAATTAAAAGAAATCCTATGTCTAATAGGATTAGAAAGGTTGACCAATGTCTATTTAAGAGAAGTCTTATAATAGATATTAGATGATGCAATTCTAATTGTTGGAGAGTACTCCTTTTCTATAGAGGATAGAAAACTAAGGTTTAGCCAAACACCCTCCTTGATAATTTCTCTTCCTTGGTGGATCACCTCTAGAGGCCAAACACTTGGGTGGCTAACGTTGATCAAAGGAAGGAATCTAATCCAGAAATTCAAAGAGATCACGAAGAACAAGGAGTTGAACTAGTACCTGTGGAAGCTTCGTTCTACAAGGGTATGATTCCATAACTTCTTATTTATCGTTTTAAATTAATAATTTGCATAAAGGATGATCCGGGTAATGGTTTTGTAGAAATTTTTTAAACTCTGATATACCATGCTTCCGCTAATTTTTGCAATTTGATTGCGTCACGATTTCGTACAAACCCAACATACTTTCTATCCAATAATTCCTGCAACTGTACCATCAGCTCTTTCATCTCTGTCGGTGCCATTATGTATGGGGCTTTCGAAATCGGGGCCGTTCCGGTACTAAATCTATAACGAATTCGACCTCTCTATCCGGTGGAAGTCCTGGTAACTCTTCCGAAAATACATCCAAAAATTCATTCACTACTAGTATCTGTCCCATTCCTACACCTATTTTCTGTGTATCGACGATATGGGCCAAATATCCTACACTTCCCTTCCTTAGCAACTTCCTCGTTTGCAACATCGTCAGACAACTCGAGTGTCTCGGCGACTTACTCCCATAGAATACTACCTTAGACTGATTTGGAGTCTTAAGGTTTATACACTTCTTCTGGCAATCTATCATCTCTCCATGGTTAAATAACCAATCCATTCCTAGAATTACATCAAATTCCCCTAATTGAATCAGAATTAAATTTACAGGCAACTTATACCCCCCCTGATATCTACAACACAATTCCTATAGACATGGCTAACGGGAATGACTTCCTTATTAGCGACTTCTATATTCAAAGGATATTCTAATTCTTCCTGGGGTATGTTTAATCGTTGGGAGAATTCATGCGATACGAAGGAACAAGTAGCACCCGAATCAAATAATATGTAAGCAGATATATCATTGACCGGAATGATACCTGAAACCACGTCCTTGGACGCGACTGCATCCTTAACCGTCATGTTGAAAGTCCTTGCTGTTGGTCGATTCTGAGTTGGTGGTCCAGTAATTGTGAGATTTCCACTGCTTGGTTCCCTTCCTCTATTTTCTCCTGCTGAATTCTTCTTTGGGCAATTCCTTGCCTGATGGTCCAATACTCCACAATTGAAACATCCATTTCTCTTTGGTGTAGAGCAATTGGGAGAGATTTGCCCCTCTTGCTCGCAATTGAAACAAACATTCTTCCCTTTTAGACATGCACCCGAGTGATTCCTCCCACACTCCTTGCATGCCTCAGTTCTCTTCTTTACTTCCCCTGGTTTTCCCCCAGAGTTTCCCGAGTTGAAATTGTTATTGTTGTTGTTGTTGTTCCACTTCCTCTTGTTTACACCACTGCTGCTGCTACCTTCCCCGCGATTCCCTCCTTCATTCTTCTTCTTTTTCTCCTTATTAAACTTCATTAGGGCTTCATTTCCGCCCTCATCAATTATAGCCTTCTCCAGGAGAGTCGCGAAGCTGTTCGTCTGCAACACCGAAAGTCTACTGTATAACCATGGTTTGAGACCCTGCTCAAACCTCCTCGTTTTCCTCTCCTCAGTGTCCACTTGATGAGGCGCGAACCTCGCCAGTTCGTTGAACTTTGCGGCGTACTGGGGTACGGTCATGTCTTCTTGCTTCAGCTCCAAGAATCGTATCTCCATACGACTCTGCATACTCACAGGGAAATAGTTTTCGAAGAAGATCTTCTTAAACTCTTCCCAAGGTATCACACCTTCTCCCGCCCTGATTTGGTTTGCCTCCCACCAGAAATTGGCTTCACCCTTCAGCATGTAAGTGGCAAAGATTGTTTTCTGATCATCTCCTACGCTAGCAATAGCGAACGCCTTTTCGATTTCCTTGACCCAATTTGGGCTTCAATAGGTTCGGTGGTTCCTTTCAACTCAGGTGGTCCCGCGCTCTTAAAGTCTTTAAAGTGTGCCACCTGGCCCGCTGGAGGGTTATTGGTATTCGGGGTTCGATTCTGAAGTGCCCCAGCTAACATGTCTACGAATTATTGCATGGGGTTCGGTGGACCCCGAGCATTACCCCCTGACCCTTCTAGTACTTGACGACGTCTTCCTCTAGCCATCTATCTGTTTAAATAAACTTAATGTTATCATCTCATAACTTATTCCTACAACATATATAATTCATATAAAACTTAATCATCACATCACATATTTAAATAAAAGCATATTTATTTATAAACATAATACCCAAGGTATTTCATCGTCTTATGGCATTAAGCCATTTACATCACTTTAACCATCATATTTAGTAACATTGGAAACCAAGTTTTATTTCATAGATAAGCGTTCTACATGCTAGTAGTAAAAGTTTAACACGAACAAACTAAAGACCCTGCCTAATGGCGTCTTCATGCTCTTCATCCGCTATCTCCAGCACCAGCCCACGGCTTATGGCATGTCTAGACCGGTACTCCTCACGTGGAAAGTGATACACCCTATGCTGGAACCTCCCATGTGCTGATTTAAACGCATACTTCATTCTATCCATCCTAACCTTTTTATCTCTTACTTCTTCTTCTAACTTGTCTGTTAGCTTCTCGGCCTGAACACGGCCTCTCCTCTCATCTCCCCAGAATGTGGTAATGATCTGCTTGTCAGTTTGGAGACTCTGAATCCTCGACTCTAGCCCATTAATAGTATGTCCCAAGTGGGTCCTGATAGCTTCTTTCTCATCCTTCAGCCTATCCGCCTTCTGACCTGTTGTTCGCACCTTGTCAACCAGATCCCCGTTCCTAATTATCAGGTGTTGCACCAATGCCCCAAGAAATACTGTAGCCTGCTGCTCCCCCTGATACAGCTCCTCCAACTCATGGACCTTGTCATCCAATTCTGTAATCCTATCCATCAACTCATCCAACATAGTATCCTCAAGTGCTTCCTCGGAGTCCTCCTCGGGCTCCTCTTCCTCTTCAGGATACTCCTCTAGGTCTGACTCAGCTGCTGCCTCAGCTATAGGCTCAGGTACAGCTGTCACCAACAGCTCACTCACTACGTGAATATCTCTAACCTCCTCTTCTCCTGACATCCTACAATCAAGACAAAGTAACTCGATTAGTATTTTAAAATAGATATTGATTTTGTTTTTAGAAAAAAAAATAGATTTGACACAACCCTTAGAACTCTACGTGAGTTCATCTCCTTATATACTCCACTAACTTCCCTAAGCCGTATGAACGGTCCAGCTGCTGTGACACCCCTAAATCCGGGTACTTCGTTTCCACATGATTTGGTGTTCACTTTCTAATATAACACATATCTACCCAATGAATAATGCAAAATAAACTACAATTTAAATTAAAATAACTAAATCTCCCTTAAAACAAGGGTTACAACCTTCTCAAAATCAAACCCAGGGTTACTCTAACCTTGACATGAATATAATAAAGTGCGGAAATAAAACCTAACATTCAATTATTACAATCATTCTCAATTAAATAAAAAAAACAAGTCTTCACTTGCTTTGCTTTCCCTTGCCCTTACTTGTAGACGGAGCATCAGCGTTATCAACCTTAACTGAAATTGTTATTTAAGGCAAGAGTGAGCAAACCACAGCTCACTGGAGTTTAACAATAATATAGACATGAAAGAATATCTTTAAGAAAATCTGAACAACTTAGCTTGCTTCAATAATAAAGAATTGAATAATAATTCTCTATTAATATTAAAATTTGGATATAGAATTTATCTGAGGGTCATAAGACCTTTGAACTCTTGTCTTAGGTTATAAATATTTCTATTTAAACCTTTAACAGTCAATAAGACTATGGACCTTAACTCGTACTTAGGGGGATCAGCCCTTCGTACCATGTATTGTGCACAACCATCTTAACGCTATGCGTAGTAACCTCCCCTAGTAAATAGGGTTGTTCAACTCAGTAATTTGAATTCAAGTCCGCACCAAAGAAAGTTTGGTTTGGATAAGCTTACAAGGGTAATTTAGAATTCACGTTCATCAACTAAGGATTAGTTGAATCGACTTCCAATAATTCAAAATAAAAGAATTATGAATTAACATATGCTTTATAAGTAAACCTAAAGCATTTAAAATAATAATTGGATCTTACTTGAACAATAAGTTAAGACCATTTTAATTAAATAAACAATTGTCCAATACTGAAATGGAAAGGACATTCTCAACAATGAATATATGAATTCAAGAGATCATATAAAATCAATACAAAATTAGGGTTTAGAAAACTTGCGTAAAATTAACGAGTTTAGGGTTTAGAAGACTTGCCTCAAGCGCAAGCTACTTAACACAATTCACGTACTTTAATACTTCCTACACATATATATTCAATCACAATAACCTAAATTAGTTAACACGTAACTAATTCACATAAGTGGTTAACCCTCATGGTTAACTCACATTCTGATTAAATAGTAATAATAATCAACCATCACATAGTTAATTACATCACCTACATATTCACATAATTAAATTAATTATGTATTTAACTCAATTATAATTAAACAATTATAATTCAAACACTTAATCAAATTATAATTACTTAAATTATCATTACCTTTTAAATTATAAATAATTTATAATTTAAAATCAATTAAACCACATTCATGCATTTATAATTACACAATTTATAATTAATCATGTAATTATCAATTATAATCAATAATTAATTAAACTATAACATGCATTATAATTACACAATTTATAATTAATTATGTAATTATCAATTAAAAATTCACAATTAAACATGCATTTATTAAATTATAATTTAAATTAACATCTAATTGATTAAAATAAATCAACTTCTATACATTATAATTTTACAGAATTATAATTTAAATTAAATATTTACTCTTAATTATAATTAATCAAATTATAATTAAGTAACTTATTTTACAATTAAACAATTATAGCTTATAATTTAAATATTATATTAGGTTTTCAAAACTTCCTTTTTTCTCAAATTATGAAATTACCAACTTCGTGTTAACACATGTTATAGAAGCTAGATATATGCTCATTATCTTAGCAATAATGTAACTTAGGCATGAAAATAATCTGCACAATTGTTTAAAACACACTGCCACTGCACCGAACCCGGCGCAGCTGTGCAGCCAGCTTCCTTAAACCCGGCGCAGCTGCGCAGGTAAAGGCTCTGGTAAAAGCAAGCGGCGCAGCTGCGCTGCTCCTGGCCTTGCTGCCGGCGTAGCTGCGCAGCAGCTCGGCCAGACGCAGACAGCCACGGCTCCCTGCTTTACCGGACAACCCATACAAGCCAAAAATACAATAACATAAACACTGTAAATCATATATACGATGTAATACATATATCTAACATGCACTCAAAACATAAACTCATTTAAACAACGAGAATCAATAGTTTTAAAAATCCAATTTGGCCATTTTCATGAAAATTCATATTTTTCCATAAAATAATCTACTGTAATAGAATTTCTCAAGTAATTCAACTTATAACACATGAAATCTCTTCATAATTGAATATAACATCATAACCAATTCTAATTAGACATACTAACACATACAAATTCCTAAATTTTCCATTCTAAAACCAATCAATATACATAAAACAATATGAACAAAACTTTTTCCATGAAACTTGTTTTAACAGTAATTTAATTCCTGAAAATCCTCTTATGTCATACAATTACCACAATCAACACATGGATACAATACATACATATAAAATTCATGATTTCATAACTTCCGTGAAAACTCAACTTTTGACAGAGAATAAAATACATGAAACATATGAATTGAGTTCTATAATTGTAAGAGTAAAATTATAGATTATAACCTTTTTGCTAATCGTTAATGAAGAAGATGATGATGCTTAAGCTCTTCCTTTTCTTCTTCTTCTTCTCTCTTCTCTAACTCTTCCTCTGTTCTTTCTTTTCTCTCTTACACTGATATTCTTTCTAACGTAGTTTAGACTAACGTATAATATAATACGTAGTAATAGATATAGGCTTAATTATATAATATAACTGACAAATATATTAAGTATAATGTCAGTTACAAATTTTAAAAAGCCACAATGCCTTGTTTGGCAAAACAATGTTATTTTTAAAAACAGATTATTAATGCTAAGGCCATGTTTGGTAAACAGCTTATTTAAATAGCTTTTTGATAGTTAGGGCCCCGTTTGGTAGAAATAGGTTTAAAACAATTATAAGGGCCTTGTTTGGTTAAAGTAAATTTAAAAAATCCTTTTCTTTATTTTAATAAATTATTTAACACATACTTTAATGTCACATTTTAATTAATTAAATATCAATAATAATTTAATCAATTAAAATCTAACATCAATAAATCACATAAAATTGTCACCTAATTATAATTACTCGCTAATTATAATCCATGTAACACTTCATCACATATCTCATCTAATTTAATTATCTCAATTAAATTAGAACTATAATATAAAATTAATATACATTAATTAAATTAAATATTGCACATTCATTTAATTAATATATACACTTAATTAAATAACTCCATCAATCACATAATTTATTTATTTAACTCAATAAATAATTCACATAAATATTTATTTAATTCAATAAATATTTAAAACTAAATATAAAATCACAATCGTTACAGCTGCGCTGCTCTTCATGCCCATAAAAGTTTTTTTTTTCCTGCCGAACAGCCTACTTCCCAATTTAATTCCCACTTGTTTACAAGTTGTATGACCATGATATTTTGACACCATACACTCCATACATCACAGTATTTTACAAAAATACAACATACATGAAACTAACATGTTAAGACCTCGATCCAGCAGTCTAGATAAGCGTGCCAGACTGCCTTCCAGACTTAGAAAATTTATGGAAATTCCCAGAATTCTGCATATTTTTATACCAACATGCTTGCTTACGAAATTCTTAACTTGCTCATTTTAACTCCGTTTCTTTTGAAAATTGGTCAGGTGAGACATCATACTACATAGTATTTTACAAAATTAACACATACAACCAACGAGTCATAGAAGCTATGATTCCAAGGCTCCGAAAAACCTAAAAAATCACAGATTCTAAGTTAACCCACTTTGACAAAAATTCATGATTTTGATTCTAGCATGCAAGGACTTGGTTCCTATCATCCAGAACATATATACTAACATAAATACACGTGTTACAATAATCACACTCACTAACTTTTCATGTTTTGATGAATTAAGCATCTTAGTGGCATTTTATCAAACATATAGCATGCATAGCATTATTCTTTGAATTTCTATGAATTTGCAACATGATTACACCATAATTTTCATTCTTATCACCTATATATCAGTAACAAGCAATAGCATGGCATCCCAAGGTACATATAACCCATTTCCCATATTTATACATGCAATTTCTTACTATTCTTCTCAAAAACATAAAAGTAGGTTCATGCTTACCTCTTGGACGAATTTCCTCCTTGTTTAATCCGATAGCCTTGCTTGTTAGACTCTCCCAAAACTCCAGAAATCTTCTAACACTCAAACACTCACTCTCAATATTTATTTGCTCTCTTGGGTGGAACTTTTCAAAGTGAAAGGAAAATGCACTTTGGGGAGGAGTGTATATACATAATAGATGATAAAGAAACTGATATTGCAGCCCCTCCATATGCACATACCAGTTACAATCATCAATTCAAATAATTAGGGAAGGAGGTTATGGAATGGGAAGGTCTAGGAATAAAAGAAAGCAAATATAACCCCCTCCTTTCACAATATTGCTATATACGTATATACTCTCCCTCCTTGTCCCAATTTGGCTGTCACATGGCCCCATCAGCTGCTGAAATTCCCTTATTAAAATATTATTTTAATCAATTAAATCAATTAATATATCATTTTGACCATTTTGCCCTCCGTAGCCGAATGTTGCGATACTTATATCGATTCCTACTAAAATTAACGTTCCGGACGTCATGGGACTATCCGTTTCATCAAATTCATCTCCGAAATTCGTGGTTGACTTTTTACCTAAAAAAGTCAACCGGTTGACTTTGACCAAAAAGTCAACCGTGACCCATTTTCGTGGTTACAGTCTATCCTGACTAATTTCGACGTTCCGGACTCAAATACGCAGTCCGCGTCTCTAAATTCCGCTCCGAACTCAAAATCATGATTTAAAGCCATCCCACGAAATTAATAGAATTAATTTCATACTTAACCAATTTAAATAGTTGAATTAAACTAAACCAACCATTTCAATACTCCTCATCACATATACGCAAATAACACATGTATGTATAACACATATACATCTAATAAAAGAAAACACATAAGAATTTCACATAAATTCGTTTATTGATAATTGTTAAATGACATAATAATCTCGGATATTACAATAACCTCCTTCTTTCACAATTTTAGAGAACCAATGAAACAATAAGAAGGTCTCCTTAAATGAAGACATGTTTTGAGATGTACGCATCGTTTTTAACGCGATAGTCATGGGATTGCTCCTTTTGATGGTAATCAAACTAGAACGAAGTTATAGGACTCCTAATCACTTCTTTCTTTGACAATTTTAGTGCACCAATGAAACAATAAGAAGGTCTCCCAAAATGAATACTTTTGGGAGATGTACGCTTAATTTTGAACGCGATAGTTGTGAGTTTCTCCTTTCGACGCTAATCAAACTAGAACGAAGTAATACAACTCTTAATCACCTCTTTCTTTGTAAATTTGAAAAAACCAATGAAACAATATGAAGGTCTCCTAAAATGTAGACTTCTGTGAGATCTACTCAACGTTTTGGACGCAATAGTGATGGGATTGCTCCTTTTGATGCTAATTTAAATTAGAACTAAGTAATAGGACTCAAAATCATCTATGTTTTCACAATTTGAGAGAACCAATCAAACAATAAGAAGGTCTCCCGAAATGTAGGCTTGTGTGAGATGTACGGATCGTTTTGAAGGCACTAGTGATACAATTGCTCCTTTTGTTGCTAATCAAACTAGAACGAAGTCATAGGACTCATAATAATCTCTTTCTTCGACAATTTGAGAGAACCAATGAAACAATAAGAAGGTCTCCCTAAATCAAGACTTGTGTGAGATGTACGCATCGTTTTTAACGTGATAGTCATGGGACTGCTCCTTTTGATGCTAATCAAACTAGAACGAAGTTATAGGGCTTAATCACCTCTTTCTTTGACAATTATAGAGCACCAATGAAACAATAAGAAAGTATCCCTAAATGAAGACTTGTGTGAGATGTTCACATGGTTTTGAACGCGATGGTGAGGGGTTTCTCCTTTTGACGCTAATCAAACTAGAACAAAGTAATATAACTCTTAATCACCTCTTTCTTTGTAAATTTGAAACAACCAATGAAACACTATGAAGGTCTCCTTAAATGAATACTTGTGTGAGATCTACACATCGTTTTGGACATGGTAGTGATGGTATTGCTCCTTTTGATGCTAATTTCAACTAGAACGAAATAATAGGACTCATAATCACATATATTTTGACAATTTGGGAGAACTAATGAAATAATAAGAAGGTCTCCCTAAATGAAGACTTGTGTGAGATGTACGCATAGTTTTGAACGCGATAGTCATGGGTTTCCCATTTTGACGTTAATCAAACTAGAACGAATTCATAGGACTCATAATCACCTCCTTCCTTGACAATTTGTGAGAACCAATGAAATAATAAGAAGGTCTCCCAAAATCAAGACTTGTGTGAGATGTACGCATCGTTTTTAACGCAATAATCATGGGATTGCTCCTTTTGATGATAATCAAATTAAAACGAAGCAATAAGACTCCTAATCACCTCCTTCTTTCACAATTTTAGAGAACCAATGAAACAATAAGAAGGTCTCCTTAAATGAAGACTTGTGTGAGATGTACGCATCATTTTTAACGCGATAGTCATGGGATTGCTCCTTTTGATGCTAGTCAAACTAGAACGAAGTTATAGGACTCCTAATCACCTCTTTCTTTGACAATTTTAGAGCACCAATGAAACAATAAGAAGGTCTCTCTAAATGAAGACTTGTGTTAGATGTACGCATGATTTTGAAGTCGATAGTCATGGGTTTATCGTTTTAACGTTAATCAAACTAGAACGAAGTAATACAACTCTTAATCACCTCTTTCTTTGTAAATTTAAAACAATATGAAGGTCTCCCTAAATGAAGACTTGTGTGAGATCTACGCATCATTTTTGACGTGATAGTGATGTGATTGCTCCTTTGAATGCTAATTTCAACTAGAACGAAGTAAAAGGACTCATAATCACCTATATTTTGACAATTTGAGATAACTAATGAAACAATAAGAAGGCCTCCCTAAATGAAAACTTGTGTGAGATGTACGGATCGTTTTGAAGGCACTAGTGATATGATTGCTCCTTTTGACGCCAATCAAACTAGAACGAATTCATAGGACTTATAATCACCTCTTTCATTGACAATTTGAGAGACCCAATGAAACAATAAGAAGGTCCCTCTAAATCAAGACTTGTGTGAGATGTACGCATCATTTTTAACGCGATAGTCATAGAATTGCACCTTTTGATGCTAATTAAATTAGAACGATTAATAAGACTCCTAATCACCTCTTTCTTTCACAATTTTAGAGAACCAATGAAACAATAAGAAGATCTCCTTAAATGAAGACATGTGTGAGATGTACGCATCGTTTTTAACGCGATAGTCATGGGATTGCTCCTTTTGATGCTAATTAAACTAGAACGAAGTTATAAGACTCCTAATCACTTCTTTCTTTGACAATTTTAGTTCACCAATGAAACAATAAGAAGGTCTCCCAAAATGATTACTTTTGTGAGATGTACGCTTGATTTTGAACACGATAGTCATGAGTTTCTCCTTTTGACGCTAATCAAACTAGAACGAAGTAATACAACTCTTAATCACCTCTTTCTTTTTAAATTTGAAAAAACCAATGAAACAATATGAAGGTCTCCCAAAATGTAGACTTGTGTGAGATCTACTCAACGTTTTGGACGCGATAGTGATGGGATTGCTCCTTTTGATGCAAATTTAAACTCGAACGAAGTAATAGGACTTAAAATCATCTATGTTTTCACAATTTGAGAGAACCAATCAAACAATAAGAAGGTCTCCCGCAATATGGACTTGTGTGGATGTACGGATCGTTTTGAAGGCACTAGTGATACAATTGCTCCTTTTGTTGCTAATCAAAGTAGAACGAAGTCATAGGACTCATAATCATCTCTTTGTTTGACAATTTGTAGAACCAATGAAACAATATGAAGGTCTTCCTAAATCAAGACTTGTGTGAGATGTACGCATCGTTTTTAACGTGATAGTCATGGGACTGCTCGTTTTGATGCTAATCAAACTAGAACGAAGTTATAGGGCTTAATCACCTCTTTCTTTGACAATTATAGAGCACCAATGAAACAATAAAAAGTCTCCCTAAATGAAGACTTGTGTGAGATGTTCACATGGTTTTGAACGCGATGGTGATGGGTTTCTCGTTTGGACTCTAATCAAACTAGAACGAAGTAATACAACTCTTAATCACCTCTTTCTTTGTAAATTTGAAACAACCAATGAAACACTATGAAGGTCTCCTTAAATTAATACTTGTGTGAGATCTGCGCATCGTTTTGGATGCGGTAGTGATGGGATTGCTCCTTTTGATGCTAATTTCAACTAGAACGAAATAATAGGACTCATAATCATATATATTTTGACAATTTGAGAGAACTAATGAAACAATAAGAAGGTCTCCCTAAACGAAGACTTGTGTGAGATGTACGCATGGTTTTGAACGCGATAGTCATGGGTTTCTCATTTTGACGTTAATCAAACTAGAACGAATTCATATGACTCATAATCACCTCCTTCCTTGACAATTTGAGAGAACCAATGAAACAATAAGAAGGTCTCCCAAAATCAAGACTTGTGTGAGGTGGTACGCATTATTTTTAACGAGATAATCATAGAATTGCTCCTTTTGATGCTAATCAAATTAAAACAAAGTAATAAAACTCCTAATCACCTCTTTCTTTCACAATTTTAGAGAACTAATGAAACAATAAGAAGGTCTCCTTAAATAAAGACTTGTGTGAGATGTACGCATCGTTTTTAACGCGATAGTCATGGGGTTGCTCCTTTTGATGCTAATCAAACTAGAACGAAGTTATAGGACTCCTAATAACCTCTTTCTTTGACAATTTTAGAGCACCAATGAAACAATAAGAAGGTCTCCCTAAATGAAGATTTATTTGAGATGTACGCATGGTTTAGAACTCGATAGTCATGGGTTTATCGTTTTAACGCTAATCAAACTAGAACGAAGTAATACAACTCTTAATCACCTCTTTCTTCGTAAATTTGAACCAATATGAAGGTCTCCCTAAATAAAGACTTGTGTGAGATCTACGTATCGTTTTTGACGTGATAGTGATGTGATTGCTCCTTTTGATGCTAATTTTAACTAGAACGAAGTAAAAGGACTTATAATCACCTATATTTTGGCAATTTGAGATAACTAATGAAACAATAAGAAGGTCTCCCCAAATAAAAACTTGTGTGAGATGTACGGATCGTTTTGAAGGCACTAGTGCTAGGATTGCTCCTTTTGATGCTAATCAAACTAGAACGAATTCAGAGAACTCATAATCACCTCTGTCATTGACAATTTGAGAGGCCCAATGAAACAATAAGAAGGTCTCCCTAAATCAAGACTTGTGTGAGATGTACGCATCGTTTTTAATGCGATAGTCATAGGATTGCTCCTTTTGATGCTAATCAAATTAGAACGATTAATAAGACTCCTAATCACCTCCTTCTTTCATAATTTTAGAGAACCAATGAAACAATAAGATGGTCTCTTTAAATGAAGACATGTGTGAGATGTACGCATCGTTTTTAATGCGATAGTCATTGGATTGCTCCTTTTGATGCTAATCAAACTAGAACGAAGTTATAGGACTCCTAACCACATCTTTCTTTGACAATTTTAGTGCACCAATGAAACAATAAGAAGGTATCCCAAAATGAATACTTTTGTAAGATGTACGCTTGATTTTGAACGCGATAGTCATGAGTTTCTCCTTTTGACGCTATTCAAACTAGAACGAAGTAATACAACTCTTAATCACCTCTTTCTTTGTAAATTTGAAAAAATATGAAGGTCTCCCTAAATGAAGACTTGTGTGAGATCTACGTATCGTTTTTGACGTGATAGTGATGTGATTGCTCCTTTTGATGCTAATTTCAACTAGAACGAAGTAAAAGGACTCATAATCACCTATATTTTGGCAATTTGAGATAACTAATGAAACAATAAGAAGATCTCCCTAAATGAAAACTTGTGTGAGATGTACGGATCGTTTTGAAAGCACTAGTGATAGGATTGCTCCTTTTGATGCTAATCAAACTTGAACGAATTCAGAGAACTCATAATCACCTCTTTCCTTGACAATTTGAGAGACCCAGTGAAATAATAAGAAGGTCTCCCTAAATCAAGACTTGTGTGAGATGTACGCATCGTTTTTAACGCGATAGTCATAGGATTGCTCCTTTTGATGCTAATCAAATTAGAACGATTAATAAGGCTCCTAATCACCTCCTTCTTTCACAATTTTAGAGAACCAATGAAACAATAAGATGGTCTCTTTAAATGAAGACATGTGCGAGATGTACGCATCGTTTTTAACGCGATAGTCATTGGATTGCTCCTTTTGATGCTAATCAAACTAGAACGAAGTTATAGGACTCCTAACCACATCTTTCTTTGACAATTTTAGTGCACCAATGAAACAATAAGAAGGTCTCCCAAAATGAATACTTTTGTGAGATGTACGCTTGATTTTGAACGCGATAGTCATGAGTTTCTCCTTTTGACGCTATTCAAACTAGAACGAAGTAATACAACTCTTACTCACCTCTTTCTTTGTAAATTTGAAAAAACCAATGAAACAATATGAAGGTCTCCCAAAATGTAGACTTATGTGAGATCTACTCATCGTTTTGGACGCGATAGTGATGGGATTGCTCCTTTTGATGCTAATTTAAACAAGAACGAAGTAATAGGACTCAAAATCATCTATGTTTTCACAATTTGAGAGAACCAATCAAACAATAAGAAGGTCTCCCGAAATATAGACTTGTGTGAGATGTACGGATCGTTTCGAAGGCACTAGTGATACGATTGCTCCTTTTGTTGCTAATCAAACTAGAACGAATTCATAGGACTCATAATCATCTCTTTCTTTGACAATTTGTAGAACCAATGAAACAATAAGAAGGTCTCCCTAAATCAAGACTTGTGTGAGATGTACGCATCGTTTGTAACGCGATAGTCATGGGATTTCTCCTTTTGATGCTAATTAAATTAGAAAAAAGTTATAGGGCTTAGTCCCCTCTTTCTTTGACAATTTTAGAGCACCAATGAAACAATAAGAAAGTCTCCCTAAATGAAGACTTGTGTGAGATGTACACATAGTTTTGAACGCGATAGTGATGAGTTTCTCGTTTTGACGCTAATTAAACTAGAACGAAGTAATACAACTCTTAATCACCTCTTTCTTTGAAAATTTGAAACAAGCAATGAAACACTATGAAGGTCTCCATAAATGAATACTTGTGTGAGATTTACGCACCGTTTTGGACGCGGTAGTGATGGGATTGCTCCTTTTGATGCTAATTTCAACTAGAATAAAATAATAGGACTCATAATCATATATATTTTGACAATTTGAGAGAACTAATGAAACAATAAGAAGGTCTCCCAAAATCAAGACTTGTGTGAGATGTATGCATCGTTTTTAATGCGATAATCATGGGATTGCTACTTTTGATGCTAATTAACTTAAAATGATGTAATAAGACTCCTAATCACCTCTTTCTTTCATAATTTTAGAGAACCAATGAAACAATAAGAAAGTCTCCTTAAATGAAGACTTGTGTGAGATGTACGCATCGTTTTTAACGCGATAGTCATGGAGTTGCTCCTTTTGATGCTAATCAAACTAGAACGAAGTTATAGGACTCCTAATCACCTCTTTCTTTGACAATTTTAGACCACCAGAAACAATAAGAAGGTCTCCCAAAATGAATACTTGTGTGCGATGTACGCATGGTTTTGAACTCGATAGTCATGGGTTTATCGTTTTAACGCTAATCACACTAGAACGAAGTAATACAACTCTTAATCACCTCTTTCTTTGTAAATTTGAAACAATATGAAGGCCTCCCTAGATGAACACTTGTGTGAGATCTACGCATTCGTTTTTGACGTGATAGTGATGTGATTACTCCTTTTGATGCTAATTTCAACTAGAACGAAGTAAAAGGACTCATAATCACCTATATTTTGACAATTAGAGATAACTAATGAAACAATAAAAAGGTCTCCCTAAATGAAAACTTGTGTGAGATGTACGGAACGTTTTGAAGGCACTAGTGATAGGATTGCTCCGTTTGATGCTAATCAAACTAGAACGAATTCATAGGACTCATAATCACTTTCATTGACAATTTGAGAGACCCAATGAAGCAATAAGAATGTCTCTCTAAATCAAGACTTGTAGGAAATGTACGCGTCGTTTTTAACGCGATAGTCATAGGATTGCTCCTTTTGATGCTAATTAAACTAGAACGAAGTTATAGGGCTTAATCCCTTCTTTCTTTGACAAATTTAGAGCACCAATAAAACAATAAGAAAGTCTCCCTATATGAAAACTTGTGTGAGATGTACACATGGTTTTGAATGCGATAGTGATGGGTTTCTCGTTTTGACGCTAGTCAAATTAGAACGAAGTAATACAACTCTTAATCACCTCTTTCTTTGTAAATTCGAAACTACCAATGAATCACTATGATGGTCTCCATAAATGAATACTTGTGTGAGATCTACGCATCGTTTTGGACACGGTAATGATGGGATTGCTCTTTTTGATGCTAATTTCAACTAGAACGAAATAATAGGACTCATAATCACATATATTTTGACAATTTGAGAAAACTAATGAAACAATAAGAAGGTCTCCCTAAATGAAGACTTGTGTGAGATGTACGCATGGTTTTGAACGCGATAGTCATGGGTTTCTCATTTTGACGTTAATCAAATTAGAACGAATTCATAGGACTCATAATCACCTCCTTCTTTGACAATTTGAGAGAACCAATGAAACAATAAGAAGGTCTTCCAAATTCCAGACTTGTGTGAGATGTACGCATCGTTTTTAACACGATAATCATGGGGTTGCTCCTTTTGACGCTAATCAAATTAAAACGAAGTAATAAGACTCCTAATCACCTCTTTCTTTCACAATTTTAGAGAACCAATGAAACAATAAGAATGTCTCCTTAAATGAATACTTGTGTGAGATGTACGCATCGTTTTTAATGCGATAGTCATGGGGTTGCTCCTTTTGATGCTAATCAAACTAGAACGAAGTTATAGGACTCCTAATCACCTCTTTCTTTGACAATGTTAGAGCACGAATGAAACAATAAGAAGGTCTCCCTAAATGAAGACTTGTGTGAGATGTACGCATGGTTTTGAACTCGATAGTCATGGGTTTATCGTTTTAACGCAAATCAAACTAGAACGAAGTAATACAATTCTTAATCACCTCTTTCTTTGTAAATTTGAAACAATATGAAGGTCTCCCTAAATGAAGATTTGTGTGAGATATACGCATCGTTTTTGACGTGATAGTGTTGTGATTGCTCCTTTTGATGCTAATTTCAACTAGAACGAAGTAAAGGGACTCATAATCACCTATATTTTGACAATTTAAGATAACTAATGAAACAATAAGAAGGTCTCTAAATGAAACTTGTGTGAGATGTACGGATCGTTTTGAAGGCACTAGTGATAGGATTGCTCCTTTTGATGCTAATCAAACTAGAACGAATTCATAGGACTCATAATCACCTCTTTCATTGACAATTTGAGAGACCCAATGAAACAATAAGAAGGTCCCTCTAAATCAAGACTTGTTTGAGATGTACGCATCGTTTTTAACGCGATAGTCATAGGATTGCTCCTTTTGATGCTAATCAAATTAGAACGATTAATAAGACTCCTAATCACCTCCTCCTTTGACAATTTTAGAGAACCAATGAAACAATAAGAAGGTCTCCTTAAATGAAGACATGTGTGAGATGTACGCATCGTTTTTAACGCGATAGTCATGGGATTGCTCCTTTTGATGCTAATCAAACTAGAACGAAGTTATAGGACCCCTAATCACTTCTTTCTTTGACAATTTTAGTGCACCAATGAAATAATAAGAAGGCCAAAATGAATACTTTTGTGAGATGTATGCTTGATTTTGAACGTGATAGTCATGAGTTTCTCTTTTTGACGCTAATAAAACTAGAACGAAGTAATACAACTCTTAATTACCTCTTTCTTTGTAAATTTGAAAAAACAAATGAAACAATATGAAGATCTCCCAAAATGTAGACTTGTGTGAGATCTACTCATCGTTTTGGATGCGATAGTGATGGGATTGCTCCTTTTGATTCTAATTTAAACTAGAACGAAGTAATAGGACTCAAAATCATCTATGATTTCACAATTTGACATAACCAATCAAACAATAAGAAGGTCTCCCGAAATAAAGACTTGTGTGACATGTACGGATCGTTTTGAAGGCACTAGTGATACGATTGCTCCTTTTGTTGCTAATCAAACTAGAACAAAGTCATAGGACTCATAATCATCTCTTTCTTTGACAATTTGAGAGAACCAATGAAACAATATGAAGGTCTCCCTAAATCAAGAATTGTGTGAGATGTACGCATCGTTTTTAACGCGATAGTAATGGGATTGCTTCTTTTGATGTTAATCAAACTAGAACGAAGTTATAGGGATTAATCACATCTTTTTTTGATAATTTTAGAGCACCAATGAAACAATAAGAAAGTCTCCCTAAATGAAGACTTATGTGGGATGTACACATGCTTTTGAACGCGATAGTGATGGGTTTCTCGTTTTGACGCTAATCAAACTAGAATGAAGTAATACAACTCTTAATCACCTCTTTCTTTGTAAATTTGAAACAACCAATGAAACACTATGAAGGTCTCCTTAAATGAATACTTGTGTGAGATCTACGCATCGTTTTGGATGCGGTTGTGATGGGATTGCTCCTTTTGATGCTAATTTCAACTAGAACAAAATAATAGGACTCATAACCACATATATTTTGACAATTTGAGAGAACTAATGAAACAATAAGAAGGTCTCCCTAAATAAAGACTTGTGTGAGATGTACGCATGGTTTTGAACGCGATAGTCGTGGGTTTCTCATTTTGACGCTAATCAAACTGGAACGAATTCATAGGACTCATAATCACATTCTTCTTTGATAATTTGAGAGAAATAATGAAACAATAAAAAGATCTCCCAAAATCAAGACTTGTGTGAGATGTACGCATCGTTTTTAACGCGATTATCATGTAATTGCTCATTTTGATGCTAATCAAATTAAAATGAAGTAATAAGACTCCTAATCACCTCTTTCTTTTACAATTTTAGAGAACCAATGAAACAATAAGAAGGTCATCTTAAATGAAGACTTGTGTGAGATGTACGCATCATTTTAAATGCGATAGTCATGGGGTTGCTCCTTTTGATGCTAATCAAACTAGAACGAAGTTATAGGACTCCTAATCACCTCTTTCTTTGACAATTTTAGAGCACCAATGAAACAATAAGAAGGTCTCCCTAAATGAAGACTTGTGTGAGATGTACGCATGGTTTTGAACTCGATAGTCATGGGTTTATCGTTTTAACGCTAATCACATTAGAACGAAGTAATACAACTCTTAATCACCTCTTTCTTTGTAAATTTGAAACAATATGAAGGTCTCCCTAGATGAAGACTTGTGTGAGATCTACGCATCGTTTTTGACGTGATAGTGATGTGATTGCTCCTTTTGATGCTAATTTTAACTAGAACGAAGTAAAAGGACTCATAATCACCTATATTTTGACAATTTGAGATAACTAATGAAACAATAATAAGGTCTCCCTAAATAAAAACTTGTGTGAGATGTACGAATCGTTTTGAAGGCACTAGTGATAGGATTGCTCCTTTTGATGCTAATCAAACTAGAACGAATTCATAGGACTCATAATCACCTATTTCATTGACAATTTGAGAGACTCAATGAAACAATAAGAAGGTCCCTCTAAATCAAGACTTGTGTGAGATGTACGCATCGTTTTTAACGCGATAGTCATAGAATTGCTCCTTTTGATGCTAATCAAATTAGAACGATTAATAAGACTCCTAATCACCCCCTTCTTTCACAATTTTAGAGAACCAATGAAACAATAAGAAGGTCTCCTTAAATGAAGACATGTGTCAAATGTACGCATCGTTTTTAACGCGATTGTCATGGGATTGCTCCTTTTGATGCTAATCAAACGAGAATGAAGTTATAGGACTCCTAATCACTTCTTTCTTTGACAATTTTAGTGCACCAACGAAACAATAAGAAGGCCAAAATGAATACTTTTGTGAGATGTACGCTTGATTTTGAACGCGATAGTCATGAGTTTCTCCTTTTGACGCTAATCAAACTAGAACGAAGTAATACAACTCTTAATCACCTCTTTCTTTATAAATTTGAAAAAACCAATGAAACAATATGAAGGTCTCCCAAAATGTAGACTTGTGTGAGATCTACTCATCGTTTTGGATGTGATAGTGATGGGACTGCTCATTTTATTTCTAATTTAAACTAGAACGAAGTAATAAGACTCAAAATCTTCTATGTTTTCACAATTTGAGAGAACCAATCAAACAATAAGGTTTCCCGAAATGTAGACTTGTGTGAGATGTACGGATCGTTTTGAAGGCACTAGTGATACGATTGCTCCTTTTGTTGCTAATCAAATTAGAACGAAGTCATAGGACTCATAATCAACTCTTTCTTTGATAATTTGAGAGAACCTATGAAACAATAAGAAGGTCTCCCTAAATCAAGACTTGTGTGAGATGTACGCATCGTTTTAACGCGATAGTCATGGGATTGCTCCTTTTGATGCTAATTAAACTAGAACGAAGTTATAGGGCTTAATCCCTTCTTTCTTTGACAAATTTAGAGCACCAATAAAACAATAAGAAAGTCTCCCTAAATGAAAACTTGTGTGAGATGTACACATGGTTTTGAATGCGATAGTGATGGGTTTCTCGTTTTGACGGTAGTCAAATTAGAACGAAGTAATACAACTCTTAATCACCTCTTTCTTTGTAAATTCGAAACAACCAATGAAATACTATGAAGGTCTCCTTAAATGAAAACTTGTGTGAGATCTACGCATCGTTTTGGACGCGGTAGTGATTGGATTGCTCCTTTTGATGCTAATTTCAACTAGAACAAAATAATAGGACTCAAAATCACATATATTTTTACAATTTGAGAGAACTAATGAAACAATAAGAACGTCTCCCTAAATGAAGACTTGTGTGAGATGTACGCATGGTTTTGAACGCGATAGTCATGGGTTTCTCAATTTGACGTTAATCAAACTAGAACGAATTCATAGGACTCATAATCACCTCCTTCTTTGACAATTTGAGAGAACCAATGAAACAATAAGAAGGTCTCCCTAAATAAAGACTTGTGTGAGATGTACGCATGGTTTTGAACGCGATAGTCGTGGGTTTCTCATTTTGACGCTAATCAAACTGGAACGAATTCATAGGACTCATAATCACATTATTCTTTGATAATTTGAGAGAAATAATGAAACAATAAAAAGATCTCCCAAAATCAAGACTTGTGTGAGATGTACACATCGTTTTTAACGCGATTATCATGTAATTGCTCATTTTGATGCTAATCAAATTAAAATGAAGTAATAAGACTCTTAATCACCTCTTTTTTCACAATTTTAGAGAACCAATGAAACAATAAGAAGGTCATCTTAAATGAAGACTTGTGTGAGATGTACGCATCATTTTAAATGCGATAGTCATGGGGTTGCTCCTTTTGATGCTAATCAAACTAGAACGAAGTTATAGGACTCCTAATCACCTCTTTCTTTGACAATTTTAGAGCACCAATGAAACAATAAGAAGGTCTCCCTAAATGAAGACATGTGTGAGATGTACGCATGGTTTTGAACTCGATAGTCATGGGTTTATCGTTTTAACGCTAATCACACTAGAACGAAGTAATACAACTCTTAATCACCTCTTTCTTTGTAAATTTGAAACAATATGAAGGTCTCCCTAGATGAAGACTTGTGTGAGATCTACGCATCGTTTTTGACGTGATAGTGATGTGATTGCTCCTTTTGATGCTAATTTTAACTAGAACGAAGTAAAAGGACTCATAATCACCTATATTTTGACAATTTGAGATAACTAATGAAACAATAATAAGGTCTCCCTAAATAAAAACTTGTGTGAGATGTACGAATCGTTTTGAAGGCACTAGTGATAGGATTGCTCCTTTTGATGCTAATCAAACTAGAACGAATTCATAGGACTCATAATCACCTATTTCATTGACAATTTGAGAGACCCAATGAAACAATAAGAAGGTCCCTCTAAATCAAGACTTGTGTGAGATGTACGCATCGTTTTTAACGCGATAGTCATAGAATTGCTCCTTTTGATGCTAATCAAATTAGAACGATTAATAAGACTCCTAATCACCTCCTTCTTTCACAATTTTAGAGAACCAATGAAACAATAAGAAGGTCTCCTTAAATGAAGACATGTGTCAGATGTACGCATCGTTTTTAACGCGATAGTCATTGGATTGCTCCTTTTGATGCTAATCAAATTAGAACGAAGTTATAGGACTCCTAATCACTTCTTTCTTTGACAATTTTAGTGCACCAACGAAACAATAAGAAGGCCAAAATGAATACTTTTGTGAGATGTACGCTTGATTTTGAACGCGATAGTCATGAGTTTCTCCTTTTGACGCTAATCAAACTAGAACGAAGTAATACAACTCTTAATCACCTCTTTCTTTGTAAATTTGAAAAAACCAATGAAACAATATGAAGGTCTCCCAAAATGTAGACTTGTGTGAGATCTACTCATCGTTTTGGATGTGATAGTGATGGGACTGCTCCTTTTATTTCTAATTTAAACTAGAACGAAGTAATAAGACTCAAAATCTTCTATGTTTTCACAATTTGAGAGAACCAATCAAACAATAAGGTCTCCCGAAATGTAGACTTGTGTGAGATGTACGGATCGTTTTGAAGGCACTAGTGATACGATTGCTCCTTTTGTTGCTAATCAAATTAGAACGAAGTCATAGGACTCATAATCAACTCTTTCTTTGACAATTTGAGAGAACCTATGAAACAATAAGAAGGTCTCCCTAAATCAAGACTTGTGTGAGATGTACGCATCGTTTTTAACGCGATAGTCATGGGATTGCTCCTTTTGATGCTAATTAAACTAGAACGAAGTTATAGGGCTTAATCCCTTCTTTCTTTGACAAATTTAGAGCACCAATAAAACAATAAGAAAGTCTCCCTAAATGAAAACTTGTGTGAGATGTACACATGGTTTTGAATGCGATAGTGATGGGTTTCTCGTTTTGACGCTAGTCAAATTAGAACGAAGTAATACAACCCTTAATCACCTCTTTCTTTGTAAATTCGAAACAACCAATGAAATACTATGAAGGTCTCCTTAAATGAATACTTGTGTGAGATCTACGCATCGTTTTGGACGCGGTAGTGATTGGATTGCTCCTTTTGATGCTAATTTCAACTAGAACAAAATAATAGGACTCATAATCACATATATTTTTACAATTTGAGAGAACTAATGAAACAATAAGAAGGTCTCCCTAAATGAAGACTTGTGTGAGATGTACGCATGGTTTTGAACGCGATAGTCATGGGTTTCTCATTTTGACGTTAATCAAACTAGAACGAATTCATAGGACTCATAATCACCTCCTTCTTTGACAATTTGAGAGAACCAATGAAACAATAAGAAGGTCTTCCAAAATCAAGACTTGTGTGAGATGTACGCATCATTTTTAATGTGATAATCATGGGATTGCTCCTTTTGATGCTAATCAAATTAAAACGAAGTAATAAGACTCCTAATCACCTCTTTCTTTCACAAATTTAGAGAACCAATAAAACAATAAGAATGTCTCCTTAAATGAATACTTGTGTGAGGTGTATGCAACGTTTTTAAGGCGATAGTCATGGGGTTGCTCCTTTTGATGCTAATCAAAGTAGAACGAAGTTATAGGACTCCTAATCACCTCTTTCTTTGACAATTTTAGAGCACCAATGAAACAATAAGAAGGTCTCCCTAAATGAAGACTTGTGTGAGATGTACGCATGGTTTTGAACTCAATAGTCATGGGTTTATCGGTTTAACGCTAATCAAACTAGAACGAAGTAATACAACTCTTAATCACCTCTTTCTTTGTAAATTTGAAACAATATGAAGGTCTCCCTAAATGAAGACTTGTGTGATATATACGCATCGTTTTTGACGTGATAGTGATGTGATTGCTCCTTTTGATGCTAATTTCAACTAGAACGAAGTAAAAGGACTCATAATCATCTATATTTTGACAATTTGAGATAACTAAAGAAACAATAAGAAGGTCTCCCTAAATGAAAACTTGTGTGAGATGTACGGATCGTTTTGAAGGCACTAGTGATAGGATTGCTCCTTTTGATGCTAATCAAACTAGAACGAATTCATAGGACTCATAATCACCTTTTTCATTGACAATTTGAGAGACCCAATGAAACAATAAGAAGGACACTGGTGTGCTGTCGCAGACAACCAAAAATAAACCTTACTGCGAACGATAATATTGTAGTAGTGCAAGTAAGAGTCGATCCCACAGAGACTGATTAAGCTATTTTTATATACTTTATATTCCAGAAGAGGGGGTTTTTGAATATTTTTAATTAAAACAAACTAATGTGTAAAATATTGTAGCGAATTAAATCAAGAGAATAAACCTTGGGTTAAGACAACTTCCACCTTAGAAACATACACTGATCATTGACTCAAGCATACACAATTAATACTTTGAATATTCATCGTTAGAATCACTCCCATATCTTTCCTTAATTTTAGTTAGATAGAAACAAGCGATCTAAATAACCCTAACTACTAAACAACTTCAGACAAGCGCTAAAAGTTTAATCTAGTAGAAGCTTTAAGAATTAGAAAAACCGATGAAGCTAAACAACAAAAGTACAAGCGGTTGCATTTAATTTAGTTGAATATTCTTCCTAAGATCTAATAATCTCGTGATCTGCAGTCAATTATTAATCTTAGTTGCTTCGCAAATTAGAGTGATCAAACAATTACGGATTCGATATCTAATTTAGCAGTAAATTTCAATGAATAATAAACTAGTGTGCACCTAGCAATTAAACAAATCAATCATATAATTCAAGCACAGAAAAATAATCAATACTCAAAATAATAATTGAACAATTAAAATCAATTAGATCTCACAGTATATTTAATCCAAGGCTTCCGTCTCCTTAATCCAAGAACAAGAACTTAGCCAATTATTAATCTTAGTTGCTTCGCAAATTAGAGTGATCAAACAATTACGGATTCGATATCTAATTTAGCAGTAGATTTCAATGAATAATAAACTAGTGTGCACCTAGCAATTAAACAAATCAATCATATAATTCAAGCACAGAAAAATAATCAATACTCAAAATAATAATTGAACAATTAAAATCAATTAGATCTCACAGTATATTTAATCCAAGGCTTCCGTCTCCTTAATCCAAGAACAAGAACTTAGCCACACATGGCTATAAAAATCACCAAAGGAATAGAGAGAAGAATAGTTTTTCTTAATAGATACAAGATATCCCCCTATGTTTGCTTAAGTCCCTTTTTATATTATAAAATAGCAGCCCTAATTATCCTTCCTTCTTGTAGCCGAGTCCAATTAGAAAAAGGAGAATGTGCAGCCGTTAGCGCTTCCCCGCTGGGGCGGGTGATGCTACTACTCAGCCTTTGCTTTCACCTCCTGCTTCTCCTTTTTACAACCTGCTCAATGAAATCGTGGGCCCCACATGTAATCCCAATCCATGAGCTGCTGATTTTCGTGGACTGTTAGGAATTAACAGGCTAGGCACGTGAGCTACTCTTGGACTTCACTTATTTCATGTAGCTTAATTGCTGAACCGTGGGCCCCATGTGTGAATTGTATATGCTTGCATTTTCGTGGTTGCTCCATTGTTTTCCACCTTGGCCCAATTCGTGACCCATGCACACACATACAAGCTTGCTAAGCCCATTTCATGACTTGATTCAATTGTACCTAAAATAACAAATATAAACAAAATGAATATATTTTAGGTACAAAATAGATATAAAAGATTAAGTATTAAAGGAATAAAATATAACATATTTCATTCTCATCAAATTCCCCCACACTTATCTTTTGCTCGTCCTCTGGCAAAACAAAAACAAACTATAACACAAAAATTCAACTAAACAAATACGCCGAACTTGAGCAACGAATTAATACGAATTTCAACCTTGACCTCAAAGATTCAAAACAATAACTCTTGGGACACTACAAAACAATATATCATCTGAAACTCAAATTTAATCATTAATCTTACTTTATTCTCAACCCCTTGTGTGTGTGTGAATCCACCTATATCAACCCAATCAGACTACAGAAATATTTACAAAATTAAAGCTTTAAAGGAGATAGATAAACTCAACCAATTGCTCTCCCTCCAATTTTTAATTAACACCAGCAGATAACATCCAAGGATCAAAAGGCTTTTCTTTGTCTTATTTTTCTTTTCTTTGGTAAGTGCATTTTATGCTCCATCTTACCAGCAAGTGCGTTTTACGCTCCTTCTCGCATGTCACGTGTTTATGAGTGAGTACGTTTTACGCTCCATCTCATCCCATCACATGAATCATTTCTTTTCTCTTTAACAAATTTTTTTCCTTCAATCTTTCAAACTCTTGCCTAAATCATTTCCCTTTTCTTAAACAATACCTCATATCAACTTCAAGTCGTGATCAAACAATTGAGAGAGTTAAAGATTTCTTCCCTAGACATTCAATCAGATAAATTTTTTCCAAGTCACAACTGGTTTAAATAAATGGATATGTGCTTAAGAATGAAGGGTCTTAAATAAAGTAGTGATCAACAAAGAAAATCAAATTTAGATTACCCAATGTCTATCAATCCTCCCAGAAGTTATAGCAAAGAAATCAAGATTCTATCATTGGTTAAAAATTAAAATCCAAATTAACTTATTACTCAAGTGACAAATCCTAAAACTACTCCATTTTCGTAGGAAACACGATTGCACTTAGCATGTGCAACAAGCCTTTAAACCCCAAAGTTATCCTAAGTGGACGAGTTTTGTCTCGTGAGGGTTTACAGTGAATATACCCACAAAATAAAAAAATTAAAAAATAAAAAATAAAATAAAAATTTGGAAAATATCTAAATTCTTCCCCCCACACTTAAAACTTACATTGTCCCTAATGTAAAGTAAAATGTAAAGAAAAGTAGAGAGATACTCCCCTATGGGTTGCCTCCCATGCAGCGCCTTTGTTTATGGTCGTTGGCTCGACCCAAAATTTTCTTTGAGTGAACTCTTGTAGACCGGATCCTTCAAGGTCCACCTTTTCCATTTTTTGCTCGCGGAAACCCTCATAAAGATATGCAGTCGACTAGGAAGAGGCTTCAAATCCGGAATTGGTGCCTGCAAAACAGAGGGTAAAGAATTCTCGTTAGAAATTGACACTTTATCATAAAATGTGTTACCTGTTTTCGGATCGTCATTCGACGCTGCTACATTTGCTTGCAACTCGGTGCTCAAGGTCAAATTTGCACTTGCTTCATCACTGTTCTTACTAAGTGCAATTTCCAATTTATCCTTACCATCAAGCTCAAAGACTTCCTGTGCTAAAGAGTCAATCACATCAATTGAATAAACAGACTTATCATTAGTGTGATATTGCATGGCATCATAAATATTAAACTTAACAATCTCGCCATCAAATTCCATTGAAAGTGTACCACTATGAACATCTATTTTAGTTTTTGATGTCTTTAAAAATGGTCTTCCTAACAAAATAGGAGCATTTTGGTCACCGTTTTCCATATCAAGCACATAAAAATCAGTAGGAAAGATCAAATTATTGACTTGAACAAGTACATCCTCAACTACACCTTTGGGATAAACATTAGATCTGTCAGCCAGCTGTATTACAATACCAGTTTTATTCAAAGGTTCCAGTGATAGATTAGCATATATAGAATATGGCATGACATTTATAGAAGCTCCTAAGTCTAACATGGCTTTTTCAATTTTAGCGCTACTTATCGTGCACGGAATAGTGAACATACCCGGATCTGGGCACTTAGTAGGTAGCTTTCTTTGAATGACTGCAGAAACATTTTCTCCTACCTTCACCTTTTCATATTTTTTCATTTCCTGTTTCCTCTTATGTGTACACAATTCTTTCAAAAATTTAGCATAACGAGGTACTTGTTTGATAGCATCTAACAATGGAATATTTACCTCGCATTTACGGAAAGTTTCATATAAATCTGAAATTTTCTCGTATTTTCTATTTTCTGTTAAAGCAAGAGGGAAAGGAGGTACCGATTTATATTCAGAGAGAGGAGGAAATTTACGCTTAGGTTCATCCTTGTCATTCAAAACACTGCTGTCTGCTTTGTCTTTTTCCTTATCTGCCTTGTTTTGATCTTGTGGTGTAGGCATTGTCTTTTCTGAAACTTCTATCTCCTTACCATTTCTCAAAGTGATTGCACTTGCATTTTCTTTTGGGTTCACCACTGTTTGGGAGGGTAATTTTCCTGAACTTTGTGCCTCCAATTGACTAATCGCAGTCGCCATTTGTCCCACTTGCGTACCCAAATTCTGAATACTTGCCCTTGTTTCCTGTTGAAAATTTAAAGTGTTAGTGGCAAGTGTTTTAACAATATCTTCTAAAGACATACTAGGGTTAGAAGTTTGGCCCTGTTGTTGTCTATTGGGATACGATGGTTTGTACTGCTGATGATTTGGAAAATTTTGAGGTGCTGGTTGACTTGCTTGTGGGTTACCGTAGCTAAAGTTATGATGGTCCCTCCATCCAGGATTATATGTATTTGAAAAGGGATCATATTTCCTTTGAGGTTGCCCAGGAAACCCTCCTGCTGCATTTGCATGTTCAACGGTCTCCTCTTGGAGAGTTGGACAGGATGACCGATTACAGCACAAATTCCGCAAGTTTTCACCTGTTGTGTGTTACCTGCACCCATTTGACGAACAAGAGAAGTCAAACTCGCAAGTTGTTGTTGAATAGCAAAAATTTGTACCTCACTAGCATTCCTAGGTGCAGAATCAAGTCTAGTGCCAAATTGTTGAGAATTAGCTGCCATATTAGCAATTAGATTTCTTGCAGCCTCGGGAGTCTTATCCACCAATGCTCCGCCACTAGCAGCGTCAATCATGCTTCTCTCGGTACAACTGAGACCTTCATAAAAATACTGGATGAGAAGTTGATCACTGATTTGATGATGAGGGCAACTAGCACACAGTCTCTTGAAGCGTTCCCAATACTCATGTAGGGATTCTCCGTTGTTCTGCCTCACACCACAAATTGACTTCCGAATATTGGCTGCCCTTGAAGCTGGAAAATATTTCTCTAAAAAGAGTCTTTTGATCTCTTCCCATGTGGTGATGCTTCCGGAGGGTAGATAGTAAAGCCAATCCTTAGTTGAATCTTTCAGAGAAAATGGGAAGGCTCTTAGCTTGATCTGTTCTTCAGTGACTCCGGTAGGTTTCATACTCGTACATACCACATGGAATTCCTTCAAGTGTTTGTGGGGATCTTCACCTGCCAAACCATGAAAAGAAGGTAGAAGATGTATCAATCCAGATTTTAATTCAAAATGAGTATTAGTATCAAGATTAGGAAAAGTTATACATAAGGGTTGTTGGTTTAAATCAGGAGCTGAAAGCTCTTTCAAGGTTCGATTTGCTGCCATGACTCCCTTTTCTTCACGAACTTCCCGAGCTTCCTTCCTTAATCTGCGACAAGTTCTCTCTATCTCTGGATCAAACTTTAAATCACCTTGATTAGTAGATCGAGTTTCAGGCATAAACAATCAAGGAAATTCAAATTACCTATAAAAAGAAATTAAAAATAAAATAAGAATTACAAAAATATAAAAAAAATAGACTAAAATCAGTCCCCGGCAACGGCGCCAAAATTTGGTGTACTGTCGCAGACAACCAAAAATAAACCTTACTGCGAACGATAATAATGTAGTAGTGCAAGTAAGAGTCTATCCCACAGAGACTGATTAAGCTATTTTTATATACTTTATATTCCAGAAGAGGGGGTTTTTGAATATTTTTAATTAAAACAAACTAATGTGTAAAATATTGTAGCGAATTAAATCAAGAGAATAAACCTTGGGTTAAGACAACTTCCACCTTAGAAACATACACTGATCATTGACTCAAGCATACACAATTAATACTTTGAATATTCATCGTTAGAATCACTCCCATATCTTTCCTTAATTTTAGTTAGATAGAAACTGTTGGGTTTGTACGAAATCGTGACGCAATCAAATTGCAAAAATTAGCGGAAGCATGGTATATCAGAGTTTAAAAAATTTCTACAAAACCATTACCCGGATCATCCTTTATGCAAATTATTAATTTAAAACGATAAATAAGAAGTTATGGAATCATACCCTTGTAGAACGAAGCTTCCACAGGTACTAGTTCAACTCCTTGTTCTTCGTGATCTCGTTGAATTTCCAGATTAGATTCCTTCCTTTGGTCAACGTTAGCCACCCAAGTGTTTGGCCTCTAGAGGTGATCCACCAAGGAAGATGAATTATCAAGACGGAGGGTGGTTGGCTTAGTTTTCTATCCTCTATAGAAAAGGAGTACTCTCCAACAATTGGAATTGCATCAAGTAATATCTATTATAAGAATCCTCTTATATAGATATTGGTCAACCCTTCTAATCCTATTAGACATGGGATTTCTTTTAATTAATTAAACTCCTTTAATTAATTTAGGCTTCCCACCACATGGGAAATAATTAATTAAATTCATTTAATTAATTTGTCTCCTAATCTTATTAGGAATAAATGAGAGTACTAATATTAAATTAATTACTAAACTCCTTTAGAAATTAAAATAATAATAATTATAATAATATTAATAAGACTCCTCTTATTAATTTATATTTAATATTTCCAAAATATTAAATAATAAATATTAAGCTATTTAATTTATTCTATCACCATAGATTAAATTAATTTCACTTAATGCATTATTACGATTATGCCATTACCTTCTTAAATAATTATTCTTTCTTTTATGGTGTGACCCTTTAGGTTCTCCATATTAAACCGGTTGTGAATAAATCAATTAGAACAATTCTAATCTTATTTAAATAAATAAATTAAACTAATAATCTATTTAAATAAATAATATTTATTCTACAATAGGGATAAGCCTCCCTAGCGATCAACGACTTTCCAGATAATATAGATTTCAACATTAATCATAAAAGAACCTGTGAGTAAATAGTTACCATACAATTCAATCCTTCCACCATACAATGTCCCAATTAAATATAAGACATGAATTTACTGTCAAGTCTTATTTTATTTAATTATATGTATTTCGATTAGAAAATGCACAACTCCAAATAATGTAAATTAGAAACTCCTTTCTAATTTCATTTTACCTTGGCCAAGGATTCCTGGGTTGTCATTTAACGAATCACATAAGACATATCTCCTCCTTTACTAGAGGTGGTAGATTCTTTATTGATCATTCATTGTCTCCATATGTAACTCATTATACCCAAGCATACCCTTTTATATACCCTAAAGGGCTTTAAGGAATAAGTCAAAGTATAATTCATTACATACAAGATACTATGATGATCTCAAGTCCAAGGATCACTTGTACTACTATCACATTAGGAATTCCTATTGACAGGCGAGTAAAACTCCATTAGGTATTCCATAGCGAGTCACGTTCAGTGAACTTATTCTCCAATAAGCACCTACATACTTGCTTTAGTGTCTCCACACAAATGATTATGAGATCAATCATCCTCATCTAATGAGCAAGCAACATATGTACTAATCTATCCGGATTTACTAATCCCCTTTTTAGTAATCCCATGATTAGGAACTATTTTCGTTTTAGAGCTTTCTAAGAATTTAGATCTCATTGGCATGATCATCATCATGATTCTAAAAGCATTGCTTAAAACTATGGGTTATTTACATATTATAAAAACAGCACCATGTAGATAATTAAATGCCTTTAATAAATGAATATTTTTATTAATAAATAAATAAGATTGCCTCCAAAGTATATGCTTTATCATCATACATGATTGGCTTGTATGCATACTATTTTCAATCTCCCACTTGCACTAAAGCCAATCGCCATGGTATCTCATACCCAACTTCTCTAAGTGACGATCAAACTGCTGTTGTGTTAAAGCTTTAGTTAATGGATCTGCAATGTTGTCTTGAGAGTCTACACTCTCCTCTTTCAATGATTTCTTTAATCAAAGTGCCGCAACACATGTTTAGATTCAAGATGAGACTTAGGACCTATTCCTAGTTCTGTAATGAACGTTTCATCTAAAACATCAACTTGCAGCTTCACTTACAGTTATATACTTTGTCTTTGTCACTAAACCAACAACCTTTTGTTGTTTGGAACCTTTTCAATTCACTGCACCATCTTTCAAGGTAAACACATACCCTGAAACAGATTTACTGTCATCTTGGTCTGTTTGAAAACTTGAGTCTGTGAATCCCTTGAGTTTTAATTCAGAACCACCGTAGAAAAGAAAAATATCTTTAGTCCTTCTCAAGTACTTTAGGATATTCTTCACTGCCTTCCAGTGCTCTTCTCCAGGGTTTGACTGGTATCTGCTCATTACACTAAGTGCATGAGCAACATCCGGTCTAGTACATATCATACCGTACATGATAGATCCTATTGCAGAAGCATAAGGGATCTTACTCATACGGTCTCTCTCCTCAGGTGTCTTTGGGGCCTGTTTCTTGGAGAGATGTATTCCATGGCTCATCGGCATGAGACCTCTTTTGGAATCTTCCATGCTAAACCTCTTTAGCATTGCATCAATGTACGTTCCTTGGGATAAACCAAGCATCCTTTTAGATCTATCTCTATAGATCTTTATCCCCAAAATATAGGATGCTTCTCCCAAGTCCTTCATGGAGAAGTGTTTAGATAACCAGATTTTAATCGATTGTAGCATAGGAATGTCATTCCCTATCAGTAATATATCATCAACATATAATACAAGGAATGAAACTGCGCTCCCACTAACCTTCTTGTTCACACATGATTCATCGTCGTTTTTGACAAAATCAAACTCTTTGATTGTCTCATCAAAACGAATGTTCCATCTACGAGAAGCTTGCTTCAATCCATAAATGGATCGTTGCAGCTTACAGACTTGATTTGTTCCAACCTTTGAAACAAATCCATCTGGCTGTGTCATAGACACATCCTCCTCAAGTTTCCCATTGAGGAAGGCCGTTTTCACGTCCATCTGCCAGATCTCATAGTCGTTATAAGCTGCAATCGCAAGCAAAATCCGAATGGACTTGAGTATAGCTACTGGTGAGAAGGTTTCATCATAGTCAACTCCTTGTCTTTGTTTGAAACCTTTTGCAACCAGTCGGGCCTTATAGGTCTCTACCTTGCCGTCCGCTCCAGTCTTTCTTTTAAAGACCCATTTACACCCAATAGGCTTAATGCCTTCAGGTGGTGAAATCAAAGTCCATACTTTATTTTCATACATGGAGTCCATTTCGAATTTCATAGCTTCAAGCCATTTCCCTGAGTCTTTATTACTCATAGCCTGTTCGTAATTCAATGGATCATCTTCATTCATGATGTGTACCTCATCGTCATCCTCTATAACGAATCTATATCTCTCCGGTATCTTCGGTACTCTTCCAGATTTACGAACAGGGTGTGGTATAGTAGGTTCTTCTACTTTGTCAGGTACCTGACTTTGATCTGTGGTAATTTGTGGGTCTTGAACTTCTTCAAGATATATCTTACTCCCACTGACCCCTTCATGGATAAAATCCTTTTCCAAGAAGGTAGTATGTTTCGCAACAAATACCTTTTGATCAGTTGGATGATAGAAATAATACCCTAAAGTTTCTTTAGGGTATCTCACAAATCTACACTTATCAGATTTAGTCTGTAGCTTATCGTTTTCAAACTTTTTGACATAAGCTGGACAACCCCAAGTCTTAACATGCTTAAGATTTGGTTTCCTCCCCTTCCATATCTCATATGGAGTCTTTGGGGCGGATTTGGTAGGTACCTTGTTAAGTAGGTATGCAGCCGTTTCTAGGGCATTTCCCCATAAGGAAATTGGAAGGTCGGTAAAACTCATCATAGATCGAACCATGTCCAACAGTGTTCGATTTCTCCTTTCAGATACTCCATTTAACCGTGGTGTACCTAGAGGAGTCCATTGTGAGATTATACCATTTTCTTTGAGATAATTGAGAAACTCACCGCTTAAGTATTCTCCACCTCAATCTAATCGAAGTATCTTTATACTCTTGCCCGTTTGTTTCTCTACTTCACTTCTGAACTCTTTGAACTTTTCAAATGATTCTGACTTGTATTTCATTAAATACACATATCCAAATCTTGAGTGATCATCAGTGAAAGTAATAAAATAAGAATACCCACCCTGTGCACTTGTTGTATAGGTCCACAAACGTCTGTGTGAATCAATGCCAACAACTCTGTAACTCTTTCTCCTTTTCCACTAAAAGGAGATTTAGTCATTTTACCCATGAGACAAGATTCACAAGTTGGATATGATTCATAATCAGATAACTCAAAGAGCCCATCTTTATGCAACTTGGATAATCTTGTTTCATTGATATGACCGAGTCTACAGTGCCACATGTAGGTATAATTAATATCATCTCTTTTCCTTATCTTAGTTTGTTCAATTTGAAAAATATTTTCTTGTAAGTCAAGTGTATAAAGTCCATTTCGCAAATTTCCAACACCATATAAAATATCGTCTTTATAAATAGAACAACTATTGTTCTTTATAACAACGTTAAATCCTTCCATATCCAATACAGAAATTGAAATAATATTTTTAATAATATTCGGAACATAATAACAATTATTAAGATAAATGGACTTGCCCGAAGGCATTGCTAAATAATAAGTTCATACAGCTAATGCAGCAACCTTTGCTCCATTCCCCACTCGTAGGATCACCTCATCATTGTTCAGCTTTCTACTTCTGACCAGTCCCTTCACATTATTACATATGTGAGAACCACAGCCGGTATCCAATACCCAAGTAGAATTTTAACTTTCTGAAAAATTAATTTCAATCATGAACAAACCTTGATTGGAAGTCGAAGCTTCTCCAAGCTTCTTCTTTTCCAGAAACTTCTTGCAGTTCCTCTTCCAATGACCCGGCTCGTTGCAATGGAAGCACATTCCTTTGCTAGCTGGATCAGATTTCTTTTGTTCCTTTATGTTCACTTTGCCCTTGGTCATCCGAGATCGGAAGAGCTCCTTAGATATCTCATATCTAGCAGTCCTACTTTGTTCACCATACAACTCCTTGAGGTGAATCAACATAGTAGGAGCATCCATGTTTTCGTGCTGACGCTGAAGCTCGTTATTCATGGAAGCGAGCATGATGCATTGAGCCACAGATGCATCATCTTGCCACTTTACAATGGTGGCAATCTCTTCCTCAGAGGCTGTTTCTGGAACAGTTCCAGGGACAGGTGAGTTTAGGACATAAGAAATCTTTTCAGCAGTGAGAACTATTCTCAGATTTCTTAGCCAGTCCGTATAATTCGGCCCGGTAAGCTTATTAGCATCAAGTATGCTTCGCAGTGAAATTAGTGATTTTGACATTTTTAAAATTTTGCATGTGAAAAACAACATTTTAGCAAACATTCATTTTATTAATTTTGCATACCAAAATAAATTTAGGTCTTTATTTTAAATTGGTATCTCCCACTATTTTTATCAAACTATATTACCCTCACTTATATAGTTCGGCAACATCTAATTAAAGATTTGCTAGTGAGAATAAAGATCCCATTTCAAATGTATATAACCTTGTGGATAGCACAACAAGCGATATACAAATAAATAGGTAGACAACTCTTGTCAATTACATCACTATATAACTCCTTTTATTTTGCCTCTTAAATCATAATGGTCAAGTGTGTGCACATCCGAACTAAAACGATTTAAGTTAAGTCCAGCCTAGCACTTCTATAAATTCAAAAAAGAAAAATGTTCGTCCTTGTGGATAGCACAACAAGACTAGATCGTTCAATTTTCTTGATAAGCATCAAATGTGATTAATTAACATCTTAAATATGCAATACTCGCCTTGTGGATAGCACAACAAGCTCATATTAAATATTTAATACTCTATTAATTTATCATGCTAGAAGGCGACGTTCGATATTCCAAATATCATTTGAACGCTTCGGACTTAATATTATTTCTTTGAGGGATTTGTTATTATTTGTCTCATCTTGTTTAGCGTGCATGCACATATATATATAAAATACGCGTCATTTTATTAAACATGCGAAGCATGTTTGCATAAAATATAATATATATAATATTTAGCAAGCAATATAGAATACTATATTCTACCCAGATTGATTATGGACTTTTATTCTAGTTTGGTTCACTAGAGCCACCAAGTGAACCAAAAGGTCAAACCTAGGAGTGCAAGAATTTAAATTTAAATATAACTATTACATTTAAACCCGGGCTCCATACAAACGGGTCTTCACACGCTCCTTGCTCCTTGGTCTCCAATTTTTTCAAGATAATTCTAACTATTTCTATTACATTAAACTATTTAATTTAAATAGAAACCTTGATCAGCAGTCAAGGGGAAGTACATAGGAGGGAGATAGAATTTTACATCACGAAAAAAAAATTTAGAGAAGACGAGGTACACAGACCCCATTTAATAAAACTCATTCATTCAAGCATTCAACTAAAATAAAATCCAATCACATTGGTCAAATAGTCCATAATCAATCCCCATTTATTATCATACATATCACCATATATATCAATAAATAAATATTCATCTCATGAATTAAAACATTCCATATATATATGAGTATCATTTAATGGGCAATTTTAAATTGCATGAGATCCAATTTCAAGATTAAAATAAACTCTTTATTTTAATTATAAAATTATTTAGAATATAATATATAAATATATCATATTTATTTTTTTAAAAAGAAGTCACCTTCTTTTATTAAAAGAGTCCTGCAGGTTTATTAAAAGAGTCCTTTCCTGATGGGTCACATTCTTTTTGAAGTAAGAAAGAGACAACACATTTTCTTTGCAGAATTCAAGATTAGCACCCAAAAAAAAAAAAAATTGTGATTCGTCCCAAAAAAAAAAAAAACGTCATTTTTTTTTTCTTAAAAAAAAATAATTTTATACAATAAAATTATGCCCAATAAATTATTTTAAATATATACCCATATGTATATGAAATCAAAAATAAATTAATAATTGCATAAAAGTTTGGCTCTGATACCACTGTTGGGTTTGTACGAAATCGTGACGCAATCAAATTGCAAAAATTAGCGGAAGCATGGTATATCAGAGTTTAAAATTTTTTTACAAAACCATTACCCGGATCATCCTTTATGCAAATTATTAATTTAAAACGATAAATAAGAAGTTATGGAATCATACCCTTGTAGAACGAAGCTTCCACAGGTACTAGTTCAACTCCTTGTTCTTCGTGATCTCCATGAATTTCCAGATTAGATTCCTTCCTTTGATCAACGTTAGCCACCCAAGTATTTGGCCTCTAGAGGTGATCCACCAAGGAAGATGAATTATCAAGAAGGAGGGTGGTTGGCTTAGTTTTCTATCCTCTATAGAAAATGAGTACTCTCCAATAATTGGAATTGCATCAAGTAATATCTATTATAAGAATCCTCTTATATAGATATTGGTCAACCCTTCTAATCCTATTAGACATGGAATTTCTTTTAATTAATTAAACTCCATTAATTAATTTAGGCTTCCCACCACATGGGAAATAATTAATTAAATTCATTTAATTAATTTGTCTCCTAATCTTATTAGGAATAAATGAGAGTACTAATATTAAATTAATTACTAAACTCCTTTAGAAATTAAAATAATAATAATTATAATAATATTAATAAGACTCCTCTTATTAATTTATATTTAATATTTCCAAAATATTAAATAATAAATATTAAGCTATTTAATTTATTCTATCACCATAGATTAAATTAATTTCACTTAATGCATTATTACGATTATGCCATTACCTACTTAAATAATTATTCTTTCTTTTATGGTGTGACCCTTTAGGTTCTCCATATTAAACCGGTTGTGAATAAATCAATTAGAACAATTCTAATCTTATTTAAATAAATAAATTAAACTAATAATCTATTTAAATAAATAATATTTATTCTACAATAGGGATAAGCCTCCCTAGCGATCAACGACTTTCCAGATAATATAGATTTCAACATTAATCATAAAAGAACCTGTGAGTAAATAGTTACCATACAATTCAATCCTTCCACCATACAATGTCCCAATTAAATATAAGACATGAATTTACTGTCAAGTCTTATTTTATTTAATTATATGTATTTCGATTAGAAAATGCACAACTCCAAATAATGTAAATTAGAAACTCCTTTCTAATTTCATTTTACCTTGGCCAAGGATTCCTGGGTTGTCATTTAACGAATCACATAAGACATATCTCCTCCTTTACTAGAGGTGGTAGATTCTTTATTGATCATTCATTGTCTCCATATGTAACTCATTATACCCAAGCATACCCTTTTATATACCCTAAAGGGCTTTAAGGAATAAGTCAAAGTATAATTCATTACATACAAGATACTATGATGATCTCAAGTCCAAGGATCACTTGTACTACTATCACATTAGGAATTCCTATTGACAGGCGAGTAAAACTCCATTAGGTATTCCATAGCGAGTCACGTTCAGTGAACTTATTCTCCAATAAGCACATACATACTTGCTTTAGTGTTTCCACACAAATGATTATGAGATCAATCATCCTCATCTAATGAGCAAGCAACATATGCACTAATCTATCCGGATTTACTAATCCCCTTTTTAGTAATCCCATGATTAGGAACTATTTTAGTTTTAGAGCTTTCTAAGAATTTAGATCTCATTGGCATGATCATCATCATGATTCTAAAAGCATTGCTTAAAACTATGGGTTATTTACATATTATAAAAACAGCACCATGTAGATAATTAAATGCCTTTAATAAATGAATATTTTTATTAATAAATAAATAAGATTGCCTCCAAAGTATATGCTTTATCATCATACATGATTGGCTTGTATGCATACTACTTTCAGAAACAAGCGATCTAAATAACCCTAACTACTAAACAACTTCAAACAAGCGCTAAAAGTTTAATCTAGTAGAAGCTTTAAGAATTAGAAAAACCGATGAAGCTAAACAACACAAGCACAAGTGGTTGCATTTAATTTAGTTGAATATTCTTCCTAAGATCTAATAATCTCGTGATCTGCAGTCAATTATTAATCTTAGTTGATTCGCAAATTAGTGTGATCAAACAATTACGGATTCGATATCTAATTTAGCAGTAAATTTCAATGAATAATAAACTAGTGTGCACCTAGCAATTAAACAAATCAATCATATAATTCAAGCACAGAAAAATAATCAATACTCAAAATAATAATTGAACAATTAAAATCAATTAGATCTCACAGTATATTTAATCCAAGGCTTCCGTCTCCTTAATCCAAGAACAAGAACTTAGCCAATTATTAATCTTAGTTGCTTCGCAAATTAGAGTGATCAAACAATTACGGATTCGATATCTAATTTAGCAGTAAATTTCAATGAATAATAAACTAGTGTGCACCTAGCAATTAAACAAATCAATCATATAATTCAAGCACAGAAAAATAATCAATACTCAAAATAATAATTGAACAATTAAAATCAATTAGATCTCACAGTATATTTAATCCAAGGCTTCCGTCTCCTTAATCCAAGAACAAGAACTTAGCCACACATGGCTATAAAAATCACCAAAGGAATAGAGAGAAGAATAGTTTTTCTGAATAGATACAAGATATCCCCCTATGTTTGCTTAAGTCCCTTTTTATATTATAAAATAGCAGCCCTAATTATCCTTCCTTCTTGTAGCCGAGTCCAATTAGAAAAAGGAGAATGTGCAGCCGTTAGCGCCTCCCCTCTGGGGCGGGTGATGCTACTGCTCAGCCTTTGCTTTCACCTCCTGCTTCTCCTTTTTACAACCTGCTCAATGAACCGTGGGCCCCACATGTAATCCCAATCCATGAGCTGCTGATTTTCGTGGACTGTTAGGAATTAACAGGCTAGGCACGTGAGCTACTCTTGGACTTCACTTATTTCATGTAGCTTAATTGCTGAACCGTGGGCCCCATGTGTGAATTATATATGCTTGCATTTTCGTGGTTGCTCCATTGTTTTCCACCTTGGCCCAATTCGTGACCCATGCACACACATACAAGCTTGCTAAGCCCATTTCATGACTTGATTCAATTGTACCTAAAATAACAAATATAAACAAAATGAATATATTTTAGGTACAAAATAGATATAAAAGATTAAGTATTAAAGGAATAAATTATAACATATTTCATTCTCATCAGTCCCTCTAAATCAAGACTTGTGTGAGCTGTACGCATCGTTTTTAATGCGATAATCATAGGATTGCTCCTTTTGATGCTAATCAAATTAGAACAATTAATAAGACTCCTAATCACCTCCTCCTTTCACAATTTTAGAGAACCAATGAAACAATAAGAAGGTCTCCTTAAATGAAGACATGTGTGAGATGTACGCATCGTTTTTAACGCGATAGTCATGGGATTGCTCCTTTTGATGCTAATCAAACTAGAACAAAGTTATAGGACTCCTAATCACTTCTTTCTTTGACAATTTTAGTGCACCAATGAAACAATAAGAAGGTCTCCCAAAATGAATACTTTTGTGAGATGTACGCTTGATTTTGAACGCGATAGTTATGAGTTTCTCCTTTTGACGCTAATCAAACTAGAACGAAGTAATACAACTCTTAATCACATCTTTCTTTGTAAATTTGAAAAAACCAATGAAACAATATGAAGGTCTCCCAAAATGTAGACTTGTGTGAGATCTACACATCGTTTTGGACGCGATAGTGATGGTATTACTCCTTTTGATGCTAATTTAAACTAGAACGAAGTAATAGGACTCAAAATCATCTATGTTTTTACAATTTGAGAGAACCAATCAAACAATAAGAAGGTCTCCCGAAATATAGACTTGTGTGAGATGTACGAATCGTTTTGAAGGCACTACTGATACGATTGCTCCTTTTGTTGCTAATCAAACTAGAACGAAGTCAAAGGACTCATAATCACCTCTTTCTTTGATAATTTGAGAGAACCAATGAAACAATAAGAAGGTCTCCCTAAATCAAGACTTGTGTGAGATGTACGCATCATTTTTAACGCGATAGTCATGGGACTGCTCCTTTTGATGGTAATCAAACTAGAACAAAGTTATAGGACTTAATCACCTCTTTCTTTGACAATTATAGAGCACCAATGAAACAATAAGAAAGTCTCCCTAAATGAAAACTTGTGTGAGATGTACACATGGTTTTGAATGCGATAATGATGGGTTTCTCGTTTTGACGCTAATCAAACTAGAACGAAGTAATACAACTCTTAATCACCTCTTTCTTCGTAAATTTGAAACAACCAATGAAACACTATGATGGTCTCCTTAAATGAATACTTGTGTGAGATCTACGCATCGCTTTGGACGCGGTAGTGGTGGAATTGCTCTTTTTGATGCTAATTTCAATTAGAACAAAATAATAGGACTCATAATCATATAAATTTTGACAATTTGAGAGAACTAATGAAACAATAAGAAGGTCTCCCTAAATAAAGACTTGTGTGAGATGTACGCATGGTTTTGAAAGCGATAGTCATGGGTTTCTCATTTTGACATTAATCAAACTAGAACGAATTCATAGGACTCATAATCACCTTCTTCTTTGATAATTTGAGAGAAACAATGAAACAATAAGAAGGTCTCCTAAAATTAAGACTTGTGTGAGATGTACGCATCGTTTTTAATGTGATAATCATGGGATTGCTCCTTTTGATGCTAATCAAATTAAAATGAAGAAATAAGACTCCTAATCACCTCTTTCTTTCACAATTTTAGAGAACCAATGAAACAATAAGAAGGTCTCCTTAAATGAAGACTTGTGTCAGATGTACGCATCGTTTTTAATGCGATAGTCATGGGGTTGCTCCTTTTGATGCTAATAAAACTAGAACGAAGTTATAGGACTCCTAATCACCTCTTTCTTTGACAATTTTAGAGCAGCAATAAAATAATAAGAAGGTCTCCCTAAATGAAGACTTGTGTGAGATGTACGCATGGTTTTGAACTCGATAGTCAAGGGTTTATCGTTTTAACGCTAATCAAACTAGATTGAAGTAATACAACTCTTAATCACCTCTTTCTTTGTAAATTTGAAACAATATGAAGGTCTCCCTAAAAGAAGACTTGTGTGAGATCTACGCATCGTTTTTGACGTGATAGTGATGTGATTCCTCCTTTTGATACTAATTTCAACTAGAACGAAGTAAAATGACTTATAATCACCTATATTTTGACAATTTCAGATAACTAATGAAACAGTAAGAAGGTCTCCCTAAATGAAAACTTGTGTGAAATGTACGGATCGTTTTGAAGGCACTAGTGATAGGATTGCTCCTTTTGATGCTAATTAAAATAGAACGAATTCATAGGACTCATAATCACCTCTTTCATTGTCAATTTTAGAGGCCCAATGAAACAATAAGAAAGTCTCCCTAAATCAATACTTGTGTGAGATGTACGCATCGTTTTTAACGCGATAGTCATAGGATTGCTCCTTTTGATGCTAATCAAATTAGAACGATTAATAAGACTCCTAATCACCTCCTTCTTTCACAATTTTTGAGAACCAATGAAATAATAACAAGGTCTCCTTAAATGAAGACATGTTTGAGATGTATGCATTGTTTTTAATGCGATAGTCATGGGATTGCTTTTTTTGATGTTAATCAAACTAGAACAAAGTTATAGGACTCCTAATCACTTCTTTCTTTGACAATTTTAGTGCACCAATGAAACAATAAGAAGGTTTCCCAAAATGAATATTTTTGTGAGATGTACGCTTGATTTCGAACGCGATAATCATGAGTTTATCCTTTTAACGCTAATCAAACTAGAACGAAGTAATACAACTCTTAATCACCTCTTTCTTTGTAAATTTAAAAAAACCAATGAAACAATATGAAGGTCTCCCAAAATGTAGACTTGTGTGAGATCAACTCATCGTTTTGGACGCGATAGTGATGGGATTGCTCCTTCTGATGCTAATTTAAACTAGAACGAAGTAATATGACTCAAAATCATCTATGTTTTCACAATTTGAGAGAACCAATCAAACAATAAGAAGGTCTCCCGAAATGTGGACTTGTGTGAGATGTACGGATCGTTTTGAAGGCACTAGTGATACGATTGCTCCTTTTGTTGTTAATCAAACTAGAACGAAGTCATAGGACTCATAATCATCTCTTTCTTTGACAATTTGAGAGAACCAATGAAACAATAAGAAGATCTCCCTAAATCAAAACTTGTGTGAGATGTACGCATCGTTTTTAAAGCGATAGTCATGGGATTGCTCCTTTTGATGCTAATCAAACTAGAACGAAGTTATAGGGCTTAATTACCTCTTTCTTTGACAATTATAGAGCACCAATGAAACAATAAGAAAGTCTCCCTAAATGAAGACTTGTGTGAGATGTTCGCATGGTTTTGAACGCGATAGTGATGGGTTTCTCGTTTTGATGCTAATCAAACTAGAACGAAGCAATACAACTCTTAATCACCTCTTTCTTTGTAAATTTGAAACAACCAATGAAACACTATGAAGGTCTCCTTAAATGAATACTTGTGTGAGACCTACGCATTGTTTTGGACGCTGTAGTAATGTCAGATTACTCCTTTTGATGCTAATTTCAACTAGAACAAAATAATATGACTCATAATCACATATATTTTGACAATTTGAGAGAACTAATGAAACAATAAGAAGGTCTCCCTAAATGAAGACTTGTGTGAGATGTACGCATGGTTTTGAACGCGATAGTCATGGGTTTCACATTTTGACGTTAATCAAACTAGAACGAATTCATAGGACTCATAATCACCTCCTTCTTTGCCAATTTTAGTGAACCAATGAAACAATAAGAAGGTCTCCCAAAATCAAGACTTGTGTGAGATGTACGCATCGTTTTTAACGCGATAATCATGGGATTGCTCCTTTTGATGCTAATCAAATTAAAACGAAGTAATAAGACTCCTAATCACCTCTTTCTTTCACAATTTTAGAGAACCAATGAAACAATAAGAAGGTCTCCTTAAATGAAGACTTGTGTGAGATGTACGCATCGTTTTTAACGTGATAGTCATGGGGTTGCTCCTTTTGATGCTAATCAAACTAGAACGAAGTTATAGGACTCTTAATCACCTCTTTCATTGACATTTTTAGAGCACCAATGAAACAATAAAAAGGTCTCCCTAAATGAAGACTTGTGTGAGATGTACGCATGGTATTGAACTCGATAGCCATGGATTTATCATTTTAACGCTAATAAAACTAGAACGAAGTGATACAACTCTTAATCACCTCTTTCTTTGTAAATTTGAAATATGATGAAGGTTTCCCTAAATGAAGACTTGTGTGAGATCTACGCATTATTTTTGACGTGATAGTGATGTGATTGCTCCTTTTGATGCTAATTTCAACTAGAACGAAGTAAAAGGACTCATAATCACCTATATTTTGACAATTTGAGATAACTAATGAAACAATAAGAAGGTCTCCCTAAATGAAAACTTGTGTGAGATATACGGATCGTTTTGAAGGGCACTGGTGATAGGATTGCTCCTTTTGATGCTAATCAAACTAGAATGAATTCATAGGACTCATAATCACCTCTTTCATTGACAATTAGAAAGACCCAAAGAAGCAATAAGAAGGTCTCCCTAAATCAAGACTTGTGTGAGATGTACACATCATTTTTAATGCGATAGTCATAGGATTGCTCTTTTTGATGCTAATCAAATTAGAACGATTAATAAGATTCCTAATCACCTCCTTCTTTCACAATTTTAGAGAACCAATGAAACAATAAGAGGGTCTCCTTAAATGAAGACATGTGTGAGATGTACACATCGTTTTTAATGCGATAGTCATGGGATTGCTCCTTTTGATGCTAATGAAACTAGAACGAAGTTATATGACTCCTAATCACTTCTTTCTTTGACAATTTTAGTGCACCAATGAAACAGTAAGAAGGTCTTCCAAAATGAATACTTTTGTGAGATGTACGCTTGATTTTGAATGCGATAGTCATGAGTTTCTCCTTTTGACGCTAATCAAACTAGAACGAAGTAATACAACTCTTAATCACCTCTTTCTTTGTAAATTTGAAAAAACCAATGAAACAATATGAAGGTCTCCCAAAATGTAGACTTGTGTGAGACCTACTCGTCGTTTTGGACGCGATAGTGATGGGATTGCTTTTTTTAATGCTAATTTATACTAGACCGAAGTAATAGGACTCAAAATCATCTATGTTTTCACAATTTGAGAGAACCAATCAAATAATAAGAAGGTTTTCCGAAATGTAGACTTGTGTGAGATGTACGGATCGTTTTGAAGGTATTAGTGATACGATTGCTCCTTTTGTTGCTAATCAAACTAGAACGAAGTCATAGGACTCATAATCATCTCTTTCTTTGACAATTTGAGAGAATCAATGAAACAATAAGAAGGTCTCCCTAAATCAATACTTGTGAGAGATGTACGCATCGTTTTTAAAGCGATAGTCATGGGATTGCTCCTTTTGATGCTAATCAAACTAGAACGAAGTTATAGGGCTTAATCACCTCTTTCTTTTACAATTTTAGAGGACCAATGAAACAATAAGAAAGTATCCCTAAATGAAGACTTGTGTGAAATGTACATATGGTTTTGAACGCGATAGTGATGGGTTTCTCGTTTTGACGCTAATCAAACTAGAACGAAGTAATACAACTCTTAATCACCTCTTTCTTTGTAAATTTGAAATAACCAATGAAACACTATGAAGGTCTCCTTAAATGAATAATTGTGTGAGATCTACGCATCGTTTTGGACGCGGTAGTGATGGGATTGCTCCTTTTGATGCTAATTTTAACTAGAACGAAATAATAGGACTCATAATCACATATATTTTGACAATTTGAGAGAACTAATGAAACAATAAGAAGGTCTCCCTAAATGCATCATTTTTAACGCGGTGCTCATGGAATTGCTCCTTTTAATACTAATCAAACTAGAACGAAGTTATAGGACTTCTAATCACTTCTTTCTTTCACAATTTTAGTGCACCAATGAGACAATAAGAAGGTCTCCCAAAATGAATACTTTTGTGAGATGTACGCTTGATTTAGAACCCAATAGTCATGGGTTTCTCCTTTTGACGCTAATCAAACTAGAACGAAGTAATACAACTCCTAATCACCTTTTTCTTTGTAAATTTGAAAAAACCAATAAAACAATATTAAGGTCTCCCTAAATGAAGGCTTGTGTTAGATCTACGCATCGTTTTGGATGTGATAGTGATGTGATTGCTCCTTTTGATACTAATTTCAACTAGAACAAAGTAAGAGAAATCCTAATCACCTATATTTTGACAATTTGAGAGAACTAATGAAATATTAAGAAGGTCTCCCTAAATGAAGACTTGTGTGAGATATACGGATCTTTTTGAAGGCACTAGTGACAGGATTGCTCCTTTTGATGCTAATCAAACTAGAACGAATTCATAGGACTCATAATCACCTCTTTCTTTGACAATTTTAGAGAACCAATGAAACAATAAGAAGGTCTCCTTAAATAAAGACTTGTGTGAGATGTACGCATCGTTTTTAACTCGATAGTCATGAGATTGCTCCTTTTGATGTTCATCAGACTAGAACGGAGTTATTGGACTCCTAATCACCTCTTTCTTTGACAATTTTAGAGCACCAATTAAACAATAAGAAGGTCTCCCTAAATTAAGCCTTGTGCGAGATGTACATGTATGATTTTGAACGCGATAGTAATGGGTTTGTCGTTTTAACTCTAATCAAACTAGATCGATGTAATACAACTCTTAATCATCTCTTTCTTTGTAAATTTAAAACAACCAATGAAACAATATTAAGGTCTCCCAAAATAAAGACTTGTGTGAGATCTTCGCATCGTTTTGGATGCGATAGTGATGTGATTGCTCCTTTTGATGCTAAATTCAACTAGAACGAAGTAATAGAACTTATAATCACCTATATTTTGATAATTTGAGAGAACTTATGAAACATTAAGAAGGTCTCCCTAAATGAAGACTTGTGTGAGATGTACGGATCGTTTTGAAGGCACTAGTGACAGGATTACTCCTTTTGATGCTAATCAAACTAGAACGAATTCATAGGACTCATAATCACCTTTCTTTGACAATTTGAGAGACCCGATGAAACAATAAGAAGGTCTCCCTAAATCAAGACTTGTGTGAGATGTACGCATCATTTTTAACGCCATAGTCATGGGATTGCTTCTTTTGATGCTAATGAAATTAGAACGAAGTAATAAAACTCCTAATCACCTCCTTCTTTCGCAATTTTAGAGAACCAATGAAACAATAAGAATGTCTCCTTAAATGAAGACATGTTTGAGATGTACGCATCATTTTTAACGTGATAGTCATGGGATTGCTCCTTTTGATGCTAATCAAACTAGAACGAAGTTATAGGACTCCTAATCACCTCTTTCTTTGACAATTTTAGAGCACCAATGAAACAATAAGAAGGTCTCCCTAAATAAGAAGGTGGTTGGAACTGATTAAAGTCTACGATTGCGAGATACTTTACCATCCGGGTAAAGCTAACGTTGTTGCCGACGCTTTGAGCAGAAAAGGTTGGGAGAAGCTGAACCTGTTAACTGATCAGGATCGGTTAATAGAACAGATGGCTAGATTGGAGTTTGAGGTGAAGTTTCTGAAGGAATCGAATGAGATGTTGTTTCAAGTAACCGCTGGTTCTACTCTAGTAGACAAGGTGAAAGAAGCACAACTTCACGATGAAGAAAGTGAAAAGGTTCGGAAGACGATAACCGATGGCGAAGAGTTCAAGTTCAAGATCGATAATGAAGGTCTGTTATGATTTGAAGGTAGAATATGGGTACCGCCAGTACCAGAGGTCAAAGAAAAGATTCTGAGCGAAGCTCATAGTTCCAGATATTCTATTTACCCTGGGAGTACGAAGATGTACCAGGATCTCAGGCATCATTTCTGGTGGCCGAATATGAAGAGGGACATTGCTGAATGTGTTGCGAAGTGCTTAACATGCCAGAAAGTTAAAGCAGAACACTAGAGACCAAGTGGTTTGCTGCAACCGTTAGAAATTCCAGAGTGAAAGTGGGAGCACATCACGATGGATTTTGTGGTAGGACTTCCAACGACTCAGAAGGGATTCGATGCGATATGGGTTATAGTGGATCGACTGACGAAGTCAGCCCACTTTATGCCGATCAGGGTTAAGTATAACCTGGATAAGCTAGCGAAGCTATACGTCAAGGAAATTATTTCTCGACATGGTGTTCCAGTGTCGATTGTGTCCGACAAAGATTCGCGTTTTACGTCTAATTTCTGGAAACGATTGCAAGAATGTCTGGGAACGCAATTGCGAATGAGTACAGCGTATCATCCTCAGATCGATGGCCAGAGCGAAAGAACGATTCAAACATTTGAGGATATGCTGAGAGCTTGTGTGATGGACTTCAAAGGAAGCTGGGAGGATCATCTACCATTGGTGGAGTTCACCTACAACAATAGTCATCATGCGAGTATTGGCATGCTGCCTTACGAAGCGTTATACGGTAGAAAATGCAGAACTCCTTTGTACTGGGATGAAGTCGGTGAACGTCAATTGTTGGGACCAGAATTGGTACAACAAACCGCCAAAATTGTGAAGCTGATCAGAACGAGATTAGTTGCTGCTCAAGACAGACAGAAGAAGTATGCCGATTTACATCGACAGAACCGAGAATTCTTACCAGGAAGTTTCGTGTTCCTGAAAGTATCTCCCTGGAAGGGGAAAATTAGATTCAGTAAGAAAGGGAAGCTGAGTCCCTGATTCATTGGACCTTTTGAGGTACTACGAAAGGTGGGCGAGGTTGCTTACGAGATTGCATTACCTCCGGAGCTCGAGAGTATACATAATGTCTTCCATATTTCTGTGTTAAGACCTTACAAGCACGATTATAAACATATAATAGAATATGAACCTTTACAGTTTGATAAAGACTTAACATATGAAGAAGTGCATGTTCAAATAATTGATAGAAAGGAACAAGTACTTAGGAATAAAGTGATACCTTCTGTTAAGGTAATCTGGAGGAACCACAGTGCTGAAGAAGCTACGTGGGAACTCGAAGATGTTATGATGAAGTCTTATCCGCATTTATTTGCTTAGTTATGTGTAACCCCTTATATACTGATTCTGGGGATAAAATCCTTTTAAGGAGGGAAGAATGTAATAGATGAGATTATTTTGTTTTTGTGTGATTCTGGGGACAGAATCCTTTTAAAGAGGGAAGATTGTAATAATTGAGATTTTATAATTAATTTTAATATTTATTGAGATAAATAAATATTTTATGTGATTTATTTATTGAGTTAAATAAATAAATTATGTGATTTATGGAGTGATTTAATTAAGTGTTATATACTAATTAAATGAATGTGTAATATTTATTTAATTAATATTAATGTTATGTTATAGTTCTAATTTAATTGAGATAATTGAATTAGATGAATTATGTGATGAAGTGTTACATGGATTATAATAAGCGAGTAATTATAATTATGTGGCAATTTTATGTGATTAATTGATGTTAGATTTTAATTGATTAAATTAGATGATTGATATTTAATTAATTAAAATGTGACATTAAAGTATGTATTAAATAATTTGTTAAAATAAAAGAAAAAGGATTTTAAATGAGTTTAAATAAACAAGGCTTTGCATTTATTTTAAATCTATTCTACCAAACATGGCCTTAGTAATAATAACCTGTTTTTTTAAAATAATGTTGTTTTGGCCAAACAAAGCCTTAAGGCTTTTTGAATTTTAAAACTTATGTAACTGCTAAATTAATTAGGCTAATTAGTATTAGTTAGTACGCGTATTATATTATATTACGTTAGTTCTATACTACGTTAGATTAATCCTAAGTCTAAACTAAGAGCAAAGAAGAAAGAAAAGAGCAGAGGAAAAAGAGAAAGCAGAGAAGAGTTGGAGAAGAATAGAAGGAAGAAGAAGCTTGTGAAGGCTAGAGTGAATGTTTGTTTTCTTCTCCTATCACCGAAAGGTAATCCATAATCTCTACTTTCATATTTTCAAAACTCGATTTAAGTTTCATGTTTTATTCTTTGTGAAAACTGAGTTTTCATGTAATAGCGTAAACATGGATGATATATATATAGGTGGTGTTGTTCATGGTGAATTATATGGTTATCAATGATTTTCAGAAATTAAATTACTGTAGAAATATATTTTAACAGAAAATTCATGTTTATATGAGTTCATATGGAATTTCATGAGTTTATATATTATGGGTGATTTTACATTGAGAAATTGGTATATGTTAGTATGTTGTTTAGAAATTTTCTATGATACTACCTTGAATCATGAGAATAAAGCATGTGTTATAAGTTGAATTGCTTAAGAATTTGATTACAGTAACTTATTTTGGAAAATATATGAGTTTTCATGAAAATGGCCAAATTGGATTTTTAAAACTTGTGATTATCATTGTTTAAATGGTTTTGTGTTGTGGAAGCATGTTATATATATGTATAATTGCATAGGTATGATTTACAATGTTTAAGTTATTGTAAATATCCATTTGTTGGCTTGTATGGGTTAATCGGTGAAGCAGAGTAACGTGGTTGTCTGCGTCTGGCCGAGTTGCTGCGCAGCTACGCCAGCAGCAAGGCCAGGAGCAGCTCAGCTGCGCCGCTTGTCCTTCCCAGATCCTTACCCTGCGCCGGTGCCAAGGCCTGTGGCTGCGCAACTGCGCCGTGCACAGTGCAGTGACAGTGAGTTTTAGTCAAGTGTGCAGTGTGTTGTTATGTTTCCATTACATTATTGCTAAGATAATGAGCATGTATCTAGCTGCTATAACATGTGTTAACATGAAGTTGATAATTTCATAATTCGAGAAAAAGAAAGTTTTGAAAAAACTAATATGGTATTTAAATTATAAACTATAATTGTTTAATTGTACAATAAGTTACTTAATTATAATTTTATTAATTATAACTAAGAGTAAATGTTTAATTTAAATTATAATTTTTGTGAAATTATATTGTATAGAAGTTGATTTATTTTAATCAATTAGATGTTAATTTAAATTATAATTTATGTAATTATAATTTAATAAATGCATGTTTAATTATGGATTATAAATTGATAATTTCATGATTAATTATAATTTGTGTAATTAAATTCATGATGTGGTTTAATTGATTATAATTATTATAATTTGTTTATAATTATAATTTGATTAAGTGTTTGAATTATAATTTAGTTAAATACATAATTGATTTAATTAACTATGTGATAGTTGATTATTATTATTAGAGTGAGTTAACCATGAGGGTTAACCACTTATGTGAATTAGTTACGTGTTAACTAATTTAGGTTATTGTGATTAAATATATATGTGTAGGAAGTATTAAAGTACGTGAATTGTGTTAAGTAGCATACGCTTGAGGCAAGTCTTCTAAACCCTAAGCTCGTTAATTTTATGCAAGTTTTCTGTACCCTAAACTTGTTGATTATATACAAATTCTTGAATTCATATATTCATTATTGAGAATGTCCTTTCTATTTCTGTATTAGACAATTGTCTATTTAATTAGATCTTAACTTATTGTTCAAGTAAGATCCAGTTATTATTTTAAATGCTTTAAGTTGAGTCTAAAGCATATGTTAATTCATAATTCTTTTATTTATGAATTATTGGAAGTTGATTCAACTAATTCTTAGTTAATGAACGTGAATTCTAAATTACCCTTGTAAGCTTATCCAAACCAAACTTTCTTTGGTGCGGACTTGAATTCAAATTACTGAGTTGAACAACCCTATTTACTAGGGGAGGTTACTACGCATAGCGTTAAGATGTTTGTGCACAATACATGGTACGAGGGGCTGATCCCCCTAAGTACGAGTTAAGGTCCATAGTCTTATTGACTGTTAAAGGTTTAAATAGAAATATTTACAACCTAGGACAAGAGTTCAAAGGTCTTATGACACTCAGATAAATTCTATATTCGAATTTTAATGTTGATAGAGAATTATTATTTAATTTTTTTTTGTTGAAGTAAGCTAAGTTATTCAGATTCTTTTTAAAGAATTCCTTTCACGTATATATTATTGTTAAACTCCAGTGAGCTGTGGTTTGCTCACTCTTGCATTAAATAACAATTTCAGTTAAGGTTGATGACGCTGATGCTCCGTCTACAAGTAAGGGCAAGTGAAAGCAAAGCAAGTGAAGACTTGTTTTTATTTAATTGAGAATGATTGTAATAATTGAATGTTATGTTTTATTTCCGCACTTTATTATATTCATATCAAGGTTAGAGTAACCCTAGGATTGATTTTGAGAAGGTTGTAACCCTTGTTTTAAGGGAGATTTTATTAATAGTTGAATAAAGGTTGTAATTTATTTTAAGATACATTGGGTAGATGTTTGTTATAGTTAAACTACGACTAATGAATAAAAGAAGTCTATTGACGTGCTTGGTGTTCTATGTGAACTGAATTGTCTAGAACGTTTAAGTATGAACTTGGATACTTAATAGTTGGATAAAAGGTCTAATAATAATATTTTCTTAATAGAAAATGCCTCCTAGAAGAAGAGTCCGAGGGTTCGACGAACAACAACAATAACGATGGGACGAACCCCAACTCGGTTCAGCAGTTAGTGAACCTGTTAACAGGAGCTCTTGCGAATCAGCCGCAAGTACAAGGAACAACGTTCAAGGAATTCAAGGCAGTAGGACCGCCTGAGTTCAAAGGATCGACTAACCCTATCGAGGCTCAAACGTGGGTTATGGAAATGGAGAAGGTGTTTAACGTGGCTAGGGTAGGAGAAGACCAAAAGACAACATTCGCAGCTTTCATGTTGAAGTCGGATGCTAGCTTTTGGTGGCAGGCTAACAAGACCCGAGAGGGAGAGGGAGTCATCACGTGGGAACGTTTTAAAGAAATGTTCTACGAGATGTACTTTTCAGTGAGTTCGCAGGACCAGATGGAGGTCCAGTTCCTAGAACTTAAGCAAGGAGGGATGACGGTGTCTGAGTATGCCACTAAGTTTAACGAGTTGGCCAGGTTCGCTACATACCAGGTTAGCACTGAAGCTAGGAAAGCGAGAAGGTTTGAGCGGGGATTAAAGCTCTGGCTCTACAGCAAGGTTTCCATGTTCCAGCTGAATACCTTTGCAGCGGTGCTGGAGAAGGCCATACTTGCTGAGGGAAGAAGCGAAGCGGTGACGAAGTTCAACCAAGATAAGAAGAAGAAGAATGAGGTAGAAACCAAGTCTGGGGGTAGCAGCACTGTGAACCAGAAGAGGACGTGGTTTGATAATACCTCTGCTGGGAGTCAGCAAGGAAGCCAGCAGAAGAGGAAGTTCGAAGCATGTGCTACATGCGGTAAGAATCACACTGGTGTGTGCATGAAGGGGAAGCGGGTGTGCTTCAACTGTGGTCAGGAAGGCCACATCGCGCCTAATTGCCCAAACCCAAAGAAGGGAGCTTGCTTTACATGTGGATCCAAGGATCACATGGCTCACAACTGCCCTAAAAAGCCGACGGCAGGGTCAACAGGGAACGGAGGGAATGGAAGCGGCAGTATCGTTACTATCGCTGCACCATTGCAAGCTGTTCGACCCACTGCACGGACATTCAATATGACGATGCAGGATGCTGTGCAATCAAAAGATGTGGTGTCAAGTATTATTCCGGTTAATAGTATAAATGTATATGTATTATTTGATTCGGGTGCTACTTGCTCATTCATATCTGATGATTTTGCTAGAACCCTAGACTTACCTGTAGAGGAGTTAATTTACCCTTTGAACATAGAGATTGCGAATAGGGAGGTTATTCCTGTTAGGAGCGTTTATAAGAACTGTAGATTGGACATTAAGGGTCAGGAGCTTAGAGTAGATTTGATTCCGATAAAACTTGGGGAATTCGACGTCATACTAGGTATGGATTGGTTGTTCAACCATGGGGAGATAATCGACTGTCAGAAGAAGTCGGTAAACCTTACGACTCCGTCGAAGTTGGTGTTCTATGGTAGCAAATCGCCTAGGCAAGCGAGTTGTCTGACGGTTATGCAAGCCAAGAAACTTCTGACACAAGGCTGTGTAGGATATCTAGCCTACATAGTAGATTCGCGTAAGGAAAGCCCGAAGGTGGAGGAGATATCGGTAGTTAAGGAGTTTGTGGACGTTTTTCCAAGCTATTTGCCAGGACTTTCGCCAGATAGGGAAGACAGAGTTCATGATCGATCTAGCGCCGGGAACTGCTCCGATTTTGAAGGCTCCGTACCGAATGGCTCCAGTCGAGATGAAGGAACTGATGGTTTAACTACAAGAACTGCTAGACAAGAAGTATATTCAACCGAGCGTTTCGCCGTGGGGAGCGCCTGTCTTATTCGTGAAGAAAAAGGATGGGTCGATGCGTCTTTGCATTGATTATAGAGAGTTGAATAAAGTTACGATAAAAAATAAGTATCCTTTACCTAGGATCGATGACTTGTTTGATCAACTGAAAGGTGCGAAATACTTCTCAAAATTTAATTTGAGAAGAGGGTATCATCAGTTGAAGGTGAGGAAGGAAGATATACCGAAAATGTCTTTTAGAACTCGGTATGGTCATTACGAGTTCTTGGTGATGTCATTTGGTCTCACGAATGCCCCAGCTGCATTTATGGACCAAATGAACAGGGTGTTCAAGCCATTTCTGGACAAGTTTGTGGTAGTGTTCATAGATGACATCCTGGTTTATTCCAAGACCGAGGAGGAGCATGCTGAACACTTACGACTAACCTTAGAAGCACTGAGACGAGAGAAGCTTTACGCTAAATTCTCAAAATGCGAATTTTGGTTGGAACGTGTGCAATTCCTTGGCCACGTGATCCACAAGGATGGTATTTCGGTAGATCCATCGAAAGTTGAGGCCGTAATTAGTTGGGAACAGCCGAAGACGCCGTCTGAAGTGAGAAGTTTCTTGGGATTGGCTGGTTATTATCGAAGATTTATCCAAGACTTTTCTAGAATCGCAACTCCATTGACGAATTTGACTCGTAAAACAGTTAAGTTTGTTTGGAGGGAGAAGTGTGAGGAGAGTTTTTAGGGGTTGAAGAAGAGATTGAGTACTGCGCCTGTATTGTCTTTACCGGATAGTTCGGGAAATTTTGTAGTATATAAAGATGCCTCACATAAAGGGTTAGGCTGTGTGTTGATGCAGAGCGGCAAAGTCATTGCCTATGCGTCACGTCAGCTGAAGGATTACGAGAAGGGGTATCCGACCCATGACCTAGAATTGGCGGCAGTAGTGTTTGCCCTAAAGATTTGGAGGCACTACTTATATGGAGAAAAGTGTGAAATATACACAGATCACAAGAGTCTGAAGTATATATTTACCCAGAACGATTTGAACATGCGCCAAAGAAGGTGGTTGGAACTGATTAAATACTACGATTGCGAGATACTTTACCATCCGGGTAAAGCTAACGTTGTTGCCGACGCTTTGAGCAGAAAAGGTAGGGAGAAGCTGAACGTGTTAACTGATCAGGATCGGTTAATAGAACAGATGGCTAGATTGGAGTTGGAGGTGAAGTTTTCGAAGGAATCGGATGAGATATTATTTCAAGTAACCGCTGGTTCTACTCTAGTAGACAAGGTGAAAGAAGCACAACTTCAGGATGAAGAAAGTGAAAAGGTTCGGAAGAGGATAACCGATGGCGAAGAGTTCAAGTTCAAGATCGATAATGAAGGTCTGTTACGATTTGAAGGTAGAATATGGGTACCGCCAGTACCAGAGGTCAAAGAAAATATTCTGAGCGAAGCTCATAGTTCCAGATATTCTATTCACCCTGGGAGTACGAAGATGTACCAGGATCTCAGGCATCATTTCTGGTGGCCGAATATGAAGAGGGACGTTGCTGAATGTGTTGCGAAGTGCTTAACGTGCCAGAAAGTTAAAGCAGAACACCAGAGACCAAGTGGTTTGCTGCAACCATTAGAACGAAGTAATAGAACTTATAATCATCTATATTTTGACAATTTGAGAGAACTAATGAAACATTAAGAAGGTCTCCCTAAATGAAGACTTGTGTGAGATGTACGGATCTTTTTGAAGGCACTAGTGACAGGATTGCTCCTTTTGATGCTAATGAAACTAGAACGAATTCATAGGACTCATAATCACCTCTTTCTTTGACAATTTTAGAAAACCAATGAAACAATAAGAAGGTCTCCTTAAATGAAGACATGTGTGAGATGTACGCATCGTTTTTAACGCGATAGTCATGGGATTGCTCCTTTTGATGTTCATCAAACTAGAACGAAGTTATTGGACTCCTAATCACCTCTTTCTTTGACAATTTTAGAGCACCAATTAAACAATAAGAAGGTCTCCCTAAATGAAGCCTTGTGTGAGATGTACATGTATGATTTTGAACACGATAGTAATGGGTTTGTCGTATTGACTCTAATCAAACTAGATCGATGTAATACAACTCTTAATCACCTCTTTCTTTGTAAATTTGAAACAACCAATGAAACAATATTAAGGTCTCCCAAAATAAAGACTTGTGTGAGATCTACGCATCGTTTTGGACGAGATAGTTATGTGATTGCTCCTTTTGATGCTAATTTCAACTAAAACGAAGTAATAGAACTCATAATCACCTATATTTTGACAATTTGAGAGAACTAATGAAACATGAAGATCTCCCTAAATGATGACTTGTGTGAGATGTACGGATCGTTTTGAAGGCACTAGTGATATGATTGCTCCTTTTGATGCTAATCAAACTAGAACGAATTCATAGGACTCATAATCACCTCTTTCTTTGACAATTTGAGAGACCCAAGGAAACAATAAAAAGGTCTGCCTAAATCAAGACTTGTCTGTGATGTACGCATCGTTTTTAACGCGACAGTCTATTGCTCCTTTTGATGCTAATCAAATTAGAACGAAGTAATAAAACTCCTAATCACCTCCTTCTTTCACAATTTTAGAGAACAAATGAAACAATAAGAAAGTCTACTTAAATGAAGACATGTGTAAGATGTATGCATCATTTTTAATGCGATAGTCATGGGATTGCTCCTTTTGATGATAATCAAACTAAAACGAAGTTACAGGACTCCTAATCACCTCTTTCTTTGACAATTTTAGAGCACCAATGAAACAATAAGAAGGTCTTCCTAAATGAAGCCTTGTGTGAGATGTACACATGATTTTGAACGTGATAGTAATGGGTTTGTCGTTTTGACGCTAATAAAACTAGATCGATGTAATACAACTCTTAATCACCTCTTTCTTTGTAAATTTGAAACAAGCAATGAAACAATATTAAGGTATCCCTAAATAAAGACTTGTGTGAGATATAAGCATCGTTTTGGACGCGATAGTGATGTGATTGCTCTTTTTGATACTAATTTTAACTAGAACGAAGTAATAGAACTCATAATCAACTATATTTTTATAATTTGAGAGAACTAATGAAACATTAAGAAGATCTCCCTAAATGACGACTTGTGTGAGATGTACGGATCGTTTTGAAGGCACTAGTGATATGATTGCTCCTTTTGATACTAATCAAACTAGAACAAATTCATAGGACTTATAATCACCTCTTTCTTGGACCATTTGAGAGACCTAATGAAACAATAAAAAGGTCTCCCAAAATCAAGACTTGTGTGATATGTACGCAACGTTTTTAACGCGATAGTTATAGGATTGCTCCTTTTGATGCTAATCAAATTAGAACGAAGTAATAACACTCCTAATCACCGCCTTCTTTGACAATTTTAGAGAACCTTTTAAACAATAAGAAACTCTCCTTAACTGAAGACATGTGTGAGACGTACGCATCGTTTTTAACGCGATAGTCATGGGATTGCTCCTTTTGATGCTAATCAAACTAGAACGAAGTTATAGGACTCCTAATCACTTCTTTCTTTAACAATTTTAGTGCACCAATGAAACAATAAGAAGGTCTCCCAAAATGAATACTTTTGTGAGATGTACGCTTAATTTTGAACCCGTTTCTCCTATTGACGCTAATCAAACTAGAATGAAGTAATACAACTCATAATCACCTCTTTCTTTGTAAATTTAAAAAACCAATGAAACAATATGAAGGTCTCCCTAAATGAAGGCTTGTGTGAGATCTACGCATCGTTTTGGAAGCGATAGTGATGTGATTGCTCCTTTTGATGCTAATTTCAACTAGAACGAAGTAATAGAACTCATAATCACCTATATTTTGACAATTTGAGAGAACTAATGAAACATTAAGAAGGTCTCCCTAAATGAAGACTTGTGTGAGATGTACGGATCGTTTTGAAGGCACTAGTGATAGGTGATTACGGGTAAGCTAATAATAAACTCTTGCGAGGTTTACACCTTGTTAGATACCGGTGCTACGCATTCCTTTATTTCACCTGCTTGTGCTCAATGTTTGAACTTGACTTCTGATAAATTAGACTTTGACTTATATGTTGAAACTTCGTTGGGAGAAACCTTTGTTACATCCATAGTTTACAAATCTTGCTTGATTCAGATTGGTACCCGTACCTTACCTGTTGATCTTATATCTTTGAAAATACTTGCATTTGACGTGATTTTAGGAATTGACTGGTTAACCACTTACCATGCAAAAATTGATTATTTTCGTAAGGTTGTTAGTTTTCATATTCCTAATCAACCTGTTGTGCGAATCCAAACCACCAAACCACTAAAATCAGTTAATGTCATTTCAAGTTCCAAAGCTATTCGTTTATTAAAAAACGGATGTCAAGCTTTCTTAGCTCGTCACTGATCCAAACCAGAATACGTCAGATTTGAATAATATTTCCGTTGTCAATGAATTTCCTGATGTATTTCCCGAAGAACTTCCCGGTCTACCCCCAGAACGTGAAGTTAAATTCTTTATTGACCTTGAACCCAGTACAAAACCCATTTCTAAAACCCCATATCAAATGGCTCCTATTGAACTCCAGGAGTTAAAGGTCCAACTACAGGAGTTGTTAGACATCAGTTTTATTCGTCCTAATACGTTACGTCTCCTTGGGGTGCTCCTGTTTTATTTGTAAAGAAGAAAGACGAGAGTATGCGACTTTGTATTGACTATCAGGAGTTGAACCATGTCACCATTAAGAATAGATATCCGCTACCTCGTATTGATGACCTGTTCGACCAGTTGCAAGGAGCACAATTCTTTTCAAAGATGTACGCTTGATTTTGAACCCGATAATACAACTCTTAATCACCTTTTTCTTTGTAAATTTGAAACAATATGAAGGTCTCTTTAAATGAAGACTTGTGTGAGATCTACGCATTATTTTTGACGTGATAGTGATGTGATTGCTCCTTTTGATGCTAATTGCAACTAGAACGAAGTAAAAGGACTCATAATCACCTATATTTTGACAATTTGAGATAATTAATGAAATAATAAGAAGGTCTCCCTAATTAAAAACTTGTGTGAGATGTACGAATCGTTTTGAAGGCACTAGTGATAGGATTGCTCCTTTTGATGCTAATCAAACTAGAACGAATTCATAGGACTCATAATCACCTCTTTCATTAACAATTTAAGAGACCCAATGAAACATTAAGAACATCTCCCTAAATCAAGACTTGTGTGAGATGTACGCATCGTTTTTAACGCGATAGTCGTAAGATTGCTCCTTTTGATCCTAATCAAATTGGAACGATTAATAAGACTCTTAATCACCTCCTTCTTTCACAATTTTAGAGAACCAATGAAACAATAAGAAGTTCTCCTTAAATGAAGACATGTTTGAGATGTACGCATCGTTTTTAACGCGATAGTCATGGGATTTCTCCTTTTGATGCTAATCAAACTAGAACGAAGTTATAGGACTCCTAATCACTTCTTTCTTTGACAATTTTAGTGCACCAATGAAACAATAAGAAGGTCTCCCAAAATGAATACTTTTGTGAGATGTACGCTTGATTTTGAACTCGATAGTCATGGGTTTCTCCTTTTGACGCTAATCAAACTAGAACGAAGTAATACAACTCTTAATCACCTCTTTCTTTGTAAATTTGAAAAAACCAATGAAACAATATAAAGGTCTTCCTAAATGAAGACTTGTACGAGATCTACGCATCGTTTTGGACGCGATAGTGATGTGATTGCTCCTTTTGATGCTATATTCAACTAGAACAAAGTAATAGAACTTATAATCACCTATATTTTGATAATTTGAGAGAACTTATGAAACATTAAGAAGGTCTCCCTAAATGACGACTTGTGTGAGATGTACGGATCGTTTTGACGGTACTAGTGACAGGATTGCTCCTTTAGATGCTAATCAAACTAGAACGAATTCATAGGACTCATAATCACCTCTTTCTTAGCCAATTTGAGAGACCTGATGAAACAATAAAAAGGTCTCCCTAAATCAAGACTTGTGTGAGATGTACGCATCATTTTTAATGCGATAGTCATGGGATTGCTTCTTTTGATGCTAATGAAATTAGAACGAAGTAATAAAACTCCTAATCACCTCCTTCTTTCACAATTTTAGAGAACCAATGAAACAATAAGAATGTCTCCTTAAATGAAGACATGTATGAGATGTACGCATTGTTTATAAAGCGATAGTCATGGGATTGCTCCTTTTGATGCTAATCAAACTAGAACGAAGTTATAGGACTCCTAATCACCTCTTTCTTTGACAATTTTATAGCACCAATGAAACAATAAGAAGGCCTCCCTAAATGAAGCCTTGTGTGAGATGTATATATGGTTTTGAACGCGAGAGTAATGGGTTTGTCGTTTTGACGCTAATCAAACTAGATCGATGTAATACAACTCTCAATCACCTCTTTCTTTTTAAATTGGAAACCTGCAATGAAACAATATTAAGGTCTCCCTAAATAAAGACTTGTGTGAGATATACGCATTGTTTTGGACGCGATAGTGATGTGATTGCTCCTTTTGATGCTAATTTCAACTAGAACGAAGTAATAGAACTCATAATCAACTATATTTTTAAAATTTGAGAGAACTAATGAAACATTAAGAAGATCTCCCCAAATGACAACTTGTGTGAGCTGTACGGATCGTTTTGAAGGCACTAGTGATATGATTGCTCCTTTTGATGCTAATCAAACTAAAACGAATTCATAGGACTCATAATCACCTCTTTCTTTGACCATTTGAGAGACCCAATGAAATAATAAAAAGGTCTCCCTAAATCAATACTTATATGAGATGTACGCATCGTTTTTAACGCAATAGTCATTGATTTGGTCGTTTTGATACTAATCAAATTAGAACGAAGTAATAAGACACCTAATCACCTCCTTCTTTCACAATTTTAGAGAACCAATTAAACAATAAGAAGGTCTCCTTAAATGAAGACGTGTGAGATGAACGAATCATTTTTAGCGCGATAGTCGTGGGATTGCTCCTTTTGATGCTAATCAAACTAGAACGAAGTTATAAGACTCCTAATCACTTCTTTCATTGACAATTTTAGTGCACCATTGAAACAATAAAAATGTCTCCCAAAATGAATACTTTTGTGAGATGTACGCATGATTTTGAACCCGATAGTCATGGGTTTCTCCTTTTGACACTAATCAAACTAGGACGAAGTAATACAACTCTTAATCACCTCTTTCTTTGTAAATGTGAAAAAACCAATGAAACAATATGAAGGTCTCCCTAAATGAAGGCTTGTGCTAGATCTACGCATCGTTCTAGACGCGATAGTGATGTGATTGCTCGTTTTGATGCTAATTTCAAGTAGAACAAAGTAATAGAACTCATAATCACCTATATTTTGACAATTTGAGAGAACTTATGAAACATTAAGAAGGTCTCCCTAAATGAAGACTTGTGTGAGATGTACGGAGCGTTTTGAAGGCACTAGTGACAGGATTGCTCCTTTTGATGCTAATCAAACTAGAACGAATTCATAGGACTCATAATCACCTATTTCTTCGATAATTTGTGAGACCCGATGAAACAATAAAAAGGTCTCCCTAAATCAAGACTTGTGTGAGGTGTACGTATCGTTATTAAAGCGATAGTCATGGGATTGCTTCTTTTGATGCTAATCAAATTAGAACAAAGTAATAAAACTCCTAATCACCTCCTTCTTTCACAATTTTAGAGAACCAATGGAACAATAAGAAGGTCTCCTTAAATGAAGATTAACGCGATAGTCATGGGATTGCTCCTTTTGATGCTAATCAAACTAGAACGAAGTTATAGGACTCCTAATTACCTCTTTCTTTGACAATTTTATAGCACCAACGAAACAATAAGAAGGTCTCCCTAAATGAAGCCTTGTGTGAGATGTACACATGGTTTTGAACGCGATAGTAATGGGTTTGTCGTTTTGACGCTAATCAAACTAGATCGATGTAATACAACTCTTAATCACCTCTTTCTTTGTAAATTTGAAACAAGCAATGAAACAATATTATGGTCTCCCTAAATAAAGACTTGTGTGAGATATACGCATCGTTTTTGATGCGATAGTGATGTGATTGCTCCTTTTGATGCTAATTTCAACTAGAACGAAGTAATAGAACTCATAATCAACTATATTTCTAAAATTTGAGAGAACTAACGAAACATTAAGAAGATCTCCCTAAATGACGACTTGTGTGAGATGTACGGATAAGTTTGAAGGCACTAATGATATGATTGCTCCTTTTGATGCTAATCAAACTAGAAAGAATTCATAGGACTCATAATCACCTCTTTCTTGGACCATTTGAGAGACCCAATGAAACAATAAAAAGGTCTCCCTAAATCAAGACTTGTGTGAGATGTACGCATCGTTTTTAACGCGATAGTCATAGGATTGCTCTTTTTGATACTAATAAATTTTGAACGAAGTAATAAGACTCCTAATCACCTTCTTCTTTCACAATTTTAGAGAACCAATTAAACAATAAGAAGGTCTCCTTAAATGAAGACATGTGTGAGATGTACGCATCGTTTTTAATGCGATAGTTATGGGATTGCTCCTTTTGATGCTAATCAAACTAGAACGAAGTTATAGGACTCCTAATCACTTCTTTGCTTGACAATTTTAGTGCACCAATGAAACAATAAGAAGGTCTCACAAAATGAATACTTTTGTGAGATGTACGCTTGATTTTGAACCCTATAGTCATGGGTTTCTCCTTTTGACGCTAATCAAACTAGAATGAAGTAATACAACTCTTAATCACCTCTTTCTTTGTAAATTTGAAAAAACCAATGAAACAATATGAAGATCTCCCTAAATGAAGGCTTGTGTGAGATCTACGCATCGTTTTGGATGCGATAGTGATGTGATTGCTCCTTTTGATGCTAATTTCAACTAGAACGAAGTAATAGAACTCATAATCACCTATATTTTGACAATTTGAGAGAACTAATGAAACATTAAGAAGATCTCCCTAAATGAAGACTTGTGTGAGGTGTACGGATCGTTTTGAAGGCACTAGTGATAGGATTTCTCCTATTGATGCTAATCAAACTAGAAAGAATTCATACGACTCATAATCACCTCTTTCTTTGACAATTTGAGAGACCCAATGAAACAATAAAAAGGTCTCCCTAAATCAAGACTTGTGTGAGATGTACGCATCATTTTTAACACGATTGTCATGGGATTGCTCTTTTTGATGCTAATCAAATTAGAACGAAGTAATAAGACTCCTAATTCTTGCACAATTTTAGAGAACAAATGAAATAATAAGAATGTCTCCTTAAATGAAGACATGTGTAAGATGTACGGATCGTTTTTAACGCGATAATCATGGGATTGCTCCTTTTGATGCTAATCAAACTAGAACGAAGTTATAGGACTCATAATCACTTCTTTCTTTGACAATTTTAGTCGACCAATGAAACAATAAGAAGGTCTCCCAAAATGAATACTTTTGTAAGATGTACGCTTGATATTGAACCTGATAGTCATGGGTTTCTACTTTTGACGCTAATCAAACTAGAACGAAGTAATACAACTCTTAATCACCTCTTTCTTTGTAAATTTGAAAAAACCAATGAAACAATATGACGGTCTCCCTAAATGAAGACTTGTGTGAGATCTACGCATCGTTTTGGACGCGATAGTGATGTGATTGCTCCTTTTGATGCTATATTCAATTAGAACGAAGTAATAGAACTTATAATCACCTATTTTTTGACAATTTGAGAGAACTAATGAAACATTAAGAAGGTCTCCCTAAATGAAGACTTGTGTGAGATGTACGGATCGTTTCACTAGTGACAGGATTGGTCTTTTTGATGCTAATCAAACTAGAACGAATTCATAGGACTCATAATCACCTCTTTCTTTGACAATTTGAGAGACCCAATGAAACAATAAGAAGGTCTCCCTAAATCAAGACTTGTGTGAGATGTACGCATCGTTTTTAACGTGATAGTCATGGGATTGCTCTTTTTGATGCTAATCAAATTAGAATGAAGTAATAAAACTCTTAATCACCTCCTTCTTTCACAATTTTAGAGAACCAATGAAACAATAAGAATGTCTCCTTAAATGAAGACATGTGTGAGATGTACGCATCGTTTTTAACACGATTGTCATGTGATTGCTCCTTTTGATGCTAATCAAACTAAAACGAAGTTATAGGACTCCTAATCACCTCTTTCTTTGACAATTTTAGAGCACCAATGAAACAATAAGAAGGTCTCCCTAAATGAAGCCTTGTGTGAGATGTACATATGGTTTTGAACGCGATAGTAATGGGTTTGTCATTTTGACGCTAATAAAACTAGATCGATGTAATACAACTTATAATCACCTCTTTCTTTGTAAATTTGAAACAACCAATGAAACAATATTAAGTCTCCCTAAATAAAGAATTTTTGTGAGATCTATGCATCGTTTTGAACGCAATAGTGATGTGATTGCTCCTTTTGATGCTAATTTCAACTAGAACTAAGTAATAGAACTCATAATCGCCTATATTTTTACAATTTGAGAGAACTAATGAAACATTAGGAAGATCTCCCTAAATAACGACTTGTGTGAGATGTACAGATCGTTTTGAAGGCACTAGTGGTATGATTGCTTCTTTTGATGATAATCAAACTAGAACGAATTCATAGGACTCATAATCACCTCATTCTTTGACAATTTGAGAGACCCAATGAAACAATAAAAAGGTCTCCCTAAATCAAGACTTGTGTGAGATGTACGCATCGTTTTTAACGCGATAGTCATAGGATTGCTCCTGTTGATGCTAATCAAATTAGAACGAAGTAATAAGACTTCTAATCACCTCATTCTTTCACAATTTTAGAGAACCAATTAAACAATAAGAAGGACGCCTTAAATGAAAACATGTGTCAGATGTACGAATCATTTTTAACGCGATAGTCATGGGATTGCTCCTTTTGATGCTAATCAAACTAGAACAAAGTTATAGGACTCCTGATCACTTCTTTCTTTGACAATTTTAGTGCATCAATGAAACAATAAGAAGGTCTAACAAAATGAATAGTTTTGTGAGATGTACACTTGATTTTGAACCCGATAGTCATGGGTTTCTCCTTGTGACGCTAATCAAACTAGAACGAAGTACTACAACTCTTAATCACCTCTTTCTTTCTAAATTTGAAAAAACCAATGAAACAATATGAAGGTCTCCCTAAATGAAGGCTTGTGTTAGATCTACGCATCGTTTTGGACGCGATAGTGATGTGATTGCACCTTTTGATGCTAATTTCAACTAGAACGAAGTAATAGAACTCATAATCACCTATATTTTGACAATTTGAGAGAACTTATGAAACATTAAGAAGGTCTCCCTAAGTGAAGTCTTGTGTGAGATGTACGAATCCTTTTGAAGGCACTAGTGACAAGATTGCTCCTTTTGATGCTAATCAAACTAGAACGAATTCATAGGACTCATAATCACCTCTTTCTTTGACAATTTGAGAGACCCAATGAAACAATAAGAAGGTCCCTCAAAATCAAGACTTGTGTGAGATGTACGCATCGTTTTTTAATGCGATAGTCATGGGATTGCTCCTTTTGATGCTAATCAAATTAGAACGAAGTAATAAGACTCCTAATTCTTTAACAATTTTAGAGAACAAATGAAATAATAAGAAGGTCTCCTTAAATGAAGACATATGTAAGATGTACGCATCATTTTTAACGCGATAATGATGGGATTGCTCCTTTTGATGCTAATCAAACTAGATCGAAGTTATAGGACTCCTAATCACTTCTTTCTTTGACAATTTTAGTCGACCAATAAAACAATAAGAAGGTCTCCCAAAATGAATACTTTTATGAGATGTACGCTTGAGTTTGAACCCGATAGTCATGGGTTTCTCCTTTTGACGCTAATCAAACTAGAACGAAGTAATACAACTCTTAATCACCTCTTTCTTTGTAAATTTGAAAAAACCAATGAAACAATATGACGGTCTTCCTAAATGAAGACTTGTGTGAGATCTACGCATCGTTTTTGGACGCGATAGTGATGTGATTGCTCCTTTTGATGCTATATTCAATTAGAACGAAGTAATAGAACTTATAATCACCTATATTTTGGTAATTTGAGAGAACTAATAAAACATTTAGAAGGTCTCCCTAAATGAAGACTTGTGTGAGATGTACGGCTCGTTTCACTAGTAACAGGATTGGTCCTTTTGATGCTAATCAAACTAGAATGAATTCATAGGACTCATAATCACCTCTTTCTTTGATAATTTGAGAGACCCAATGAAACAATAAGAAGGTCTCCCTAAATCAAGACTTGTGTGAGATGTACGCATCGTTTTTAACGTGATAGTCATGGGATTGCTTCTTTTTATGCTAATTCAATTAGAACGAAATAATAAAAGTCCTAATCACCTCCTCCTTTCACAATTTTAGAGAACCAATGAAACAATAAGATGGTCTCCTTAAATGAAGACATGTGTGAGATGTACGCATTCTTTTTAACGCGATAGTCATGGGATTGCTCTTTTTGATGCTAATCGAACTAGAACAAAGTTAAAGGACTCCTAATCACCTCTTTCTTTGACAATTTTAGAGCACCAATGAAATAATAAGAAGGTCTCCCTAAATGAATAATTATGTGAGATGTACACATGGATTTGAACGCGATAGTCATGGGTTTGTCGTTTTGACGCTAATCAAACTAGATCGATGTAATACAACTCTTAATCACCTCTTTCTTTGTAAATTTGAAACAACCAATGAAACAATATTAAGGTCTCCCTAAATAAAGACTTGTGTGAGATATACGCATCGTTTTGGACGCGATAGTGATGTGATTGCCCCTTTTGATGCTATATTCAATTAGAACGAAGTAATAGAACTTATAATCACCTATATTTTGACAATTTGAGAGAATTAATGAAACATTAAGAAGGTTTTCCTAAATGAAGACTTGTGTGAGATGTACGGATCGTTTCACTGGTGAAAGGATTGCTCCTTTTGATGCTAATCAAACTAGAACGAATTCATGGGACTCATAATCACCTCTTTCTTTGACAATTTGAGAGACCCAATGAAACAATATGAAGGTCTCCCTAAATCAAGACTTGTGTGAGATGTACGCATCGTTTTTAACGTGATAGTCATGGGATTGATCTTTTTGATGCTAATCAAATTAGAACGAAGTAATAAAACTCCTAATCACCTCCTTCTTTCATAATTTTAGAGAACTAATGAAACAGTAAGAAGGTCTCCTTAAATGAAGATATGTGTGAGATGTACGCATCGTTTTTAACGCAATAGTCATAGGATTGCTCCTTTTGAAGCTAATCAAACTAGAACAAAGTTATAGGACTCCTAATCACCTCTTTCTTTGACAATTTCAGAGCACCAATGAAACAATAAGAAGGTCTCCCTAAATGAAGCCTTGTGTGAGATGTACACATGGTTTTGAACGCGATAGTAATGGGTTTGTCATTTTGACGCTAATCAAACTAGATCGATGTAATACAACTCTTAATTACCTCTTTCTTTGTATGAGTGAGATGTACACATCATTTTTAAGGCTATAGTCATGGGATTGCTCCTTTTAATGCTAATCAAACTAGAACGAAGTTATAGGACTCCTAATCACTTCTTTGTTTGATAATTTTAGTGCACCAATGAAATAATAAGAAGGTCTCCCAAAATGAATACTTTTGTGAGCTGTACGCTTGATTTTGAACCCGATAGTCATGGGTTTCTCCTTTTGACGCTAATCAAACTAGAATGAAGTAATACAACTCTTAATCACCCCTTTCTTTGTATATTTGAAAAAACCAATGAAACAATATGAAGGTCTCTCTAAATGAAGGCTTGTGTGAGATCTACGCATCGTTTTGGACGTGATAGTGATGTGATTGCTCCTTTTGATGCTAATTTCAACTAGAACGAAGTAATAGAACTCATAATCACCTATATTTTGACAATTTGAGAGAACTAATGAAACATTAAGAAGGTCTCCCTAAATGAAGACTTCTGTGAGATGTACGGATCGTTTTAAAGGCACTAGTGACAGGATTGCTCCTTTTGATGCTAAATAAACTAGAACGAATTCATAGGACTCATAATCACCTCTTTCTTTGACAATTTAAGAGACCCAATGAAACAATAAGAAAGTCTCCCAAGACTTGTGTGAGATGTACGCATTGTTTTTAATGCTATAGTCATGGGATTGCTCCTGTTGATGCTAATCAAATTAGAACGAAATAATAAGACTCCTAATTCTTTCACAATTTTAGAGAAAATGAAACAATAGGAAGGTCTCCTTAAATGAAGACATGTGTAAGATGTACGCATCGTTTTTAACGCGATAATCATGGGATTGCTACTTTTGATGTTAATCAAACTAGAACGAAGTTATAGGACTCCTAATCACTTCTTTCTTTGACAATTTTTGTCGACCAATAAAACAATAAGAAGGTCTCCCAAAATGAATACTTTTATGAGATGTACGCTTGATTTTGAACCCGATAGTCATGGGTTTCTTCTTTTGACGCTAATCAAACTAGAACGAAGTAATACAGCTCTTAATCACCTCTTTCTTTGTAAATTTGAAAAAACCAATGAAACAATATGATGGTCTGCCTAAATGAAAACTTGTGTGAGATCTATGCATCGTTTTGGACGCGATAGTGATGTGATTGCTCTTTTTGATGCTATATTCAAATAGAACGAAGTAATAGAACGTATAATCACCTATATTTTGATAATTTGAGAGAACTAATGAAACATTAAGAATGTCTCCCTAAATGAGGACTTGTGTGAGATGTACGGCTCGTTTCACTAGTGACAGGATTGGTTCTTTTGATGCTAATCAAACTAGAATGAATTCATAGGACTCATAGTAACCTCTTTCTTTGACAATTTGAGAGACCCAATGAAACAATAAGAAGGTCTCCCTAAACCAACACTTGTGTGAGATGTACGCATCGTTTTTAACGTGATAGTCATGGGATTGCTTATTTTGATGCTAATTAATTTAGAACGAAGTAATAAAAGTCCTAATCGCCTCCTTCTTTCACAAATTTAGAGAACCAATGAAACAATAAGAAGGTCTCCTTTAATGAAGACATGTGTGGGATGTACGCATTCTTTTTAACGCGATAGTCATGGGATTGCTCCTTTTGATGCTAATCAAACTAGAACGAAGTTATAGAACTCCTAATCACCTCTTTCTTTGACAATTTCAGAGCACCAATGAAACAATAAGAAGGTCTCCCTAAATGAAGCCTTGTGTGAGATGTACACATGGTTTTGAATGCTATAGTAATGGGTTTGTCGTTTTGACGCTAATCAAACTAGATCGATGTAATACAACTCTTAATTACCTTTTTCTTTGTTAATTTGAAACAACCAACGAAACAATATTAAGGTCTCCCTAAATAAGACTTGTGTGAGATCTACGCATCGTTTTAGACGCGATAGTGATGTGATTGCTCCTTTTGATGCTAATTTCAACTAGAACGAAGTAATAGAACTCATAATCACCTATATTTTAAAAATTTGAGAGAATTAATGAAACATTAAGAAGATCTCCCTAAATGAAGACTTGTGTGAGATGTACATATCGTTTTTAAGGCACTAGTGATATGTTTACTACTTTTGATGCTAATCAAACTAGAACGAATTCATAGGACTCATAATCACCTCTTTCTTTGACCATTTGAGAGACCCAATGAAATAATAAAAAGGTCTCCCTAAATCAAGACTTGTGTGAGATGTACGCATCGTTTTTAACGTGATAGTAATTGGATTGCTCTTTTTGATACTAATCAAATTAGAACGAAGTAATAAGACTCGTAATCACCTCCTTCTTTTATAATTTTAGAGAACCAATGAAACAATAAGAAGGTCTCCTTAAATGAAGACATGTGTGAGATGTACGCATCGTTTTTAACGTGATAGTCATACGATTGCTCCTTTTGAAGCCAATCAAACTAGAACAAAGTTATAGGACTCCTAATCACCTCTTTCTTTGACAATTTCAGAGCACCAATGAAACAGTAAGAAGGTCTCCCTAAATGAAGCCTTGTGTGAGATGTACACATGGTTTTGAACGCGATAGTAATGGGTTTGTCATTTTGACGGTAATCAAACTAGATCGATGTAATACAACTCTTAATTACCTCTTTCTTTGTAAATTTGAAACAACCAATGAAACAATATGAAGGTCTCCCTAAATAAAGACTTATGTGAGATCTACGCATCGTTTTAGACGCGATAGTGATGTGATTGCTCCTTTTGATGAAAATTTCAACTAGAACGAAGTAATAGAACTCATAATCACCTATATTTTGACAATTTGAGAGAATTAATGAAACATTAAGAGGATCTCCCTAAATGAAGACTGGTGTGAGATGTACAGATCGTTTTGAAGGCACTAGTGATATGATTGCTCCTATTGATGCTAATCAAACTCGAACGAATTCATAGGACTCATAAGCACCTCTTTCTTTGACCATTTGAGAGACCCAATGAAACAATAAAAAGGTCTCCCTAAATCAAGACTTGTGTGAGATGTACGCATCGTTTTTAACGCGATAGTCATAGGATTGCTCTTTTTGATACTAATCAAATTAGAACGAAGTAATAAGACTCCTAATCACCTCCTTCTTTCACAATTTTAGAGAACCAATTAAACAATAAGAAGGTCTCCTTAAATGAAGACATGTGTGAGATGTACGCATTCTTTTTAACGCGATAGTCATGGGATTGCTCTTTTTGATGCTAATCAAACTAGAACGAAGTTATAGGACTCCTAATCACCTCTTTCTTTGAAAATTTTAGAGCACCATCGAAACAATAAGAAGGTCTCCCTAAATGAAGCCTTGTTTGAGATGTACACATGGTTTTGAACGCGATAGTCATGGGTTTGTTGTTTTGACGCTAATCAAACTAGATCGATGTAATACAACTCTTAATCACCTCTTTCTTTGTAAATTTGAAACAACCAATGAAACAATATTAAGGTCGCCCTAAATAAAGACTTGTGTGAGATATACGCATCATTTTGGACGCAATAGTGGTGTGATTGCTCCTTTTGATGCTATATTCAATTAGAACGAAGTAATAGAACTTATAATCACCTATATTTTTATAATTTGAGATAAGTAATGAAATATTAAGAAGGTCTCCCTAAATGAAGACTTGTGTGAGATGTACAGCTCGTCTCACTAGTGACAGGATTGGTCCTTTTGATGCTAATCAAACTAGAACGAATTCATAGGACTCATAATCACATCTTTCTTTGACAATTTGAGAGACCCAATGAAACAATAAGAAGGTCTCCCTAAATCAAGACTTGTGTGAGATGTACGCATCGTTTTTAACGCGATAGTCATGAGATTGCTCCTTTTGATGCTAATCAAATTTGAACGAAGTAATAAAACTCCTAATCACCTCCTTCTTTCACAATTTTAGAGAACCAATGAAACAATAAGAAGGTCTCCTTAAATAAAGACATGTGTGAGATGTACGCATCGTTTTTAACGCGATAGTCATGGGATTGCTCCTTTTGAAGCTAATCAAACTAGAACAAAGTTATAGGACTCCTAATCACCTCTTTCTTTGACAATTTCAGAGCACCAATGAAACAATAAGAAGGTCTCCCTAAATGAAGCCTTGTGTGAGATGTACACATGGTTTTGAATGCTATAGTAATGGGTTTGTCATTTTGACGCTAATCAAACTAGATCGATGTAATACAACTCTTAATTACCTCTTTCTTTGTTAATTTGAAACAACCAATGAAACAATATTAAGGTCTCCCTAAATAAAGACTTGTGTGAGATCTACGCATCGTTTTAGATGCGATAGTGATGTGATTGCTCCTTTTGATGCTAATTTCAACTACAACGAAGTAATAGAACTCATAATCACCTATATTTTGACAATTTGATAGAATTAATGAAACATTAAGAAGATCTCCCTAAATGAAGACTTGTGTGAGATGTACATATCGTTTTGATGGCACTAGTGATATGTTTGCTCCTTTTGATTCTAATCAAACTAGAACGAATTCATAGGACTCATAATCACCTCTTTCTTTGACCATTTGAGAGGCCCAATGAAATAATAAAAAGGTCTCCCTAAATCAAGACTTGTGTGAGATGTACACATCGTTTTTAACGTGATAGTCATTGGATTGCTCTTTTTGATACTAATCAAAGTAGAACGAAGTAATAAGACTCATAATCACCTCCTTCTTTCATAATTTTAGAGAACCAATTAAACAATAAGAAGGTCTCCTTAAATGAAGATATGTGTGACATGTACGCATCATTTTTAACGCGATAGTCATGGAATTGCTTCTTTTGATGCTAATCAAACTAGAACGAAGTTATAGGACTCCTAATCAATTCTTTCTTTGACAATTTTAGTGCACCAATGAAACAATAAGAAGGTCTCCCAAAATGAATACTTTTGTGAGATGTATGCTTGATTTTGAACCCGATAGTCATGGGTTTCTCCTTTTGATGCTAATCAAACTAGAATGAAATAATACAACTCTTAATCACATCGTTCTTTGTAAATTTGAAAAAACAAATGAAACAATATGAAGGTCTCCCTAAATAAAGGCTTGTGTGAGATCTACGCATCGTTTTGGACGCGATAGTGATGTGATTGCTCCTTTTGATGCTAACTTCAACTAGAACGAAGTAGTAGAACTCATCATCACCTATATTTTGATAATTTGAGAGAACTAATGAAACATTAAGAAGGTCTCCCTAAATGAATACTTTTGTGAGATGTACGGATCGTTTTGAAGTCACTTGTGACAGGATTGCTATTTACGATGCTAGTCAAACTAGAACAAATTCATAGGACTCATAATCACCTCTTTCTTTGACAATTTGAGAGACCCAATGAAACAATAAGAAAGTCTCCCAAGACTTGTGTGAGATGTACGCATTATTTTTAATGCGATAGTCATGGGATTGCTCCTTTTAATGCTAATCAAATTAGAACGAAGAAATAAGACTCCTAATTCTTTCACAATTTTAGAGAACAAATGAAACAATAAGAAGGTCTCCTTAAATGAAGATATCTGTAAGATGTACGTATCGTTTTTAACGCGATAATCATGGGATTACTCCTTTTGATGCTAATTAAACTAGAACGAAGTTATAGGACTTCTAATCACTTCTTTCTTTGACAATTTTAGTCGACCAATAAAACAATAAGAAGGTCTCCCAAAATGAATACTTGTATGAGATGTACGCTTGATTTTGAACCCGATAGTCATGGGTTTCTCCTTTTGACGCTAATCAAACTAGAACAAAGAAATACAACTCTTAATCACCTCTTTCTTTGTAGATTTGAAAAAACCAAAGAAACAATATGACGGTCTCCCAAAATGAATACTTTTGTGAGATGTACGCATGATTTTGAACCCGATAGTCATGGGTTTCTCCTTTTGACGCTAATCAAACTAGAACGAAGTAATACAACTCTTAATCACCTCTTTCTTTATAAATTTGAAAAAACCAATGAAACAATATGACGGTCTCCTTAAATGAAGACTTGTGTGAGATCTATTCATCGTTTTGGACGCTATAGTGATGTGATTGCTATTTTTGATGCTATATTCAATTAGAACGAACTAATAGAACTTATAATCACCTATATTTTGATAATTTGAGAGAACTAATGAAACATTAAGAAGGTCTCCCTAAATGAAGACTTGTGTGAGATGTACGGCTCGTTTCACTAGTGACAGGATTCGTCCTTTTGATGCTAATTAAACTAGAACGAATTCATAGGACTCATAATCACCTCTTTCTTTGACAAATTGAGAGACCCAACGAAACAATAAGAAGGTCTCCCTAAATCAAGACTTGTGTGAGATGTTCGCATCGTTTTTAACGTGATAGTCATGGGATTGCTCCTTTTGATGCTAATCAAATTTGAACGAAGTAATAAAAGTCCTAATCACCTCCTTCTTTCACAATTTTAGAGAACCAATGAAACAATAAGAAGGTCTCCTTAAATGAAGACATGTGTGAGATGTACGCATCGTTTTTAACGCGATAGTCATGGGATTGCTCCTTTTGAAGCTAATCAAACTAGAACAAAGTTATAGGACTCCTAATCACCTCTTTTTTTAACAATTTAAAAGCACCAATAAAACAATAAGAAGGTCTCCCTAAATGAAGCCTTGTGTGAGATGTACACATGGTTTTGAACACGATAGTAATGGGTCTGTCATTTTGACGCTAATCAAACTAGATCGATGTAATACAACTCTTAATTACCTCTTTCTTTGTAAATTTCAAACAACCAATGAAATAATATTAAGGTCTCCCTAAATAAAGACTTGTGTAAGATCTATGCATCGTTTTGGACGCGATAGTGATGTGATTGCTCTTTTTGATGCTAATTTCAACTAGAACGAAGTAATAGAACTCATAATCACCTATATTTTGACAATTTGAGAGAATTAATGAAACATTAAGAAGATCTCCCTAAATGAAGACTTGTGTGAGATGTACGGATCATTTTGAAGGTACTAGTGATATGATTGCTCCTTTTGATGCTAATCAAACTAGAACGAATTCATAGGACTCATAATCACCTCTTTCTTTGACCATTTGAGAGACCCAATGAAACAATAAAAAGGTCTCCTTAAATCAAGACTGATGTGAGATGTACGCAACGGTTTTAACACGATAGTCATAGGATTGCCCTTTTTGATACTAATCCAATTAGAAAGAAGTAATAAGACTCCTAATCACCTCCTTCTTTCACAATTTTAAAGAACCAATTAAACAATAAGAAGGTCTCCTTAAATGAAGACATGTGTGAGATGTACGCATCGTTTTTAACGCGATAGTCATGGGATTGCTCCTTTTGATGCTAATCAAACTAAAACGAAGTTATAGGACTCCTAATCACTTCTTTCTTTGACAATTTTAGTGCATCAATGAAACAATAAGAAGGTCTCCTAAAATGAATACCTTTGTGGGATGTACGCTTGATTTTGAACACGATAGTCATGGGTTTCTCCTTTTGACGCTAATCAAACTAGAATGAAGTAATACAACTCTTAATAACCTCTTTCTTTGTAAATTTGAAAAAACCAATGAAACAATATGAAGGTCTCCCTAAATGAAGGCTTGTGTGAGATCTACACATCGTTTTGGACGCGATAGTAATGTGATTCCTCCTTTTGAGGCTAATTTCAACTAGAACGAAGTAATAGAACTCATAATCACCTATATTTTGACAATTTGAGAGAACTAATGAAACATTAAGGTCTCCCTAAATGAAGACTTGTGTGAGATGTACGGATCGTTTTGAAGGCACTGGTGACAGGATTGCTATTTTTGATGCTAATCAAACTAGAACAAATTCATAGGACTCATAATCACCTCTTTCTTTGACAATTTGAGAGACCCAATGAAATAATAAGAAAGTCTCCCAAGACTTGTGTGAGATGTACGCATCATTTTTAATGCGATAGTCATGGGATTGCTCCTTTTGATGCTAATCAAATTAGAACGAAGTAATAATACTCTTAATTCTTTCCCAATTTTAGAGAACAAATGAAACAATAAGAAGGTCTCCTTAAATGAAGACATGTGTAAGATTTACGCATTGTTTTTAAAGCGATAATCATGGGATTGCTTCTTTTGATGCTAATCAAACTAGAACGAAGTTATAAGACTCCTAATCACTTCTTTCTTTTACAATTTTAGTCGACCAATAAAACAATAAGAAGGACTCCCAAAATAAATACTTTTATGAGATGTACACTTGATTTTGAACCCGATTGTCATGGGTTTCTCCTTTTGACACTAATCAAACTAGAACGAAGTAATACAACTCTTAATCACCTCTTTCTTTGTAAATTTGAAAAAACCAATGAAATAATATGACGGTCTCCCTAAATGAAGACTTGCGTGAGATCTACGCATCGTTTTGGACGCTATAGTGATGTGATTGCTCCTTTTGATGATATATTCAATTAGAACGAAGTAATAGAACTTATAATCACCTATATTTTGATAATTTGAGAGACCTAATGAAACATTGAGAAGGTCTCCCAAAATGAAGACTTGTGTGAGATGTACGTCTCGTTTCACTAGTGACAGGATTGGTCCTTTTGATGCTAATCAAACTAGAACGAATTCATAGGACTCATAATCACCTCTTTCTTTGACAATTTGAGAGACCTAATGAAACAATAAGAAGGTCTCCCTAAATCAAGATATGTGTGAGATGTACGCATCGTTTTTAACGTGATAGTCATGGGATTGCTCTTTTTGATGCTAATCAAATTTGAACGAAGTAATAAAACTCCTAATCACCTCCTTCTTTCACAATTTTAGAGAATCAATGAAATAATAAGAAGGTCTTCTTAAATGAAGACATGTGTGAGATGTACGCATCGTTTTTAACGCGATAGTCATGGGATTGCTCATTTTGAAGCTAATCAAATTAGAACAAAGTTATAGGACTCCTAATCACCACTTTCTTTAAAAATTTCAGAGCACCAATGAAACAATAAGAAGGTCTCCCTAAATGAAGCCTTGTGTGAGATGTACACATGGTTTTTAACGCGATAGTAATGGGTTTGTCATTTTGACGCTAATCAAACTAGATCGATGTAATACAACTCTTAATTACCTCTTTCTTTGTAAATTTCAAACAACCAATGAAACAATATTAAGGTCTCCCTAAATAAATACTTGTGTGAGATCTACAAATCGTTCTGGACGCGATAGTGATGTGATTGCTCCTTTTGATGCTAATTTCAACTAGAACGAAGTAATAGAACTCATAATCACCTATATTTTGACAATTTGAGATAATTAATGAAACATTAAGAAGATCTCCCTAAATGAAGACTTGTGTGAGATGTACGGATCGTTTTGAAGGTACTAGTGATATGATTGCTCCTTTTGATGCTAATCAAACTAGAACGAATTCATAGGACTCATAATCACCTCTTTCAAAATTTTAGAGAACCAATTAAACAATAAGAAGGTCTCCTTAAATGAAGACATGTGTGAGATGTACGCATCGTTTTTAACGAGATAGTAATGGAATTGCTCCTTTTGATGCTAATCAAACTAGAACGAAGTTATAGGACTCCTAATCACTTCTTTCTTTGACAATTTTAGTCCACCAATGAAACAATAAGAAGGTCTCCCAAAATGAATACTTTTGTGAGATGTATGCTTGATTTTGAACCCGATAGTCGGGTTTTTTCTTTTGACGCTAATCAAACTAGAAAAACGTAATACAACTCATAATCACCTCTTTCTTTGTAAATTTGAAAAAACCAATGAAACAATATGACAGTGTCCCTAAATGAAGACTTGTGTGAGATCTACGCATCGTTTTGGACGTGATAGTGATGTGACTGAAAATTTTGATGCTATATTCAATTAGAACGAAGTAATAAAACTTATAATCACCAATATTTTGATAATTTGAGAGAACTAATGAAACATTAAGGTCTCCCTAAATGAAGACTTGTGTGAGACGTACGGATCGTTTTAAAGGCACTAGTGATAGGATTGCTCCTTTTGATACTAATCAAACTAGAACGAATTCATAGGAATAATAATCACCTATTTAAGGAGGTGATTTGGAGTTTTATTACTTCGTTCTAATTTGATTAGCATCAAAAGAAGCAATCCTAAGACTATCGCATTAAAAACGATGAGTACGCATCGTTTTTAACGCGATAGTCATAGGATTTCTCCTTTTGATGCTAATCAAATTAGAATGAAGTAATAAGACTCCTAATCACCTCCATCTTTCACAGTTTTAGAGAACCACTTTAACAATAAGAAGGTCTCCTTAAATGAAGACATGTGTAAGATGTACGCATCGTTTTTAACGCGATAGTCATGGGATTGCTCCTTTTGATGCTAATCAAACTAGAACGAAGTTATAGGACTCCTAATCTTTTCTTTCTTTGACAATTTTAGTGCACCAATAAAACAATAAAAGGTCTCCCAAAAAGAATACTTTTGTAAGATGTACGCTTGATTTTGAACCCGATAGTCATGGATTTCTTCTTTTGACGCTAATCAAACTAGCACGAAGTAATACAACTATTAATCACCTCTTTCTTTGTAAATCTACAAAAACAAATGAAACAATATGAAGGTCTCCTTAAATGAAAACTTGTGTGAGATCTACGCATCGTTTTGGACGCGATAGCGATGTGATTGCTCCTTTTGATGCTATATTCAAATAGAACGAAGTAATAGAACTTATAATCACCTATATTTTGATAATTTGAGAGAACTAATGAAACATTAAGAAGGTCTCCCTAAATGAAGACTTGTGTGAGATGTACGGATCTTTTTGAAGGAACTAGTGACAGGATTGCTCATTTTGATGCTAATCAAACTAGAACGAATTCATAGGACTTATAATCACCTCTTTCTTTGACAATTTTAGAGAACCAATGAAACAATAAGAAGGTCTCCTTAAATGAAGACATGTGTCAGATGTACGTATCGTTTTTAACACGATAGTCATGGGATTGCACCTTTTGATACTAATCAAACTAGAACAAAGTTATAGGACTCCTAATCACCTCTTTCTTTAAAAATTTTAGAGCACCAATGAAATAATAAGAAGGTCTCCCTAAATGAAGCCTTGTGTGAGATGTACACATGATTTTGAACGCGATAGTAATGGGTTTGTCGTTTTGACGCTAATCAAACTAGATCGATGTAATACAACTCTTAATAACCTCTTTCATTGTAAATTTGAAACAACCAAAGATACAATATTAAGGTCTCCCAAAATAAAGACTTGTACGAGATCTACGCATCATTTTGGGCGCGATAGTGATGTGATTGCTCCTTTTGATGCTAATTTCAACTAGAACGAAGTAATAGAACTCATAATCACCTAGATTTTTACAATTTGAGAGAACTAATGAAACATAAAGATCTCCCTAAATGACGACTTGTGTGAGATGTACGGATCATTTTGAAGGCACTAGTGATATGATTGCTCCTTTTGATACTAATCAAACTAGAACGAATTCGTAGGACTCATAATCACCTCTTTCTTTGATAATTTGATTGACCCAAGGAAACAATAAAAAGGTCTGCTTAAATCAAGACTTGTGTGAGATGTACGCGTCGTTTTTAACGCGATAGTCATAGGATTGCTCCTTTTGATTCTAATCAAATTAGAACTAAGTAATAAGACTCCTAATCACCTCCTTCTTACACAATTTTAGAGAACAAATGAAAAAATAAGAAAGTCTACTTAAATGAAGACATGTGCAAGATGTACGCATCGTTTTTAACGCGATAGTCATGGGATTGCTCCTTTTGATGCTAATCAAACTAGAACGAAGTTATAGGACTCCTAATCTTTTCTTTCTTTGACAATTTTAGTGCACCAATGAAACAATAAGAAGGTCTCCCAAAATAAATACTTTTGTGAGATGTACGCTTGATTTTGAACCCGATAGTCATGGGTTTCTCCTTTTGACGCTACTCAAACTAGAACGAAGTAGTACAACTCTTAATCACCTCTTTCTTTGTAAATTTGAAAAAACCAATGAAACAATATGACGGTCTCCCTAAATGAAGACTTGTGTGAGATCTACGCATCGTTTTGGACGCGATTATGATGTGATTGCTCCTTTTGATGCAATATTCAATTAGAACGAAGTAATAGAACTTATAATCACCTATATTTTGACAATTTGAGAGAACTAACGAAACATTAAGAAAGTCTCCCTAAATGAAGACTTGTGTGAGATGTACGGATCGTTTCACTAGTGACATGATTGCTATTTTTGATGCTAATCAAACTAGAACGAATTCATTGGACTCATAATCACCTCTTTCTTTGACAATTTGAGAGACCCAATGAAACAATAAAAAGGTCTCCCTAAATCAAGTCTTGTGTGAGATGTACACATCGTTTTTAACGGGATAGTCATAGGATTGCTCGTTTTGATGCTAATCAAATTAGAACGAAGTAATAAGACTCCTAATCACCTCATTCTTTCATAATTTTAGAGAACCATTTAAACAATAAGAAGATCTTCTTAAATGAAGACATGTGTGAGATGTACGTATCATTTTTAAAGCGATAGTCATGGGATTGCTTCTTTTGATGCTAATCAAACTAGAACGAAGTTATAGGACTCCTAATCACTTCTTTCTTTGACAATTTTAGTCCACCAATGAAACAATAAGAAGGTCTCCCAAAATGAATACTTTTGTGAGATGTACGCTTGATTTTGAACCCGATAGTCATGGGTTTCTCCTTTTGACGCTAATCAAACTAGAACAAAGAAATACAACTCTTAATCACCTCGTTCTTTGTAGATTTAAATAAACCAAAGAAACAATATGACGGTCTCCCTAAATGAAGACTTGTGTGAGATCTACGCATCGTTTTGGACGCGATACTGATGTGATTGCTCCTTTTGATGCTAATTTAAACTAGAACGAAGTAATAGAACTCATAATCACCTATATTTTGATAATTTGAGAGAACTAATGAAACATTAAGAAGGTCTCCCTAAATGAAACTTGTGTGAGATGTACGGATCGTTTTAAAGGCACTAGTGATAGGATTGCTTCTTTTGATGCTAATCAAACTAGAACAAATTCATAGGAATAATAATCATCTCTTTCTTTGACAATTTGAGAGACCCAATGAAATAACAAGAAGGTCTTCCTAAATCAAGACTTGTGTGAGATGTACGCTTCATTTTTAACGCGATAGTCATAGGATTGCTCCTTTTGATGCTAATCAAATTAGAACGAAGTAATAAAACTCCAAATCTCCTCCTTCTTTTACAATTTTAGAGAACCAATGAAACAATAACAAGGTCTCCTTAAATGAAGACTTGTGTGAGATGTACGCGTCGTTTTTAACGCGATAGTAATGGGATTGCTCATTTTGATGCTAATCAAACTAGAACGAAGTTATAGGACTCCTAATCTCCTCTTTCATTGACAATTTTAGAGCACCAATGAAACAATAAGAAGGTCACCCTAAATGAAGCCTTGTGTGAGATGTACATATGGTTTTGAACGTGATAGTAATGGGTTTGTCGTTTTGACGCTAATCAAACTAGATCGATCTAAAACAACCCTTAATCACCTATTTCTTTGTAAATTTGAAACAACCAATGAAACAATATTAAGGTCTCCCTAAAGAAAGACTTGTGTGAGATCTACGCATCGTTTTGGATGCGATAGTGATGTGATTTCTCATTTTGATGCTAATTTCAACTAGAACGAAGTAATATAACTCATAATCACCTATATTTTGACAATTTGAGAGAACTAATGAAACATTAAGAAGGTCTACCTAAATGAAGACTTGTGTGAGATGTACGGATCATTTTGAAGGCACTAGTGATAGGATTGCTCCTTTTGATGCTAATCAAACTAAAACGAATTCATAGGACTCACAATCACCTCGTTTTTGACAATTTGCGAGTCCCAATGAAACAATAAAAAGATCTCCCTAAATCAAGACTTGTGTGAGATGTACGCATCGTTTTTAACGCGATAGTCATAGGATTGCTCCTTTTGATGCTAATCAAATTAGAACTGTAACGATTGAGATTTTATAATTAATTTTAATATTTATTGAGATAAATAAATATTTTATTTGATTTATTTATTGAGTTAAATAAATAAATTATGTGATTTATGGAGTGATTTAATTAAGTGTTATATACTAATTAAATGAATGTGTAATATTTATTTAATTAATATTAATGTTATACTCTAGTTCTAATTTAATTGAGATAATTGAATTAGATGAATTATGTGATGAAGTGTTACATGGATTATAATTAGCGAGTAATTATAATTATGTGACAATTTTATGTGATTAATTGATGTTAGATTTTAATTGATTAAATTAGATGATTGATATTTCATTAATTAAAATGTGACATTAAAATATGTATTAAATAATTTGTTAAAATAAAAGAAAAAAGATTTTAAATGATTTTTACCAAACAAGGCTTTGCATTTGTTTTAAATCTATTCTACCAAACATGGCCTTAGTAATAATAACCTATTTTTTTAAAATAATGTTGTTTTGGCCAAACAAAGCCTTAAGGATTTTTGAATTTTGAAACTTATGTAACTGCTAAATTAATTAGGCTAATTAGTATTAGTTAGTACGCGTATTATATTATATTACATTAGTTCTATACTACGTTAGATTAATCCTAAGTCTAAACTAAGAGCAAAGAAGAAAGAAAAGAGCAGAGGAAAAAGAGAAAGTAGAGATGAGTTGGAGAAGAAGAGAAGGAAGAAGAAGCTTGTGAAGGCTAGAGTGAATCTTTATTTTCTTCTCATATCACCGAAAGGTAATCCATAATCTCTACTTTCATATTTTCAAAACTAGATTTAAGTTTCATGTTTTATTCTCTGTAAAAACTGAGTTTTCATGTAATAGCGTAAACATGGATGATATATATATATATATATATATATAGGTGGTGTTGTTCATGGTGAATTATATGGTTATCAATGATTTTCAGAAATCAAATTACTGTAGAAATATATTTTAACAGAAAATTCATATTTATATGAGTTCATATGGAATTTCATGAGTTTATATATTATGGGTGATTTTACATTGAGAAATTGGTATATGTTAGTATGTTGTTTAAAAAATTTCTATGATACTACCTTGAATCATGAGAATAAAGCATGTGTTATAAGTTGAATTGCTTAAGAATTTGATTACAGTGACTTATTTTGGAAAATATATGAGTTTTCATGAAAATGGCCAAATTGGATTTTTAAAACTTGTGATTATCATTGTTTAAATGGTTTTGTGTTGTGGAAGCATGTTATATATATGTATAATTGCATAGGTATGATTTACAATGTTTAAGTTACTGTAAATATCCATTTGTTGGCTTGTATGGGTTAATCGGTGAAGCAGAGTAACGTGGCTGTCTGCGTCTGGCCGAGTTGCTGCGCAGCTGCGCCGGCAGCAAGGCCAGGAGCAGCGCAGCTGCGCCGCTTGTCCTTCCCAGATCCTTACCCTGCGCAGCTGCGCCGGTGCCAAGGCCTGTGGCTGCGCAGCTGCGCCGTGCACAGTGCAGTAGCAGTGAGTTTTAGTCAAGTGTGCAATGTGTTGTTATGTTTTCATTACATTGTTGCTAAGATAATGAGCATGTATCTAGCTGCTATAACATGTGTTAACATGAAGTTGATAATTTCATAATTCGAGAAAAAGAAAGTTTTGAAAAAAAAACTAATATGGTATTTAAATTATAAACTATAATTGTTTAATTGTACAATAAGTTACTTAATTATAATTTATTAATTATAATTAAGAGTAAATGTTTAATTTAAATTTTAATTTTTGTGAAATTATAATGTATAGAAGTTGGTTTATTTTAATCAATTAGATGTTAATTTAAATTATAATTTATGTAATTATAATTTAATAAATGCATGTTTAATTATGGATTATAAATTGATAATTTCATGATTAATTATAATTTGTGTAATTAAAAGCATGATGTGGTTTAATTGATTATAATTATTATAATTTGTTTATAATTATAATTTGATTAAGTGTTTGAATTATAATTGTTTAATTATAATTTAGTTAAATACATAATTGATTTAATTAACTATGTGATAGTTGATTATTATTATTAGAGTGAGTTAACCATGATGGTTAACCACTTATGTGAATTAGTTACGTGTTAACTAATTTAGGTTATTGTGATTGAATATATATGTGTAGGAAGTATTAAAGTACGTGAATTGTGTTAAGTAGCTTGCGCTTGAGGCAAGTCTTCTAAACCTTAAACTCGTTAATTTTATGCAAGTTTTCTAAACCCTAATCTTGTATAATTTCTTGTGTTCATATATTCTTGTTAAGAATGTCCTTTTCTATTTCTGTATTAGACAATTGTTTATTTAATTAAAATGATCTTAACTTATTGTTCAAGTAAGATCCAGTTATTATTTTAAATGCTTTAAGTTGATTCTAAAGCATATGTTAATTCATAATTCTTTATTTATGAATTATTGGAAGTCGATTCAACTAATCCTTAGTTGATGAACGTGAATTCTAAATTACCCTTGTAAGCTTATCCAAACCAAACTTTCTTTGGTGCGGACTTGAATTCAAATTACTGAGTTGAACAACCCTATTTACTAGGGGAGGTTACTACGCATAACGTTAAGATGTTTGTGCACAATACATGGTACGAAGGGCTGATCCCCCTAAGTACGAGTTAAGGTCCATAGTATTATTGACTGTTAAAGGTTTAAATAGAAATATTTATAACCTAGGACAAGAGTTCAAAGGTCTTATGACACTCAGATAAATTCTATATTCGAATTTTAATGTTGATAGAGAATTATTATTCAATTCTTTATTGTTGAAGTAAGCTAAGTTATTCAGATTCTTTTTTTAGAATTCCTTTCATGTATATATTATTGTTAAACTCCAGTGAACTGTGGTTTGCTCACTCTTGCATTAAATAACAATTTCAGTTAAGGTTGATAACGCTGATGCTCCGTCTACGAGTAAGGGCAAGGGAAAGCAAAGCAAGTGAAGACTTGTTTTTATTTAATTGAGAATGATTGTAATAATTGAATGTTATGTTTTATTTCCGCACTTTATTGTATTCATTTCAAGGTTAGAGTAACCCTGGGAGTGATATGGAGAAGGTTGTAACCCTTGTTTTAAGGGAGATTTTATTAATAGTTGAATAAAGGTTGTAATTTATTTTAAGATATATTGGGTAGATGTTTGTTATAGTTAGAAAGTGAACACCAAATCATGTGGAAACGAAGTACCCGGATTTGGGGGTGTCACAAGAACGGAGTAATAAGACTCCTAATCACCTCCTTCTTTCACAATTTTAGAGAACAAATGAAACAATAAGAAATTCTCCTTAAATGAAGACATGTGTAAGATGTACGCATCGTTTTTAACGCGGTAGTCATGGGATTGCTCCTTTTGATGCTAATCAAACTAGAACGAAGTTATAGGACTCCTAATCTTTTCTTTCTTTGACAATTTTAGTGCACCAATGAAACAATAAGAATGTCTCCCAAAATGAATACTTTTGTGAGATGTATGCTTGGTTTTGAACCCGATAGTCATGGGTTTCTCCTTTTGACGCTAATCAAACTAGCATGAAGTAATACAACTCTTAATCACCTCTTTGTTTGTAAATTTGAAAAAACTAATGAAATAAAATGAAGGTCTCCTTCAATGAAGACTTGTGTGAGATCTACGCATCGTTTTGGACGCGATAGTGATGTGGTTGCTCCTTTTGATGCTATATTCAACTAGAACGAAGTAATAGAACTTATAATCACCTATATTTTGACAATTTGAGAGAACTAATGAAACATTAAGAATGTCTCCCTAAATGAAGACATGTGTGAGATGTACGGATCTTTATGAAGGCACTAGTGACAGGATTACTCCTTTTGATGCTAATCAAACTTGAACGAATTCATAGGACTCATAATCACCTATTTCTTTGACAATTTTAGAGAACCAATGAAATAATAAGAAGGTCTCCTTAAATGAAGACATGTATGAGATGTACGCATCGTTTTTAACACGATAGTTATGGGATTGCTCCTTTTGATACTAATCAAACTAGAACGAAGTTATAGGACTCCTAATCACCTCTTTCTTTGACAATTTTAGAGCACCAATGAAACAATAAGGTCTCCCTAAATGAAGCCTTGTGTGAGATGTACACATGATTTTGAACGCGATAGTAATTGATTTGTCGTTTTGACGCTAATCAAACTAGATCGATGTAATACAACTCTTAATCACCTCTTTTTTTGTAAATTTGAAACAACCAATGAAACAATATTAAGTTCTCCCAAAATAAAGACTTGTGTGAGATCTACGCATCGTTTTGGGCGCGATAGTGATGTGATTGCTCCTTTTGATGCTAATTTCAACTAGAACGAAGTAATAGAACTCATAATCACCTATATTATGACAATTTGAGATAACTAATGAAACATTAAGATCTCCCTAAATGACAACTTGTGTGAGATGTACGGATCATTTTGAAGGCACTAGTGATATGATTGCTCCTTTTGATGCTAATCAAACTAGAATGAATTCATAGGACTCATAATCACCTCATTTTTGGACAATTTTAGAGACACAAGGAAACAATAAAAAGGTCTGCTTAAATCAAAATTTGTGTGAGATGTACGCACCGTTTTTAACGCGATAGTCATATGATTTCTCCTTTTGATGCTAATCCAAATAGAACAAAGTAATAAGACTCCTAATCACCTCCTTCTTTCATAATTTTAGAGAACAAAAGAAACAATAAGAAAGTCTACTTAAATGAAGACATGTGTAAGATGTACACATCGTTTTTAATGCGATAGTCGTGGTATTGCTCCCTTTGATGCTAATCAAACTAGAACGAAGTTATAGGACTCCTAATCTTTTCCTTCTTTTACAATTTTAGTGCACCGATGAAACAATAAGAAGGTCTCCCAAAATGAATACTTTTGTGAGATGTACGCTTAATTTTGAACCTGATAGTCATGGGTTTCTCCTTTTGACGCTAATCAAACTAGCACGAAGTAATAAAACTCTTAATCACCTCTTTCTTTGTAAATTTAAAAAATGCAATGAAACAATAATAAGGTCTCCTTAAATGAAGACTTGTGTGAGATCTACACATCGTTTTGGACGCGATAGTGATGTGATTGCTCCTTTTGATGCTATATTCAACTAGAACGAAGTAATAGAACTTATACTCACCTATATTTTGACAATTTGAGAGAACTAATGAAACATTAAGAAGGTCTTTCTAAATGAAGACTTGTGTGAGATGTACGGATCTTTTTGAAGGCACTAGTGACAGAATTGCTCCTTTTGATGCTAATCAAACTAGAACGAATTCATAGGACTCATAATAACCTCTTTCTTTGACAATTTTAGAGAACCAATGAAACAATAAGAAGGTCTCCTTAAATGAAGACATGTGTGAGATGTACGCATCGTTTTTAACACGATAGTCATGTGATTGCTCTTTTTGATACTAATCAAACTAGAACGAAGTTATAGGATTCCTAATCACCTCTTTCTTTGACAATTTTAGAGCACCAATGAAACAATAAGAAGGTCTCCCAAAATGAAGCCTTTTGTGAGATGTACACATGATTTTGAACGCGATAGTAATGAGTTTGTCGTTTTGACGCTAATCAAACTAGATCGATGTAATACAACTCTTAATCATCTCTTTCTTTGTAAATTTGAAACAACCAATGAAACAATATTAAGGTCTCCTAAAATAAAGACTTGTGTGAGATCTACGCATCGTTTTGGGCGCGATAGTGATGTGATTGCTTCTTTTGATGCTAATTTCAACTAGAACGAAGTAATACAACTCATAATAACCTATATTTTGATAATTTGAGAGAACTAATGAAACATTAAGAAGGTCTCTCTAAATGAAGACTTGTGTGAGATGTACGGGTCGTTTTGAAGGCACTAGTGATAGGATTGCTCCTTTTGATGCTAATCAAACTAGAACAAATTCATAGGACTCACAATCACCTCTTTTTTTGACAATTTGCGAGTCCCAATGAAACAATAAGAAGGTCTGCCTAAATCAAGACTTGTGTGAGATATACGCATCGTTTTTTACGCGATAGTCATAGGATTGCTCCTTTTGATGCTAATCAAATTAGAACGAAGTAATAAGACTCCTAATCACCTCCTTCTTTCACAATTTTAGACAACAAATGAAATAATAAGAAAGTCTATTTAAATGAAGACATGTGTAAGATGTACGCATCGTTTTTAATGTGATAGTCATGGATTGCTCCCTTTGATGCTAAGCAAACTAGAACGAAGTTATAGGACTTCTAATCTTTTCTTTCTTTGCCAATTTTAGAGCACCAATGAAACAATAAGAAGGTCTCCCAAAATGAATACTTTTGTGAGATGTACACTTGATTTTGAACCCGATAGTCATGGGTTTCTCCTTTTGACTCTAATCAAACTAGAACGAAGTAATACAACTCTTCATCACCTCTTTCTTTGTATATTTGAAAAAATCAATGAAACAATATGACGGTCTCCCTAAATGAAGACTTGTGTGAGATCTACGCATCGTTTTGGACGCGATAGTGATGTGATTGCTCCTTTTGATGCTATTTTCAATTAGAACGAAGTAACAGAACTTATAATCACCTATATTTTGACAATTTGAGAGAACTAACGAAACATTAAGAAGGTCTCCCTAAATGAAGACTTCTGTGAGATATACGGATCGTTTCACTAGTGACATGATTGCTCCTTTTGATGCTAATCAAACTAAAACGAATTCATAGGACTCATAATCATATCTTTCTTTTACAATTTGAGAGACCCATTGAAACAATAAAAAGGTCTCCCTAAATCAAGACTTGTGTGAGATGTACGCATCGTTTTTAACGCGATAGTCATAGGATTGCTCCTTTTGATGCAAATCAAATTAGAACGAAGTAATAAGACTCCTAATCACCTCCTTCTTTCACAATTTTAGAGAACCAATTAAACAATATGAAGGTCTCCTTAAATGAAGACATGTACGAGATGTACACATCGTTTTTAACGCGATAGTCATGGGATTGCTCTTTTTGATGCTAATCAAACTAGAACGAAGTTATAGGACTCCTAATCACTTCTTTCTTTGACAATTTTAGTCCACCAATGAAACAAAAAGAAGGTCTCCCAAAATGAATACTTTTGGGAGATGTACGCTTGATTTTGAACCCGATAGTCATGGGTTTCTCCTATTGACGCTAATCAAACTAAAACAAAGAAATACAACTCTTAAACACATCTTTCTTTGTAAATTTGAAAAAACCAATGAAACAATATGACGGTCTCCCTAAATGAAGACTTGTGTGAGATCTACGCATCGTTTTGGACGCGATAGTGATGTGATTGCTCCTTTTGATGCTATATTCAACTAGAACGAAGTAATAGAACTTATAATCACCTATCTTTTGACAATTTGAGAGAACTAATGAAACATTAAGAAGGTCTCCCTAAATGAAGACTTGTGTGAGACGTACGGACCTTTTTCAAGGCACTAGTGACAGGATTGCTCCTTTTGATGCTAATCAAACTAGAACGAATTCATAGGACTCATAATCACATCTTTCTTTGACAATTTTAGAGAACCAATGAAACAATAAGAAGGTCTCTTTAAATGAAGACATGTGTGAGATGTATGCATCGTTTTTAACACGATAGTCATGGGATTGCTCCTTTTGATACTAATCAAACTAGAACGAAGTTATAGGATTCTTAATCACCTCTTTCTTTGACAATTTTAGAGCACCAATGAAACAATAAGAAGGTCTCCCTAAATGAAGCCTTGTGTGAGATGTACACATGATTTTCAACGCGATAGTAATGGATTTGTCGTTTTGACGCTAATCAAACTAGATCGATGTAATACAACTCTTAATCACCTCTTTCTTTGTAAATTTGAAACAACCAATGAAACAATATTAAGGTCTCCCAAAATAAAGACTTGTGTGATATCTACGCATCGTTTTGCGCATGATAGTGATGTGATTGCTCCTTTTGATGCTAATTTCAACTAGAACGAAGTAATAGAACTCATAATCACCTAGATTTTGACAATTTGAGAGAACTAATGAAACATTAAGATCTCCCTAAATGATGACTTGTGTGAGATGTTCGGATCGTTTTGAATGCACTAGTGATATGATTGCTCCTTTTGATGCTAATCAAACTAGAACGAATTCATAGGACTCATAATCACCTCTTTCTTTGACAATTTGTTAGAACCAAGGAAACAATAAAAAGGTCTGCCTAAATCAAGACTTGTGTGAGACATACGCATCGTTTTTAACGCGATAGTCAGAGGATTGCTGCTTTTGATGCTAATCAAATTAGAACGAAGTAATAAGACTCCTAAATACCTCCTTCTTTCACAATTTTAGAGAACAAATGAAACAATTAGAAAGTCTACTTAAAATGAAGATGTACGCTTGATTTTGAACCCGATAGTCATGGGTTTCTCATTTTGACGCTAATCAAACTAGAACAAAGAAATACAACTCTTAATCACCTTTTTCTTTGTAAATTTGAAAAAAATAATGAAACAATATGACGGTCTCCCTAAATGAAGACTTGTGTGAGATCTACGCATCGTTTTCGACGCGATTATGATGTGATTTCTCCTTTTGATGCTATATTCAATTGGAACGAAGTAATAGAACTTATAATCACCTATATTTTGACAATTTGAGAGAACTAACAAAACATTAAGAAAGTCTCTCTAAATGAAGACTTGTGTGAGATGTACGGATCGTTTCACTAGTGACATAATTGCTATTTTTGATGCTAATCAAACTAGAACGAATTCATAGGACTCATAATCTCCATTTTCTTGGACAATTTGAGAGACCCATTGAAACAACAAGAAGGTATCCCTAAATCAAGACTTGTGTGAGATTTACGCATCCTTTTTAACGCGATAGTCATAGGATTGCTCCTTTTGATGCTAATCAAATTAGAACGAAGTAATAAAACTCCAAATCACCTCCTTCTTTCACAATTTTAGAGAACCAATGAAACAATAACATGGTCTCCTTAAATGAAGACTTGTGTGAGATGTACACATCGTTTTTAATGTGATAGTTATGGGATTGCTCATTTTGATGCTAATCAAACTAGAACAAAGTTATAGGACTCCTAATCTTTTCTTTCTTTGACAATTTTAGAGCACCAATGAAACAATAAGAAGGTCTCCCAAAATGAAGCCTTGTGTGAGATGTACATATGGTTTTGAACGCGATAGTAATGGATTTGTCAATTTGACACTAATCAAACTAGATCGATGTAATACAACTCTTAATCACCTATTTCTTTGTAAATTTGAAACAACCAACGAAACAATATTAAGGTCTCCCAAAATAATGACTTGTGAGATATCTACGCATTTTTTTGGACGCGATAGTGATGTGATTGCTCCTTTTGATGCTAATTTTAACTAGAACAAAGTAATATAACTCATAATCACCTATATTTTTATAATTTGAGAGAACTAATGAAACATTAAGAAGATCTCCCTAAATGATGACTTGTGTGAGATGTACGGATCGTTTTGAAGGCACTAGTGATATGATTGCTCTTTTTGATACTAATCAAACTAGAACGAATTTATAGGACTCATAATCACCTATTTCTTTGACAATTTGAGAGACCCAATGAAACAATAAAAATGTATCCCTAAATCAAGACTTGTGTGAGACGTACGTACCATTTTTAACGCGATAGTCATAGGATTGCTGCTTTTGATGCTAATCAAATTAGAACGAAGTAATAAGACTCTTAATCACCTCCTTTTTTCAAAATTTTAGAGAACCAATTAAACAATAAGAAAGTCTACTTAAATGAAGACATGTGTGAGATGTACGCATTCTTTTTAACGCGATAGTCATGGGATTGCTCCCTTTGATGCTAATCAAACTAGAACGAAGTTTTACGACTCCTAATCTTTTCTTTCTTTGACAATTTTAGTGCACCAATGAAACAATAAGAAGATCTCCCAAAATGAATACTTTTGTGAGATGTACGCTTGATTTTGAACCCGATAGTCATGGGTTTCGTCTTTTGACGCTAATCAAACTAGAACGAAGTAATACAACTCTTAATCACCTCTTTCTTTGTAAATTTGAAAAAACCAATGAAACAATATGACGGTCTCCCTAAATAAAGAATTGTGTGAGATCTACACATCGTTTTGGACGCGATAGTGATGTGATTGCTCCTTTTGATGCTATATTCAATTAGAACGAATTAATAGAACTTATAATCACCTATATTTTGATAATTTGAGAGAACTAACGAAACATTAAGAAGGTCTCCCTAAATAAAGACTTGTGTGAGATGTACGGATTGTTTCACTAGTGACAGGAGTGCTCCTTTTGATGCTAATCAAACTAGAACGAATTCATAGGACTCATAATCACCTTTTTCTTTGACAATTTGAGAGACCCAATGAAACAATAAAAATGTCTCCCTAAATCAAGACTTGTGTGAGATGTACGCATCGTTTTTAACGCGATAGTCATAGGATTGCTCCTTTTGATGCTAATCAAATTAGAACGAAGTAATAAGACTCCTAATCACCTCCTTCTTTCACAATTTTAGAGATCCAATTAAACAATAAGAAGGTCTCCTTAAATGAACACATGTGTGAGATATACGCATCATTTTTAATGCGATAGTCATGGGATTGCTCCTTTTGATGCTAATCAAACTAGAACGAAGTTTTAGGACTCCTAATCTTTTCTTTCTTTGACAATTTTAGTGCACCAATGAAACAATAAGAAGGTCTCCCAAAATAAATACTTTTGTGAGATGTACGCTTGATTTTGAACCCGATAGTCATGGGTTTCTCATTTTGACGCTAATCAAACTAGAAAAAAGTAATACAACTCTTAATCACCTCTTTCTTTGTAAATTTGAAAAAACCAATAAAACAATATGACGGTCTCCCTAAATGAAGACTTGTGTTAGATCTACGCATCGTTTTGGACGCGATAGTGATGTGATTGCTCCTTTTGATGCTATACTCAATTTGAACAAAGTAATAGAACTTATAATCACCTATATTTTGTCAATTTGAGAGAACTAATGAAACATTAAGAAGGTCTCCCTAAATGAAGACTTGTGTGAGATGTATGGATCGTTTTGAAGGCACTAGTGATAAGATTGCTCCTTTAGATGCTAATCAAACTAGAACGAATTCATAGGAATAATAATCACCTCTTTCTTTGACAATTTGAGAGACCCAATGAAACAAGAAGAAGGTCTCCCTAAATCAAGACTTGTGTGAGATGTACGCATCGTTTTTAACGCGATAGTTATAGGATTGCTCCTTTTAATGCTAATCAAATTAGAACGAAGTAATAAGACTCCTAATCACCTCCTTCATTCACAATTTTAGAGAACCAATTAAACAATAAGAAGGTCTCCTTAAATGAAGACATGTGTGAGATGTACGCATCATTTTTAACGCGATAGTCATGGGATTGCTTCTTTTGATGCTAATCAAACTAGAACTAAGTTTTAGGACTCCTAATCTTTTCTTTCATTGACAATTTTAGTGCACCAATGAAACAATAAGAAGGTCTCCCAAAATAAATACTTGTGTGAGATTTACGCTTGATTTTGAACCCGCTAGTCATGGGTTTCTCCTTTTGGCGCTAATCAAACTAGAACAAAGTAATACAACTCTTAATCACCTCTTCCTTTGTAAATTTGAAAAAACCAATGAAACAATATGACGGTCTTCCTAAATGAACACTTGTGTTAGATCTACGCATCGTTTTGGACGCGATAGTGATGTGATTGCTCCTTTTGATGCTATATTCAATTAGAACGAAGTAATAGAACTTATAATCACCTATATTTTGTCAATTTGAGAGAAATAATGAAACATTAAGAAGGTCTCCCTAAATGAAGACTTGTGTGAGATGTACGGATCGTTTTGAAGGCACTAGTGACAGGATTGCTCCTTTTGATTCTAATCAAACTAGAACGAATTCATAGGACTCATAATCACCTCTTTCTTTAACAATTTGAGAGACCCAATGAAACAAGAAGAAGGTCTCCCTAAATCAAGACTTGTGTGAGATGTACGCATCGTTTTTAACGCGATAGTCATAGGATTGCTCCTTTTGATGCTAATCAAATTAGAACGAAGTAATAAAACTCCAAATCACCTTCTTCTTTCACAATGTTAGAGAACCAATGAAATAATAACAAGGTCTCCTTAAAAGAAGACTTGTGTGAGATGTACGAGTCGTTTTTAACGTGATAGTTATGGGATTGCTCATTTTGATGCTAATCAAACTAAAACGAAGTTATAGGACTCCTAATCACCTCTTTCTTTGACAATTTTATAGCACCAATGAAACAATAAGAAGGCCTCCCTAAATGAAGCCTTGTGTGAGATGTATATATGGTTTTGAACGCGAGAGTAATGGGTTTGTCGTTTTGACGCTAATCAAACTAGATCGATGTAATCCAACTCTTAATCACCTCTTTCTTTGTAAATTTGAAACAACCAATGAAACAATATTAAGGTTTCCTAAATAATGACTTGTGTGAGATCTACGCATCGTTTTGGACGCGATAGTGATGTGATTGCTCCTTTTGATGCTAATTTCAACCAGAACGAAGTAATATAACTCATAATCACCTATATTTTTACAATTTGAGAGAACTAATGAAACATTAAGAAGATCTCCCTAAATGACGACTTGTGTGAGATGTACGGATTGTTTTGAAGGCACTAGTGATATGATTGCTCCTTTTGATGCTAATCAAACTAGAACGAATTCATTGGACACATAATCACCTATTTCTTTGACAATTTGAGAGACCCAATGAAACAATAAGAAAGTCTCCCAAGACTTGTGTGAGATGTACGCATCGTTTTTAACGCGATAGTCATAGGATTGCTGCTTTTGATGCTAATCAAATTAGAACGAAGTAATAAGACTCCTAATCACCTCCTTTTTTCAAAATTTTAGAGAACCAATTAAACAATAAGAAAGTCTACTTAAATGAAGACATGTGTGAGATGTACGCATCGTTTTTAACGCGATAATCATTGGATTGCTCCTTTTGATGCTAATTAAACTAGAACGAAGTTATAGGACTTCTAATCACTTGTTTCATTGACAATTTTAGTGCACCAATGAAACAATAAGAAGGTCTCCAAAAATGAATACTTTTGTGAGATATACGCTTGATTTTGAACCCAATAGTCATGGGTTTCTCCTTTTGACGCTAATCAAACTAGAACGAAGTAATACAACTTTTAATCACCTCTTTCTTTGTAAATTTGAAATAACCAATGGAATAATATGAAGGTCTCCCTAAATGAAGGCTTGTGTTAGATCTACGCATCGTTTTGGAAGCGATAGTGATGTGATTGCTCCTTTTGTTGCTAATTTCAACTAGAACGAAGTAATAGAACTTGTAATCACCTATATTTTGATAATTTGAGAGAACTAATGAAACATTAAGAAGGTCTTCCTAAATGAAGACTTGTGTGAGATGTACGGATCATTTTGAAGGCACTAGTGATATGATTGCTCCTTTTGATGTTAATCAAACTAGAACGAATTCATAGGACTCATAATCACCTATTTCTTTGACAATTTGAGAGACCCAATGAAACAATAAAAATGTATCCCTAAATCAAGACTTGTGTGAGACGTATGCACCGTTTTTAACGCGATAGTCATAGGATTGATGCTTTTGATGCTAATCAAATTAGAACGAAGTAATAAGAGTCCTAATCACCTCTTTTTTTCAAAATTTTAGAGAACCAATTAAACAATAAGAAAGTCTACTTAAATGAAGACATGTGTGAGATGTACGCATCGTTTTTAACGCGATAGTCATGGGATTGCTCCCTTTGATGCTAATCAAACTAGAACGAAGTTTTAGGACTCCTAATCTTTTCTTTCTTTGAAAATTTTAGTGCACCAATGAAACAATAAGAAGATCTCCCAAAATAAATACTTTTGTGAGATGTACGCTTGATTTTGAACCCGATAGTCATGGGTTTCTCCTTTTGACGCTAATCAAACTAGAACGAAGTAATACAACTCTTAATCACCTCTTTCTTTATAAATTTGAATAAACCAATAAAATAATATGACGGTCTCCCTAAATAAAGACTTGTGTGAGATCTACACATAATTTTGGACGCGATATTGATGTGATTGCTCCTTTTGATGCTATATTCAATTAGAACGAAGTAATAGAACTTATAATCACCTATATTTTGATAATTTGAGAGAACTAACGAAACATTAAGAAGGTCTCCCTAAATAAAGACTTGTGTGAGATGTACGGATCGTTTCACTAGTGACAGGATTCCTCCTTTTGATGCTAATCAAACTAGAACGAATTCAAAGGACTCATAATCACCTCTTTCTTTGATAATTTGTGAGACCCAATGAAACAATAAAATGGTCTCCCTAAATCAAGACTTGTGTGAGATGTACGCATCGTTTTTAACGCGATAGTTATAGGATTGCTCCTTTTGATGCTAATCAAATTAGAACGAAGTAATAAGACTCCTAATAACCTCCTGCTTTCACAATTTTAGAGAACCAATTAAACAATAAGGTCTCCTTAAATGAAGACATGTGTGAGATGTACGCATCGTTTTTAACGCGATAGTCATGAGATTGCTCCTTTTGATGCTAATCAAACTAGAACGAAGTTTTAGGACTCCTAATCTTTTCTTTCTTTGACAATTTTTGTGCACCAATGAGACAATAAGAAGGTCTCCTAAAATAAATATTTATGTGAGATTTACGCTTGATTTTGAACCCGATAGTCATGGGTTTCTCCTTTTGGCGCTAATCAAACTAGAACAAAGTAATACAACTCTTAATCACCTCTTTCTTTGTAAATTTGAAAAAACCAATGAAACAATATGACAGTCTCCCTAAATGAACACTTGTGTTAGATCAACGCATTGTTTTGGACGCGATAGTGATGTGATTGCTCCTTTTGATGCTATATTCAATTAGAACGAAGTAATAGAACTTATAATCACCTATATTTTGTCAATTTGAGAGAACTAATGAAACATTAAGAAGGTCTCCCTAAATGAAGACTTGTGTGAGATGTACGGATCGTTTTAAAGGCACTAGTGATAAGATTGTTCCTTATGATGCTAATCAAACTAGAACGAATTCATAGGAATAATAATCACCTCTTTCTTTAACAATTTGAGAGACCCAATGAAACAATAAAAATGTCTCCCTAAATCAAGACTTGTGTGAGATGTACGCATCGTTTTTAACGCGATAGTCATAGGATTGCTCCTTTTGATGCTAATCAAATTAGAACGAAGTAATAAAACTCCAAATCACCTTCTTCTTTCACAAGGTCTCCTTAAAAGAAGACTTGTGTGAGATGTACGCGTCGTTTTTAACGCGATAGTTATGGGATTGCTCATTTTGATGCTAATCAAACTAAACGAAGTTATAGGACTCCTAATCTCCTCTTTCTTTGACAATTTTAGAGCACTAATGAAACAATAAGAAGGTCTCCCTAAATGAAACCTTGTGTGAGATGTACATATGACTTTGAACGCGATAGTAATGGGTTTGTCGTTTTGACGCTAATCAAACTAGATCGATGTAATACAACTCTTAATCACCTCTTTCTTTGTAAATTTGAAACAACCAATGAAACAATATTAAGGTCTCCTAAATAATGACTTGTGTAAGATCTACGCATCGTTTTGGACGCGATAGTGATGTGATTGCTCCTTTTGATGCTAATTTCAACCAGAACGAAGTAATATAACTCATAATCACCTATACTTTTACAATTTGAGAGAACTAATGAAACATTAAGAAGATCTCCCTAAATGACGACTTGTGTGAGATGTACGGATTGTTTTGAAGGCACTAGTGATATGATTGCTCCTTTTGATACTAATCAAACTAGAACGAATTCATTGGACTCATAATCACCTATTTCTTTGACAATTTGAGAGACCCAATGAAACAATAAAAAGGTATCCCTAAATCAAGACTTGTGTGAGATGTACGCATCGTTTTTAACGCGATAGTCATAGGATTGCTGCTTTTGATGCTAATCAAATTAGAACGAAGTAATAAAACTCCTAATCACCTCCTTTTTTCAAAATTTTAGAGAACCAATTAAATAATAAGAAAGTCTACTTAAATGAAGACGTGTGTGAGATGTACGCATCGTTTTTAACGCGATAATCATTGGATTGCTCCTTTTGATGCTAATCAAACTAGAACGAAGTTATAGGACTCCTAATCACTTCTTTCATTGACAATTTTAGTGCACCAATGAAACAATAAGAAGGTCTCCAAAAATGAATACTTTTATGAGATATACGCTTGATTTTGAACCCAATAGTCATGGGTTTCTCCTTTTGACGCTAATCAAACTAGAACGAAGTAATACAACTTTTAATCACCTCTTTCTTTGTAAATTTGAAATAACAAATGGAATAATATGAAGGTCTCCCTAAATGAAGGCTTGTGTTAGATCTACGCATCGTTTTGGACGCGATAGTGATGTGATTGCTCCTTTTGTTGCTAATTTCAACTAGAACGAAGTAATAGAACTTATAATCACCTATATTTTGACAATTTGAGAGAACTAATGAAACATTAAGAAGGTCTCTCTAAATGAAGACTTATGTGAGATGTACGGATCGTTTTGAAGGCACTAGTGATATGATTGCTCCTTTTGATGTTAATCAAACTAGAACGAATTCATAGGACTCATAATCACCTATTTCTTTGACAATTTGAGAGACCCAATGAAATAATAAAAATGTATCCCTAAATCAAGACTTGTGTGAGACGTACGCACCATTTTTAACGCGATAGTCATAGGATTGCTGCTTTTGATGCTAATCAAATTAGAACGAAGTAATAAGACTCCTAATCACCTCCTTTTTTCAAAATTTTAGAGAACCAATTAAACAATAAGAAAGTCTACTTAAATGAAGACATGTGTGAGATGTACGCATCGTTTTTAACGCGATAGTCATGGGATTGCTCCCTTTGATGCTAATCAAACTAGAACGAAGTTTTTGGACTCCTAATCTTTTCTTTCTTTGACAATTTTAGTGCACCAATGAAACAATAAGAAGATCTCCCAAAATGAATACTTTTCTGAGATGTACGCTTGATTTTGAACCCGATAGTCATGGGTTTCTCCTTTTGACGCTAATCAAACTAGAACGAAGTAATACAACTCTTAATCACCTCTTTCTTTGTAAATTTGAAAAAACCAATGAAACAATATGACGATCTCCCTAAATAAAGACTTGTGTGAGATCTACACATCGTTTTGGACGCGATTGTGATGTGATTGCTCCTTTTGATACTATATTCAATTAAAACGAAGTAATAGAACTTATAATCACCTATATTTTGACAATTTGAGAGAACTAACGAAACATTAAGAAGGTCTCCCTAAATAAAGACTTGTGTGAGATGTACGGATCGTTTCACTAGTGACAGGATTTCTCCTTTTGATGCTAATCAAACCAGAACGAATTCATAGGACACATAATCACCTCTTTCTTTTACAATTTGAGAGACCCAATGAAACAATAAGGTCTTCCTAAATCAAGACTTGTGTGAGATGTACGCATCGTTTCTAACATGATAGTCATGGGATTGCTCCTTTTGATGCTAATCAAATTAGAACGAAGTAATAAAACTCCTAATCACCTCCTTTTTTAACAATTTTAGACAACCAATGAAACAATAAGAAGGTTTCCTTAAATGAAGACATGTGTGAAACGAACTCATCGTTTTTAACGCGATAGTCATGGGATTGCTCCTTTTGATGCTAATCAAACGAAAATAAAGTTATAGGACTCCTAATCACCTGTTTCTTTGACAATTTTAGAGCACCAATGAAACAATAAGAAGGTCTCCCTAAATGAAACCTTGTGTGAGATGTACATATGGTTTTGAACGCGATAGTAATGGGTTTCTCATTTTAACGCTAATCAAACTAGATCGATGTAATACAACTCTCAATAACCTCTTTCTTTGTAAATTGGAAACAACCAATGAAACAATATTAAGTTCTCCCAAAATTAAGACTTGTGTGAGATCTACGCATCGTTTTGGACGCGATAGTGATGTGATTGCACCTTTTGATGCAAATTTCAACTAGAACGAAGTAATAGAACTCATAATCACCTATATTTTGACAATTTGAGAGAACTAATGAAACATTAAGAATATCTCCCAACATGAAGACTTGTGTGAGATGTACGGATCGTTTTGAAGACACTAGTGATATGATTGCTCCTTTTGATGCTAATCAAACTAGAACGAATTCATAGGGCTCATAATCACCTCTTTCTTTGACAATTTGAGAGACCCAATGAAATAATAAAAAGGACTTCCTAAATCAAGACTTGTGTGAGATGTACGCATCGTTTTTAACGCGATAGTCATAGGATTGCTTCTTTTGATGCTAATCAAATTAGAATGAAGTAATAAGACTCCTAATCACCTCCATCTTTCACAGTTTTAGAGAACCACTTTAACAATAAGAAGGTCTCCTTAAATGAAGACATGTGTGAGATGTACGCATCGTTTTTAACGTGATACTCATGAGATTACTCCGTTTGATGCTAATCAAACAAGAACGAAGTTATAGGACTCCTAATCACTTCTTTCTTTGACAATTTTAGTCCACCAATGAAACAATAAGAAGGTCTCCCAAAATAAATACTTTTGGGAGATGTACGCATGGTTTTGAACGCAATAGTCATGGGTTCCTCCTTTTTAACGCTAATCAAACTAGAACAAAGAAATACAACTCTTAATCACCTCTTTCTTTGTAAATTTGAAAAAACCAAAGAAATAATATGACGGTCTCCCTAAATGAAGACTTGTGTGAGATCTACGCATCGTTTTGGACGCGATAGTGATGTGATTGCTCTTTTTGATGCTAATTTCAACTAGAACGAAGTAATAGGACTCATAATCACCTATATTTTGACAATTTGAGAGAACTAATGAAACATTAAGAAGGTATCCCTAAATTAAGACTTGTGTGAGATGTACGGATTGTTTTGAAGGCACTAGTGATAGGATTGCTCCTTTTGATGCTAATCAAACTAGAACGAATTCATAGGAATAATAATCACCTCTTTCTTTGACAATTTGAGAGACCCAATGAAACAATAAGAAGGTCTCCCTAAATTAAAACTTGTGTGAGATGTACGCATCATTTTTAACGCGATAGTCATAGGATTGCTCTTTTTGATGCGAATCAAATTAGAACGAAGTAATAAAACTCCAAATCACCTCCTTCTTTCACAATTTTAGAGAACCAATGAAACAATAACAAGGTCTCCTTCAATGAAGACTTGTGTGAGATGTACGCGTCGTTTTTAACGCTATAGTCATGGGATTGCTCATTTTGATGCTAATCAAACTAGAACGAAGTTATAGAACTCCTAATTACCTCTTTCTTTGACAATTTTAGAGCACCAATGAAACAATTAGAAGGTCTCCCTAAATGAAGCCTTGTGTGAGATGTAAACATGGTTTTAAACGCGATAGTAATAGGTTTGACGTTTTGACGCTAATCAAACTAGAACGAAATAATACAACTCTTTATCACACTTTCTTTGTAAATTTGAAACAACCAATGAAACAATATTAAGGTCTCCCTAAATGAAAACTTGTGTGAGATCTACGCATCGTTTTGGACGCGATAGTGATGTGATTGCTCATTTGTATGCTAATTTCAACTAGAACGAAGTAATAGAACTCATAATCACCTATATTTTGACAATTTGAAAGAACTAATGAAACATTAAGAAGGTCTCCCTAAATGAAGACTTGTGTGAGATGTACGGACGTTTTGAAGGCACTAGTGATAGGATTGCTCCTTTTGATGCTAATCAAATTAGAACAAATTCATAGGACTCATAATCACCTCATTCTTTGACAATTTGAGAGACCCAATGAAACAGTAAGAAGGTCTTCCTAAATCAAGAATTGTGTGAGATGTACGCATCATTTTTAACGCGATAGTCATAGGATTGCTTCTTTTGATGCTAATCAAATTAGAACGAAGTAATAAGACTCCTAATCACCTCCTTCTTTCACAATTTTAGGGAACAAATGAAACAATAAGAAAGTCTTCTTAAATGAAGACATGTGTGAGATGTACGCATCGTTTTTAACGCGATAGTCATGAGATTGCTCGTTTTGATGCTAATCAAACTAGAACGAAGTTATAGGACTCCTAATCACTTCTTTTTTTGACAATTTTAGTGCACCAATGAAATAAAAAGAAGGTCTCCCAAAATGAATACTTGTGCGAGATGTACGCTTGATTTTGAACGCGATAGTCATGAGTTTCTCCTTTTGATGCTAATCAAACTAGAACGAATTAATACAACTCTTAACCACCTCTTTCTTTGTAAATTTGAAAAAACCAATGAAACAATATGAAGGTCTCCCAAAATGTAGACTTGTGTGAGATCTACTCATCGTTTTGGACGCGATAGTGATGGGATTGCTCCTTTTGATGCTAATTTAAACTAGAACGAAGTAATAGGACTCAAAATTATCTATGTTTTCACAATTTGAGAGAACTAATCAAACAATAAAAAGGTCTCCCGAATTGTTGAATTGTGTGAGATGTACGGATCGTTTTGAAGGCACTAGTGATACGATTGCTCCTTTTGTTGCTAATCAAACTAGAAAGAAGTCATAGGACTCATAATCATCTCTTTCTTTGACAATTTGAGAGAACCAATGAAACAATAAGAAGGTCTCCCTAAATCAAGACTTGTGTGAGATGTACGCATCGTTTTTAACGTGATAGCCATGGGATTGCTCCTTTTGATGTTAATCAAACTAGAACGAAGTTATAGGGCTTTATCACCTCTTTCTTTGACAATTTTAGAGCACCAATGAAACAATAAGAAAGTCTCCCTAAAAGAAGATTTATGTGAGATGTACACATGGTTTTAAACGCGATAGTGATGGGTTTCTCGTTTTGATGCTAATCTTACTAGAACGAAGTAATACAACTCTTAATCACCTCTTTCTTTGTAAATTTGAAACAACCAATGAAACACTATGAAGGTCTCCTTAAATGAATACTTGTGTGAGATCAACGCATTGTTTTGGACGCGGTAGTGATGGGATTGCTCATTTTGATGCTAATTTCAACTAGAACGAAATAATAGGACTCATAATCACATATATTTTGACAATTTGAGAGAACTAATGAAACAATAAGAAGGTCTCCTTAATTGAAGACTTGTGTGAGATGTACGCATGGTTTTGAATGCGATAGTCATGGGTTTCTCATTTTGACGCTAATCAAACTAGGACGAATTCATAGGACTCATAATCACCTCCTTCTTTGACAATTTGAGAGAACCAATGAAACAATAAGAAGGTCTCCCTAAATCAAGAATTGTGTGAGATGTACGCATCGTTTTTCACGCGATAATCATGGGATTGCTCAATTTGTTGCTAATCAAATTAAAACGAAGTAATAGGACTCATAATCATCTCTTTCTTTCATAATTTTAGAGAAGCAATGAAACAATAAGAAGGTCTCCTTAAATGAAGACTTGTGTGCAATGTACGCATCGTTTTTAATGCGATAGTTATGGGGTTACTCCTTTTGATGCTAATCAAACAAGAACGAAGTTATAGGACTCCTAATCACCTCTTTCTTTGATAATTTTAGAGCACCAATGAAACAATAAGAAGGTCTCCCTAAATGAAGACTTGTGTGAGATGTACGCATGGTTTTGAACTCGATAGTCATGGGTTTATCGTTTTAACGCTAATCAAACTAGAACAAAGTAATACAACTATTAATCACCTCTTTCTTTGTAAATTTGAAACAATATGAATGTCTCTCTAAATGCAGACGTGTGTGAGATCTACACATCGTTTTGGACGCAATAGTGATGGGATTGCTCCTTTTGAAGCTAATTTCAACTAGGACGAAGTAATAGGTCTCATAATCACCTATATTTTGACAATTTGAGATAACTAATGAAACATTAAGAAGGTCACCCTAAATGAAGACTTGTGTGAGATGTACGGATCGTTTAGAAGGCACTAGTGATAGGATTTGTGAGAACCCGAATTTTCAGATATTATTAAATAAGGATTTAATAAATAAAATTCTTAAACCGTGGGATGGGTTCGAATAAGAGTATATATATGAGATATGAGGTATGTGGTATTATATTACATAGGGTAATATGGACTATGTAATATGTGTTTTGTGATTTATAAATATATTATTAATATATATTTGTTATTTAGCGTAGAGACGATTCAGTGGAGATAGAGGAAGTGGATAAATTCCTATCGATATTAAATAATTTATATAATTATTTTATCATAATAAGTTGGTGACATTAAATAACCTTAATGTATAATCACCATATTCTTGTGTATGTGTATTAATAACTAGTATGTTTATAATATAGGTTATTAATAGCACTTAAGCTATCCGTGAATAGGTTTGGATAGTGAAGCATGAGTTAGTTAAGGAATTAACTAATAAGAATAAATATTGGTTAATTTAAGTTGAGAGTTATATTATGGAATAATATAATGAGAGTATTGAACCTTAATTAACTATGATGATATAGTACAGTGTTTAATTTACTTAAGTAAATGAGTGAATTAATTTGTGTGTTGAATATGTAATTATAGTTGGTACTTTTATATATATTACTTAGAATAGTAATATGTTAGAAAGTCTAATATACGAATAACGTTAAATATATATATATATATATATATATATATATATATATATATATATATACGTTATTAAAGGGAGATGGAAATCATTATATCTTTAAATGAATATTTGAAGAAATTGTTTTGGGAACAATTTATAGAAAAGAAAGAAAAATGGTTATTATATATTTTAATAAAAGATATTAAAATAATTTTTAATATTGAATTATTTTAATAAAAGGAGGAAATGTTATTTTTGAATAGTAACATTACCTTATATATTTTGTATAAGGTGTGATTGATTAATATGATAGATATATTACATATTTGCTATATGTAAATAAATTGATAGAAATAATTTCTTATAATAGAGAATAAACTTATTATCTATTTACTATATATAATATATGTACATGTGTCATACATATAGTTATTTGAAATTATATTAAGAATATTGTCTTGAGACAATAAGTAAATTATTTTCTAATAATGAATGTCTTTATTCGGAGAAAACATAATATTTATGTTATGGCAAAATACATAATTTCTAATGTATTTTTCAAGGGAGTTTAATTAATGAAAAGAAACTAAGTTATTTTTAATATATTAAATAACTTAAGTTATTATTTGATCGTGAATATTATTATTGGAATAATTAATAGAGTATATATTAATTATTATAAGCGTAAAAGTTATACTTATTATAAGTATAATTAATTGAAGTAGTTTAGCATTTTAATAGCTAGAGTTATTATATTACCGTAGAGGTTATATAGAATATTTGAATATTTTCATTCACGATATATTTATATATGTGAACCTTGTGATTTAATAGTTCTAATTATATTGAACATGTTATAAGTAGTAAGTGATAAGAATAAGAATAAGCTTAATGTAAGCTTGTGAAATATGCCTTGTGTGGCACGATAATAGATTCGGTAATGAATGATGGAAGAATTATTTAAACAATTAATCTATATTAATTGTTATTATAATAATATGTTGAATTATTATTATTGCGAGTGATAGCATGATAATAAGTATATTTGTTATAAATATAATAAGATTTATATTTATTGTGAAAATTAACTATATAAATGTTAATTAATTGTTATGGAAATTTTAATTCCATTGATTAATGAGAAATGGATTAATAAATATTATTATTAATTAATTGATGAGATAAGTAAATTACTTACTTCTATGTGCAAGCATGCGAATAAAATGTCTAGCGTATAATAACTAACTATATATTATATGAAGTGTGAAGTGTGGTACAATTATATTATATAGTGTGGTGCAACAATTATGTGACTATACTATATATAGGGACCATGTATCAAGATTTATTAAACTATGTGAGTTACATGAAATGTGGGTGTGACAATGTGTATATTAAGTATACAATAAAATAATATATCATGAATATATAGCAAACAATTATTGAATTAATGAAATTCAATAATAAAGGAGACAATACACTGTGATGATACCCGATAGAATTATATTCGGTAGAATGAAATGTACATGAATTTATATGTGCAAGTTAAAATTTACTACACGATAGTATTATTGGGACTACATTGTGACACATTAATTTATAACTTAAGTTATATAAAATGGAATGTGTATAACTTAAATATATATGGAATAAATATAAATAGCCTAAGTATATACTATATGTATACATATATAACATTAGTATGTGGGAAAACAAGTTGCTGAGTTCTCTCCTTGTCCAACATTGAGTGCCCATTTCTTCTTCACGTGAACCCACATGGCTACTCTACTCTTCTCAATTTCATCACAAGCTAGCTAATAATTGCAAAGGGTGTGGGATTCATGATGAGATTTACCAACTCTCAACCACCATTCCTTAACCATCATACAAACATACAATCTTTTGGTTTAATCTGAGGTGAAATTGCAATGTCTGGTTATTCGTTTGCCTATAAGTATAAGCTCTTCTCTTCTCATTTCTTTTGCTGGAAATTTTGGAGAATGTGAATAGAGAGTGAGTTATATACCAGTGTTAGCATTCTGAGATAACAGTGAGGGAATTTAGTGTAGCAGCATTGTGAGAACCATTGTAGCAACAATTTCAGTCAAAAGGTATAACTAACTGACATTTAATTCTCTGAAAATTCTAATTTCTTGATTCTTGAATTAAGCATAGATTTATTGATAACTTGATTGGAGTATGATTATTAGTTGCTATGCTAGCTTATAATCATGATAGAACTAATATATAGTGCTCATAATCGAATTGCTGTGGAAAATTTTGAGTTTGGGCTAAGTTCTGCCGAAGCAGGCTGTCCCTGCCCCTGGCCGGCCACCTGCGCAGCTACGCCAGTTTTGTACTGGCCAGTGGCGCAGCTGCGCCGGTACCAGACTTGAGTTGGGCAAGGCCCTGCGCAGCTGCACCAGTTTTGAACTGGGGAGCTGCGCAGCTGCGCCTGTCCCCTGTCCCAGTTTCTGGTTTTGGTTTCTGTTTCAGTTCTGTTAAGTGTTAACATGTGGCCACACTTGGAACAAGCATGTGAACATGATCAAACTATAGATATTAGTACATTACATGACATAAGCATGAATAATCATGATAGTGTACACGATTGATGAAAAACTTATAGTTTTAAACTTAAATTTATAGTTTTAAATATGAACGTTGACACATACGTGAGACGTGGACATTCTGATCTTGTGAAGATGTTAACATACTTTAACTACATATGATAAGAGCTTTAAAGTTGTCTTGTATGTGTCGAATTGTATCGTTCAAGTTTAAAATGATTTCAAAGGCGAACTTGAATATGTTTTCAAATCAAGTTGCATTAAGTATGAGTAGCTAGATTCTAAAGATTTAAGATGCCATATTTGTGTTTATTACGTCTCTAAATATGATTCGTATGTGATTGGATATATTGACAACTAACCAAGCATGAGTTCGAGCATGTTTTAAAGTGATAAACGAAGCATGTTTTTAAACTAATAACTATGATAGTTACATGTATGAAGAATGAATATTCATAAACATGCCCAACATGAGTTACATGAATACTTTATATGTTTAAAGAACTAGCACGATAAACTTTGTGATGTTCACGACCTCGAGTGGCCTTAAATTATTGAAATGTTGACTTAGAACCTATATCGTGTAAATTGAACGTGAAAAGGGTTGAATGAGCATGAAAGTATCCTTTAATATGAATACATGCTATGTAGGACCATATGTTAATACTTGAATCCAACTTCGACGGTTAATAGCATATATTTGCTTTATTATGGTCTTATGTGTTAGTAATGACAAATGAGAATGATTAACTCAAAAGATGGACTACACTAGCTATATGTAAATAGATTAGTGGTAGACAGGCATATATATATGTAGAGAATGGTAGTAAGTACGTATGGTTAAAGTATACTTATACGTACATAGTTATTATAAGAATACGATAAGAAAGTGAAACGAAGGTTCTAAGAACCAAGTTAGACAACAATGTAACATTTATTATTACATTGAGAATGTGTGGATACATATAACTGATGAGTGTGATCTCTATGGTTAATATAACTGTGTAGGGTTACACGAATCGCAAATATCTTAAGCAGTTAAGTCATAGTTGTTAAACTACGAATTAGGCAAGTCTTTCAGTTCCTATTTGATATATGAATTCAATAACTGTTAGTTGAATTATATTATGCTGTGATAATGTGAACTTATATATGAACTGTATATGAGATATAAATGAGATTGAAAGTTGATCTTTGATGATATACTTGTTATGTGAAAAGTAACATACGTAGTAAATATAAACTATTTATAAATGCATGAACTGAGTATGATGTTATATGCTATGTGATGCATGAGGACTGTTAGAATTGCTGAGCTGTCGAGCTCACTCTTGCAAATAACCACTTTTGCAGGTTAAGGATTCACGGTAAAGATTTCGTGCTTCTTGATTGATAAAGATAGATAGTATCGCATTGAAAAATATTACTTAGATTATTGTCTGGACCATATTTAGATTCTAGATGATGTACTCGATAGTTGCTTACACTGTTTAATACTTGTTGTATTGTAAGAATGCATTAATTAATACATAGAGGATATCGAGTTGAGTTGTAAATGTTTATAGGATAACTCAGATAAGAAGGAATCATATTATATAGTTGATTCAAGATTTGTAATTGGTATCAAAGTTATGGAATCAATAAAAAGATTTTTTATTCAAAGGATATTGAAAAGTTTAAATTATTCCGTATTTTAGTAATATCGAATATGATGTAAAGACGAGATCTTGGATATGAATAGAATTTATATTCTAAATTATAATAAACAATGTTATATTCTTTTACTAATGATTAAAAGATGTAATAGTTTGACGATAGTAGTATCGTGCACCGAATTCGAGGTTTCGAAGGAACGTGGATTTGAGGGCGTCACAGGATTGCTCCATTTGATGCAAATCAAACTAGAACGAATCAATAGGACTCATAATCACCTCTTTCTTTTACAATTTGAGAGACCCAATGAAACAATAAGAAGGTCTCCCTAAATCATGACTTATGTGAGATGTACGCATCGTTTTTAACGCGATAGTCATATGATTGCTCCTTTTGATGCTAATCAAATTAGAACGATTAATAAGACTCCTAATCACCTCCTTCTTTCACAATTTTAGAGAACCAATTAAACAATAAGAAGGTCTCCTTAAATGAAGACATGTGTGAGATGTACGCATCGTTTTTAACGCGATAGTCATGGGATTGCTCCTTTTGATGCTAATCAAACTAGAACGAGGTTATAGGGCTCCTAATCACTTCTTTCTTTGATAATTTTAGTGCACCAATGAAACAATAAAAAGGTCTTCCAAAATTAATACTTTTGTGAGATGTATGCTTGATTTTGAACTTGATAGTCATGGGTTTCTCTTTTTGACGCTAATCAAACTAGAACGAAGTAATACAACTCTTAATCACCTCTTTCTTTGTAAATATCAAAAAATCAATGAAATAATATGAAGGTCTCCCAAAATGTAGACTTGTGTGAGATCTACTCATCGTTTTGGATGCGATAGTGATGGAATTGCTCCTTTTGATGCTAATTTAAACTAGAACGAAGTAATAGGACTTATAATCATTTATGTTTTCAGAATTTGAGAGAACCAATCAAACAATAAGAAGGTCTCCCGAAATGTAGGCTTGTGTGAGATGTACGAATCGTTTTGAAGGCACTAGTGATACGATGGCTCCTTTTGTTGCTAATCAAACTAGAACGAAGTCATAGGACTCATAATCATCTCTTTCTTTGACAATTTGTGAGAACCAATGAAACAATAAGAAGGTCTCGTTAAATCAAGACTTGTGTGAAATGTATGCATCGTTTTTAACGCGATAGCCATGGGATTGCTCCTTTTGATGCTAATCAAACTAAAACGACGTTATAGGACTTAATCACCTCTTTCTTTGTCAATTTTAGAGCACCAATGAAACAATAAGAAAGTCTCCCTAAATGAAGACTTGTGTGAGATGTACACATGGTTTTGAACACGATAGTAATGGGTTTATCGTTTTGACGCTAATAAAACTAGAACGAAGTAATACAACTCTTAATCACCTCTTTCTTTGTAAATTTGAAACAACCAATGAAACACTATGAAGGTCTCCTTAAATGAATACTTGTGTGAGATCTACGCATCGTTTTGGATGAGATAGTGATGGGATTGCTCCTTTTGATGCTAAGTTCAACTAGAACGAAGTAATAGGACTCATAATCACATATATTTTGACAATTTGAGAGAACTAATAAAACAAAAAGAAGGTCTCGCTAAATGAAGACTTGTGTGAGATGTACGCATGGTTTTGAACGTGATAGTCATGGGTGTCTCATTTTGACGCTAATCAAACTAGAACGAATTCATAGGACTCATAATCACCTCCTTCTTTGACAATTTAAGAGAACCAATGAAACAATAAGAAGGTCTCCCTAAATCAAGACTTGTGTGAGATGTATGTATCGTTTTTAACGCGATAATCATGGGATTGCTCCTTTTGATGCTAATCAACCTAAAACGAAGTAATAAGACTCCTACTAACCTCTTTCTTTCACAATTTTAGAGAACCAATGAAACAATAAGAAGGTCTCCTTAAATGAAGACTTGTGTGAGATGTACGCAACGTTTTTAACGCGGTTGTCACGGGGTTGCTCCTTTCGATGCTAATCAAACTAGAACGAAGTTATAAGACTCCTAATCACCTATTTTTTGACAATTTTAGAGCACCAAAGAAACAATAAGGTCTCCCTAAATGAAGACTTGTGCGAGATGTACGCAAGGTTTTTAACTCGATAGTCATGGGTTTATCATTTTGACGCTAATTAAACTAGAACGAAGTAATACAACTCTTAATCACCTCTTTCTTTGTAAATTTGAAACAATATGAAGGTCTCCCTAAATGAAGACTTATGTGAGATTTACGCATCTTCTTCTTTTTGTTTGCTAATTAAAGCTGAAATTTTAACATTCTTGCCTTTGGAAGGAATAGATCCCAAGACCTCTTGGACTCAAAACCTTATGAGTAGTTATTTTAGCATTGAGCCAAAAAGGACTTGGTCTACGCATCGTTTTAAACGCAATAGTGATGGGATTGCTCCTTTTGATGATAATTTCAACTAGAATGAAGTAGTAGGACTCATAATCACCTATATTTTGATAATTTGACATAACTAATGTAACAATAAGAAGGTCTAACTAAATGAAAACTTGTGTGAGATGTATTGATCGTTTTGATGGCACTAGTGATAGGATTGCTCCTTTTGATGCTAATCAAACTAGAACGAATTCATAGGACTCATAATCACCTTTTTCTTTGACAATTTGAGAGACCCAATGAAACAATAAAAAGGTCTCCCTAAATCAAGACTTGTGTGAGATGTATGCATTATTTTTAACACGATAGATAGTCATAGGATTGCTCCTTTTTATGCTAATCAAATTAGAATGATTAAGAAAACTCCTAATCACCTTCTTCTTTCACAATTTTAGAGAACCAATGAAACAATAAGAAGGTCTCTGTAAATGAAGACATGTGTGAGATGTACACATCGTTTTTAACGCGATAGTCATGAGATTGCTCCTTTTGATGCTAATCAAACTATAACGAAGTTATAGGACTCTTAATCACTTCTTTCTTTGCCAATTTTAGTGCACCAATGAAACAATAAGAAGGTCTCCCAAAATGAATACTTTTGTGAGATGTACGCTTGATTTTGAACTTGATAGTCATGGGTTTCTCCTTTTGACGCTAATCAAACTAGAACGTAGTAATACAACTATTAATCACCTCTTTCTTTGTAAATTTGAAAAAACCAATGAAACAATATGAAGGTCTCCCAAAATGTAGACTTGTGTGAGATTTACTCATCGTTTTGGACGCAATAGTGATGGAATTGCTCCTTTGGATGCTAATTTAAACTAGAATGAAGTAATAGGACTCATAATCATCTATGTTTTCATAATTTGAGAGAACCAATCAAACAATAAGAAGGTCTCCCGAAATGTAGACTTGTGGGAGATGTACGGATCGTTTTGAAGGCACTAATGATGCGATGGCTCCTTTTGTTGATAATCAAACTAGAACGAAGTCATAGGACTCATAATCATCTCTTTCTTGAACAATTTGAGAGAACCAATGAAAAAAAAATAAGGTCTCATAAATCAAGACTTGTGTGAGATGTACGCATTGTTTTTAATGCGATAGTCATGGGATTGCTCCTTTTGATGCTAATCAAACTAGAACGAAGTTATAGGACTTAATCACCTCTTTCTTTGACAATTTTAGAGCACCAATGAAACAATAAGAAAGTGTCCCTACATGAAGACTTGTCTGAGATGTACACATGATTTTGAACGTGATAGTCATGGGTTTCTCATTTTGACACTAATCAAACTAAAACGAAGTAATACAACTCTTAATCACCTCTTTCTTTGTAAATTTGAAACAACCAATGAAACACTATGAATGTCTCCTTAAATGAAGACTTGTGTGAGATCAACTCATAGTTTTGGACGCAATAGTGATGGGATTGCTCCTTTTGATGCTAATTTCAACTAGAACGAAGTAATAGGACTCATAATCACATATATTTTGACAATTTGAGAGAACTAATGAGACAATAAGAAGGTCTCCCTAAATGAAGACTTGTGTGAGATGTACGCATGGTTTTGAACGCGATAGTCATGGGTGTCTCATTTTGACGCTAATCAAACTAGAACGAATTCATAGGACTCATAATCACCTCTTTCTTTGACAATTTTAGAGAACCAATGAAGCAATAAGAAGGTCTCCTAAAATGAATACTTTTGTGAGATGTACGCTTGATTTTGAACCCGATAGTCTTTGGTTTCTCCTTTTGACACTAATCAAACTAGAACGAAGTAATACAACTCTTAATCACATCTTTCTTTGTAAATTTGAAAAAACCAATAAAACAATATGAAGGTCTCCCAAAATGTAGACTTGTGTGAGATCTACTCATCGTTTTGGACGCGATTGTGATGGAATTGCTCCTTTCTTTTTTCTTTTTTTTTTGTTATTGTGGAGTTTCCAACCCGCGGGTCGACTAATCTCCACAGCCCGATACCAGAGCGGTTTGCTACCCGACTAACGTCAGGGGTACCGTGGCCATACGAAAGGCTTTGAGTCCCTCTTGGCTCAATGGTAAATCAAATACACATAAGGCTTTGAGTCCAAGAGATCTTGGGATCCATTCCCGCCCAAGGAAGAAATGTTAAGATTTCAGCTTAAATTAGCAAAAAAAATAAAATAAGAATGTCTCCCTAAATCAAGACTTGTGTGAGATGTATGCATCGTTTTTAATGCGATAGTCATAGGATTGCTCCTTTTGATGCTAATCAAATTAGAACGAACTAATAAAACTCCTAATCACCTCCTTCTTTTACAATTTTAGAGAACCAATGAAAAAATAAGAAGGTCTCCCTAAATCAAGACTTGTGTGAGATGTACGCATCGTTTTTAACGCGATAGCCATGGGATTGATCCTTTTGATGCTAATCCAACTAGAACGAAGTTATAGGACTTGATCACCTCTTTCTTTGAAAATTTTAGAGCACCAATGAAACAATAAGAAAGTCTCCCTAAATGAAGACTTGTGTGAGATGTACACATGGTTTTGAACGCGATAGTAATGGGTTTGTCGTTTTGACGCTAATCAAACTAGAACGAAGTAATATAACTCTTAATCACCTCTTTCTTAGTAAATTTGAAACAACCAATGAAACAATATTAAGGTCTCCCTAAATGAAGACTTGTGTGAGATCTACTCATCGTTTTGGACGCGATAGTGATGTGATTGCTCCTTTTGATGCTAATTTTAACTAAAACGAAGTAATAGAACTCATAATCACCTATATTTTGACAATTTGAGAGAACTAATGAAACATTAAGAAAGTCTCCCTAAATAAAGATTTGTGTGAGATGTACGGATCGTTTTGAAGGCACTAGTGATAGGATTGCTCCTTTTGATGCTAATCAAACTAGAACGAATTCATAGGACTCATAATCACCTCTTTCTTTGATAGTTTGAGAGACCCAATGAAACAATAAGAAGGTCTCCCTAAGTCAAGACTTGTGTGAGATGTACGCATCGTTTTTAACGCGATAATAATAGGATTGCTCCTTTTGATGCTAATCAAATTAGAACAAAGTAATATGACTCTTAATCACCTCCTTCTTTCACAATTTTAGAGAACCAATGAAACAATAAGAAGGTCTCCTCAAATGAAGACATGTGTGAGATGTACGCATCGTTTTTAATGCGATAATCATAGGATTGCTCTTTTTGATGCTAATCAAAGTATAACGAAGTTATAGGACTCCTAATCACTTCTTTCTTTGAGAATGTTAGTGCACCAATGAAACAATAAGAAGATCTCCCTAAATAAATACTTGTGTGAGATGTACTCATGGTTTTGAACGCGATAGTCATGGGTTTCTCGTATTAACGCTAATCAAACTAGAACGAAGTAATACAACTCTTAATCACATCTTTCATTGTAAATTTGAAACAACTAATGAAACAATATTAAGGTCTCCCTAAATGAAGACTTGTGGGAGATCTACGCATCGTTTTGGACGCGATAGTGATGGGATTGCTCCTTTTGATGCTAATTTCAACTAAAACGAAGTAATAGGACTCATAATCACCTATATTTTGACAATTTGAGAGAACTAATGAAACTTTAAGAAGGTCTCCCTAAATGAAAACTTGTGTGAGATGTACGGATCGTTTTGAAGACACTAGTGATAGAATTGCTCCTTTTGATGCTAATCAAACTAGAACGAATTCATAGGACTTATAATCACCTCTTTCTTTGACAATTTGAGAGACCCAATGAAACAATAAGAATGTCTCCCTAAATCAAGACTTGTGTAAGATGTACGAATCGTTTTTGTAACGATTGAGATTTTATATTAAATTTTAAATATTTATTGAGTTAAATAAATATTTTACGTGATTTATTTATTGAGTTAAATAAATAAATTATGTGATTTATGGAAGCGATTTAATTAAGTGTTATATATTAATTAAATGAATGTGTAATGTTTATTTAATTGATGTATATTTTATATTATAGTTCTAATTTAATTGAGAGAATTAAATTAGATGAATTATGTGATGAAGTGTTACATGAATTATAATTAGCGAGTAATTATAATTATGTGATAATTTTATGTGATTAATTGATGTTAGATTTTAATTAATTAAATTAGTTGATTAATATTTAATTAATTAAAATGTGACATTCAAGTATGTGTTAAATGATTTGCTAAAATAAAGAAAAGGTTTTAAATTATTATGCCAAACAAGGCCCTTGTATTTGTTTTAAACCTATTTCTACCAAACAGGGCCCTAACTATCAAAAAGTTATTTTTTAAATAAATTGTTACCAAACAATACCTTAGCATTAATAATCTGTTTTTAAAAATAACCTTGTTTTGCCAAACAAGGCATTGTGATTTTTGAATTTTTGTAACTTACATAATAAATGTATTTATTATATATATTAAGTAATTAGCAGTTACATATATATCATTAGTATACGTATATTATATCAGTTATAATATATCTAAACTACGTTAGTTTTTCCTAAGTCTAAACTAAGAACTAAGAAGAAAAGAGAGCAGAGAAAAGGAAGAGCAGAGAAGAGAAAAGAGGAAGAAGAATTGTTAGAATTGAACTCACATTTCTTTCTCTTTCAATCTATTAACAAAAGGTATTATCTATAATCTCTAATTATTATAGAACTCAATTCATATGTTTCATATATTTTATTCTCTATCAAAAGTTGAGTTTTCATGAAGTTGTATAATTATGACTATGTATATATGATGTTCATATGTTTTCATATGTAATTGTGTGCCATGGAAAGATTTTCAAAATACAATTGTTGTAAAAATCAATTTTAAAGTTATGATCCTTACATTTTCATTCTCTGTAAAACATGTTTTGAAAGTTGTATAGCATGATGGATATATATATATATATTCATGAATTAAACAACTAATTAAGCATATCATCACATATAGACATGATATGAACACAATTATATATATATATATATATATATATATATATATATATGATATAATGGAGAATTTATGTTTTTCAAAAGTCACAGTGAAGTGTCTGGGAAAAATAAAGTTTCTCATAGAAATCAAAATATATGTTGATTGTTGATTTTTGTATAAATTAATTGTGAAATATGTTATTATATTTAGAAATTAGTTGATTGGAATTGTGAGAATTGGTTTTAAAACAAATTCGCAGTGTTCAATTTCATCTAGAACACTGACATTGGTATTTTCTTTAAATTTTTGTAAAAATTAAGAGTTGTAATCTTGCTAATTGATGTATTAGTGTGTTCAAAACATGCTAGAAGCTTTGCACTTTGTTTCTGTAAAGTTTTATATGAAAATTGTTGGCTGAATTGAGAACTCATTGTAGAGAATTAAGACAATTTGGCTTTTCTCTGCACTGTTCGCGAAGTTGCTCTGTTTCTGTCCGCTGCCGGCGCAGCTGCGCAGGCAGTAAGGGTAGAAGCGGCGCAGCTGTGCCGCTGGGTTTTCACAGGTTTGGCCCCTGCGCAGCTGCGCCGGTGCCAAGGCTAAAGGTGGCACAGCTGCGCCGTGTCCCGGGCAGTGGCATTGACTTTCGTTTTTGTGCAGTGTTAATTCTAAGCTTAGTTTAGTTATTCTATGACAATGAGCATGTATCTAGCTGCTATAACATGTGTTATAATTTGAGAAAAAGGAAGTTTTGAAAAACTAATATGGTATTTAAATTATAAACTATAATTGTTTAATTGTACAATAAGTTACTTAATTATAATTTTATTAATTAAAATTAAGAGTAAGTGTTTAATTTAAATTATAATTTTTGTGAAATTATAATGTATAGAAGTTGATTTATTTTAATCAATTAGATGTTAATTTAAATTATAATTTATGTAATTATAATTTAATAAATACATGCTTAATTATGGATTATAATTGATAATTGCATGATTAATTTTAATTATAATGCATGATATAGTCTAATTGATTATAAATTATAAATTGTTTATAATTTAAAAGTTAATTATAATTTAAGTAATTATAATTTGATTAAGTGTTTGAATTATAATTGTCTAATTATAATTTAGTTAAATACATAATTGATTTAATTAACTATGTGATAGTTGATTATTATTATTAGAGTGAGTTAACCATGAGGGTTAACCACTTATGTGAATTAGTTACGTGTTAACTAATTTAGGTTATTGTGATTGAATATATATGTGTAGGAAGTATTAAAGTACGTGAATTGTGTTAAGTAGCTTGCGCTTGAGGCAAGTCTTCTAAACCCTAAACTCGTTAATTTTATGCAAGTTTTCTAAACCCTAATCTTGTATAATTTCTGGAATTCATATATTCATTATTGAGAATTTCCTTTCCATTTCTATATTGGACAATTGTTTAATTGAAATGATCTTAACTTATCGTTCAAGTAAGATCCAGTTATTATTTTAAATGCTTTAAATTTACTTCTAAAGCATATGTTAATTCATAACTCTTTTATTTATGAATTATTGAAAGTCGATTCAACTAATCCTTAGTTGATGAACGTGAATTCTAAATTACCCTTGTAAGCTTATCCAAACCAAACTGTCTTTGGTGCGGACTTGAATTCAAATTACTGAGTTGAACAACCCTATTTACTAGGGAAGGCTACTACGCATAGCGTTAAGATGTTTATGCACAATACATGGTACGAAGGGCTGATCCCCCTAAGTACGAGTTAAGGTCCATAGTCTTATGACTGTTAAAGGTTTAAATAGAAATATTTATAACCTAGGACAAGAGTTCAAAGGTCTTATGACTCTCAGATAAATTCTATATTCGAATTTTAATGTTGATAGAGAATTATTATTCAATTCTTTATTATTGAAGCAAGCTAAGTTGTTCAGATTCTTTTAAATATATCCTTTCATGTCTATATTATTGTTAAACTCCAGTGAGCTGTGGTTTGCTCACTCTTACATTAAATAACAATTTCAGTAAAGGCTGATAATGCTGATGCTCCGTCTACAAGTAAGGGCAAAGGAAAGCAAAGCAAGTGAAGACTTGTTTTAATTATTTTGAAATGATTGTAATGAGACAGAAATGTTATGTTTCCGCACTTTATTATTTCATGTAGGGTTTAGAGTAAACCGGGATTATTTTAAAAAAAGTTATAACCCTTGTTGTAAGGGAGATTTATTTATTTTAATTTAAGTTGTAGTTTGTTTTGCATTATTCATTGGGTAGATGTATGTTATATTAGAAAGTGAACACCAAATCATGTGGAAACGAAATACCCGGATTTGGGGGTGTCACAGTTTTTAACGCGATAGTCATAGGATTGCTCCTTTTGATGCTCATCAAATTAGAACGAAGTAATAAAACTCCTAATCACCTCCTTTTTTCACAATTTTAGAGAACCAATGAAACAATAAGAAGGTCTCCTTAAATGAAGACTTGTGTCAGATGTACACATCGTTTTTAATGCGATAGTCATGGGATTGCTCCTTTTGATGCTAATCAAACTAGAATGAAGTTATAGGACTCCTAATCACCTCTTTCTTTGACAATTTTAGAGCACCAATAAAACAATAAGAAGGTCTCCTTAAATGAAGACGTGTGTGAGATGTACACATCGTTTTTAATGCGATAGTCATGGAATTGCTCCTTTTGATGCTAATCAAACTAGAACGAAGTTATAGGACTTCTAATCACCTCTTTCTTTGTCAATTTTAGAGCACCAGTGAAACAATAAGAAGGTCTCCCTAAATGAAGCCTTGTGTGAGATGTACATATGGTTTTATCGTTTTGACGTTAATCAAACTAGAACGAAGTAATACAACTCTTAATCACCTCTTTCTTTGTAAATTTGAAACAACCAATGAAACAATATTAAGGTCTCCCTAAATCTACTTGTGTGAGATTTACGCATCATTTTGGATGCGATAGTGATGTGATTACTCCTTTGGATGCTAATTTCAACTTGAACGAAGTAATAGAACTCATAATCACCTATATTTTGACAATTTGATAGAACTAATGAAACATTAAGAAGGTCTCCCTAAATGAAGACTTGTGTGATAGTATTGCTAATTTTGATGCTAATCAAACTAGAACGAATTCATAGGACTCATAATCACCTCTTTCTTTGACAATTTGAGAGACCCAATGAAACAATATGAAGGTCTCCCTATATCAAGACTTGTGTGAGATGTACGCAACATTTTTAACGCGATAGTCATAGGATTGCACCTTTTGATACTAATCAAATTAGAACGAATTAATAAGACTCCTAATCAACTCCTTCTTTCACAATTTTAGAGAACCAATAAAACAATAATAAGGTCTCCTTAAATGAAGACATGTGTGAGATGTACACACCGTTTTTAACGCGATAATCATGGGATTGCTCCTTTTGATGCTAATCAAACTAGAACGAAGTTATAGGACTCCTAATCACTTCTTTCTTTAACAATTTTAGTGCACCAATGAAACAATAAGAAGGTCTTCCTAAATGAATACTTGTGTGAGATGTACGCATGGTTTTGAACGCGATATTCATGGGTTTCTTGTTTTGACCCTAATCAAACTAGAACAAAGTAATTCAACTCTTAATCACCTCTTTCTTTGTAAATTTGAAACAACTAATGAAACATATTAAGGTCTCGAATTTATATTCGCGTGGCCATGGACTGCCAATGCAAGCTGATGCGTAAGGCAAAACGGTTGTGTCCGGCCCGGGTGATTAGTCCGACCCACGGGTTGGAAAACACCATGTTAGCAAAAATAAAAAATTATTACGGTCTCCCTAAATAAAGAGTTGTGTGAGATCTATGCATCGTTTTGGACGCGATAGTGATGGGACTGCTCTTTTTGATGCTAATTTCAATTAGAACGAAGTAATAGGACTCATAATCACCTATATTTTGATAATTTGAGTGAACTAATGAAACATTAAGAATGTCTCACTAAATGAAGACTTGTGTGAGATGTACGGATCGTTTTGAAGGCACTAGTGATAGGATTGCTGTAACAATTGAGATTTTATATTTAATTTTAAATATTTATTGAATTAAATAAATATTTATGTGAATTAGTTATTGAGTAAATAAATAGATTAAGTAATTTATGGTAATGATTTAATTGAGTGTTACATATTAATTTAATGAATGTTATTTAATTGATATGTATATATATTAATGTTATATTATAGTTCTAATTTAATTGAGATAATTGAATTAGATGAATTATGTGATGAAGTGTTACATGAATTATAATTAGCGAGTAATTATAATTATGTGTGGCAAATTTTATGTGATTAATGGATGTTAGATTTTAATTGATTTAATTAGATGATTAATATTTAATTGATTAAAATATGACATTAAAGTATGTGTCAAAATGATTTATTAAAATAAAAGGAAAAGAATTTTTAAATGGTTTTTACCAAACAAGGCCCTTGTACTTGTTTTAAACCTATTTCTACCAAACAGGGCCTTAACTATCAAAAAGCTGTTTTTAAATAAACTGTTTACCAAACATGGCCTTAGAATTAATAATCAATTTTTGAAAATAACCTTGTTTTGCCAAACAAGGCATTGTGGTTTTTGAATTTTGTAACTTATATAATAAATGTATTTATTATATATATATATATTAAGTAATTAGCAGTTACATATATATCATTAGTATACGTATATTATATCAGTTATAATATATCTATACTACGTTAGATTAGAAGTTAGTTTGTAAAGCTAAGAACAAAAAGAGAAAAGAAGAGCAGAGAAGTTAGAGAAGAGAAGGAAGAAGAAACTTGTGAAGGCTAGAATTAGTCATTGTATTCTTCTCCAATCATCAAAAAGGTAATTAATATATTATAGTTTTAAAGAATTGTGAACAGTTGTTCTTCATTGTTTTGAGTTTCTGTAAATTTAGTTTTATGTGAATTTCATGAAATTATGTAATCATGAATTTTATATATATGTATTGTATCCATGTGGTGATTGTGGTAATTATATGACATAAGAGGATTTTCAAAAATCAAATTACTGTAGAAATATATTTTTAACAGAAAATTCATGTTTATATGAATTCATATGGAATTTCATGAGTGTGGTTAATGTTAATTGAGAAATTCATGCAATTGGTATGTGTTAATATGCTTATTAAGTAATTTCTGGATGTTATCTTCAACTTCGTATGTAATGCATGTATATAAGTTCGAATTGATGGAGAAAAATAGTTATAGTGAATTATTTTATGAAAAATATGAGTTTTCATGAAAATGGCCAAATTAGATTTTAAAATTTGTGATTATCATTGTTTAGATGGTTTTGTGTTTTAGAAGTATGTTATATATATGTATTATTGCATAGGTATGATTTACAATGTTTAAGTTACTGTGAATTACCGATTGTTGGCTTGTATGGGTTAATCAATGAAGCAGGGTGTCGTTGCTGTCTGCCTCTGTCCGTGTTCCTGCGCAGCTGCGCCGGTAACACATCCAGAAGCAGCGCAGCTGCGCCGGCTGCCTTTCCCAGAATCCTTCCCTGCGCAGCTGCGCCGGTTATAGGGCAGCTGGCTGCGCAGCTGCGCCGAGCACAGTGCTTAGGCAGTGAAGGTTAGCTAATTGTGCAGTGTTGATTTTGAACCTAGTTTAATTATGCTATGACAGTGAGCATGTATCTAGTTGCTACAACATGTTGTTAACATAAATTTGACAAATTTATATTGAGAAAAGAAAATAGGTTTGAAAACCTTAACGTATGATTTGAATTATTATTTAAATGTGATATATGATTATAATTTAAATAAATATAATCAAAAGTAAATGTTTATTTTAAATTATAATTAAATTATAATGAATAAAGGTTAATTTATTAGATGTTAATTTAAATTATAATTTATATAATTATAATTTAATAAATGCATGTTTAATTGTGGATTTTAAATTGATAATTACATAATTAATTATAAATTGTGTAATTATAATGCATGGTATAGTTTAAGTAATTATTAATTAAATTGATAATTACATGATTAATTATAAATTGTGTAATTATAAATGTATGAATGTAGTTTAATTGGTTTTAAATTATAATTATTTATAATTTAAATGGTAATTATAATTTGATTAAGTGTTTGAATTATAATTGTTTAATTATAATTTAGTTAAATACATAATTAAGTTAATTATGTGAGTATATGTGTGATGTGATTAACTATGTGATAGTTATCTATTATTGTTTATTTAATTAGAGTGAGTTAACTATGAGGGTTAACCACTTATGTGAATTAGTTATGTGTTAACTGATTCAGATTATTATAATTAAATGTGTATAGGAAGTATTAAAGTACGTGAATTGAATTAAGTAGCTTGCGCTTGAGGCAAGTCTTCTAAACCCTAAACTCGTTAATTTTATGCAAGTTTTCTAAACCCTAATCTTGTATAATTTCTTGAGTTCATATATTCTTGTTAATAATGTCATTTTCTATTTTTGTATTGGACAATTGTTTATTTAATTGAAATGATCTTAACTTATTGTTCAAGTAAGATCCAATTATTATTTTAAATGCTTTAAGTTGATTCTAAAGCACATGTTAATTCATAATTCTTTTATTTATGAATGATTGGAAGTCGATTCAACTAATCCTTAGTTGATGAACGTGAATTCTAAATTACCCTTGTAAGCTTATCCAAACCAAACTTTCTTTGGTGCGGACTTGAATTCAAATTACTGAGTTGAACAACCCTATTTACTAGGGGAGGTTACTACGCATAGCGTTAAGATGTTTGTGCACAATACATGGTACGAAGGGCTGATCCCTCTAAGTACGAGTTAAGGTCCATAATCTTATTGACTGTTAAAGGTTTAAATAGAAATATTTATAACCTAGGATAAGAGTTCAAAGGTCTTATGACCCTCAGATAAATTCTATATTCGAATTTTAATGTTGATAGAGAATTATTATTCAATTCTTTATTATTGAAGCAAGCTAAGTTGTTCAGATTCTTTTAAATATATCCTTTCATGTCTATGTTATTGTTAAACTCCAGTGAGCTGTGGTTTGCTCACTCTTGCATTAAATAACAATTTCAGTTAAGGTTGATAACGCTGATGCTCCGTCTACGAGTAAGGGCAAGGGAAAGCAAAGTAAGTGAAGACTTGTTTTTTTTTTTAATTTATATTGAGAATGATGGTAATAAGACTTGAATGTTATGTTTTTATTTTCGCACTTTATTATATTCGTGTCAGGGTTAGAGTAAACCGGGATTATCTTGAAAAGGTTGTAACCCTTGTTTTAAGGGAGATTTATCTATTCTAATTTAAGTTGTAGTTTATTTTACATTATTCATTGGGTAGATGTATGTTATATTAGAAAGTAAACACCAAATCATGTGGAAAAAAAGTACCCGGATTTGGGGGTGTCACAGGTTGGTATCAAAGCAGTAGGTTATGAAGCTTTAGGTGGGGAAAAATCTTAGGTAAGTAGCCTTATAGGTAAGATCGAAAAGATAGGGGTGATAGGTAAAGATAATAAACTACCTTATGTACTACGTGTTTACATTATAGTATTCAAAGAGTGACGATTCGTTATCACGTAATAATGAACTTTAAAATTCTTTTGTCAGGATGTCGAACGTGGGAGAACCTAGTCAGGATAGAGAAGATGTACCTCAGGTGCCTAGAGAGGAAGAGCCCCGTGATATACATATTGTCTGGGAGCAGCTGGTTAGGAGAGAGCCATCTCCAGTGATCACTGTAGCTGGTCGGGAGCGTGAGCTGACACCTATTCCAGAGGATGAGGACGAGGACGAGTCTGAAGAGGAGGAAGAGGAGGAAGAGGATCCCGAAGAGGAATTCCCACCTCACTCTACTAGTGTTGAGATGTACGAGGCAGTCTACAATAGCAACGTGGAGCTTCATGGACGAGTAGGAGATCTCGAGGAGACTATCCAGCAATGAGATGAGACGATCGAGGAAATGGCAAGTGACCTGGGAGATGCACAGTGGAACCTGATACATATGGAGGTTGAAAGAGATGTTGCTCGTTTTGAATTGGCAAAGATGAAGCAAGACATCCAGGAGGAGTCGAGGAAGTGTGCCAGAGCTGAGGAGTCAAGCTTGAGGGCTAATCAACGAGCTGATCGAGCTGAAGATGAAGCTGAAGCCAAGAGGGCCAAGCTGAGGGAAACAGAATATGCATTTCATACAGCGATAGAGAGAGCTCAGGACCGTATTTTCTAATACCCAGCTCAGTTCCAAGGTTTACCGTGGTATGTGGTGGACCGAAGAACTGCATTACGGGTAATGGAAGAGGAACGTAGAGAGGCTGTGCGACGTATTAATATGCCTAGGCAGTAGCAGCAGTAGCAGTAATAGTAGTAGTAGCAGTAGCAGTAGTAGTAGAGCTTTTATTTATGTATTGCTTTTTGTATTAAATAAAGTAAATTCCATAATTTGAGATAAGAATGGGATGAGTTAATAATATAATCCTGCAACTTTTCCAGTTCAGGAAGGGTGATGTAAATGGCAGAAATGCTATCTGGTTCATGTTTTTAAACTACGACTAATGAATAAAAGAAGTTTATTGACGTGCTATGTGTTCTATGTGCACTGAATTGTCTAGAACGTTTAAGTATGAACTGGAGTACTTAATAATTGAATAAAAGGTCTAATAATAATATTTTCTTAACAGAAAATGCCTCCTAGAAGAAGAGTAACACGTCAAAATCCCGAGGGTTCGACGAACAATAACAATAACGAGGGAACGAATCCCAATTCGGTTCAGCAGTTGGTGAACCTGTTGACAGGAGCTCTTGCGAATCAGCCGCAGGTGCAGGATACTACTTTCAAGGAATTCAAGGCAGTAGGACTGCCTGAGTTCAAAGGATCGACTAACCCTATTGAAGCTCAGACATGGGTTATGGAAATGGAGAAGGTATTTGACGTGGCTAGGGTAGGAGAAGACCAAAAGACAATGTTCGTGGATTTCATGTTGAAGTTGGATGCTAGCTTTTGGTGGCAGGCTAACAAGACTCGAGAGGGAGAGGGAGTCATCACGTGGGAACGTTTCAAGGAAATGTTCTACGAGATGTATTTTCCAGTGAGTTCGCAGGACCAGATGGAGGTCCAGTTCCTAGAACTTAAGCAAGGAGGGATGACGGTGTCTGAGTATGCCGCTAAGTTTAACGAGTTGGCCAGGTTCGCTACATACCAGGTCAGCACTGACGCTAGGAAAGCGAGAAGGTTTGAGTGGGGACTAAAGCCCTGGCTCTACAGCAAGGTTTCCATGTTCCAGCTGAATACCTTTGCAGCGGTGTTGGAGAAGGCCATACTTGCCGAGGGAGGAAGCGAAGCGGTGACGAAGTTCAACCAAGATAAGAAGAAGAAGAATGAGGTAGAAACCAAGTCTGGGGGTAGCAGCACTGTGAACCAGAAGAGGAAGTGGTTTGATAATACCTCTGCTGGGAGTCAGCAAGGAAGCCAGCAGAAGAGGAAGTTCGAAGCATGTGCTACATGCGGTAAGAATCACACTGGCGTGTGCATGAAGGGGAAGCGGGTGTGCTTCAACTGTGGTCAGGAAGGCCACATCGCGCCTAATTGCCCAAAACCGAAGAAAGGAGCTTGCTTTACATGTGGATCCAAAGATCACATGGCTCGCAACTGCCCAAAGAAGCTGACGGCAGGGTCAACAGGGAGCGGGGGGAATGGAAGCGGCAGTACCGTTACTATCGCTACACTATTGCAAGCTGTTCGACCCACTGCACGGACATTCAATATGACAGTCCAGGATGCTATGCAATCAAAATATGTGGTGTCAGGTATTATTCCGGTCAATAGTATAAATGCATATGTATTATTTGATTCGGGTGCTACTTGCTCATTCATATCTGATGATTTTGCTAGAACCCTAAACTTACCTGTGGAGGAGTTAATTTACCCTTTGAACATAGAGATTGCGAATAGGGAGGTTATTCCTGTTAGGAGCGTTTATAAGAACTGTAGATTGGACATTAAGGGTTAGGAGCTTAGAGTAGATTTGATTCCGATAAAACTTGGGGAATTCGACGTCATATTAGGTATGGATTGGTTGTTCAACCATGGGGCGGTAATCGACTGTCAGAAGAAGTCGGTAAACCTTACGACTCCGTCGAAGTTGGTGTTCTATGGTAGCAAATCGCTTAGGCAAGCGAGTTGTCTGACGGTTATGCAAGCCAAGAAACTTCTGACGCAAGGCTGTGTAGGATATCTAGCCTACATAGTAGATTCGCGTAAGGAAAGCCCGAAGGTGGAGGAGATATCGGTAGTTAAGGAGTTTGTGGACGTTTTTCCAAGCGATTTGCCAGGACTTCCACCAGATAGGGAGACAGAGTTCGTGATCGATCTAGCGCCAGGAACTGCTCCAATTTTGAAGGCTCCGTACCGAATGGCTCCAGTCGAGATGAAGGAACTGATGGTTCAACTGCAAGAACTGCTAGACAAGAAGTATATTCTACCTAGCGTTTCGCCGTGGGGAGCGCCTGTCTTATTCGTGAAGAAAAAGGATGGGTCGATGCGTCTTTGCATTGATTATAGAGAGTTGAATAAAGTTAAGATCAAGAATAGGTATCCTTTACCTAGGATCGATGACTTGTTTGATCAACTGAAGGGTGCGAAATACTTTTTGAAGCGGGTATCATCAATTGAAGGTGAGGAAGGAAGATATACTGAAAATGGCTTTTAGAACTCGGTATGGTCATTACGAGTTCTTGGTGATGTCATTTGGTCTCATGAATGCCCCAGCTGCATTTATGGACTTAATGAACAGGGTGTTCAAGCCATTTCTGGACAAGTTCGTGGTAGTGTTCATAGATGACATCCTGGTTTATTCCAAGACCGGGGAGGAGCATGCTGAACACTTACGACTAACCTTAGAAGCCCTGAGACGAGAAACACTTTACGCTAAATTCTCAAAATGAGAATTCTGGTTGGAATGTGTGCAATTTCTTGGCCACGTGATCAACAAGGATGGTATTTCGGTAGATCCATCGAAAGTTGAGGCCGTAATTAGTTGGGAACAGCCGAAGACGCCGTCTGAAGTGAGACGTTTCTTAGGATTGGCTGGTTATTACCGAAGATTTATTCAAGACTTTTCTAGAATCGCAACTCCGTTGACGAATTTGACTCGTAAAATAGTTAAGTTTGTTTGGACGGAGAAGTGTGAGGAGAGTTTTCAAGAGCTGAAGAAGAGGTTGAGTACTGCGCCTGTATTGTCTTTACCGGATAGTTCGGGGAATTTTGTAGTATATAGCGATGCCTCACATAAAGGATTAGGCTGTGTATTGATGCAGAGCGGCAAAGTCATTGCCTATGCGTCACGTCACCTGAAGGATTACGAGAAGGGGTATCCGACCCATGATCTAGAATTGGCGGCAGTAGTGTTTGCCCTAAAGATTTGGAGGCACTACTTATATGGAGAGAAGTGTGAAATATACACAGATCACAAGAGTCTGAAGTATATATTTACCCAGAAGGATTTGAACATGCGCCAAAGAAGATGGTTGGAACTGATTAAAGACTATGATTGCGAGATACTTTACCATCTGGGTAAAGCTAACGTTGTTGCCGACGCTTTGAGCAGAAAAGGTCGGGAGAAGCTGAACGTGTTAACTGATCAGGATCGGTTAATAGAACAAATGGCTAGATTGGAGTTGGAAGTGAAGTTTCCGAAAGAATCGGATGAGATGTTGTTTCAAGTAACCACTGGTTCTACTTTAATAGACAAAGTGAAAGAAGCACAACTTCATGATGAAGAATGTGAAAAGATTCGGACGAGGTTAACTGATGGCGAAGAGTTCAATTTCAAGGTAGATAATGAAGGACTGTTACGATTTGAAGGTAGAATCTGGGAACCGCCAGTACCAGAGGTCAAAGAGGAGATTTTGAGCGAAGCTCATAGTTCTAGATATTCTATTCACCCTGGGAGTACGAAGATGTACCAAGATCTCAGGCATCATTTCTGGTGGCCGAATATGAAGAGGGACGTGGCTGAATGCGTTACAAAATGCTTAACGTGTCAGAAAATCAAAGCAGAACACCAGAGACCAAGTGGTTTGCTGCAACCGTTAGAAATTTCAAAGTGGAAGTGGGAGCACATCACGATGGATTTTGTGGTAGGACTTCCAACGACTCAAAAGGGATATGATGCGATATGGGTTATAGTGGATTGACTGACAAAGTCAGCCCACTTTCTGCCGATCAGGGTCAAGTACAACCTGGATAAACTAGCAAAGCTCTACGTGAAGGAAATTATTTCTCGACATGGTGTTCCGGTGTCGATTGTGTCCGACAGAGATCCACGTTTCACGTCTAATTTCTGGAAGCGATTGCAAGAATGTATGGGAACGCAATTGCGAATGAGTACAGTGTATCATCCTCAAACCGATGGCCAAAGCGAAAGAACTATTCAAACACTTGAGGATATGCTGAGAGCTTGTGTGATGGACTTCAAAGGAAGCTGGGAGGATCATCTACCATTGGTGGAGTTCGCCTACAACAATAGTCATCATGCAAGTATTGGTATGCCGCCTTACGAAGCGTTATACAGTAGAAAATGCAGAACTCCTTTGTGCTGGGATGAAGTCGGTGAACGTCAATTGTTGGGACCAGAATTGGTACAACAAACCGCCGAAATTGTAAAGCTGATCAGAACGAGATTAGTTGCTGCTCAAGACAGACAGAAGAAGTATGCCGATTTACATCGACAGAACCGAGAATTCTTACCAGGAAGTTTCGTGTTCCTGAAAGTATCTCCCTGGAAGGGGAAAATTCGATTCGGTAAGAAAGGGAAGCTGAGTCCCCGATTCATTGGACCTTTTGAGGTACTACGAAAGGTGGGCGAGGTTGCTTACGAGATTGCATTACCTCCGGAGCTCGAGAATATACATAATGTCTTCCATATTTCTGTGTTAAGACCTTACAAGCATGATTATAAACATATAATAGAATATGAACCTTTACAGTTTGATAAAGACTTAACATATGAAGAAGTGCCTGTTCAAATAATTGATAGAAAGGAACAAGTACTTAGGAATAAAGTGATACCTTCTGTTAAGGTAATCTGGAGAAACCACAGTGCTGAAGAAGCTACGTGGGTGCTCGAAGATGTTATGATGAAATCTTATCCGCATTTATTTGCTTAGTTGTGTGTAACCCCTTATATACTGATTCTGGGGATAGAATCCTTTTAAGGAGGGAAGAATGTAATAGACGAGATTTTTTTTATGTGTGATTCTGGGGACAGAATCCTTTTAAGGAGGGAAGATTGTAACAATTGAGATTTTATATTTAATTTTAAATATTTATTGAATAAAATAAATATTTATGTGAATTATTTATTGAGTAAATAAATAGATTAAGTAATTTATGGTAATGATTTAATTGAGTGTTACATATTAATTTAATGAATGTTATTTAATTGATATGTATATATATTAATGTTATATTATAGTTCTAATTTAATTGAGATAATTGAATTAGATGAATTATGTGATGAAGTGTTACATGAATTATAATTAGCGAGTAATTATAATTATGTGTGGCAAATTTTATGTGATTAATGAATGTTAGATTTTAATTGATTTAATTAGATGATTAATTTTTAATTGATTAAAATATGACATTAAAGTATGTGTCAAAATGATTTATTAAAATAAAAAGAAAAGAATTTTTAAATAATTTTTACCAAACAAGGCCCTTGTACTTGTTTTAAACCTATTTCTACTAAACAGGGCTTAACTATCAAAAAGCTATTTTAAATAAACTGTTTACCAAACATGGCCTTAGCATTAATAATCAATTTTTGAAAATAACCTTGTTTTGCCAAACAAGGCATTGTGGTTTTTGAATTTTGTAACTTATATAATAAATGTATTTATTATATATATATTAAGTAATTAGCAGTTACATATATATATCATTAGTATACGTATATTATATCAGTTATAATATATCTATACTACGTTAGATTAGAAGTTAGTTTGTAAAGTTAAGAACAAAAAGAGAAACGAAGAGCAGAGAAGTTAGAGAAGAGAAGGAAGAAGAAACTTGCGAAGGCTAGAATTAGTCATTGTATTCTTCTCCAATCATCAAAAAGGTAATTATTATCTTATAGTTTTAAAGAATTGTGATCAGTTGTTCTTCATTGTTTTGAGTTTCTGTAAATTTAGTTTTATGTGAATTTCATGAAATTATGTAATCATGAATTTTATATATATGTATTGTATCCATGTGTTGATTGTGGTAATTGTATGACATAAGAGGATTTTCAAAAATCAAATTACTGTAGAAATATATTTTTAACAGAAAATTCATGTTTATATGAGTTCATATGGAATTTCATGAGTGTGGTTAATGTTAATTGAGAAATTCATGCAATTGGTATGTGTTAATATGCTTATTAAGTAATTTCTGGATGCTATCTTCAACTTCGTATGTAATGCATGTATATAAGTTCGAATTGATGGGGAAAAATAGTTACAGTGAATTATTTTATGAAAAATATGAGTTTTCATGAAAATGGCCAAATTAGATTTTAAAATTTGTGATTATCATTGTTTAGATGGTTTTGTGTTTTAGAAGCATGTTATATATATGTATTATTGCATAGGTATGATTTACAATGTTTAAGTTACTGTGAATTACCGATTGTTGGCTTGTATGGGTTAATCAATGAAGCAGGGTGCCGTTGCTGTCTGCCTCTGTCCGTGTTCATGCGCAGCTGCGCCGGTAACACATCCAGAAGCAGCGCAGCTGCTCCGGCTGCCTTTCCCAGAATCCTTCCCTGCGCAGCTGCGCCGATTATAGGGCAGCTGGCTGCACAGCTGCGCCGAGCACAGTGCTTAGGTAGTGAAGGTTAGCTAATTGTGCAGTGTTGATTTTGAACCTAGTTTAATTATGCTATGACAGTGAACATGTATCTAGTTGCTACAACAAGTTGTTAACATAAATTTGACAAATTTATATTTAGAAAAGAAAATAGGTTTGAAAACCTTAACGTATGATTTGAATTATTATTTAAATGTGATATATGATTATAATTTAAATAATTATAATCAAAAGTAAATGTTTATTTTAAATTATAATTAAATTATAATGAATAAAGGTTAATTGATTAGATGTTAATTTAAATTATAATTTATGTAATTATAATTTAATAAATGCATGTTTAATTGTGGATTTTAAATTGATAATTACATAATTAATTATAAATTGTGTAATTATAATGCATGGTATAGTTTAAGTAATTATTAATTAAATTGATAATTACATGATTAATTATAAATTGTGTAATTATAAATGTATGAATGTAGTTTAATTGATTTTAAATTATAATTATTTATAATTTAAATGGTAATTATAATTTGATTAAGTGTTTGAATTATAATTTAGTTAAATACATAATTAAGTTAATTATGTGAGTATATGTGTGATGTGATTAACTATGTGATAGTTAATTATTATTGCTTATTTAATTAGAGTGAGTTAACTATGAGGGTTAACCACTTATGTTAATTAGTTATGTGTTAACTGATTTAGATTATTATAATTGAATGTGTATAGGAAGTATTAAAGTACGTGAATTGAATTAAGTAGCTTGCGCTTGAGGCAAGTCTTCTAAACCCTAAACTCGTTAATTTTATGCAAGTTTTCTAAACCCTAATCTTGTATAATTTCTTGAGTTCATATATTCTTGTTAATAATGTCCGTTTCTATTTTTGTATTAGACAATTGTTTATTTAATTGAAATGATCTTAACTTATTGTTCAAGTAAGATCCAATTATTATTTTAAATGCTTTAAGTTGATTCTAAAGCATATGTTAATTCATAATTCTTTTACTTATGAATTATTGGAAGTCGATTCAACTAATCCTTAGTTGATGAACGTGAATTCTAAATTACCCTTGTAAGCTTATCCAAACCAAACTTTCTTTGGTGCGGACTTGAATTCAAATTACTGAGTTGAACAACCCTATTTACTAGGGGAGGTTACTACGCATAGCGTTAAGATGTTTGTGCACAATACATGATACGAAGGGCTAATCCCCCTAAGTACGAGTTAAGGTCCATAGTCTTATTGACTTTAAAGGTTTAAATAGAAATATTTATAACCTAGGCTAAGACTTCAAAGGTCTTATGACCCTCAGATAAATTCTATATTCGAATTTTAATGTTGATAGAGAATTATTATTCAATTCTTTATTATTGAAGCAAGCTAAGTTGTTCAGATTCTTTTAAATATATCCTTTCATGTCTATGTTATTGTTAAACTCCAGTGAGCTGTGGTTTGCTCACTCTTGCATTAAATAACAATTTTAGTTAAGGTTGATAACCCTGATGCTCCGTCTACGAGTAAGGGCAAGGGAAAGCAAAGCAAGTGAAGACTTGTTTTTTTTAATTTATATTGAGAATTATGGTAATAAGACTTGAATGTTATGTTTTTATTTCCGCACTTTATTATATTCATGTCAGGGTTAGAGTAAACCGGGATTATCTTGAAAAGGTTGTAACCCTTGTTTTAAGGGAGAATTATCTATTCTAATTTAAGTTGTAGTTTATTTTACATTATTCATTGGGTAGATGTATGTTATATTAGAAAGTGAACACCAAATCATGTGGAAACGAAGTACCCGGATTTGGGGGTGTCACAATTGCTCCTTTTGATGCCAATCAAACTAGAACGAATTCATAAGACTCATAATCACCTCTTTCTTTGACAATTTGAGAGACCCAATGAAACAATAAGAAGGTCTCCATAAATCAAGACTTGTGTGAGATGTACGAATCGTTTTTAAAGCGATAGTCATAGGTTTGCTCCTTTTGATGCTCATTAAATTAGAACAAAGTAATAAAACTCCTAATCACCACCTTCTTTCACAATTTTAGAGAACTAATGAAATAAAAAGAAGGTCTCCTTAAATGAAGACTTGTGTGAAATGTACGCATCGTTTTTAACGCGATAGTCATGCGATTGCTCCTTTTGATGCTAATCAAAATAGAACGAAGTTATAGGACTCCTAATCACCTCTTTCTTTGACAATTTTAGAGCACCAATAAAACAATAAGAAGGTCTCCCTAAATGAAGCCTTCTGTGAGATATACACATGGTTTTGAACGTGATAGTAATGGATTTGTCGTTTTGACGCTAATCAAACTAGAACGAAGTAATATAACTCTTCATCACCTTTTTCTTTGTAAATTTGAAACAACCAATGAAACAATATTAAGGTCTCCCTAAATGAAGACTTGTGTGAGATCTACGCATCGTTTTGGACGCGATAGTGATGTGATTGCTCCTTTTGATGCTAATTTCAACTAGAACGAAGTAATATAACTCATAATCACCTATATTTTGATAATTTGAGAGAACAAATGAAACATTAAGAAGGTCTCCCTAAATAAAGACTTGTGTGAGATGTACAGATCGGTTTAAAGGTACTAGTGATAGGATTGCTCCTTTTGATACTAATCAAACTAGAACGAATTTATAGGACTCATAATCACCTCTTTCTTTGACAATTTGAGAGACCCAATGAAACAATATGAAGGTCTCCCTACATCAAGACTTGTGTGAGATGTACGCAATGTTTTCAATGCGATAGTCATAGGATTGCTCCTTTTGATGCTAATCAAATTAGAACGAATTAATAAAACTCCTAATCAACTCCTTCTTTCACAATTTTAGAGAACCAATGAAACAATAAGAAGGTCTCCTTAAATGAAGACATGTATGAGATGTACACACCGTTTTTAACGCAATAATCATGGGATTGCTCCTTTTGATGCTAATCAAACTAGAACGAAGTTATAGGACTCCTAAGCACTTCTTTCATTGACAATTTTAGTGCACCAATGAAACAATAAGAAGGTCTCCCTAAATGAATACTTGTGTGAGGTGTACGCATGGTTTTGAATGCGATATTCATGGGTTTGTTGTTTTGACCCTAATAAAACTAGAACAAAGTAATACAACTCTTAATCACCTCTTTCTTTGTAAATTTGAAACAAGTAATGAAATATATTAAGGTCTCGAATTTATATTCAAGTGGCCATGGACTGCCAGTGCAAGCTGATGCGCAAGGCAAAACGGTTGTGTCCGGCCCGGGTGATTAGTCCGACCCACGGGTCGGAAAACACCATGTTAGCAAACACAAAAAATTATTAAGGTCTCCCTAAATAAAGAGTTGTGTGAGATCTATGCATCGTTTTGGACGCGATAGTGATGGGATTGCTCCTTTTGATGCTAATTTCAATTAGAACAAAGTAATAGGACTCATAATCACCTATATTTTGATAATTTGAGAGAACTAATGAAACATTAAGAAGGTCTCACTAAACGAAGACTTGTGTGAGATGTACGGATCGTTTTGAAGGCACTAGTGATAGGATTGCTCCTTTTGATGCTAATCAAACTAGAACGAATTCGTAAGACTCATAATCACCTCTTTCTTTGACAATTTGAGAGACCCAATGAAACAATAAGAAGGTCTCCTTAAATCAGCACTTGTGTGAGATGTACGAATCGTTTTTAACGCGATAGTCATTGGTTTGCTCCTTTTGATGCTCATTAAATTAGCACAAACTAATAAAACTCTTAATCACCTCCTTCTTTCACAATTTTGGAGAACCAATGAAACAATAAGAAGGTCTCATTAAATGAAGACTTGTGTGAGATGTACGCATCGTTTTTAACGCGATAGACATGGGATTGCTCCTTTTGATGCTAATCAAAATAGAACGAAGTTATAGGACTCCTAATCACCTCTTTCTTTGACAATTTTAGAGCACCAATAAAACAATAAGAAGGTCTCCCTAAATGAAGCCTTGTGTGAGATTTACACATGGTTTTGAACGTGATAATAATGGGTTTGTCGTTTTGACGCTAATCAAACTAGAACGAAGTAATATAACTCTTAATCACCTTTTTCTTTGTAAATTTGAAATAACCAATGAAACAATATTAAGGTCTCCCTAAATGAAGACTTGTGTGAGATCTACGCATCGTTTTGGACGCGATAGTGATGTGATTGCTCCTTTTAATGCTAATTTCAACTAGAACGAAGTAATAGAACTCATAATCACCTATATTTTGATAATTTGAGAGAACAAATGAAACATTAAGAAGGTCTCCCTAAATGAAGACTTGTGTGAGATGTACGGATCGTTTTGAAGGTACTAGTGATAGGATTGCTCCTTTTAATGCTAATCAAACTAGAACGAATTCATAGGACTCATAATCACCTCTTTCTTTGATAATTTGAGAGACCCAATGAAATAATATGAAGGTCTCCCTACATCAAGACTTGTGTGAGATGTACGCAACGTTTTCAACGCGATAGTCATAGGATTGCTCCTTTTGATGCTAGTCAAATTAGAACGAATTAATACGACACCTAATCAACTCCTTCTTTCACAATTTTAGAGAACCAATGAAACGATTAGAAGGTCTCCTTAAATGAAGACATGTGTGAGATGTACACACCGTTTTTAACGCGATAATAATGGGATTGCTCCTTTTGATGCTAATCAAACTAGGACGAAGTTATAGGACTCCTAATCACTTCTTTCTTTGACAATTTTAGTGCACCAATGAAACAATAAGAAGGTCTCCCTAAATGAATACTTGTGCGAGATGTACGCATGGTTTTGAACACGATATTTATGGGTTTCTTGTTTTGACCCTAATCAAACTAGAACAAAGTAATACAACTCCTAATCACCTCTTTCTTTGTAAATTTGAAACAACCAATTAAACATATTAAGGTCTCGAATTTATATTTGCGTGGCCACGGACTGCTAGCACAAGCTGGTGAGCAAGCCAAAACGGTTGTGTCCGGCCCGGGTGATTAGACCTATCCGCGGGTTGGAAAACACCACGTTAGCAAAAAAAAACAATATTAAGGTCTCCCTAAATGAAGAGTTGTGTGAGATCTACGCATCGTTTTGGACGCGATAGTGATGGGATTGCTCCTTTTGATGCTAATTTCAACTAGAACGAAGTAATAGGACTCATAATTACCTATATTTTGACAATTTGAGAGAACTAATGAAACATTAAGAATGTCTCACTAAATGAAGACTTGTGCGAGATGTATGGATCGTTTGGAAGGCACTAGTGATAGAATTGCCCTTTTAATGCTAATCAAACTAGAACGAATTCATAGTTCTCATAATCACCTATTTCTTTGACAATTTGAGAGACACAATGAAACAATAAAAAGTCTCCCTAAATCAAGACGTGTGTGAGATGTACGCATCGTTTTTAACGCGATAGTTATAGGATTGCCCCTTTTGATGCTCATCAAATTAGAACGAAGTAATAAAACTCGTAATCACCTCCTTCTTTCACAATTTTAGAGAACCAATGAAACAATAAGAATGTCTCTTTAAATGAAGACTTGTGTGAGATGTACGCATCGTTTTTAATGCGATAGTCATGGGATTGCTCCTTTTGATGCTAATCAAACTAGAACGAAGTTATAGGACTCCTAATCACCTCTTTTGACAATTTTAGAGCACCAATAAAACAATAAGAAGGTCTCCCTAAATGAAGCCTTGTGTGAGATGTACACATGGTTTTGAACGCGATAGTAATGGGTTTGTCGTTTTGACGCTAATCAAACTAGAACGAAGTAATATAACTCTTAATCACCTTTTTCTTCGTAAGTTTGAAACAACCCATGAAACAATATTAAGGTCTTCCTAAATGAAGACTTGTGTGAGATCTACGCATCGTTTTGGACGCGATAGTGATGTGATTGCTCCTTTTGATGCTAATTTCAACTAGAACGAAGTAATAGAACTCATAATCACCTATATTTTGATAATTTGAGTGAACAAATGAAACATTAAGAAGGTCTCCCTAAATGAAGACTTGTGTGAGATGTACAGATCGTTTTAAAGGTACTAGTGATAGGATTGATCCTTTTGATGCTAATCAAACTAGAACGAATTTATAGGACTCATAATCACCTCTTTCTTTGACAATTTGAGAGACCCAATGAAACAATATGAAGGTCTCCCTACATCAAGACTTGTGTGAGATGTACGCAACGTTTTCAACGCGATAGTCATAGGATTGCTCCTTTTGATGCTAATCAAATTAGAACGAATTAATAAAACTCCTAATCAACTCCTTCTTTCACAATTTTAGAGAACCAATGAAACAATAAGAAGGTCTCCTTAAATGAAGACATGTGTGAGATGTACACACCGTTTTGAACCCGATAATCATGGGATTGCTCCATTTGATGCTAATCAAACTAGAACGAAGTTATAGGACTCCTAATCACTTCTTTCTTTGACAATTTTAGTGCACCAATGAAACAATAAGAAGGTCTCCCTAAATGAATACTTGTGTGAGATGTACGCATGGTTTTGAACACGATATTCATGGGTTTCTTGTTTTGACCCTAATCAAACTAGAACAAAGTAATACAACTCTTAATCACCTCTTTCTTTGTAAATTTGAAACAACTAATGAAACATATTAAGGTCTCGAATTTATATTCGCGTGGCCATGGACTGCCAGTGCAAGCTGATGCGTAAGGCAAAATGGTTGTGTCCAGACCGGGTGATTAGTCCGACCCATGGGTTGGAAAACACCATGTTAGCAAAAACAAAAAATTATTAAGGTCTCCCTAAATAAAGAGTTGTGTGAGATCTATGCATCGTTTTGGACGCGATAGTGATGGAATTGCTCCTTTTGATGCTAATTTCAATTAGAACAAAGTAATAGGACTCATAATCACCTATATTTTGATAATATAAGAGAACTAATGAAACATTAAGAAGGTCTCACTAAATGAAGACTTGTGTGAGATGTATGGATCGTTTTGAAGGCACTAGTGATAGGATTGCTCCTTTTGATGCTAATCAAACTAGAACGAATTCATAAGACTCATAATCACCTCTTTCTTTGATAATTTGAGAGACCCAATGAAACAATAAGAAGGTCTCCTTAAATCAAGACTTGTGTGAGATGTACGAATCGTTTTTAACTCGATAGTCATAGGTTTGCTCCTTTTGATGCTCCATAAATTAGAACGAAGTAATAAAACTCCTAATCATCTCCTTCTTTCACAATTTTAGAGAACCAATGAAATAATAAGAAGGTCTCCTTAAATGAAGACTTGTGTGAGATGTACGCATCGTTTTTAACGCGATAGTCATGGGATTGCTCCTTTTGATGCTAATCAAAATAGAACGAAGTTATAGGACTCCTAATCACCTCTTTCTTTGATAATTTTAGAGCACCAATAAAACAATAAGAAGGTCTCCCTAAATGAAGCCTTGTGTGAGATATACACATGGTTTTGAACGTGATAGTAATGGGTTTGTCGTTTTGACGCTAATCAAACTAGAACGAAGTAATATAACTCTTAATCACCTTTTTCTTTGTAAATTTGAAACAACCAATGAAACAATATTAAGGTCTCCCTAAATGAAGACTTATGTGAGATCTACGCATTGTTTTGGACGCGATAGTGATGTGATTGCTCCTTTTGAAGCTAATTTCAACTAGAACGAAGTAATAGAACTCATAATCACCTATATTTTGATAATTTGAGAGAACAAATGAAACATTAAGAAGGTCTCCCTAAATGAAGACTTGTGTGAGATGTACAGATCGTTTTGAAGGTACTAGTGATAGGATTGCTCCTTTTGATGCTAATCAAACTAGAACGAATTCATAGGACTCATAATCACCTCTTTCTTTGACAATTTGAGAGACCCAATGAAACAATATGAAGGTCTCCCTACATCAAGACTTGTGTGAGATGTACCCAACATTTTTAACGCGATAGTCATAGGATTGCTCCTTTTGATGCTAATCAAATTAGAACGAATTAATAAGACACCTAATCAACTCCTTCTTTCACAATTTTAGAGAACCAATGAAACAATAAGAAGGTCTGCTTAAATGAAGACATGTGTGAGATGTACACACCGTTTTTAACGCGATAATCATGGGATTGCTCCTTTTGATGCTAATCAAACTAGGACGAAGTTATAGGACTCCTAATCACTTCTTTCTTTGACAATTTTAGTGCACCAATGAAATAATAAGAAGGTCTCCCTAAATGAATACTTGTGTGAGATGTACGCATGGTTTTGAACGCAATATTCATGGGTTTCTTGTTTTGACCCTAATCAAACTAGAACAAAGTAATACAACTCCTAATCACCTCTTTCTTTGTAAATTTGAAACAACCAATGAAACATAATAAGGTCTAGAATTTATATTCGCATGGCCACGGACTGCCAGCGCAAGCTGGTGCGCAAGCCAAAACGGTTGTGTCCGGCCCGGGTGATTAGTCCGACCCGCGGGTTGGAAAACACAATGTTAGCAAAAAAAAACAATATTAAGGTCTCCCTAAATGAAGAGTTGTGTGAGATCTACGCATCGTTTTGGACGCGATATTGATGGGATTGCTCCTTTTGATGCTAATTTCAACTAGAACGAAGTAATAGGACTCATAATTACCTATATTTTGACAATTTGAGAGAACTAATAAAATATTAAGAATGTCTCACTAAATGAAGACTTGTGTGAGATGTACGGATCGTTTGGAAGGCACTAGTGATAGAATTGCTCCTTTTAATGCTAATCAAACTAAAACGAATTCATAGTTCTCATAATCACATCTTTCGTTGACAATTTGAGAGACACAATGAAACAATAAGAAGGTCTCCCTAAATCAAGACTTTTTTCTTCTTCTTTTTTTCCGTTAAAGTTAGACTGTATTAAGAAATGAAAAGGTGTTACAAACTCATGGGAGCCCCAATCAAGGTATAGCATAGACATCAAAGGACATGCCCTTTGATGTCAAGACTATAAGAGATACTAGGCCAAAAATACAATCAACAACCAGAAACTACCCACTAAGCAGGATCAAAACAAAACATACAAAGGGACCTAAATAGAAAAGAACCCAACAACAGGAACGAAGCAGCCCGAGCAAAAATAGCCCAAACCAAAACCAACGGCCCAACAACGGTCCAACAGCAATAACAAGGCTCCAAACTAGCAAGCCTTTATGGCCACTGATCTCGAAAAAAAACCTCAACAAGCCAGCACATTACAAGGAACCAAAGGGAGCAGACAAAGGGACAGACCCAAACCCAAACTACCATTTCAAACCCATTACAAAGCCATGGAGAAACCCCAACAACCCCGAAGGCCAGACAGCAGCGAACACTTAGCCCTTAAGCCAGCCAACCGAAAACAAACAAGCCCAGCAATAATGAAAAAGACCAGCTTAAAACCCGGGAGAAAAACAAACCAAACAAAAACATATAGAAACTCAATCCCAACAGTCTAGCAGGAACAAGGAAATGCCCACAGAGCCAAATCAAATGAAGCAACTGGAACAAAGCTAGATGGCCAGCCGGATGAAGTAACAGGAAACAAAAACCTTCACCACGCTTAAGCCGAAACCCATCCTAGATCTAGCCGAAACCTAGATCAGGTCCCAGCCCGAAAGCCAACAGAAACAGAAAGCCAAATTAGACCAAACCCGCCATAGACCCCTGCAGGCCATGAAGGCAGTAACATAGACCCAGCAGATTAAAATTAGCCCCAGCATTAAGACCATCAATCACTAGCAGGAACTGGGCCAGATTTGGAAACAACATCCTAGGGGGCAGAGAAAACGAGACACAATAGACCACAATATATTAAAGAGCCAGCCGAGAGAAGCATGTCCGATCTTTCACTTTTTGGAATTTATTAACCGAGTGCAGTTTACTCTTAATGATCTGAAGAACATTGTGAGCAATGAACCTAACAGGCCTGGGTCTAATACCATGCAACCGAGCATTTCGTTCCTGCCAAATGTGATAAGAAGTGGCTGCGAATCCTAGATGAAGAATCCCAAGATGCAAAGGAGAGTTGGGACAAGAGATTATGAAATTTGAAATGGAATACCAGCAACGAGAGAAACCCTTCCATCCGCATTCCCGCATCACAGTGAAGAGAAGATGAAAGGAGTAGGAACAGTTGAAAAAAAGATGGTTGAAAGTTTCAGTATGAGTGTTACACAAAAGGCATTGGGTGTTAACATCAAGCCCAAAATTTGCCAGCCTATCCTTAGTTTGCAAGCCATTTTGAAAAGTAAGCCACATGAAAAAGGAGTATCTAGGAGGGAGAAATTTATGCCACACCATCTTGTGCCAAGCCACTGTCTGCCCAAAACATCGGGTGGAATGCCAGAGGGTTGACGAGGATATATTGGAAGAGTTTAGGTTATCCCAAAAGAGGTTGTCTTCTCTATCAGAGTGGCATACCGTAGCAAAATTAAAATTCTGTCTAAACTCAATAACTGATTGATGGTTAGAGGAAGGGAGCTGCCATCTAGAATTTGAAATAATGCTACTGACCAAAGCTAAAGGACCCAGACCAGAGTTTGAAATAAGAGGAGAATGAGGGGAAGAGGCCAGGGTCTTACCCGAAATCCAAGGATCAAACCACAATTTTGTAAGGCCTCCATTACCTATAGAGAAACGGATATGGCGCAAAGCCAAAGGTCTTAGGGAGAGGACTTTTCTCCAAATCCAGGAGCAATCGTTTGGTACCTCCATGCACCAGAAGAAATTATTTTTTAAAGAATACGATCTGACCCACTTAGCCCAAACAGAGGAAGATGAAGGGTTGACGACATTCCATAAGTGGACAAGAATGGATGCAATGTTCCATTCATCAATCTTCTTGATGCCAAGACCACCTTCAGAAAGAGGGAGAGAAACCTTAGCCCAAGCAACTTTAGTACCATGTTTCATAAGAGCAGGACCTTTCCAAAGAAACCGGCTAAAAGTACTCTTTAAATCTTTTAAGGCAGCAGCAGGAAGAATGAAGTGGGAAGACCAGAAAGCTTGCATTGCAAAGATAATGGATTTGATCAGCTGAAGTCTTCCCGCATATGAGAGGAATCTATTGGTCCAAGAGGTAATTCTGCTAGTAATTTTATCAAGAAGAGGTCTGCAATCGACCAGAGATAGTTTAGAAGTGAGGAGAGGGACCCCAAGGAATTTAGCCGGAAATGACCCCAATTGGAATCCCAAGGATGAGAGAATATCATTTGCAGTATCGGGAGGGACATTAGAAAGGTAGCACATGATTTTTCCTGGGTTAAGGAACAAACCCGAGATAGAAGAAAAATTTTCAAGACATTCCTTCAGGATGTTGACAGACCTAAGGTCCCCGTGGCTGAACAGTAATAGATCATCAGCAAAGCAAATGTGAGAAAGCTGGATGTTCCTTGTTTTCCAATGGAACTTAAAACCAGGAACCCCAGTTGCTTTAGAGAGCATGAGAGAAAGGACTTCCATCACCAAAATGAACAGACAAGGGGATAAAGGATCTCCTTGGCGAAGGCCTTTTGCGCCATTAAAGTAACCATACAGGCCCCCATTGACCTTCACCGAGAAAGAAGCAGAATTAATGCAGGCCTTTATCCAGAAGACAAATTTTGGAGGGAAATTAAAAAGTTTCATAGCCTCAAAAATAAAATCCCAGGAAACAGAGTCGAAGGCTTTCTTTAGGTCAATTTTCAGAGCACAACGAGTAGACCCCGAGTTTCTATGATAATTTCTGAAAAGTTCCTGGGCAACAAGAATATTGTCCCCAATTCGCCTACCCGGAACAAAAGCAGCCTGGAAAGGGGAGATAATCCTCGGAAGAATGCCTTTAAGTCTTTTAACAAGGATTTTAGAAATGCACTTGTGGGTAGTGTTACAGCATGAGATAGGTCTAAAATCCGACATGGAAGTAGGGTTAGGCCCTTTAGGAACCAATGCGATAGCCGTGGAGTTAGTCCCCCTCAAAAGGCACCCTTGTGAGATGTACGCATCGTTTTTAACGCGATAGTTATAGGATTGCCCCTTTTGATGCTCATCAAATTAGAACGAAGTAATAAAACTCCTAATCACCTCCTTCTTTCACAATTTTAGAGAACCAATGAAACAATAAGAAGGTCTCTTTAAATGAAGACTTGTGTGAGTTGTACGCACCATTTTTAACGCGATAGTCATGGGATTGCTCCTTTTGATGCTAATTAAACTAGAACAAAGTTATAGGACTCCTAATCACCTCTTTCTTTGACAATTTTAGGGCACCAATAAAACAATAAGAAGGTCTCCCTAAATGAAGCCTTGTGTGAGATGTACACATGGTTTTGAACCCGATAGTAATGGGTTTGTCATTTTGACGCTAATCAAACTAGAATGAAGAAATAGAACTCTTAATCACCTTTTTCTTTGTAAATTTGAAACAACCCATGAAACAATATTAAGGTCTCCCTAAATGAAGACTTGTGTGAGATCTACGCATCGTTTTGGACGCGATAGTGATGTGATTGCTCCTTTTGATGCTAATTTCAACTAGAACGAAGTAATAGAACTCATAATCACCTATATTTTGAAATTTTGAGAGAACAAATAAAACATTAAGAAGGTCTCCCTAAATGAAGACTTGTGTGAGATGTACAGATCGTTTTAAAGGTACTAGTGATAGGATTGCTCCTTTTAATGCTAATCAAACTAGAACGAATTCATAGGACTCATAATCACCTCTTTCTTTGACAATTTGAGAGACCCAATGAAACAATATGAATGTCTCCCTACATCAAGACTTGTGTGAGATGTACGCAACGTTTTCAACGCGATAGTCATAGGATTGCTCCTTTTGATGCTAATCAAATTAGAACGAATTAATAAAACTCCTAATCAACTCCTTCTTTCACAATTTTAGAGAACCAATGAAACAATAAGAAGGTCTCCTTAAATGAAGACTTGTGTGAGATGTACGCATCGTTTTTAACGCTATAATCATGGGATTGCTCCTTTTGATGCTAATCAAAATAGAACGAAGTTATAAGACTCCTAATCACCTCTTTCTTTGACAATTTTAGAGCACCAATAAAACAATAAGAAGGTCTCCCTAAATGAAGCTTTGTGTGAGATATACACATGGTTTTGAACGTGATAGTAATGGGTTTGTCATTTTGACGCTAATCAAACTAGAACGAAGTAATATAACTCTTAATCACCTTTTTCTTTGTAAATTTGAAACAACCAATGAAACAATATTAAGGTCTCCCTAAATGAAGACTTGTGTGAGATCTACGCATCGTTTTGGACGCGATAGTGATGTGATTGCTCCTTTTGATGCTAATTTCAACTAGAACGAAGTAATAGAACTCATAATCACCTATATTTTGATAATTTAAGAGAACAAATGAAACATTAAGAAGGTCTCCCTAAATGAAGACTTGTGTGAGATGTACAGATCGTTTTGAAGGTACTAGTGATAGGATTGCTCCTTTTGATGCTAATCAAACTAGAACGAATTCATAGGACTCATAATCACCTCTTTCTTTGACAATTTGAGAGACCCAATGAAACAATATGAAGGTCTCCCTACATCAAGACTTGTGTGAGATGTACGCAACGTTTTCAACGCGATAGTCATAGCATTGCTCCTTTTGATGCTAATCAAATTAGAACGAATTAATAAAACTCCTAATCAACTCCTTCTTTCACAATTTTAGAGAACCAATGAAACAATAAGAAGGTCTGCTTAAATGAAGACATGTGTGAGATGTACACACCGTTTTTAACGCGATAATCATGGGATTGCTCCTTTTGATGCTAATCAAACTAGGACGAAGTTATAGGACTCCTAATCACTTCTTTCTTTGACAATTTAGGTGCACCAATGAAATAATAAGAAGGTCTCCCTAAATGAATACTTGTGTGAGATGTACGCATGGTTTTGAACGCAATATTCATGGGTTTCTTGTTTTGACCCTAATCAAACTAGAACAAAGTAATACAACTCCTAATCACCTCTTTCTTTGTAAATTTGAAACAACCAATGAAACATATTAAGGTCTAGAATTTATATTCGCGTGGCCACGGACTGCCAGCGCAAGTTGGTGCGCAAGCCAAAACGGTTGTGTCCGGCCCGGGTGATTAGTCCGACCCGCGGGTTGGAAAACACAATGTTAGCAAAAAAAAACAATATTAAGGTCTCCCTAAATGAAGAGTTGTGTGAGATCTACGCATCGTTTTGGACGCGATAGTGATGTGATTGCTCCTTTTGATGCTAATTTCAACTAGAACGAAGTAATAGAACTCATAATCACCTATATTTTGATAATTTAAGAGAACAAATGAAACATTAAGAAGGTCTCCCTAAATGAAGACTTGTGTGAGATGTACAGATCGTTTTGAAGGTACTAGTGATAGGATTGCTCCTTTTGATGCTAATCAAACTAGAACGAATTCATAGGACTCATAATCACCTCTTTCTTTGACAATTTGAGAGACCCAATGAAACAATATGAAGGTCTCCCTACATCAAGACTTGTGTGAGATGTACGCAACGTTTTCAACGCGATAGTCATAGCATTGCTCCTTTTGATGCTAATCAAATTAGAACGAATTAATAAAACTCCTAATCAACTCCTTCTTTCACAATTTTAGAGAACCAATGAAACAATAAGAAGGTCTGCTTAAATGAAGACATGTGTGAGATGTACACACCGTTTTTAACGCGATAATCATGGGATTGCTCCTTTTGATGCTAATCAAACTAGGACGAAGTTATAGGACTCCTAATCACTTCTTTCTTTGACAATTTTAGTGCACCAATGAAATAATAAGAAGGTCTCCCTAAATGAATACTTGTGTGAGATGTACGCATGGTTTTGAACGCAATATTCATGGGTTTCTTGTTTTGACCCTAATCAAACTAGAACAAAGTAATACAACTCCTAATCACCTCTTTCTTTGTAAATTTGAAACAACCAATGAAACATATTAAGGTCTAGAATTTATATTCGCGTGGCCACGGACTGCCAGCGCAAGCTGGTGCGCAAGCCAAAACGGTTGTGTCCGGCCCGGGTGATTAGTCTGACCCGCGGGTTGGAAAACACAATGTTAGCAAAAAAAAACAATATTAAGGTCTCCCTAAATGAAGAGTTGTGTGATATCTACGCATCGTTTTGGACGCGATAGTGATGGGATTGCTCCTTTTGATGCTAATTTCAACTAGAACGAAGTAATAGGACTCATAATTACCTATATTTTGATAATTTGAGAGAACTAATAAAATATTAAGAATGTCTCACTAAATGAAGACTTGTGTGAGATGTACAGATCGTTTGGAAAGCACTAGTGATAGAATTGCTCCTTTTAACGCTAATCAAACTAGAACGAATTCATAGTTCTCATAATCACCTCTTTCTTTGACAATTTGAGAGACACAATGAAACAATAAGAAGGTCTCCCTAAATTAAGACTTGTGTGAGATGTACGCATCGTTTTTAACGCGATAGTTATAGGATTGCCCCTTTTGATGCTCATCAAATTAGAACGAAGTAATAAAACTCCTAATCACCTCCTTCTTTCACAACTTTAGAGAACCAATGAAACAATAAGAAGGTCTTCTTAAATGAAGACTTGTGTGAGATGTACGCATCGTTTTTAATGCGATAGTCATGGGATTGCACCTTTTGATGCTAATCAAACTAGAACGAAGTTATAGGACTCCTAATCACCTCTTTCTTTGACAATTTTAAAGCACCAGTGAAACAACAAGAAGGTCTCCCTAAATAAAGCCTTGTGTGAGATGTACACATGGTTTTGAATGCGATAGTAATGGGTTTGTCATTTTGACGCTAATCAAACTAGAACAAAGTAATACAACTCTTAATCACCTCTTTCATTGTAAATTTAAAATAACCAATGAAACAATATTAAGGTCTCCCTAAATGAAAACTTGTGTGAGATTTACGCATCGTTTTGGACGCGATAGTGATGTGATTGCTGTTTTTGATGCTAATTTCAACTAGAACGAAGTAATAGAACTCATAATCATATATATTTTGACAATTTAAGAGAACTAATGAAACATTAAGAAGGTCTCCCTAAATGAAGACTTGTGTGAGATGTACGGATCGTTTTGAAGGCACTAGTGATAGGTTTGCTCCTTTTGATGCTAATCAAACTAGAACGAATTCATAGGACTCATAATCACCTCTTTCTTTGATAATTTGAGAGACCCAATGAAACAATATGAAGGTCTCCCTACATCAAGACTTGTGTGAGATGTACGCAACGTTTTTAACGCGATAGTCATAGAATTGCTCCTTTTGATGCTAATCAAATTAGAACGAAGTAATAAGACTCCTAATCAACTCCTTCTTTCACAATTTTAGAGAACCAATAAAATAATAAGAAGGTCTCCTTAAATGAAGACATGTGTGAGATGTACACACCGTTTTTAACGCGATAATCATGGGATTGCTCCTTTTGATGCTAATCAAACTAGGACAAAGTTATAGGACTCCTAATCACTTCTTTCTTTGACAATTTTAGTGCACCAATGAAACAATAAGAAGGTCTCCCAAAATGAATACTTGTGTGAGATGTACGCATGGTTTTGAACGCGATATTCATGGGTTTCTTGTTTTGACCCTAATCAAACTAGAACAAAGTAATACAACTCCTAATCACCTCTTTCTTTGTAAATTTGAAACAACCAATGAAACATATTAAGGTCTCGAATTTATATTCGCGTGGCCACGGACTGCCAGTGCAAGCTGGTGCGCAAACCAAAACGGTTGTGTCCAGCCCGGGTGATTAGTCCGACCCGCGGGTTGGAAAACACCATGTTAGCAAAAAAAACAATATTAAGGTCTCCCTAAATGAAAAGTTGTGTGAGATCTACGCATCGTTTTGGACGCGATAGTGATGGGATTGCTCCTTTTGATGCTAATTTCAACTAGAACGAAGTAATAGGACTCCTAATCATCTATATTTTGATAATTTGAGAGAACTAATGAAACATTAAGAATGTCTCACTAAATGAAGACTTGTGTGAGATGTACGGATCGTTTGGAAGGCACTAGTGATAGAATTGCTCCTTTTGATGCTAATCAAACTAGAACGAATTCATAGGACTCATAATCACCTCTTTCTTTGACAATTTGAGAGACACAATGAAACAATAAGAAGGTCTCCCTAAATCAAGACTTGTGTGAGATGTACGCATCATTTTTAATGCGATAGTTATAGGATTGCCCCTTTTGATGCTCATCAAATAAGAACGAAGTAATAAAACTCCTAATCACCTCCTTCTTTCACAATTTTAGAGAACCAAAGAAACAATAAGAAGGTCTCTTTAAATGAAGACTTGTGTGAGATGTACGCATCGTTTTTAAGGCGATAGTCATGGGATTGCTTCTTTTGATGCTAATCAAACTAGAACGAAGTTATAGGACTCCTAATCACCTCTTTCTTTGACAATTTTAGAGCACTAATAAAACAATAAGAAGGTCTCCCTAAATGAAGCCTTGTGTGAGATATACACATGATTTTGAACGCGATAGTAATGGGTTTGTCATTTTGACGCTAATCAAACTAGAACGAAGTAATATAACTCTTAATCACCTTTTTCTTTGTAAATTTGAAACAACCAATGAAACAATATTAAGGTCTCCCTAAATAAAGACTTGTGTGAGATCTACGCATCGTTTTAGACGCGATAGTGATGTGATTGCTCCTTTTGATGCTAATTTCAACTAGAACGAAGTAATAAAACTCATAATCACCTATACTTTGATAATTTAAGAGAACAAATGAAACATTAAGAAGGTCTCCCTAAACGAAGACTTGTGTGAGATGTACAGATTGTTTTGAAGGTACTAGTGATATGATTGCTCCTTTTGATGCTAATCAAACTAGAACGAATTCATAGGACTCGTAATCACCTCTTTCTTTGACAATTTGAGAGACCCAATGAAACAATATGAAGGTCTCCCTACATCAAGACCTGTGTGAGATGTACGCAACGTTTTCAACGCGATAGTCATAGGATTGCTCCTTTTGATTCTAATCAAATTAGAACGAATTAATAAAACTCCTAATCAACTCCTTCTTTAACAATTTTAGAGAACCAATGAAACAATAAGAAAGTCTCCTTAAATGAAGACATGTGTGAGATGTACACACCGTTTTTAACGCGATAATCATGGGATTGCTCCTTTTGATGCTAATTAAACAAGAACGAAGTTATAGGACTCCTAATCACTTCTTTCTTTGACAATTTTAGTGCACCAATGAAACAATAAGAAGGTCCCCCTAAATGAATACTTGTGTGAGATGTACGCATGGTTTTGAACGCGATATTCATGGGTTTCTTGTTTTCACCCTAATCAAACTAGAACAAAGTAATACAACTCTTAATCACCTCTTTCTTTGTAAATTTGAAACAACTAATGAAACATATTAAGGTCTCGAATTTATATTCGCGTGGCCATGGATTACCAGCGCAAGCTGATGCGCAAGACAAAACGGTTGTGTCCGGCCCGGGTGATTAGTCCGACCCATGGGTTGGAAAACACCATGTTAGCAAAAACAAAAAATTATTAAGGTCTCCCTAAATAAAGAGTTGTGTGAGATCTATGCATCGTTTTGGACGCGATAGTGATGGGATTGCTCGTTTTGATGCTAATTTCAATTAGAACAAAGTAATAGGACTCATAATCACCTATATTTTGATAATTTGAGAGAACAAATGAAACATTAAGAAGGTCTCACTAAATGAAGACTTTTGTCAGATGTACGGATCGTTTTGAAGGCACTAGTGATAGGATTGCTCCTTTTGATGCTAATCAAACTAGAACGAATTCATAAGACTCATAATCACCTCTTTCTTTGACAATTTGAGAGACCCAATGAAACAATAAGAAGGTCTCCTTAAATCAAGACTTGTGTGAGATGTACGAATCGTTTTTAACGTGATAGTCATAGGTTTGCTTCTTTTGATGCTCATTAAATTAGAACGAAGTAATAAAACTCCTAATCACCTCCTTCTTTCACACTTTTAGAGAACCAATAAAACAATAAGAAGGTCTCCTTAAATGAAGACTTGTGTGAGATGTACGCATCGTTTTTAACGCGATAGTCATGGGATTGCTCCTTTTGATGCTAATCAAAATAGAACGAAGTTATAGGACTCCTAATTACCTCTTTCTTTAACAATTTTAGAGCACCAATAAAACAATAAGAAGGTCTCCCTAAATGAAGCCTTGTGTGAGATATACACATGGTTTTGAACGTGATAGTAATGGGTTTGTCGTTTTGACGCTAATCAAACTAGAACGAAGTAATATAACTCTTAATCACCTTTTTCATTATAAATTTGAAACAACCAATGAAACAATATTAAGGTCTCCCTAAATGAAGACTTGTGTGAGATCTACGCATCGTTTTGGACGCGATAGTGATGTGATTGCTCTTTTTGATGCTAATTTTAACTAGAACGAAGTAATAGAACTCATAATCACCTATATTTTGATAATTTGAGAGAACAAATTAAACATTAAGAAGGTCTCCCTAAATGAAGACTTGTGTGAGATGTACAGATCGTTTTGAAGGTACTAGTGAGAGGATTGCTCCTTTTGATGCTAATCAAACTAGAACGAATTCATAGGACTCATAATCACCTCTTTCTTTAACAATTTGAGAGACCCAATGAAACAATATGAAGGTCTCCCTACATCAAAACTTATGTGAGATGTACGCAACGTTTTTAACGCGATAGTCATAGAATTGCTCCTTTTGATACTAATCAAATTAGAACAAAGTAATAAGACTCCTAATCAACTCCTTCTTTCACAATTTTAGAGAACCAATAAAACAATAAGAAGGTCTCCTTAAATGAAGACATGTGTGAGATGTACACACCGTTTTTAACGCGATAATCATGGGATTGCTCCTTTTGATGCTAATCAAACTATGACGAAGTTATAGAACTCCTAATCACTTCTTTCTATGACAATTTTAGTGCACCAATAAAACAATAAGAAGGTCTCCCTAAATGAATACTTGTGTGAGATGTACGCATGGTTTTGAACGCGATATTCATGGGTTTCTTGTTTTGACCCTAATCAAACTAGAACAAAGTAATACAACTCCTAAACACCTCTTTCTTTGTAAATTTGAAACAACCAATGAAACATATTAAGGTCTCAAATTTATATTAGCGTGGCCACGGACTGCCAGCGCAAGGCAAAACGGTTGTGTCCGGCCCGGATGATTAGTCCGACCCGCGGGTTGGAAAACACCATGTTAGCAAAAAAAATAATATTAAGGTCTCCCTAAATGAAGAGTTGTGTGAGATCTACGCATCGTTTTGGACGCGAAAGTGATGGGATTTGTAAGAACCTGAATTTTCAGATATTATTAAATAAGGATTTAATAAATAAAATTCTTAAACTGTGAGATGGGTTCGAATAATAATATATATATGTGATATGAGGTATGTGGTATTATATTACATAGGATAATATGGACTATGTAAAATGGGTTTTTGTGATTTATAAATATATTATTAATATATATTTGTTACTTATCGTAGAGACGATCCAGTTGAGATAAAGGAGGTGGATAAATTCCTATCGATATTAAATAATTTATAGAATTATTTTATTATAGTAAGTTGGTGATATTAAATATCCTTAATGTATAATCACCATATTCTTGAGTATGTGTATTAATAACTAGTATGTTTATAATATAGGTTATTAATAGCACTTAAGCTATCCGTGAATAGGTTTGGATAGTGAAGCATGAGTTAGTTAAGGGAATTAACTAATAAGAATAAATATTAGTTAATATAAGTTGTGAGTTATATTATGGAATAATATAATGTCAGTATTGAATCTTAATTAACTATGATGATATAGTACAATGTTTAATTTACTTAAGTAAAGGAGTGAATTAATATGTGTGTTGAATATGTAATTATAGTTGATACTTTTTATATATATTACTTAGAGTGGTAATATGTGAGAAAGTCTAATGTGCGAATAACGTTAAATATATATACGTTATTAAAGGGAGATGGAAATCATTATATCTTTAAATGTATATTTGAAGAAATTATTTTGGGGAACAATTTATAGAAAAGAAAGAGAAATAGTTATTATATATTTCTAATAAAGGATATTAAAATAATTTCTAATATTGAATTATTTTAATAAAAGGAGGAAATGTTATTTTTGAATAATAATATTACCTTATATCTTTTTGTATGAGGTGTGATTGGTTAATATAGTAAATATATTAAAACGTATTTGCTATATGTAATTAAATTGATGGAAACGATTTATTATAATAGAAAATAAACTTATTGTCTATTTTCTATATATAATATATGTACATGTGTCGTACATATAGTTATTTGATATTATATTAAAAATAATATCATGAGACAATAAGTAAATTATTTTCTAATAACGAATGTGCTTATTTGGAGAAAACATAATATTTTATGATATGGCTAAATACATAATTTTAAATGTATTTTCAAGGGAGTTTAATTAATGAAAGGAAACTAAGTTATTTTAATATATTAAATAACTTAAGTTATTATTTGATCGTGAATATTATTATTGGAATAATTAATAGAGTATATATTAATTATTATAAGCGTAAAGGTTATACTTATTATAAGTATAATTAATTGAAGTAATTTAACATTTTAATAGCTTGAGTTATTATATTTCCGTAAAGGTTATATATAATATTTGAATATTCGATTTGTAAAATATTTATATGTGGACCTTGGATTTAATAGTTCTAATTTAATTAAACAGGTTATAAGTAGTAATGTGGTGAGAAATGAGTAAGTGATGAGAATAATGATAAGCTTAAGTTTGAGCTTGTGAGAGATGCCTTGTGTGGCACAATAATAGATTCAGTAATGAATTGACTAATTTAATGATGGAGGAATTATTAATTAAACAATTAATCTAAATTAATTGTTAATTGTTATTATGATAGTATGTTAAATTATTATGGCTAGTGATAGTATAATAATAAGGAAATCGATTATAAGTATAATCGGATTTGTGATGAGATAAATTGTCTTCTAATATTAATTATTGTTATGAACAATATACTATTATCAATATGATGATTAATGAGTAAATGATTTATAAATATAAAAAGATTTATATTTATTTAACGTGATAATAAATCATATAAAGTGTTAATCAATTAGCGTGGGAATTATAATTCCATGGATTAATGAGAAATGGATTAATTAATATTATTATTAATTAATTGATAAGATAAGTAATTTATTAATTTCTATGTGCAACCATGCGATATTTAAGTATAACGTATGATAGTTAACTATATGTTATGCGAAGTATAAAGTGCAATGCGACTATGTTATATATGAATATAAACTATATAGTAAAGTTTATTGAGTTGTAAGAGGTACATGAAATGTGGGTGTGACAATGTGTATATTAAGTATACAATAAAATAATATATCATAGATATATTGTAAACAATTATTGAATTTATTAATAGAGGAGACAATACACTGTGATGGTACCGGAAAGAATTATATCCGGTGGGATGAACTGTACATGGATTTTATATGTGTGAGTTAAAATTTACTACATGATAGTAGTATTTATTTATTAGGATTACATGGTAACCCCATTTTTAATCAAAGAGTACAATTATACATTGATATATATAATATACATATGTATATTGCCCAAAGGAATGCAAAGCTGAGATTATTTCTTGTCCCTAATTGTGAGTCACCCCTCAATTTCCTCTCACGTGAACTCCCTAGTCTACACTACTCTTCTTCTCATTTTCCTCAAAATTGTAGCCAATGATTTCAAGGGATGTGGGTTTGATGATGTGATTTACCAACCCTCTACCTAATCTCCATGAACCATTAGATTCTTGTTCCTTCCATTAGTTTGAAATGGTGAGTAAATTCATGGACTAGGTAATGGATTGTCTATAAATGCAAGCTCCTCTCTTCTCTTTTAATTTGCTGAGAATTCAAAATGAAGTAAATTGGGTAAGTATATTGAGAGAGATTTTCTAGTGAGTTGAAGAAAGCAATATGGCAGTGTAGTAGAAACCATTTAGCAAGCTTTGCAAAATTGAGATAGCAGAGGTATAAACTTCCCATCTTTGTTCTCTGTCAAACTTTATATTCTTGAAATTCTAAATTTTTGATCAGGTTGAATTGGATTGATTAATTAAGTGTTTGGAAAATGTTGTTAAGCATGATAGAAATACATGATAGCTAGTATTGGATCGAATTCGTATGGATTTCTGAGTTTGGATTGGAACCTGCCGAAGCAGGCTTTTTTCTTGGCATGAACTGGACACGGCGCAGCTGCGCCAGCAGCCTGTTCTGATTTTGTTTTCCTGCTTCAATGCTGTTAAGTGCAAATGTATAGTACTACTTTAGAACAAGTATAATAGCATGAATAAATTATATATATGGATATGTAGACATAATATGAGCATGTTCTACTATGATTATATGCATGATTAACGGACGGTTATGATTTCCAATAGTAAACGTAAAGTTTTGTAAACGAAATTGACTTATCCGAACCATGTCGACATTCTGATTTTTCAAGCATGACTATATGATTTACGAATGCATGAAAAGCGTATTAACTTATGAATATATGTTTCATAGTATAACATGAGCATGTCGGACCTCGTTAGTGAACATTTCTAATGAAAGTGTAAGTTTTGAAAACAAACTTTGACACGTATGTACCATACCCATATTCTGATTTTTGAAAGCATATTTATATGGGTGGTTAAGCATGAAAAGATAGTCTAAGGTGTTATGATTGCATTAACATACATGATTGAAGACTACATTGATTTCAAAAGACAAACTTTGAGTTTTTAGACATAAATATAGGATGTCCACATTCTGATTATTTGAGCATGTATATTAGGATTTCATTGTGCCTATAGACATGTTGACATAAGCATCATATGATGAAACATGGATTTCACCTATGCACGCATATTCATAGAAAATGAATTTCTAAAGCATAAACTATGTGATTAACATATACATGTGTGATATACGCACGAGCATGTATACTTAGTATCGTTTAGCCTCGTGGTGTGCTGATATGACTTTAGTAATGGACCATTAGTAACGTGGGCTTGATTTGTTTAAAGTTTATCGGCATATGGGCTTAATTGGATTAGGATGAGCATGCTAGGTTCGAACTTGAAATTATAACCATAGAGCATGTGTATTGATTAATATCAGTAACTTGAATAATATTGATTGAACTCGGGTGGTCCAGCAGAATGAAATTTCATTCCTGGTTTGATTAGTGAGTGGCGCAGCTGCGCCACTCTTAAGGCCAATACCTGCGCAGCTGCGCCAGCCTGTTTTTAAGATTTGTGCAGTCTGTTTGTTCTTGGTTTTTGTAGTAGAATTGTATTATTACTTAAACTGCAAATCATGGTCTGACCCCTACTGGTTTATGACTATATGATAAACATAATAACCTTGCATGCCTAGTTTAAAATATAACAAGGATTTTGAAAGGTGAAACTTAGAAAAGTTTGAATGTAATGATTTCGATAAGGTTTGAGAAACATGAAAGCAATATAGATCATGTATCTATGAGCTTTAAATACGTGTCGAACACATAGCGAGTCGAGTAAAGGTGTATAAATGTTGATATTAAAAGTATACTTATACTTGCTATTATAGGAGTATGTTAAGAAAGTGAAACAAGGTTCTAAGAACCAAGTTAGACAACAATGTAACCTTTATTATTACATTGACAATGTGTGATACATATAACTGATAAGTGTGATCTCTATGATTAATATAACTGTGTAGGATTACACGAAGTGCAGATATCTATAAGCAGTTAAGTCGTAGTTGTTAAACTACGAATCAGGCAAGTCTTTCAGTTCCTATTTGATATATGAATTCAATAACTGTTAGTTGAATTATATTATGCTGTGATAATGTGAACTTATATATGAACTGTATATGAGATATAAATGAGATTGAAAGTTGATCTTTGATGATATATTTGTTATGTGAAAAGTAACATGCGTAGTAAATATAAACTATTTATAAATGCATGAACTGAGTATGATGTTATATGCTATGTGATGCATGAGGACTGTTAGAATTGCTGAGCTGTCGAGCTCACTCTTGCAAATAACCACTTTTGTAGGTTAAGGATTCACGGTAAAGATTTCGTGCTTCTTGATTGATAAAGATAGATAGTATCGCATTGAAGAATATTACTTAGATTATTGTCTGGACCATATTTAGATTCTAGATGATGTACTCGATAGTTGCTTACACTGTTTAATACTTGTTGTATTGTAAAAATGTATTAATTAATACATAGAGGATATCGAGTTGAGTTGTAAATGTTTATACGATAACTCAGATAAGAAGGAATCATATTATATAGTTGATTCAAGATTTGTAATTGGTATCAAAGTTATGGAATCAATAAAAAGATTTTTATTCAAAGGATATTGAAAAGTTTAAATTATTCCGTATTTTAGTAATATCGAATATGATGTAAAGACGAGATCTTGGATATGAATAGAATTTATATTCTAAATTATAATAAACAAAGTTGTATTCTTTTACTAATGATTAAAAGATGTAATAGTTTGACGATAGTAGTATCGTGACTGCACCGAATTCGAGGTTTCGAAGGAACGTGGATTTGGGGGCGTCACAGGTTGGTATCAAAGCTGGAGGTTATAAACCTTGGGTAAGTGTACCTTAGATTATAACCTGAGAGAGTGAAAGATAAGATTAAAATATATACGTGAAGATTCAAAGAAGAATCTCGAAATATCTAGAGAATGAGAATCAGGAGTTTCCTAACTCCGGTAATGAAAATGTTAAGACGATGTCTATAAGATGTATATGACGAAGATAGTGAGAATAAACTCGGATGGAGTTTAGTTGATAGTAGGGAAAGAACCCTGAGGTAAAGCGATGATCACGACGTGATCAGATTGAACTGTGAAATGATAGATAGTCTGTAATGACTAAGTATGTATAGCTTGATAAAGTACGAGATGAACTCATGAGGAGTTGTATGTGGTGAAACGTAGAAAGCTCGTGATAGAGTAAGATATAGTTAATTGTTGGAATTCCATTGAGGACTCATGTGATGGCTTAGTTGTACAAACTTTTGTATGGGCAGAAGTTTTGTGCTTGCACTGAGTGCGTCACATTGATAATCGTTGGAATGTTAGTGTCACGGTATCATTATACATATGGCGGAAAGGTGATTCTTTTCTCATATTTATTTTGATAGGTAGAGATTTCTAAGATATAATTAGATAATACTAAGATTAGGTGCGAGTTCTAAAGACTTATGCCTATGACGAGTTCGTGACTCATAATCGTATGATGGGACCCCTCAGCGAATGGACGATTTTGGTCTGACTAGGATAAGTTCCTCAACCCATATGATTATGGCAAGTTCCTGAGCTTCCATGGTGTGGTAAGTTGGTGAACTGTACTGAGAATAGATATATTATATAAGAGTTTTGGAATAGTGAGCATTGATGGTAGTAAGAGATTGAAGTAATGGAGAAATTTGGATTTTTCTAAATCTTCTAGCTACGCTAGATTTTCAAAATTTATTGACTTCGTGCTAGTGTTTGCACTTCGGTTTTCTTGAGAAAAACATTGAGTTGGGTGACTGAACCAATGAGTTTTAAAAATAACACCGTTATTCGTATGTCTAAGCTATTTGTTTCGGCTAAGACAAAAATAATTTGAAAATCTTTCAAAATGTATTTTGACCATATGCATCATTTGATATGATGTAGAATGGTAAACGATGGAGTCATCAATGCAATCGAACCTAGTGTAGGTTGTGATCGAAAGATCGTCAGCCCACTATGGTATGATGTAATATGACAAAGTCATAAAATGGCGGAATCCTCAACGTACTACTAATCTAGTATGGTATCATGACGTCATAAAAGAATTTCTGATTTTCTTGTAAATTATAAAGAAGGTCAATTAAGTTGGCTAAATTATTTTGATTGATGTCCGAATTGTTGATGAGAGTCTAAGCTATTTGATTCGGCTAGGCGACTGTTGGAAAGGGATTATAGAATTCAAGTATTCTTGTGTATGTATGCCAAACCAGATTGCTCTGGTGCGGATTTAGATGTTGAAAAGCTGAGGTGAACAACCCTATAAAGGGGACATGTTTTCGGGGACAATGGTTCCGAACGTAACGCATATAGTCGTTACAAAACACTACGTTGCGGCCCAACATAGTGGTACAATAGGCTGGCCACCTAGAGTACGCGTGGAGAGTGTTTTCAGTCTTTGTGATTGATAAACACTCTGGTTTGCGGTGTGAAGAATTGTGTTGAACCATTAGTAAACCTGGAGAAAAGTTCACGGTCTTGTGACCCCTCAGCATAAATTGGAATCTGAGTTATTCATACTGCTTCCCGATTATTGAAAAATCGTGGAAGATTCTTATTCTTCTAAAGGATGAATGTAGTACGTAGAATGCTCCTTAGAAAGGAGAAAGTGATAGAATGCAATTGAGAAAGTTATAATAATAAAACTTCTGAAAAGAGAATGAATAAAACTATTCAAGAGAATATGTAATAATCGGAATAGCACCGAGTAAAGGAAGTTTCGGTGATTCCGAGGACGGAATCCTTATAAGGGGGAGAGGATGTAAGAACCCGAATTTTCAGATATTATTAAATAAGGATTTAATAAATAAAATTCTTAAACTGTGAGATGGGTTCTGTGACACCCCCGAATCCGGGTCCTCTGACCCTGGTCCGGTCGCCACGATACAATACTAACATCCACCTCTAACAACATACGATAACTAAAAATGCGGAATATAATAAACGTACGTCGTTCATTCGGTGTTACTAGTCCAAAGATTCGATAACCTTAATACATCAATACAAACATACCCTAGAATAAACATTAGGGTTCATATTACATTAACAGTAATTAAACTAGACATAAAGATAAAGTCTGCTCCTTGCAAACCATCCTAAATCTTTCCTTTACCTTTGTCCTTCCCTGAGGGCTTGGGCTTAAGTGCAATATAAGTCATGATATAGCAAGAATGAGCAACAAGTTTGCTCAGCAAGTTTAGATACAATAATAAAGGATATATCATGATGAATGGAAAAATATCTAACAACGATTTCAACAAAATAAATATCTTAAAGATTCAACAATATGAATATTAAAACGATTCAATAGTATGAATATCTGAACGATTCAATAATATGAATGTCTGAACGAATCAGTACGAATAATAGAATGATTCAATAATATGAATATTTGTAAGGTTCAACAACCTGCATGATTCAACACTATGAACATCTGAACAATTTAACAATATGAATATTAAAAGCAAAGATAATAATTGCCTTTAGAATGACTGATAGTCGAGTAGACTCTGAACTATAACTTTCCAATGGGTTCAATAGCTAATTTTTAGAATTACTGGCTTCTGGCTACAGAAACTTAGTACCTCGAGGAGATCAGCCTCGGGCACAACGTGAATATGCATAACACTTAAATCTGCTTACTCGTATCATATATATTAGATACCTGGGCACACTCCTATATATGAGGGGTGTTCTGTTCCGTCTAAGAATCCTTACCATCAATTGATTTGGATAGCTTCAAAGAAAACTTCATACACTAGTCTGACCGAGCAAAGGTTCAGACTCTTACTGACATAGTTCAAGAAATTTAGAACCTTGAATAATGTACAAGTCCAAGACTGTATGAGCTCAAATGCACTAGGTGCGGACATCAATAATATCGATGTGGAATAATTGATAAGTAATTAAACCACTAAATAACATGCTTGGAAATAAAGTTCAAGCAATTAAGTAAACAACTTTCGATTCAACAATAACCTACTCAATACAATATAAGAAGGATAGAGAACTTGCACAAAGTGAAGTTTAGAATTTGCACAATATAGGAATTTGTGTAAGTTCGGGGAACTTGCACAATACTCAACGTGTGAAGTTCGGGGAACTTGCAAAATATTCAACGTGTGAAGTTCGGGGAACTTGCACGATAATAGATTCCTTGCATAAAATAAATGCATAGGCTTAGACACTTACAACATCAAAGAGTGAAATTCGGGGAATTTCACCATAATAGATCCCTTGCATAAAGTAAATTCATAGGTTAGGACATTTGCTTACAACGTTCTTTGAGTAAAGTAAACACAAAGATAAGATACTTGCACAATATACGAGTTTGTATAAGCTTAGAGAACTTGCATAATAAAGAAATGAAGTTCGGGAATTTGCAAAATAACCAAAGTGTGAAGTTCGGGGAACTTTCACAATAACCAAAGTGTGAAGCTTTCACAATACTCAAAATGTGAAGTTCGGAGAACTTTCACAATACTCAAAATGTGAAGTTCGGGGAACTTTCACAATACAATAATAACCTGCTCAAAACAACATGAGAAGGATAGGAACTTGCACAAATAAGGTGAAGTTTAGAATCTCGCTTACTCGATTCATTGAATAAAGTAGTGCAAGAATTTAGGATACTTGCATTCAATATAACAATCAACTGAAGTTAGGAAATTTGCAATATAATAATACCTTGCTCAATATAAATTTGAGTAAGATAGGGAACTTGCACAAATAATAAGTGTAAGTCAGGGAACTTGCAGATAATACAATAACGGGTTCAAAAGAACTTGCACAATCAAAGAGTGAAGTTTGAAAACTTGCCTGTTTGCTCAGCTACAAATAAATTCTGGCTATAATAAAACTACGTTGGAACGACCTAGCATTAACAAGTCGGCCTCTCCAATTAGTATATATAAACTAATATAAGTTCACACATACAAGACTCTAGTCATTATATAATTTTATCACGTAGTTCACGTAAGTCAATCTAATCCTGTCTTAGATTTAATAATTTTAGATTGTCTAGTTCATAAGTATCAACATAGGTTTGAAACACATAGTACTTTAAGTTACTGATATAAATCAACACACATGTTTATCAAGTTTATCTAACTCAAGTTCGAAAGCTAATATATTCATTCTATGTCCACTTCAAGACCACATGTTTGTATGTCGGATATTCACATACTTTAAACAATATAAGTTCATGCTTCAAGATTGGTTACTAAAGTCATGTTATTACATAACAAGGTCAAACAATACTTAAGTAGTTATGCTTGTGCGTATACTACAAGTGTACACTTTAATCGTCATAACTCATGCCTTAAGAATCCACTTTCTATGAGTATGCGTGCATAGTTGAAATCTGTGTTTAACTAAGTGCGGTTCATGTTAATATGTCTATAGGAATAATTACATCCTAATAAACATCCTTCCATGCACACAACATGACTCACATGGTATTTAACTTTCAAATCTTAAGTTCTCTTTTGAAATAGTTGAAATCTTGCAATCGTGCATGCTAGTGTGTTCAACACTTTAAACGTACATATATAGACCATACGGTCAGGTTCATAAAATCAGAATTTATATCTCAATGTAACATGCCAAGTCCATGTTCAATGCTCACGTTTCGTTAGTAAGTTTTCCCTAATGAGGTCTAACATGACCGTGCACATTTTTAAACATGTATATACCAATTATTATGTTCTTCATGCCTATCTAGGTCATACTAACATGCTCGTTAAATTAGAATGCATACACCATATCTACATGTTAAAGTTCACCTTTGAAACTTATATGTTTCGCTAGAAATGTTCAATAGTGGGGTTCACATGCTCATATTCTATTATGAAACCCGTATACCAAAGTCAACATGCCTCCCATACAATTCTAAGTCATACTATCATGCTTGCAAGGTCAGAATACTATCATGGCAAGTATACATATTGAGTTTGTTTCCATATTCGAAGTTAGTTTATGAAACGCTAAGTTTATTTCAAACTATAATTACTTGTGCAACTATTAGTGAAACATGCTTACATTGCCTCAATACATCCATATATATATATATCACTCATGCTAGTATGCTTAATCCAAACTAGTACCATAAGTTAGCATGAGCAGAAACAAAAATAGAAAGCAAAACTGCAGACAGGCACTGGCGCAGCTGCGCCGCTGGCCAGTGCAACACTGGCGCAGCTGCGCAGGCTGGCGGCCAGGCCTGAGGCAGTGCAGTTTTTGGCAGACTGTAAACCCAACTCAAATTTTCTAACGAAATTTATCCCAGCCACTATGCAATACATTTCTAACATGGTAGTAAACTATCGTAGCATCTAATAAGCATACTTAAATCAATCAAAGCATGCTCAATTCAAGAATCAAAGAATTAGAATTTTACAGACTTGAACAAAGAATGGGAGTATACCTCTGTAATTGCTTAAATTGAGTTTACTGCTATAATGATCCTTACAATGCTGCTATCATACTCTCCCAATAATATGAAAATCTTAGCAAATAAATGAAGGAGAAGGGAAGAGTTCTTATATAGCCAATTTCTTACCCGGTTTCAAGCTTTGTTCACCAAATCAAAACAAAGGATTGCTAGATTACATAATGGATAAGAAGAAGTTGGTGAGAGTTGGTGAGAGTGGGTGGAACTCATCATAAATCCCACTCCCCTTATAATGATTATGGCTAGCTTAGATGAATTTGAGAAGAATAAGATAGAGTAGCATAGCATGTGGGTTCACGTGTATGAGAAATAAGAGAGCAATTGGGCACATAATATGGGACAACCAATTCTCAGCAAATGGAAGCAACTTGGATGCAATATACTACATTATTATTCTATATATACCATGCTTACTTAGGCTATATCATGTATACACATTTTATTTCATGTAAATACTTAGGCTATAATTAAATTAAAGTCGCAATTTCAATGAGCAATTAATAATATGATGCATCAAGTAAGGTATATGCATATATTCCATGTACATTATCTATTAACACCAAATATAAGGTAATTAGGTATTATTATAATAATAACTGTTATTATAATAATTATAATAACTTATTGAAATCATTTATCAATTAATAATGTTGTTGATATAATATAAAGTAATAGGGTGTTCATTAAAATTCTACCCACACATATTATGTTACATAAGTCATACTATTATGTCATTCATATAATGAAATTACTCTTACCATATAGTCAATATATATAACGTATAGTCATATTGACGTGCCACCTTGCATTATATAACATAAGGGTAATCCACCATATATTATAGGTTTACATATCACATGCTTGTATAAAACAATAAATCAATTAAATATAATATTATTATATTTATTAATATCTTACTTATTAATTATTATTTATTCATAATAATTATAAATCAACAACAATAATAATTTCATACGTTATCAATTAATTACTCAAATATAAATAATTAAACACGATTAACTCTCTACACTATATTCAAGAAATTTGAATATATAATTTACTAACACTTTTATCAATATTCTGATATAAAAGTCTCAAGGTTAATCTACTAATTTAAATAACCATTAGTGATTCCCTTTAATAAAAATCTTAGCATTTATTTGCATAGGTTAAATTCACATAAGCACATAACCACATAAGGTTTAAATAAGTTTGAAAAATTAACTCTCAAAAATTTTAAATCACAGATAAAATTAATAAGAAGCTTAAAATTCCTGGTCGTTACAGGTTCGAATAATAATATATATATGTGATATGAGGTATGTGGTATTATATTACATAGGATAATATGGACTATGTAAAATGTGTTTTTGTGATTTATAAATATATTATTAATATATATTTGTTACTTATCATAGAGACGATCCAGTTGAGATAAAGGAGGTGGATAAATTCCTATCGATATTAAATAATTTAAAGAATTATTTTATCATAGTTGTAATACCCGAGAATTTCCATATATTATTAAATAATTATATTAATGAAAATGAGATTTTATTTGAATATAAATGATTTTGTGTTATGAGAATGATTAATTCAATTATATTAAATTGAATATCTATGACAATTGAGAAAAATATGGAGTTTACGATAAACTCGTTGAGTGCCTAGTGTGGCACAGTGATGGGAAATATTAATAATTATATTAATTAACGAAGAATTTTTAAGTGAACAATTAATTAATTGTTAATTGTTATTAGAGAATATTAATTGATTGTTGTGGGATATTAACTATGGTTGATTAATAATATGTGATTATTATTGCAAGAAATATAATAATAATAATCCACTTGTTTATAATTGTGCTGAGATTTATATTTGTTAATGTGATAATTAATCCTATGATTATTAATTTGGTGTAATTAATAATCAATGAGGAATAAATTAATTAATATTATTGTTAATTAATCAACGAGATAAATAGTTTAATTATTTGACATTATGAATAATAAAACAAATAAGTGAGTTATTAATATAATAAGATTATATTAATTGATATGTGCAAATGTGCAATACTTGAATATATAAAGTATATGGAATACAACTATTATATAGTGTAGAGAGACACTTAAGTGTGACCATGCATGTATATACATAAACTATGTTATATAATGCAATGCGAATATATTACACATAGAAACCATATATTACATAAAGCATAATGTGATTATGTGATGTTAAAACTATATGTTAGGAATTCATGATAATGCCTATGTGACAAGGTGAGTGTGTATACAGTAAAATAGTATATCATGAATATATTGTAATCAATTATTGATTGTAGAATTTAATAATGTGATAGTATCTGATTGAATTATATCCGGTATTAACAGAAGGTACATGGATTATATGCGTACAAGTCACCCTCACTATATTGAAGTATTCCTTATGCAAATTTATATTGTGACATTAGGTTATAACCTATGTATGGACAATAAGTATATATAATATAACATAAGAGTAGGAAGTATATTATGTGTGTGTAATAATTTAAGTGTTGTGTACTAATAAAATGCTGAGTATATGGCCTTGTCCCATATTATTAAACACAAACCTTATACACGTGAAATGCATCATGAAGCTAGCCTACTCTCTTCTCTCAAACTCAGCATTCTAGCCATCATGATCATGAAGGGAGTGGGTGGAATAGTGGAGATCACCAACTAATTACCAACTCCCTCTTATCTAGCAAACATTCCTATAATCTGTTAGTTTGATTTTGGATGTAATTGCATTGCCTGGTTATGAAATTCTTCTATAAATATAACCCATCCTCTTCCTAATTCATTTGCTGAGAATTTTGGCTAAGTAAGTTAAGAGTTATATATATATTTATCAGTGTTCTTGAGTAGCAGCAAGTTCAGAATCTAACAGAAGGTATAATACAGTTTCTTTGTTCTTCATTTTCGTTTTCTGTTTCCGAAGTTTCCTTCAAATTTTTGATTATGCCAAATTGGTTCATGATTGGTTTGTAGAACCCTTATATTGTTGTTATATGAACATACATACGTGATGGAACCACTATATAGCTTTCTTGACTTTCATTTCCATTGTTGCTCTGTAATTTCTGTAAAGCATCGAGTTCGTGAAATTAGTTGGAGTTCATGAAATTAGGAATCGTTTGGGCGATTGACTGTTATATAAGCATATACATGTGTTAGTAAGTTAAAAGGTTAGTCAAATAGCATCTGGGTATGTTGAAATCGATGAAATGGGAAGTTTGGGGATGGTTTTGGCTGCAGCGAACTGAGTCTGCAATGCCGCGCCACAGCGCCGATGCACAACGTTAGATGCGCGCTGCAGCGCCAGAACGCGGCAGTACCAGTGTCTCCCACGCCGCAACGCCAATCCCATGGCATTACCCGAGCCGCAGCGCCAGATTGTGGCTGCTGTTGCCGCGCCGCAGCGCCGGCCTCTGTGTTCAGTTTTCTGCATTCTGCAACAAAATTGTTATATACCAATTGTTTGATTTTTGTTTAAACAAGCATGGGAGCATGATTAATACATATATATAAACCTAATGAGGTAATGTAAGCATGTTTTAGTGTATTAGCATGAATGGTTAACAAAACGACATGAAGCTTGAAAACAAACTTAAAGTTTCATAAACGAACGTTAACATTATAAAGCATGTTTACATACTGACCTTGCAAGCACGTTAGTACCACCTAGAGACACATGAAGTGCATGTTAGTTTATCTATATTGGTTCCGTAATAAAATATGAACATGTGAACCTAACTAGTGCTCATTCCTAACAAAAATATAAGTTTGAAGGTGGATATGATCATGTAAATGCTATATAGTCATTTTGATGTTCTGAGCATGTTTAGATAACTTTGAAATATATGAATGAAGCCTTAACTTGTGTTTATATAGTTCGTAAGGAAGCATGAACATGTTAGGCTCTATTAGTAAGATTCACTAATAGAAATACAAGCCTTGCACATGAGCATTAACACGATACGTGGAGATTTAAATTCTGATATTTATGGACACATGTGATAGTACTCTTAGACTCATTCATGTGTCATGCATATATATATACCATGATTGGTTGCCGTGATTAAAGTTTAGCATAAACAAAGCATGTTTTCAAGATAATAACAATGCTAGCTACATATATGCAATACGAGTACTCATGAGCATGACTAATACAAGTTATATGAATATCTTATGTGTTTAAAAACGACCATGTTAGACCATATGAGTTCGTGTCCTTGAATGGCTTTAAGTATTAACTTAAGAACCTATACCATGTACGATTGGATTTGGAAAAGTTATACAAGCATGTAAAGTATCCTTTAAATATGAATACATGCTACGTGATATTATATGATGTTACTTGAACCCGATTTTGACGGTTGACTTAAGGAAATGCCGTAACTTGCTAAAATGAAATATATTTAGTATTGATTGTGGTCTTATGTGATATTAATAATATGCAAGCATGTTTGCTAATTGTTGAGATCTTATATAATATGAGAATGCGTTTAAACTCTAAAGAAGGAACGTTAAGGATAGAAATTATATTCTATATAACTGTGTAGCTAGGTAAAACTTACCTTATGTGACGATTGTATATTCAAAGAGAAAATGTGAAGTTAAATTATATGACTAATGAATATCATATATATACGTAACTGTATTACGATAGGAATTCGAAAGTGTTGATTGCTTTTCGTGGATAAACTACGCTAAAGGCAAGTTCTCTTACTTACACTCTTTTAAAGTGCAAGTATCCTAACCGACGCATTTACTTTATGCAAGGAAATCTATGATTGTGAAAGTTTCCTAACTTATACTCTTTTACTATGCAAGTATCCTATCTTGTGTATTGCGAATTAGTTTTCTATTTAATCGGTTGAATTGAATTAGCATACTTGAACTCTTATTTCATTAAAGATATTGTTCATGTTGAACTTAGTATTGTTCTTGAATATTGTGAAAGTGTCTATGCCATTTGATTCGGCTGGACTTATGTTATTGAAAAGCAACCCAAACTAATTGATTGGTGCAGGATCTTGTATTTGACTGAGAAGAACAACCTTCTTTGAAGGGAATATATAATTGTCGGAGAACCGACGTGTACACTTGAGTATGATTGATTGTTATGCATAACAAGGGTACTTTAGGCTGATCACCTGTTGTACCTATTTTTGTTGGATTCTCAGTTTATTACTGTCAATTCTAGTAGAAGTTCATAGTCCGTAGTGACTACTCAGTATTCAATTATTTGAAATCCTGAATTGACTTATTATTGAATCATATTGATATTATCCTGTCCTTAGCGACTGTTATTGAGAACTGTTGATATTCTTGTTATTCATGAGCTATCAAATCTTGCTATACCCTTCGAGAATTGAGAATCTTATTATTCACCCTTATTGTATATTACTTGCTGGGCAATTTGTGCTCATTCTTTCTTTCCCTAAAACATTTCAGTTAAGGCAGAGCATGGCGAACCTTCGGGCATTGATAAGGGCAAGGGCAAGGCTACCAACTAGCTTATGTCTGTTATGTTTCAAATATATTAATATTGTGTGAAGATGATGTAGTAAGACTGGATTTGTTTATGTTTAAGCTTAAGTTAGATTATATAACAAGTCGTTAATTGATATTGCTATGTAATCTATTAAGTACTGTAGGTTGCGAGACTTGGGGGAATAATTATAATAAATCATTGTAAATTATTCTAGAATAGATTTTCCGCTGTGGTTGCGTGATATTTAGTTATCATTATTGCGATGTATTACCATGAGCACGTGATGAACCGAATTCGAGAGACCAAGTGGCGATCCTGGAATTTGGGGGCGTCACAGGTTGGTATCAGAGCTGTAGTTATAAACCTTAGGAACGAGTGTCCTTAGACTATAACTTAGGCGAATTTAGAAGTTAGGAAGGAGATAAAACTCATGTAGAGTTTTCCTTGAGAGGCTTCGTCTGTTATGAAATGTAACTTCATTCTATACAATGAACTTATGTTTTATTTAACATTCTAATGGAGTTGCTATTTCTTGTCTTGTGTTTGTGAGTGTAGGATGACAGACACAGGGGTACCTAGTAGAGTGGCCAAGGAGGAGCCCAGGGATATACATGTAGTGTACGAGGCACCTCTAGAGGCTACACCAGTGCAGGCTGTTGCACCGTTTGAGTCCGACGACGAGGACGAGATTGAGATAGAGTCTGATCCAGAGGAGGAGCCGATGGAGGATGAGCCAGTAGAGGACTCTGATGAGGCTACTATAGAGGAACAGATGTTAGGCCAGTACGAGGAGCGTATTCTAGAGTTAGACTGCAGAGTCCAGGAGCTGGAGGCAGAGGCCCATGAGAGAGAGTCTGAGTTCCAGAAGCTGAGGGACGAGGACCACCAGAGGAAGCTGGCTATGCAAGAGTTAGAGGTGGAGATTGCCTACCGTAGGGAGGCAGGGATCCAGATGGGGACTCTATTTCACAGGTCAGTGGCTAGGAATGTAGATTTGGCAGAGAAGCTAGAAGAGGTTGAGCAGAGGGAGCTGAGTGAGAAAACTGAGAAAGAGACACTCCGTACTCAGCTAGAGTTGGAGGTGATGGATAGGTTACACTTCGAGGAGAAATGGGAAGCGTCCAATGAGAGAGCTGACGACCTTGAGGACGAGGTCAGGTGCAAGAAGAGAAAGATGAACAAGATGGGGTATGTGTTCCGTTCAGCTTTTGAAAGGGTGATTGATGGTGTGTACCACTACCCGGCAGAACAGGGACAGACTCTACATACCTTGAGCCGAGGGCTGGTTGCGTATATAGCACAGTTGGAGTACAAGAGCGCAGTGGAGCGCGGGATGATGGGATGAGATTTCCTTAGTCAGTCTAGTGGTAGTACTAGTTGTGTCTCTATGTATTGTAAATACTATGTTGTAATCCCGATCTTTTGTGTAAGATGTGGGATGATGATGTAAACCCCGAGTTAGCTTTTGTTAGAGGGGTAGTATGGTAGTAGGTTGGTATATTCCCCGTCTTTTGTGATATTAGGGGATATATGTGATAACATTTATAGCAGTATGCTAGGAAAATCATGTAATGAAATGAAATGGCATATGAATATAAATGGAGTTGATTTTAGAAACGTGTTATAAATTTATTCTTTTAGTATTAAAAGAAATACTTAAGTGATATACTTGAATAATAATAAAATGAAAAATTGTGATGCAGATAATGCCGCCCAGACGTAGATTGACTGCACCCGAAGAATCCGTTAACAATGAGAGAGAACAAGTAGACCCGATCCAGAAACTGGTAGACTTGTTAGGAGAAGCCTTAAGGGGAAGGAACAATGAACCCGTTCGCCCAAACCCTCAAACTGTGCCAGTAACAACCTTTAAAGACTTTAAGAGTGTAGGACCCCCGGAGTTCGAGGGAACTACCGACCCAATCGTCGCACAAACGTGGATCAAAGAGATCGAAAAAGCTTTCACTATAGCTAGCATAGGCGAAGATCAGAAGACGGTGTTTGCCACGTACATGATGAGGGGAGAAGCGAACTACTGGTGGGAGGCTAATCAACAAAGAGCTGGAGAAGGGATAATAGCTTGGGATAAGTTTAAGACACTGTTCTTCGAGAATTACTTTCCGAAGAGTATGAAGAATAGGATGGAGGTGAAATTCCTAGAGTTAAAACAAGGTGAGATGACGGTGGCGCAATACGCGGCTAGGTTTAACGAACTAGCGTGATTTGCGGAGCACCAAGTTGGTGATGAAGAGAGGAAGGCTAGACGCTTTGAACAAGGGTTGAAGCCATGGCTGTTCAATAAGGTATCAGTTCTTCAAATTGATTCCTTTGCAACATTACTGGAGAAGGCAATCATTGCGGAAGGCGGCAGTGAGGCCTTAAGTCTGTATAACAAAGAGAAGAAAGGAAAGAATACTGGAGGAGAGAATCGTACGGGAGGAAGCAGTAGCGGAGGAAGCAACTTGGGAAAGAGAAAGTGGGAGAACAACAACAACAACAAAAACAACAATAATAATCAATCAGGGAATTTTCGTGGAGGTTTCAAGAAGAGGGCTGAAGGATGCCCGAAGTGTGGGAAGAATCACCAGGGCGAGTGCTGGAAGGGACGTGGCACTTGCTACAACTGCGAACAGGAAGGGCACATCTCGCCCAACTGTTTGAAACCGAAAAAGATACAAGGATGCTTTGCGTGTGGCTCGACGGAGCACCGAATTAAGGACTGCCCAAAGAAGGGAAGTGGCGGGGGTAGTAATCAGCAAGGAGGCAACAAGCTGATGATCGGTGGACCGGTACAATCCAACCGCCAAACCGCCAGAACCTTTAACATGACCGTCCAAGACGCAGTGGCTGCGAAGGATGTGGTGTCAGGTATAATCCCAATCAATGATATAAATGCTTATGTATTATTTGATTCGGGTGCCACCTGTTCTTTTGTATCTGAAGAATTTGCTAGTAGACTTAGTACACCCCGAGAACTTTTAGAAAATCCTTTGATCATAGAAGTTGCTAATAAGGAAGTGATCCCAGTAGAATACGTTTATCAAAATTGTCGCGCAAGTATTAGTAAACATGAACTGAGCGTAGACTTGATTCCTATTAGACTGGGAGAATTTGACGTAATACTGGGAATGGATTGGTTGTATAACCATGCTGCGATAATTGACTGTCAGAACAAATGTGTGAACCTTCAGACTCCGAGTAAGTCTAAGGTAGTGTTTTATGGTAGCTCATCGCTTAAGCAATCGTGTTGCGTTACGATGATGCAGGCCAAGAAATTGTTAAGGAAAGGATGTGTAGGTTATCTAGCTTACATCGTTGATACTCGAAAAAAGGGAGTAGAAATTAAAGATATATCCGTAGTTAATGAATTTCTAGATGTGTTTCCGGACGATCTGCCTGGTCTTCCGCCAGACAGAGAAATCGAATTCATAATAGACTTAGCACCGGGAACGGCACCGATTTCGAAAGCTCCATATCGTATGGCGCCAGTAGAAATGAAAGAATTGATGATACAATTACAAGAATTGTTGGATAAGGGTTACATTCGACCGAGTGTTTCTCCTTGGGGAGCACCAGTACTATTCGTTAAGAAGAAGGACGGATCGATGAGGCTCTGTATCGATTATCGAGAATTGAACAGAGTAACGATCAAGAACCGGTATCCGCTACCGAGGATAGACGACTTATTTGATCAACTGAAGGGAGCAAAGTGTTTCTCAAAGATCGACCTACGAACAGGATATCATCAACTGAAAGTGAGGGACGAGGACATACCAAAGACTGCGTTTCGAACCCGTTATGGACACTACGAGTTTTTGGTAATGTCATTCGGATTGACTAATGCTCCGGCAGCATTTATGGACTTGATGAACCGAGTTTTCAAGCCATACTTGGATAAATTTGTAGTGGTTTTTATCGACGACATTTTGATCTACTCAAAGACAGAGGAAGAACACGCTGAACATCTGAAGATTGTTTTGGAGGCACTAAGGAAGGAGAAGATGTATGCAAAATTTTCTAAGTGCAAATTTTGGATAGAGAAGGTTCAATTCTTAGCCCACGTGGTGGATAAGAATGGAATCTCAGTAGACCCTGCAAAGGTCGAAGCAGTAAGTAATTGGGAACAACCGAGAACACCGACGAAGGTGAGAAGCTTTCTAGGGTTAGCTGGGTACTATCGAAGATTCATCCAAGATTTTTCTAAGATAGCAACCCCGTTGACCAATTTGACTAGAAAGACGGTGAAATTTGTATGGACCGACAAATGCGAAGAAAGTTTTCAAGAACTGAAAAGGAGATTGAGCGAAGCACCTGTGTTATCATTACCAGATGATGCGGGAAATTTTGTGGTGTATAGTGATGCATCGCACAAGGGGCTTGGCTGTGTGCTTATGCAACATGGCAAGGTTATTGCATATGCGTTATGACAATTGAAGGATTACGAAAAATGATACCCTACTTACGACTTAGAGTTAGCGGCAGTAGTTTTTGCGTTAAAGATATGGAGACATTATCTATACGGAGAAAAATGTGAGATATACACGGACCACAAAAGTCTGAAATATATCTTCACACAGAAGGAGTTAAACATGCGGCAGAGAAGGTGGTTAGAATTAATCAAAGACTATGACTGCGATATTCTTTATCACCCAGGAAAGGCAAATGTGGTTGCCGACGCTCTGAGCAGGAAAGGAAGGGAGAAGTTGTTTAATTTGACGACTCAGGAAGAGTTGATAAGAGAGATGGAGAAATTGGAGATAGAAGTGAAAGGACCAGAAAAGTCTGGTGAGAAGTTAATTGTAATGGAAGCTTGTCCGACGTTGTTGGATAGAGTAAAGGAAGCTCAGGAAAAGGATGAAGAGTGTGAGAAAATCCGAAAGAGGATCACAGAAAATGAGGAAGAAAAATTTCGAATGAATAAAGACGGTATTTTGAGATTTGAAGGGAGAGTGTGGGTACCAGCGGTAACCGAGTTGAGGGAAGAGATTTTGCACGAGGCACACAATACGACATATTCCGTTCATCCGGGAGGCACAAAGATGTACCAAGATCTAAGGCAACATTTTTGGTGGCCCAATTTGAAACGGGAAGTCGCGGAGTGCGTCAGTAGATGCTTGACTTACCAACGCGTTAAAGCAGAGCATCAGCGGCCGAGTGGTTTACTACAACCGTTAGAAATACCAGAGTAGAAATGGGAGCATATTACCATGGACTTCGTGGTAGGACTTCCAGTTACACAGAAAGGTTATGATGCTATTTGGGTTATCGTGGATCGACTAACGAAGACCGCACACTTTCTACCAATCAAGATCCGCTACAGTTTGAACCAATTAGCAAGCCTATATGTAAAAGAAATTGTTTCACGACATGGAGTGCCGGTGTCAATTGTCTCTGATCGAGATCCACGCTTCACGTCCAATTTTTGGAAGAGTTTGCAAAAAAGAATGGGAACGCAGTTGAGGTTGAGTAAAGCTTATCATCCTCAAACAGACGGACAAAGTGAGCGAACAATACAGACGCTAGAAGACATGCTTAGGACTTGCGTGATGGATTTTAAGGGAAATTGGGACGACCACCTACCCTTAGTAGAATTCGCATATAATAATAGCTACCATGCAAGTATCGGCATGCCAAAGTACGAAGCTCTTTACGGGAGAAAGTGCAGAACGCCGTTATGTTGGGACGAAGTCGGAGAACGACGAATACTCGGACCAGAGTTAGTTCAACAAACCGCAGACGTGGTGACAATGATAAGAGCCAGACTTGTAGCAGCTCAAGATCGCCAGAAGAAATACGCAGATTTGCATCGGCAGGACCGAGACTTCAAAGTCGGCAGTTTCGTATTCTTGAAGGTATCTCCATGGAAGGGAAAAATCCGTTTCGGCAAGAAAGGAAAATTGAGTCCAAGATTCATAGGACCGTTCGAGATACTGAAGCGATTGGGCGAAGTGGCATACAAAGTTGCGTTACCACCCGAGTTGGAGCATATCCACAACGTGTTCCACATTTCCGTGTTGCGACCGTACAAGGCCGACTACAAGCACGTGATTTCTTACGAGCCCATTCAAGTGGAGAAGAACTTGGCGTATGAAGAAATTCCTGTCCAGATATTAGATAGGAAAGAACAAACTTTGAGAAATAAAGTTATTTCATCTGTAAAAGTACTTTGGCGTAACCACGACGTCGACGAGGCAACGTGGGAGTTAGAAGATAGGATGATGAGGGACTATCCCCATCTATTTGTGTAACCTTGTAGCAATTCCGGGACGGAATTTTTATAAGTGGGGGAGGATGTAATACCCGAGAATTTCCATATATTATTAAATAATTATATTAATGAAAATGAGAATTTATTTGAATATAAATGATTTTGTGTTATGAGAATGATTAATTCAATTATATTAAATTGAATATCTATGACAATTGAGAAAAATGTGGAGTTTACGATAAACTCGTTGAGAGCCTAGTGTGGCACAGTGATGGGAAATATTAATAATTATATTAATTAACGAAGAATTTTTAAGTGAACAATTAATTAATTGTTAATTGTTATTAGAGAATATTAATTGATTGTTGTGGGATATTAACTATGGTTGATTAATAATATGTAATTATTATTGCAAGAAATATAATAATAATAATCCACTTGTTTATAATTGTGCTGAGATTTATATTTGTTAATGTGATAATTAATCCTATGATTATTAATTTGGTGTAATTAATAATCAATGAGGAATAAATTAATTAATATTATTATTAATTAATCAACGAGATAAATAGTTTAATTATTTGACATTATGAATAATAAAACAAATAAGTGAGTTATTAATATAATAAGATTATATTAATTGATATGTGCCAATGTGCAATACTTGAATATATAAAGTATATGGAATACAACTATTATATAGTGTAGAGAGACACTTAAGTGTGACCATGCATGTATATACATAAACTATGTTATATAATGCAATGCGAATATATTACACATAGAAACCATATATTACATAAAGCATAATGTGATTATGTGATGTTAAAACTATATGTTAGGAATTCATGATAATGCCTATGTGACAAGGTGAGTGTGTATACAGTAAAATAGTATATCATGAATATATTGTAATCAATTATTGATTGTAGAATTTAATAATGTGATAGTATCTGATTGAATTATATCCGGTATTAACAGAAGGTACATGGATTATATGCGTACAAGTCACCCTCACTATATTGAAGTATTCCTTATGCAAATTTATATTGTGACATTAGGTTATAACCTATGTATGGACAATAAGTATATATAATATAACATAAGAGTAGGAAGTATATTATATGTGTGTAATAATTTAAGTGTTGTGTACTAATAAAATGCTGAGTATATGGCCTTGTCCCATATTATTAAACACAAACCTTGTACACGTGAAATGCATCATGAAGCTAGCCTACTCTCTTCTCTCAAACTCAGCATTCTAGCCATCATGATCATGAAGGGAGTGGGTGGAATAGTGGAGATCACCAACTAATTACCAACTCCCTCTTATCTAGCAAACATTCCTATACTCTGTTAGTTTGATTTTGGATGTAATTGCATTGCCTGGTTATGAAATTCTTCTATAAATATAACCCATCCTCTTCCTAATTCATTTGCTGAGAATTTTGGCTAAGTAAGTTAAGAGTTATATATATATTTATCAGTGTTCTTGAGTAGCAGCAAGTTCAGAATCTAACAGAAGGTATAATACAGTTTCTTTGTTCTTCATTTTCGTTTTCTGTTTCCGAAGTTTCCTTCAAATTTTTGATTATGCCAAATTGGTTCATGATTGGTTTGTAGAACCCTTATATTGTTGTTATATGAACATACATACGTGATGGAACCACTATATAGCTTTCTTGACTTTCATTTCCATTGTTGCTCTGTAATTTCTGTAAAGCATCGAATTCGTGAAATTAGTTGGAGTTCATGAAATTGCGAATCGTTTGGGCGATTGACTGTTATATAAGCATATACATGTGTTAGTAAGTTAAAAGGTTAGTCAAATAGCATCTGGGTATGTTGAAATCGATGAAATGGGAAGTTTGGGGACGGTTTTGGCTGCAGCGAAATGAGTCTGCAATGCCGCGCCGCAGCGCCGATGCACAGCGTTAGATGCGCGCTGCAGCGCCAGAACGCGGCAGTACCAGCGTCTCCCACGCCGCAGCGCCAATCCCAGGGCATTACCCGAGCCGCAGCGCCAGATTGTGGCTGCTGTTGCCGCGCCGCAGCGCCGGCCTCTGTATTCAGTTTTCTGCATTCTGCAACAAAACTGTTATATACCAATTGTTTGATTTTTGTTTAAACAAGCATGGGAGCATGATTAATACATATATATAAACCTAATGAGGCAATGTAAGCATGTTTTAGTGTATTAGCATGAATGGTTAACAAAACGACATGAAGCTTGAAAACAAACTTAAAGTTTCATAAACGAACGTTAACATTATAAAGCATGTTTACATACTGACCTTGCAAGCACGTTAGTACCACCTAGAGACACATGAAGTGCATGTTAGCTTATCTATATTGGTTCCGTAATAAAATATGAACATGTGAACCTAACTAGTGCTCATTCCTAACAAAAATATAAGTTTGAAGGTGGATATGATCATGTAAATGCTATATAGTCATTTTGACGTTATGAGCATGTTTAGATAACTTTGAAATATATGAATGAAGCCTTAACTTGTGTTTATATAGTTCGTAAGGAAGCATGAACATGTTAGGCTCTATTAGTAAGATTCACTAATAGAAATACAAGCCTTGCACATGAGCATTAACACGATACGTGGAGATTTAAATTCTGATATTTATGGACACATGTGATAGTACTCTTAGACTCATTCATGTGTCATGCATATATATATACCATGATTGGTTGCCGTGATTAAAGTTTAGCATAAACAAAGCATGTTTTCAAGATAATAACAATGCTAGCTACATATATGCAATACGAGTACTCATGAGCATGACTAATACAAGTTATATGAATATCTTATGTGTTTAAAAACGACCATGTTAGACCATATGAGTTCGTGTCCTTGAATGGCTTTAAGTATTAACTTAAGAACCTATACCATGTACGATTGGATTTGGAAAAGTTATACAAGCATGTAAAGTATCCTTTAAATATGAATACATGCTACGTGATATTATATGATGTTACTTGAACCCGATTTTGACGGTTGACTTAAGGAAATGCCGTAACTTGCTAAAATGAAATATATTTAGCATTGATTGTGGTCTTATGTGATATTAATAATATGCAAGCATGTTTGCTAATTGTTGAGATCTTATATAATATGAGAATGCGTTTAAACTCTAAAGAAGGAACGTTAAGGATAGAAATTATATTCTATATAACTGTGTAGCTAGGTAAAACTTACCTTATGTGATGATCGTATATTCAAAGAGAAAATGTGAAGTTAAATTATATGACTAATGAATATCATATATATACGTAACTGTATTACGATAGGAATTCGAAAGTGTTGATTGCTTTTCGTGGATAAACTACGCTAAAGGCAAGTTCTCTTACTTACACTCTTTTAAAGTGCAAGTATCCTAACCGACGCATTTACTTTATGCAAGGAAATCTATGATTGTGAAAGTTTCCTAACTTATACTCTTTTACTATGCAAGTATCCTATCTTGTGTATTGCGAATTAGTTTTCTATTTAATCGGTTGAATTGAATTAGCATACTTGAACTCTTATTTCATTAAAGCTATTGTTCATGTTGAACTTAGTATTGTTCTTGAATATTGTGAAAGTGTCTATGCCATTTGATTCGGCTGGACTTATGTTATTGAAAAGCAACCCAAACTAATTGTTCTTGAATATGGTGATTATACATTAAGGATATTTAACTGATATTGCTATGTAATCTATTAAGTACTGTAGGTTGCGAGACTTGGGGGAATAATTATAATAAATCATTGTAAATTATTCTAGAATAGATTTTCCGCTGTGGTTGCGTGATATTTAGTTATCATTATTGCGATGTATTACCATGAGCACGTGATGAACCGAATTCGAGAGACCAAGTGGCGGTCCTGGAATTTGGGGGCGTCACAATAGTAAGTTGGTGATATTAAATATCCTTAATGTATAATCACCATATTCTTAAGTATGTGTATTAATAACTAGTATGTTTATAATATAGGTTATTAATAGCACTTAAGCTATCCGTGAATAGGTTTGGATAGTGAAGCATGAGTTAGTTAAGGGAATTAACTAATAAGAATAAATATTAGTTAATATAAGTTGTGAGTTATATTATGGAATAATATAATGTCTGTATTGAATCTTAATTAACTATGATGATATAGTACAATGTTTAATTTACTTAAGTAAAGGAGTGAATTAATATGTGTGTTGAATATGTAATTATAGTTGATACTTTTTATATATATTACTTAGAGTGGTAATATGTGAGAAAGTCTAATGTGCGAATAACGTTAAATATATATACGTTATTAAAGGGAGCTGGAAATCATTATATCTTTAAATGTATATTTGAAGAAATTATTTTGGGGAACAATTTATAGAAAAGAAAGAGAAATAGTTATTATATATTTCTAATAAAGGATATTAAAATAATTTCTAATATTGAATTATTTTAATAAAAGGAGGAAATGTTATTTTTGAATAATAATATTACCTTATATCTTTTTGTATGAGGTGTGATTGGTTAATATAGTAAATATATGAAAACGTATTTGCTATATGTAATTAAATTGATGGAAACGATTTATTATAATAGAAAATAAACTTATTATCTATTTTTTATATATAATATATGTACATGTGTCGTACATATAGTTATTTGATATTATATTAAAAATAATATCATGAGACAATAAGTAAATTATTTTCTAATAACGAATGTGCTTATTTGGAGAAAACATAATATTTTATGATATGGCTAAATACATAATTTTAAATGTATTTTCAAGGGAGTTTAATTAATGAAAGGAAACTAAGTTATTTTAATATATTAAATAACTTAAGTTATTATTTGATCGTGAATATTATTATTGGAATAATTAATAGAGTATATATTAATTATTATAAGCGTAAAGGTTATACTTATTATAAGTATAATTAATTGAAGTAATTTAACATTTTAATAGCTTGAGTTATTATATTTCCGTAAAGGTTATATATAATATTTGAATATTCGATTTGTAAAATATTTATATGTGGACCTTGGATTTAATAGTTCTAATTTAATTGAACAGGTTATAAGTAGTAATGTGGTGAGAAATGTGTAAGTGATGAGAATAATGATAAGCTTAAGTTTGAGCTTGTGAGAGATGCCTTGTGTGGCACAATAATAGATTCAGTAATGAATTGACTAATTTAATGATGGAGGAATTATTAATTAAACAATTAATCTAAATTAATTGTTAATTGTTATTATGATAGTATGTTAAATTATTATGGCTAGTGATAGTATAATAATAAGGAAATCGATTATAAGTATAATCGGATTTGTGATGAGATAAATTGTCTTCTAATATTAATTATTGTTATGAACAATATACTATTATCAATATGATGATTAATGAGTAAATGATTTATAAATATAAAAAGATTTATATTTATTTAACGTGATAATAAATCATATAAAGTGTTAATCAATTAGCGTGGGAATTATAATTCCATGGATTAATGAGAAATGGATTAATTAATATTATTATTAATTAATTGATAAGATAAGTAATTTATTAATTTCTATGTGCAACCATGCGATATTTAAGTATAACGTATGATAGTTAACTATATGTTATGCGAAGTATAAAGTGCAATGCGACTATGTTATATATGAATATAAACTATATAGTAAAGTTTATTGAGTTGTAAGAGGTACATGAAATGTGGGTGTGACAATGTGTATATTAAGTATACAATAAAATAATATATCATAGATATATTGTAAACAATTATTGAATTTACTAATAGAGGAGACAATACACTGTGATGGTACCCGAAAGAATTATATCCGGTGGGATGAACTGTACATGGATTTTATATGTGTGAGTTAAAATTTACTACATGATAGTAGTATTTATTTATTAGGATTACATGGTAACCCCATTTTTAACCTAAGTGTACAATTATACATTGATATATATAATATACATATGTATATTGCCCAAAGGAATGCAAAGCTGAGATTATTTCTTGTCCCTAATTGTGAGTCACCCCTCAATTTCCTCTCACGTGAACTCCCTAGTCTACACTACTCTTCTTCTCATTTTCCTCACAATTGTAGCCAATGATTTCAAGGGATGTGGGTTTGATGATGTGATTTACCAACCCTCTACCTAATCTCCATGAACCATTAGATTCTTGTTCCTTCCATTAGTTTGAAATGGTGAGTAAATTCATGGACTAGGTAATGGATTGTCTATAAATGCAAGCTCCTCTCTTCTCTTTTAATTTGCTGAGAATTCAAAATGAAGTAAATTGGGTAAGTATATTGAGAGAGATTTTCTAGTGAGTTGAAGAAAGCAATATGGCAGTGTAGTAGAAACCATTTAGCAAGCTTTGCAAAATTGAGATAGCAGAGGTATAAACTTCCCATCTTTGTTCTCTGTCAAACTTTATATTCTTGAAATTCTAAATTTTTGATCAGGTTGAATTGGATTGATTAATTAAGTGTTTGGAAAATGTTGTTAAGCATGATAGAAATACATGATAGCTAGTATTAGATCGAATTCGTATGGATTTCTGAGTTTGGATTGGAACCTGCCGAAGCAGGCTTTTTCTTGGCATGAACTGGACACGGCGCAGCTGCGCCGGGTTTATACCCAGGCGCTGCGCAGCTGCGCCAGCAGCCTGTTCTGATTTTGTTTTCCTGCTTCAATGCTGTTAAGTGCAAATGTATAGTACTACCTTAGAACAAGTATAATAGCATGAATAAATTATATATATGGATATGTAGACATAATATGAGCATGTTCTACTATGATTATATGCATGATTAACGGACGGTTATGATTTCCAATAGTAAACGTAAAGTTTTGTATTCGAAATTGACTTATCCGAACCATGTCGACATTCTGATTTTTCAAGCATGACTATATGATTTAGGAATGCATGAAAAGCGTATTAACTTACGAATATATGTTTCATAGTATAACAGGAGCATGTCGGACCTCATTAGTGAACATTTCTAACGAAAGTGTAAGTTTTGAAAACAAACTTTGACACGTATGTACCATACCCATATTCTGATTTTTGAAAGCATATTTATATGGGTGGTTAAGCATGAAAAGATAGTCTAAGGTGTTATGATTGCATTAACATACATGATTGAAGACTACATTGATTTCAAAAGATAAACTTTGAGTTTTTAGACATAAATATAGGATGTCCACATTCTGATTATTTGAGCATGTATATTAGGATTTCATTGTGCCTATAGACATGTTGACATAAGCATCATATGATGAAACATGGATTTCACCTATGCACGCATATTCATAGAAAATGAATTTCTAAAGCATAAACTATGTGATTAACATATACATGTGTGATATACGCACGAGCATGTATACTTAGTATCGTTTAGCCTCGTGGTGTGTTGATATGACTTTAGTAATGGACCATTAGTAACGTGGGCTTGATTTGTTTAAAGTTTATCGGCATATGGCCTTAATTGGATTAGGATGAGCATGCTAGGTTCGAACTTGAAATTATAACCATAGAGCATGTGTATTGATTAATATCAGTAACTTGAATGATATTGATTGAACTCGGGTGGTCCAGCAGAATGAAATTTCATTCCTGGTTTGATCAGTGAGTGGCGCAGCTGCGCCACTCTTAAGGCCAATACCTGCGCAGCTGCGCCAGCCTGTTTTTAAGATTTGTGCAATCTGTTTGTTCTTGGTTTTTGTAGTAGAATTGTATTATTACTTAAACTGCAAATCATGGTCTGACCCCTACTGGTTTATGACTATATGATAAACATAATAACCTTGCATGCCTAGTTTAAAATATAACAAGGATTTTGAAAGGTGAAACTTAGAAAAGTTTGAATGTAATGATTTCGATAAGGTTTGAGAAACATGAAAGCAATATAGATCATGTATCTATGAGCTTTAAATACGTGTCGAACACATAGCGAGTCGAGTAAAGGTGTATGAATGTTGATATTAAAAGTATACTTATACTAGCTATTATAGGAGTATGTTAAGAAAGTGAAACAAGGTTCTAAGAACCAAGTTAGACAACAATGTAACCTTTATTATTACATTGACAATGTGTGATACATATAACTGATAAGTGTGATCTCTATGATTAATATAACTGTGTAGGATTACACGAAGTGCAGATATCTATAAGCAGTTAAGTCGTAGTTGTTAAACTACGAATCAGGCAAGTCTTTCAGTTCCTATTTGATATATGAATTCAATAACTGTTAGTTGAATTATATTATGCTGTGATAATGTGAACTTATATATGAACTGTATATGAGATATAAATGAGATTGAAAGTTGATCTTTGATGATATACTTGTTATGTGAAAAGTAACATGCGTAGTAAATATAAACTATTTATAAATGCATGAACTGAGTATGATGTTATATGCTATGTGATGCATGAGGACTGTTAGAATTGCTGAGCTGTCGAGCTCACTCTTGCAAATAACCACTTTTGCAGGTTAAGGATTCACGGTAAAGATTTCGTGCTTCTTGATTGATAAAGATAGATAGTATCGCATTGAAGAATATTACTTAGATTATTGTCTGGACCATATTTTGATTCTAGATGATGTAGTCGATAGTTGCTTACACTGTTTAATACTTGTATTGTAAAAATGTATTAATTAATACATAGAGGATATCGAGTTGAGTTGTAAATGTTTATACGATAACTCAGATAAGAAGGAATCATATTATATAGTTGATTCAAGATTTGTAATTGGTATCAAAGTTATGGAATCAATAAAAAGATTTTTATTCAAAGGATATTGAAAAGTTTAAATTATTCCGTATTTTAGTAATATCGAATATGATGTAAAGACGAGATCTTGGATATGAATAGAATTTATATTCTAAATTATAATAAACAAAGTTGTATTCTTTTACTAATAATTAAAAGATGTAATAGTTTGACGATAGTAGTATCGTGACTGCATCGAATTCGAGGTTTCGAAGGAACGTGGATTTGGGGGCGTCACAGGATTGCTCCTTTTCATGCTAATTTCAACTAGAACGAAGTAATAGGACTCATAATTACCTATATTTTGATAATTTGAGAGAACTAATGAAACATTAAGAATGTCTCACTAAATGAAAACTTGTGTGAGATGTACGGATCGTTTGGAAGGCACTAGTGATAGAATTGCTCCTTTTAATGCTAATCAAACTAGAACGAATTCATAGTTCTCATAATCACCTCTTTCTTTGACAATTTGAGAGACACAATGAAACAATAAGAAGGTCTCCCTAAATCAAGACTTGTGTGAGATGTACGTATCGTTTTTAACGTGATAGAGGATTACCCCTTTTTATGCTCATCAAATTAGAACGAAGTAATAAAACTCCTAATCACCTCCTTCTTTCACAATTTTAGAGAACCAATAAAACAATAAGAAGGTCTCTTTAAAAGAAGACTTGTGTGAGATGTACGCATCGTTTTTAACGCGATAGTCATGGGATTGCTCCTTTTGATGCTAATCAAACTAGAACGAAGTTATAGGACTCCTAATCACCTTCTTCTTTGACAATTTTAGAGCACCAGTGAAACAATAAGAAGGTCTCCCTAAATAAAGCCTTGTGTGAGATGTACACATGGTTTTGAATGCGATAGTAATGGGTTTGTCATTTTGACGCTAATCAAACTAGAACAAAGTAATACAACTCTTAATCACCTCTATCTTTGTAAATTTAAAATAACCAATGAAACAATATTAAGGTCTCCCTAAATGAAGACTTGTGTGAGATTTACGAATCGTTTTGGACGCGATAGTGATGTGATTGCTCCTTTTGATGTTAATTTCAACTAGAATGAAGTAATAGAACTCATAATCATATATATTTTGACAATTTGAGAGAACTAATGAAACATTAAGAAGGTCTCCCTAAATGAAGACTTGTGTGGGATGTACGGATCGTTTTGAAGGCACTAGAGATAGGATTGCTCCTTTTGATGCTAATCAAACTAGAACGAATTCATAGGACTCATAATCACCTCTTTCTTTGACAATTTGATAGACCCAAGGAAACAATATGAAGGTCTCCCTACATCAAGACTTGTGTGAGATGTACGCAACGTTTTCAACGCGATAGTCATAGGATTGCTCCTTTTGATGCTAATCAAATTAGAACGAATTAATAAGACTCCTAATCAACTCCTTCTTTCATAATTTTAGAGAACCAATGAAACAATAAGAAGGTCTCCTTAAATGAAGACATGTGTGAGATGTACACACCGTTTTTAACGCGATAATCATGGGCTTGCTCCTTTTGATGCTAATCAAACTAGAACGAAGTTATAGGACTCCTAATCACTTCTTTCTTTGACAAATTTAGTGCACCAATGAAACAATAAGAAGGTCTCCCTAAATGAATACTTGTGTGCGATGTACGCATGGTTTTGAACGCGATATTCATGGGTTTCTTGTTTTGCCTAATCAAATTAAAACAAAGTAATACAACTCGTAATCACCTCTTTCTTTGTAAATTTAAAACAACCAATGAAACATATTAAGGTCTCAAATTTTTATTCGTGTGACCACGGACTGCCAGCGCAAGCTGATGCGCAAGCCCAAACGGTTATGTCTGGTCCAGGTTATTAGTCCGACCTGCGGGTTGGAAAACACCATGTTAGCAAAAAAATAAACAATATTAAGGTCTCCCTAAATAAAGAGTTGTGTGAGAGTGATAGTGATGGGATTGCTACATTTGATGCTAATTTCAACTAGAACGAAGTAATAGGACTCATAATCACCTATATTTTGACAATTTGAGAGAACTAATGAAACATTAAGAATGTCTCAGTAAATGAAGACTTGTGTGAGATGTACGGATCGTTTGGAATGCAATAGTGATAGAATTACTCCTTTTGATGCTAATCAAACTAGAACGAATACATAGGACTCATAATCACCTCTTTCTTTGACAATTTGAGTGACACAATGAAACAATAAGAAGGTCTCTCTAAATCAAGACTTGTGTGATAAGTACGAATCGTTTTTAACGCGATAGTCATAGGATTGCTCCTTTTGATGCTCATCAAATTAGAACGAAGTAATAAAACTCCTAATCACCTCCTTCTTTCATAATTTTAGAGAACCAATGAAACAATAAGAAGGTCTCCTTAAATGAAGACTTGTGAGAGATGTACGCATCGTTTTTAACGCGATAGTCATGGGATTGCTCCTTTTGATGCTAATCAAACTAGAACGAAGTTATAGGACTTAATCACCTCTTTCTTTGACAATTTTAGAGCACCAATGAAACAATAAGCAAGTCTCCCTAAATGAAGCCTTGTGTGAGATGTACACATGGTTTTGAACGCGATAGTAATGGGTTTGTCATTTTGACGCTAATCAAACTAGAACGAAGTAATACAACTCTTAATCACCTCTTTCTTTGTAATTTGAAATAACCAATGAAACAATATTAAGGTCTCCCTAAATGAAGACTGGTGTGAGATCTACGCATCGTTTTGGACGCGATAGTGATGTGATTGCTCCTTTTGATGCTAATCTCAACTAGAACGAAGTAATAGAACTCATAATCACATATATTTTGATAATTTGAGAGAACTAATGAAACATTAAGAAGGTCTCCCTAAATGAAGACTTGTGTGATATGTACGGATCGTTTTGAAGGCACTAGTGATAGGATTGCTCCTTTTGATGCTAATCAAACTAGAACGAATTCATAGGACTCATAATCACCTCTTTCATTGACAGTTTGAGAGACCTAATGAAACAACAAGAAGATCTCCCTAAATCAAGACTTGTGTGAGATGTACGCATCGTTTTTAATGCAATAATAATATGATTGCTCCTTTTGATGCTAATCAAATTAGAACGAAGTAATAAGACTCCTAATCACCTCCTTCTTTCAGAATTTTAGAGAACCAATGAAACAATAAAAAGGTATCCTCAAATGAAGACATGTGTGAGATGTACGCATCGTTTTTAATGCGATAATCATGAGATTGCTCTTTTTGATGCAAATCAAACTAGAACGAAGTTATAGGACTCCTAATCACTTCTTTCTTTGACAATTTTAGTGCACCAATGAAACAATAAGAAGGTCTCCCAAAATGAATACTTTTGTGAGATGTACGCTTGATTTTGAACCCGATAGTCTTGGGTTTCAGCTTTTGACGCTAATCAAACTAGAACGAAGTAATACAACTCTTAATAACCTCTTTCTTTGTAAATTTGAAATAACCAATGAAACAATATTAAGGTCTCCCTAAATGAAGAGTTGTGTGAGATTTACGCATCGTTTTGGACGCGATAGTGATGTGATTGCTCCTTTTGATGCTAATTTCAACTAGAACGAAGTAATAGAACTCATAATCACCTATATTTTGACAATTTGAGAGAACTAATGAAACATTAAGAAGGTCTCCCTAAATGAAGACATGTGTGAGATGTACGGATCGTTTTGAAGGCACTACTGATAGGATTGCTCCTGTTGATGCTAATCAAACTAGAACGAATTCATAGCACTCATAATCACCTCTTTCGTTGACAATTTGAGAGACCCAATGAAACAATATGGAGGTCTCCCTACATCAAGACTTGTGTGAGATGTACGCAATATTTTTAACGCTATAGTCATAGGATTGCTCCTTTTGATGCTAATCAAATTAGAACGAAGTAATAGGACTCCTAATCAACTCCTTCTTTCATAATTTTAGAGAACCAATGAAACAATAAGAAGGTCTCCTTAAATGAACACATGTGTGAGATGTGCACACCGTTTTTAACGCGATAATCATGGAATTGCTCCTTTTGATGCTAATCAAACTAGGACGAAGTTATAGGACTCCTAATCACTTCTTTCTTTGACAATTTTAGTACACCAATGAAACAAAAAGAAGGTCTCCCTAAATGAATACTTGTGTGAGATGTACGCATGGTTTTGAACGCGATATTCGTGGGTTTCTTGTTTTAACCCTAATCAAACTAGAGCAAAGTAATACAACTCTTAATCACCTATTTCTTTGTAAATTTGAAACAACCAATGAAACATATTGTGGTCTCGAATTTTTATTCGCATGGCCACGAAATTCCAGCGCAAGCTGGTGCGTAAGCCAAAACGGTTGTGTTTGGCCCTGGTGATTAGTCCGACCCGCGGTTTGGAAAACACCATGTTAGAAAAAAAAACAATATTAAGTTCTCCCTAAATGAAGAGTTGTGTGAGATCTACGCATCGTTTTGGATGCGATAGTGATGGGATTGCTCATTTTGATGCTAATTTCAACTAGAACGAAGTAATAGGACTCATAATCTCCTATATTTTGACAATTTGAGAGAATTAATGAAACATTAAGAATGTCTCACTGAATGAAGACTTGTGTGAGATGTACGGATCGTTTTGAAGGCACTAGTGATAGGATTGCTCCTTTTGATGCTAATCAAACTAGAACTAATTGATAGGACTCATAATCACCTCTTTCTTTGACAATTTGAGAGACACAATGAAACAATAAGAAGGTCTCCCTAAATCAAGACTTGTGTGAGATGTACGCATCATTTTTAACGCGATAATTATAGGATTGCTCCTTTTGATGCTCATCAAATTAAAACAAAAAAATAAAACTCCTAATCACCTCTTTCTTTTATAATTTTAGAGAACCAATTAAACAATAAAAAGGTCTCCTTAAATGAAGACTTGTGTGAGATGTACGCATCGTTTTTAACGCGATAGTCATGGGATTGCTCCTTTTGATGCTAATCAAACTAGAACGAAGTTATAGGACTCCTAATCACCACTTTCTTTGATAATTTTAGAGCACCAATAACATAATAAGAAGGTCTCCCTAAATGAAGCCTTGTGTGAGATGTACTCATGGTTTTGAAAGCGATAGTAATGGGTTTGTCGTTTTGACGCTAATTAAACTAAAACGAAGTAATATAACTTTTAATCATCTTTTTCTTTGTAAATTTGAAACAACCAATAAAACAATATAAAGGTCTCCCTAAATGAAGACTTGTGTGAGATCTACGCATCGTTTTGGACGCGATAGTGATGTGATTGCTCCTTTTGATGCTAATTTCAACTATAACGAAGTAATAGAACTCATAATCACCTATATTTTGATAATTTGAGAGAACTAATGAAACATTAAGAAGGTCTCCCAAAAAGAAGACTTGTGTGAGATGTAAAGTTCGTTTTGAAGGTACTAGTGATAGGATTGCTCCTTTTGAAGCTAATCAAACTAGAACGAATTCATAGGACTCAGAATCACCTTTTTCTTTGACAATTTGAGAGACCCAATGAAACAATAAGAAGGTCTCCCCTTAAATCAAGACTTATGTGAGATCTATGCATCATTTTTAAAGCGATAGTCATAGAATTGCTCCTTTTGATGCTAATCAAATTATAAACGAAGTAATTAAGACTCCTAATCACCTCCTTCTTTTATAATTTTAGAGAACCATTGAAATAATAAGAAGGTCTCCTTAAATAAAGATATGTGTGAGATGTACGCATCGTTTTTAACGTGATAGTCATGGAATTGCTCCTTTTGATGCTAATCAAACTAGAACAAAGTTATAGGACTCCTAATCACTTCTTTCTTTGACAATTTTAGTGCACCAACGAAACAATAAAAAGGTCTCCCAAAATGAATACTTTTGTGAGATGTACGCTTGATTTTGAACCCGATAGTCATTAGTTTCTCCTTTTAACGCTAATCAAACTAGAACGAAGTAATACAACTCTTAATCACCTCCTTCTTTCATAATTTTAGAGAACCTATGAAATAATAAGAACGTCTCCTTAAATGAAGACATGTGTGAGATGTACGCATCGTTTTTAATGCGATAGTCATGGGATTGCTCCTTTTGATGCTAATCAAACTAGAACGAAGTTATAGGACTCCTAATCACTTCTTTCTTTGATAATTTTAGTGCACCAATGAAACAATAAGAAGGTCTCCCAAAATGAATACTTTTGTGAGATGTGCGCTTGATTTTGAACGTGATAGTCATGAGTTTCTCCTTTCGACGCTAATCAAACTAGAACGAAGTAATACAACTCTTAATCACCTCTTTCTATGTAAATTTGAAAAAAACAAATGAAACAATATGAAGGTCTCCCAAAAAGTAGACTTGTGTGAGATCTACTCATCGTTTTGGACGCAATAGTGATGGGATTGCTCTTTTTGATGCTAATTTAAATTAGAACGAAGTAATAGGACTCAAAATCGTCTATGTTTTCACAATTTGAGAGAACTTCTGAAATATTAAGAATGTCTCCCTAAATGAAGACTTGTGTGAGATGTATGGATCGTTTTGAAGGCACTAGTGATAGGATTGCTCCTTTTGATGATAATCAAACTAGAACAAATTTATAAGACTCATAATCACCTTTTTCTTTGATAATTTGAGAGATCCAATGAAACAATAAGAAGGTCTCCCTAAATCAAGACTTGTGTGAGATGTACGCATCGTTTTTAACGCGATAATTATAGGATTGCTCTTTTTGATGATAATCAAATTAGAACGAAGTAATAAAACTCCTAATCATCTCCTTCATTCACAATTTTAGAGAACCAATGAAACAATAAGAAAGTCTCCTTAAATGAAGACTTGTGTGAGATGAACGCATCGTTTTTAATGCGATAGTCATGGGATTGCTCCTTTTGATGCTAATCAAACTAGAACGAAGTTATAGGACTCCTAATCACCTCTTTCTTTGATAATTTTAGAGCACCAATGAAACAATAAAAAGGTCTCCCTAAATGAAGCCTTGTGTGAGATGTACACATGGTTTTTAACGCGATAGTAATGGGTTTGTCGTTTTGATGCTAATCAAACTAGAACGAAGTAATACAACTCTTAATCACCTCTTTCTTTGTAAATTTGAAACAACGAATGAAACAATATTAAGATCTCCCTAAATGAAGACTTGTGTGAGATCTACGCATCGTTTTGGACGCGATAGTGATTAGATTGCTCCTTTTGATGCTAATTTCAACTATAACGAAGTAATAGAACTCATAATCACCTATATTTTGATAATTTGAGAGAACTAAAGAAATATTAAGAAGGTCTCTGTAATACTCGAAAAATAAATAAATAAATAAATAACATTTTTTAAAATTTTGTTTTAAATATTGTAATTGAGCTTTTCTTATGTTTGGGTCAAACATTATATTTAATTTATGTGAACTACATTAATTGGGCCTTAATAGTAATTGGGTCTAATTTATAATTGTGTAATATTAAAATCCTATTAAAATTTAGAGAGTTAATAAGATATATTAATAATAAGAAAAACCTAATTTACTAAAGCATTATCATTCGTTTGATATTAATAAGAAGAATAGAAGTGAGCGCGGCGGCATAAAGAAGAAGGGAATTCATCATAGTCAGTATTCGAGAAGATTAATCTGGTAAGTTAGTAATAATCTTCCTTTTCAATTGTTAGTTGTAATATATATAAAAATCAAGTGAATGATGAGAAGTTTAAAATATATATATTTATATGTATAAGTTTTATATAAAGTTGATCCTGGAGACATGTGGCTGAGTATGAAATATAGTTATTAATTAAATAATGGATTATTCACTTGACATAGAGTTGTGCTCTATTGTTTTTTTAATCATGACCCTGCCCAATAACTAAATGAAAGTTTGCAAATCTAGACATATTCACGTGACATATTTTAGTAATTTAATTATAATGTCAAACTTGTAACCGGATTAGTAAATTGAATTAAAAAAAATTGTGTATATTGATTTAAACTAATTAATTATACTGATAAAGTTGTAAAATTTATTTAATAACTAATTTAACAGTATTATGTTATTAATGATTAGATTGTAATAAAATTTTATTTTATAATTATTAGATCGGATTCAAGGAGTTTAACGAACTATATTGGGATTATAAATTTGGGTATTACATTGTTTAATCTAGGTACGGATTCCGTACTCTTTCAGCGATACTCTTGTTAAATTTGATTGATTCGTTTTGTTCCGTATTTCAAATTTCGTTATTATTTCACATAATTATTCTTGTGAAATTCATATAATAGTTTCGTTTTGGAGTTGATTCATATGATTCAAAACTGTACTCTTTGAATTAAGTTATCATGTTTAGTATTTATTTTTGATAATTATAGAGCGGTACATGTTGTTACTTTCTTTTTGAGGCATTAGGATTATGATTTGATTTGGTTCAACATGTACGTATAGAACCCTTTTTGTGTTAATATTGTGTCGCATGTGTTGTGACATGATATTATTATTAGAATATACCGTAGGGTATACCTGAGCTATAACCACCTGTGGGGGGTACCACAGGCATGTCGTCTTGGCACAAGAGGCATGACACCTTCCGTGGCGGTGTGATCAGTCCACGGCGTCTCCGTTTTGTGCTCCGGTGGGAGTTGGCCATTTGGTGTTTTGTTGTGGGAGGCGTATGGGTCGACCCTATTTTCTGTTCTGTTTTGTTCTGCGGAGTGACGATGTTTGTGCCAAACACGCCTTTCGATTTTACATACATTTGGATTGGCGGTCCAATGTGTGTGACTTGCCTGTGTGGCATTATTTGACCTTGCTTGTGTGACAAGGTATATTTCTGTTTTGTTTTGAGCTCGGTATGAAATAACACCAAGCCATTTGATTCAGCCTATTATTTCGTTGTATTAGTTTGTTTGTCACAGTTCAGTTCATTTTAATTGAGTTAGTTATCTCAGTTCTTTATTTTATATTCTATATCCGTACTAGGCATTTGGCTCATGCTGTGTTTTTTCTTCCGGCAGGTAATCAGGGGAATCAAGGGTAAGTGTGATGAGAGCTCGCTTCATTCTAATGGTTTAAAAATATTCTGTTTAGGCTTGATGGATTGATTTATTTTGAGTTGTAATAAATACTCTAGATTTGAGTTTGAGTCTGTTGGCATTTATTTTGGTTTGACCTTTTGATATTAATTGGTTAAATATTATTCTTTCGTGGCATAGAGATTTCGTTCGGTTTTGTTGTGTTTTGAGTAACCTCTCTTTCTATTTCGTAAAGGGGGTGTTACAGTCTCCCTAAATTAAGACTTGTATGAGATGTACGGATCGTTTTGAAGGCACTAGTGATAGGATTGCTCCTTTAGATGCTAATCAAACTAGAACGAATTCATAGGACTAATAATCACCTCTTTCTTTGACAAATTAAGAGACCCAATGAAACAATAAGAAGGTCTCCCAAAATCAAGACTTGTGTGAGATGTACGCATCATTTTTAACGCGATAGTCAATAGGATTGCTCCTTTTGATGCTAATCAAATTAGAACGAAGTAATAAGACTCCTAATCACCTCCTTCCTTCACAATTTTAGAGAACCAATGAAACAATAAGAAGGTATGCTTAAATGAAGACATGTGTGAGATGTACGCATCGTTTTTAACGCGATAATTATGAGATTGCTCCTTTTGATGATAATCAAACTAGAACGAAATTATAGGACTCCTAATCACTTCTTTCTTTGACAATTTTAGTGCACCAAAGAAATAATAAGGTCTCCCTATATTAATAATTGTGTGAGATGTACGCATGGTTTTGAACGCGATAGTCATGGGTTTGTCGTTTTGACGCTAATCAAACTAGAACGAAGTAATACAACTCTTAATCACCTCTTTCTTTGTAAATTTGAAACAACCAATGAAACAATATTAAGGTCTCCCTAAATGAAGACTTGTGTGAGATCTACGCATCGTTTTGGACGCGATAGTGATGGAATTGCTCCTTTTGATGCTAATTTCAACTAGAACGAAGTAATAGGACTCATAATCACCTATATTTTGACAATTTGAGAGAACTAATGAAACATTAAGAAGGTCTTTCTAAATGAAGACTTGTGTGAGATGTACGGATAGTTTTGAATGCACTAGTGATAGGATTGCTCCTTTTGATGCTAATGAAACTAGAACGAATTCATAGGACTCATAATCACCTCTTTCTTTGACAATTTGAGAGACCCAATGAAACAATAAGAAGGTCTCCCTAAATCAAGACTTGTGTGAGATGTACGCATCGTTTTTAACGCGATAGTCATAGGATTGCTCCTTTTGATGCTAATCAAATTAGAACGAAGTAATAAGACTCCTAATCACCTCCTTCTTTCACAATTTTAGAGAAACAATGAAACAATAAGAAGGTATCCTTAAATGAAGACATGTGTGAGATGTACGCATCGTTTTTAACGCGATAATTATGGGATTGCTCATTTTGATGCTATTAAAAATAGAACGAAGTTATAGGACTCCTAATCACTTCTTTCTTTGACAATTTTAGTGCACCAATGAAACAATAAGAAGGTCTCCCTAAATAAATAATTTTGTGAGATGTACGCATGGTTTTGAACGCGATAGTCATGGGTTTGTCATTTTGACGCTAATCAAACTAAAACGAAGTAATACAACTCTTAATCACCTCTTTCTTTGTAAATTTGAAACAACCAATGAAACAATATTAAGGTCTCCCTAATTGAAGACTTGTGTGAGATCTACGCATCGTTTTGGACGCGATAGTGATGGGATTGCTCCTTTTGATGCTAATTTCAACTAGAACGAAGTAATAGGACTCATAATCACCTATATTTTGACAATTTTGAGAGAACTAATGAAATATTAAGAAGGTCTTCCTAAATGAAGACTTGTGTGAGATGTACGGATAGTTTTAAATGCACTAGTGATAGGACTGCTCCTTTTGATGCTAATGAAACTAGAACGAATTCATAGGACTCATAATCACCTCTTTCTTTGACAATTTGAGAGACCCAATGAAACAATAAGAAGGTCTTCCTAAATCAAGACTTGTGTCAGATGTACGCATCATTTTTAACGCGATAGTCATAGGAGAAATCCTTTTGATGATAATTAAATTAGAACGAAGTATTAAAACTCCTAATCATCTACTTCTTTCTCAATTTTAGGGAACCAATGAAACAATAAGAAGCTCTCCTTAAATGAAGACATGTGTGAGATGTACGCATCGTTTTTAACGCGATAGTCATGGGGTTGCTCCTTTTGATGCTAGTCAAACTAGAACGAAGTTATAGGTCCTAATCACATCTTTCTTTGATAATTTTAGAGCCCCAAATAAACAATAAGAATGTCTCCCTAAATGAAGTTTTGTGTCAGATGTACACATGGTTTTGAACGCGATAGTAATGGGTTTGACGTTTTGACGCTAATTAAACTAGAACAAAGTAATACAACTCTTAATCACCTCTTTCTTTGTAAATTTGAGACAACCAATGAAACAATTTTAAGGTCTTCCTAAATGAAGACTTGATCTACGCATCGTTTTGGACGCGATAGTGATGTGATTGCTCCTTTTGATGCTAATTTCAACTAGAACGAAGTAATAGAACTCATAATCACCTATATTTTGAAAATTTGAGAGAACTAATGAAACATTAAGAAGGTCTTCCTAAATGAAGACTTGTGTGAGATTTACGGATCGTTTTGATGGAACTAGTGATAGGATTGTTCCTTTTGATGCTAATCAAACTAGAACGAATTCATAGGACTCATAATTACCTCTTTCTTTGACAATTTGAGAGACCCAATGAAACAATAAGAAGGTCTCCCTAAATCAAGACTTGTGTGAGATGTACGCATCATTTTTAACGCGATAGTCATAGGATTGCTCCTTTTGATGCTAATCAAATTAGAACGAAGTAATAAGACTCTTAATCACCACTTCCTTCTTTCACAATTTTAGAGAACCAATGAAATAATAATAAGGTCTCCTTAAATGAAGACATGTGTGAGATGTACGCATCGTTTTTAACGCGATAGTCATGGGATTGCTCCTTTTGATGCTAATAAAACTAGAACGAAGTTATAGGACTCCTAATCACATCTTTCTTTGACAATTTTAGTGCACCAATGAACCAATAAGAAGGTATCCCTAAATGAATACTTGTGTGAGATGTACGCATGGTTTTGAACACGATTGTCATTGGTTTCTCGTTTTGATGCTAATCAAACTAGAACGAAGTAAATACAACTCTTAATCACCTCTTTCTTTGTAAATTTGAAACAACCAATGAAACAATATTAAGGTCTCCCTAAATGAAGACTTGTGTGGCATCTACGCATTGTTTTGGACGCGATAGTGATGAGATTGCTCTTTTTGATGCTAATTTTAACTAGAACGAAGTAATAGTACTCATAATCACCTATATTTTGACAATTTAAGAGAACTAATGAAACAATAAGAGAGTCTCCCTAAATGAAGACTTGTATGAGATGTACGGATCGTTTTGAAGGCACTAGTGATAGGATTGCTCCTTTTGATGCTAATCAAACTAGAACAAATTCATAGAACTCATAATCACCTTATTCTTTGACAATTTGAGAGACCCAATGAAACAATAAGAAAGTCTCCCTAAATCAAGACTTGTGTGAGATGTATGCATCGTTTTTAACGCGATAGTCATAGGATTGCTCCATTTGATGGTAATCAAATTATAACGAAGTAATAAAACTCCTAATCATCTCTTTCTTTCACAATTTTAGAGAACCAATGAAACAATAAGAAGGTCTTCTTAAATGAAGACTTGTGTGAGATGTACGCATCGTTTTAACGCTATAGTCATGGGATTGCTTCTTTTGATGCTAATCAAACTAGAACGAAGTTATAGGACTCCTAATCACCTCTTTCTTTGACAATTTTAAAGCACCAAAGAAATAATAAGAAGGTCTCCTTAAATGAGCATTGTGTGAGATGTACGCATGGTTTTGAATGCGATTGTAATGGGTTTGTCGTTTTGACGCTAATCAAACTAGAACAAAGTAATAAAACTCTTAATCACCTCTTTCTTAGTAAATTTGAAACAACCAATGAAACAATATTAAGGTCTTCCTAAATGAGTTCTTGTGTGAGATCTACTCATCGTTTTGGACGCGATAGTGATGTGATTGCTCCTTTTGATGCTAATTTCAACTAGAACGACGTAATAGAACTCATAATCACCTATATTTTGACAATTTAAGAGAACTTATGAAACATTACGAAGGTCTCCCTAAATGAAGACTTGTGTGAGTTGTACGAATAGTTTTGAAGGCACTAGTGATAGGATTGCTCTTTTTGATGCTAATAAAACTAGAACAAATTCATAGGACTCATAATCACCTTTTTCTTTGACAATTTGAGAGACCCAATGAAACAATAAGAAGGTCTCCCTAAATCAAGATTTATGTGAGATGTACACAACGTTTTTAATGCGATAGTCATGGGATTGCTCCTTTTGATGCTAATCAAACTAGAACGAAGTAATAAAACTCCTAATCATCTCCTTCTTTCACAATTTTAGAGAACCAATGAAACAATAAGAAGGTCTCCTTAAATGAAGACTTGTGTGAGATGTACGCATCGTTTTTAATGCGATAGTTATGGGATTGCTCCTTTTGATGCTAATCAAACTAGAACGAAGTTATAGGACTCCTAATCACCTCTTTCTTTGATAATTTTAGGGCACCAGTGAAACAATTAGAAGGTCTCCCTAAATGAAGCCTTGTGTGAGATGTACACATGGTTTTGAATGCGATAGTAATGGGTTTGTCGTTTTGACGCTAATCAAACTAGAACGAAGTAATACAACTCTCAATCACCTCTTTCTTTGCAAATTTGAAACAACCCATGAAACAATATTAAGGTCTCCCTAAATGAAGACTTGTGTGAGATCTACGCATCGTTTTGGACGCGATAATGATGTGATTGCTCCTTTTGATGCTACTTTCAACTAGAACGAAGTAATAGAACTCATAATCACCTATATTTTGTCAATTTGAAATAACAAATGAAACATTAATAAGGTCTCCCAAAATGAAGACTTGTGTGATACGTAAGGATCGTTTTGAAGGCACTAGTGATAGAATTGCTTCTTTTGTTGCTAATCAAACTAGAACGAATTCATAGGACTCAAATCACCTCTTTTTTGACAATTTGAGAGACCTAATGAAACAATAAGGTCTCCCTAAATCAAGACTTGTGTGAGATGTACGCAACATTTTTAACGCGATAGTCATAGGATTGCTCCTTTTGATGCTAACCAAATTAGAACGAAGTAAATCACCTCTTTCTCTTACAAATTTAGATAACCAATGAAACAATAAGAAGGTCTCCTTAAATGAAGACATGTGTGAGATGTACGCATTGTTTTTAACGTGATAGTCATGGGATTGCTCCTTTTGATGCTAATCAAACTAGAACAAGTTATAGGACTGTTAATCACTTCTTTCTTTGACAATTTTAGTGCACCAATGAAAGAATAAGAAGGTGTCCTAAAATGAATACTTTTGTGACATGTACGCTTGATTTTGAACCCGATGGTCATGGGTTTCTCCTTTTGACGCTAATCAAACTAGAATGAAATAATACAACTCTTAATCCCCTCCTTCTTTCACAATTTTAGAGAACCAATGAAACAATAAAAAGGACTCCTTAAATGAAGACACGTGTGAGATGTACGCATCGTTTTTAACGCGATAGTCATGGGATTGCTCCTTTTGATGCTCATCAAACTATAACGAAGTTATAGGACTCCTAATCACTTCTTTCTTTGAAAATTATAGTGCACCAATGAAACAATAAGAAGGTCTCCCAAATGAATACTTTTGTGAGATGTACGCTTGATTTTGAACCCGATAGTCATGGGTTTCAGCTTTTGATGCTAATCAAACTAGAACGAAGTAATACAACTCTTAATCACCTCTTTCTTTGTAAATTTAAAAAAACTAATGAAACAATATGAAGGTCTTCCTAAATGAAGGCTTGTGTGAGATCTACGCATCGTTTTGGACCCGATAGTGATGGGATTGCTCATTTTGATGCTAATTTCAACTAGAACGAAGTAAGAGTACTCATAATTACCTATCTTTTGATAATTTAAGAGAACTAATGAAACATTAAGAAGGTCTCCCTAAATGAAGACTTGTGTGAGATGTACGGATCGTTTTGAAGGCACTAATGATATGATTGCTCCTTTTGATGGTAATCAAACTAGAACAAATTCATAAGACTCATAATCACCTTTTTCTTTGTCAATTTGAGAGATCCAATGAAACAATAAGAAGGTCTCCCTAAATCAAGACTTGTGTGAGATGTACGCATCGTTTTTAACGCGATAATTATAGGATTGCTCCTTTTGATGATAATCAAATTAGAACGAAGTAATAAAACTCCTAATCATCTCCTTCTTTCACAATTTTAGAGAACCAATGAAACAATAAGAAGGTCTCCTTAAATGAAGACTTGTGTGAGATGTACGCATCGTTTTTAATGTGATAGTCATGGGATTGCACTTTTTGATGCTAATCAAACTAGAACGAAGTTATAGGACTCCTAATCACCTATTTTTTGACAATTTTAGAGCACCAGTGAAACAATAAGAAGGTCTCCCTAAATGAAGCCTTGTGTGAGATGTACACATGGTTTTGAACGCGATAGTAATGGGTTTGTCGTTTTGACGCTAATCAAACTAGAACGAAGTAATAAAACTCTTAATCACCTCTTTCTTAGTAATTTTGAAACAACCAATGAAACAATATTAAGGTCTCCCTAAATGAAGACTTGTGTGAGATTTATGCATCATTTTGGACGCGATAGTGATGTGATTGCTTCGTTTGATGCTAATTTCAACTAGAACGAAGTAATAGAACTCATAATCACCTATATTTTGACATTTTATAATAACAAATGAAATATTAATAAGGTCTCCCTAAATAAAGACTTGTGTGAGATGTAAGGATCGTTTTGAAGGCACTAGTGATAGGATTGCTTCTTTTGATGCTAATCAAATTCATAGGACTCATAATAACCTCTTTCTTTGACAATTTGAGAGACCCAATGAAATAATAAGGTCTCCCTAAATCAAGACTTGTGTGAGATGTACGTAACGTTTTTAACGCGATAGTCATAGGATTGCTCCTTTTGATGCTAGCCGAATTAGAACGAAGTAAATCACCTCCTTCTCTTACAAATTTAGATAACCAATGAAACAATAAGAAGGTCTCCTTAAATGAAGACATGTGTGAGATGTACGCATCGTTTTTAACGTGATAGTTATGGGATTGCTCCTTTTGATGCTAATCAAATTAGAACGAGTTATAGAACTGTTAATCACTTCTTTCTTTGACAATTTTAGTGCACCAATGAAACAATAAGAAGGTCTCTAAAAATAAATACTTTTGTGAGATGTACGCTTGATTTTGAACCCTATAGTCATGGGTTTATCCTTTTGACACTAATCAAACTAGAACGAAATAATACAACTCTTAATCACCTCCTTCTTTCACAATTTTAGAGAACCAATGAAACAATAAGAAGGACTCCTTAAATGAAGACATGTGTGAAATGTGCGCATCGTTTTTAACGCGATAGTCATGGGATTGCTCCTTTTGATGCTCATCAAACTAGAACGAAGTTATAGGACTCCTAATCACTTCTTTCTTTGAAAATTTTAGTGCACCAATGAAACAATAAGAAGGTCTCCCAAAATGAATACTTTTGTGAGATATACGCTTGATTTTGAACCCGATAGTCTTGGGTTTCAGCTTTTGACGCTAATCAAACTTGAACGAAGTAATACAACTTTTAATCACCTCTTTCTTTGTAAATTTAAAAAAACCAATAAAATAATATGAAGGTCTTCCTAAATGAAGGCTTGTGTGAGATCTACGCATCGTTTTGGAAACAATAGTGATGGGATTGCTCCTTTTGATGCTAATTTCAACTAGAACGTAGTAATAGTACTCATAATCACCTATATTTTAATTATTTAAGAGAACTAATGAAACATTAAGAAGGTCTCCTAAATGAAGACTTGTGTGAGATGTACGGATCGTTTTGAAGGCACTAGTGATAGGATTGCTCCTTTAGATGCTAATCAAACTAGAACGAATTCATAGGACTCATAATCACCTCTTTCTTTGACAATTTGAGAGACCCAATGAAACAATAAGAAGGTCTCCCTAAATCAAGACTTGTGTGAGATGTACGCATCGTTTTTAATGCGATAGTCATAGGATTGCTCCTTTTGATGCTAATCAAATTATAACGATGTAATAAGACTCCTAATCACCTCCTTCTTTCACAATTTTAGAGAACCAATGAAACAATAAGAAGGTATGCTTAAATGAAGACATGTGTGAGATGTACGCATCGTTTTTAACTCGATAATTATGAGATTGCTCCTTTTGATGCTAATCAAACTAGAACGAAGATATAGGACTCCTAATCACTTCTTTCTTTGACAATTTTAGTGCACCAATGAAATAATAAGGTCTCCCTATATTAATAATTGTGTGAGATGTACGCATGTTTTTGAACGCGATAGTTATGGGTTTGTCGGTTTGACGATAATCAAACTAAAACGAAGTAATACAACTCTTAATTACCTCTTTCTTTGTAAATTTGAAACAACCAATGAAACAATATTAAGGTCTCCCTAAATGAAGACTTATGTGAGATCTACGCATCGTTTTGGACGCGATAGTGATGGGATTGCTCCTTTTGATGCTAATTTCAACTAGAACAAATTAATAGGACTCATAATCACCTATATTTTGACAATTTGAGAGAACTAATAAAATATTAAGAAGGTCTTCCTAAATGAAGACTTGTGTGAGATGTACGGATAGTTTTGAATGCACTAGTGATAGGACTGCTCCTTTTGATGCTAATGAAACTAGAACGAATTCATAGGACTCATAATCACCTCTTTCTTTGACAATTTGAGAGACCCAATGAAACAATAAGAAGGTCTCCCTAAATCAAGACTTGTGTCAGATGTACGCATCGTTTTTAACGCGATAGTCATAGGAGTAATCCTTTTGATGATAATCAAATTAGAACGAAGTAATAAAACTCCTAATCATCTCCTTCTTTCACAATTTTAGGGAACCAATGAAACAATAAGAAGGTCTCCTTAAATGAAGACTTGTGTGAGATGTACGCATCATTTTTAATGCGATAGTCATGGGGTTGCTCCTTTTGATGCTAATCAAACTAAAACGAAGTTATAGGACTCCTAATCACCTCTTTCTTTGACAATTTTAGAGCACTAATGAAACAATAAGAAGGTCTCCCTAAATGAAGCCTTGTGTGAGATGTACACATGGTTTTTAACGCGATAGTAATGGGTTTGTCATTTTGACGCTAATCAAACTAGAACGAAGTAATACAACTCTTAATCACCTCTTTCTTTGTAAACTTGAAACAACCAATGAAACAATATTAAGATCTCCCTAAATGAAGACTTGTGTGAGATCCACGCATCATTTTGGACGCGATAGTGATGGGATTGCTCCTTTTGAATCTAATTTCAACTAGAACGAACTAATAGGACTCATAAAGCTATATTTTGACAATTTGAGAGAACTAAAGAAACATTAAGAACGTCTCCCTAAATGAAGACTTGTGTGAGATGTACGGATCGTTTTGAAGGCACTAGTGATGGAATTGCTCCTTTAGATGCTAATCAAACTAGAACGAATTCATAGGACTCATAATCACCTCTTTCTTTGACAATTTGAGAGACCCAATGAAACAATAAGAAGGTCTCCCTAAATCAAGACTTGTGTGAGATGTACGCATCGTTTTTAACGCGATAGTCATAGGATTGCTCCTTTTAATGCTAATCAAATTAGAACGAAGAAATATGACTCCTAATCACCTCCTTCTTTCACAATTTTAGAGAACCAATGAAACAATAAGAAGGTATCCTTAAATGAAGACATGTGTGAGATGTACGCATCGTTTTTAACGCGATAATTATGGTATTGCTCATTTTGATGCTAATAAAAATAGAACGAAGTTATAGGACTGCAAATCACTTCTTTCTTTGACAATTTTAGTGCACCAATAAAATAATAAGAAGGTCTCCCTAAATGAATAATTGTGTGAGTTGTACGCATGGTTTTGAACGCGATAGTTGTGACACCCCCAAATCCGGGTACTTCGTTTCCACATGATTTGGTGTTCACTTTCTAATATAACATATATCTACCCAATGAATAATGCAAAATAAACTACAACTTAAATTAAAATAACTAAATCTCCCTTAAAACAAGGGTTACAACCTTCTCAAAATCAATCTCAAGGTTACTCTAACCTTGACATGAATATAATAAAGTGCGGAAATAAAACATAACATTCAATTATTACAATCATTCTCAATTAAATATAAAAAAAATAAGTCTTCACTTGCTTTGCTTTCCCTTGCCCTTACTTGTAGACGGAGCATCAGCGTTATCAACCTTAACTGAAATTGTTATTTAATGCAAGAGTGAGCAAACCACAGCTCACTGGAGTTTAACAATAATATAGACATGAAAGAATATCTTTAAGAAAATCTGAACAACTTAGCTTGCTTCAATAATAAAGAATTGAATAATAATTCTCTATCAATATTAAAATTTGGATATAGAATTTATCTGAGGGTCATAAGACCTTTGAACTCTTGTCCTAGGTTATAAATATTTCTATTTAAACCTTTAACAGTCAATAAGACTATGGACCTTAACTCGTACTTAGGGGGATCAGCCCTTCGTACCATGTATTGTGCACAACCATCTTAACACTATGCGTAGTAACCTCCCCTAGTAAATAGGGTTGTTCAACTCAGTAATTTGAATTCAAGTCCGCACCAAATAAAGTTTGGTTTGGATAAGCTTACAAGGGCAATTTAGAATTCACGTTCATCAACTAAGGATTAGTTGAATCGACTTCCAATAATTCAAAATAAAAGAATTATGAATTAACATATGCTTTAGAAGTAAACCTAAAGCATTTAAAATAATAATTGGATCTTACTTGAACAATAAGTTAAGACCATTTCAATTAAATAAACAATTGTCCAATACTGAAATGGAAAGGACATTCTCAACAATGAATATATGAATTCAAGAGATCATATAAAATCAATACAATATTAGGGTTTAGAAAACTTGCGTAAAATTAACGAGTTTAGGGTTTAGAAGACTTGCCTCAAGCGCAAGCTACTTAACACAATTCACGTACTTTAATACTTCCTACACATATATATTCAATCACAATAACCTAAATTAGTTAACACGTAACTAATTCACTTAAGTGGTTAACCCTCATGGTTAACTCACATTCTGATTAAATAGTAATAATAATCAACCATCACATAGTTAATTACATCACCTACATATTCACATAATTAAATTAATTATGTATTTAACTCAATTATAATTAAACAATTATAATTCAAACACTTAATCAAATTATAATTACTTAAATTATCATTACCTTTTAAATTATAAACAATTTATAATTTAAAATCAATTAAACCACATTCATGCATTTATAATTACACAATTTATAATTAATCATGTATTTATCAATTATAATCAATAATTAATTAAACTATAACATGCATTATAATTACACAATTTATAATTAATTATGTAATTATCAATTAAAAATTCACAATTAAACATGCATTTATTAAATTATAATTACATAAATTATAATTAAAATTAAAATAATTAAATTTCTATACCTTATAATTTCACAAAATTTATAATTTAAATTACACATTTACTCTTAATTATAATTAATAAAATTATAATTAAGTAACTTATTAAACAATTATAGTTTTAAATACCATATTAGGTTTTCAAAATTTCTTTTATTTCAAACATGAAATTGTCATAATCATATAACAACATGTTACATCATTCAAAATATATATCCCTTTATCCATGAAAAATTAAACTAAGGTCTTTAAAATAAACTGTACAAGCAAGCAAAACTCACTGCCCAAGCACTGTGCCCTGCGCAGCCAGCTGCCTTTAAACCGGCGCAGCTGCGCAGGGAAGGAATCTGGGAAGGATAAGCGGCGCAGCTGCGCTGATCCTGGCCTTGCTGCCGGCGCAGCTGCGCAGCAACTCGGCCAGACGCAGACAGCCACGTTACTCTGCTTCACCGATTAACCCAACAACGCCAAAAATACAGTACTATAGACTCTGTAAAACATATATACGCTATTACACATATATAAAGCATGCTTCCAAAATACAAAATAATTTAAACAATGATAATCATAAGTTTTGAAAATCTATTTTGGCCATTTTTATGAAAACTCATATTTTCATAAAATAATTCTCTGTAATAAAATTTTCTTACCAATTCCACTTATAAAACATGCATTATGTTTGAAATTGAAGATATTATCACAACAATTCTAAATAGGCATATTAACACACAATCAAATCATAACTTTTACTCTAAAATTGGCCAATAACATACAAAATCATAAAAACATCAATTTCTCCATTAAAACATGTTCTGACAAAATTTTAATTTCTGAAAATTCTTGATCATGACATACAATTCATATAATAACCATTATAAACACAATTTATATGTGTACATCATATTTGTATAACTTTCATGCTAAATCATAAACACAGAGAACTCATATTCATGAATATTATAAAGAAAACACATAGAAATATAATTTAATTGAAATAATACCCTTTTTGCTTAGATGATTGAAGAAGAAGATGATAGTGATTCCCTTCAAGCTTCTCAAGCTATACCTTTTCCTTCTCAAGCTATACCTTTTCTTTCTCTTCCTCTTCTCTCTATCTTCTTCTCTGTTATTTTCTCTGCTCTTTTTTTCTTAGCTTTAGACTAACTTTTAGAAAAACTAACGTACTGATAGTATATACATATAATATATAACACAAGTAATATATAATATATGTAACTCCCATATAATAAGTATATGCACTAACTACTAATTATAACGTAAGTTACAAAATTCAAAAGCCAACTTGGCTTGTTTGGCTACAAGAAAAATTAGAAACTAGTTTTTATTAACTCCAAACATAGTTTAGGTAATTTAGGTTTAGCTAGTGTAAGGGCCCTGTTTGGCAACAGTCTTTTAAAACAAAAGCAAGGGCCTTGTTTGGTAAAAATCATTTAAAAAAAATCCTTTTCTTTTTATTTTAATAAATCATTTGACGCATACTTTAATGTCACATTTTAATTAATTAAATATTAATCATCTAATTTAATCAAGTAAAATCTAACATCAATAAATCACATAAAATTGCCACATAATTATAATTACTTGCTAATTATAATTCATGTAACACTTCATCACATAATTCATCTAATTTAATTATCTCAATTAAATTAGAATTATAATATAAAATTAATATACATTAATTAAATAAGCATTACACATTCAATTAATTAATATATACACTTAATTAAATCACTCTATAAATCACATAATTTATTTATTTAACTCAATAAATAAATCACATAAAATATTTATTTAATTCAATAAATATTTAAAATTAAATATAAAATCACAATCGTTACAATCTTCCCTCCTTAAAAGGATTCTGTCCCCAGAATCACAAAAAACATAATCTCGTCTATTACATTCTTCCCCCCTTAAAAGGATTCTGTCCCCAGAATCAGTATATAAGGGGTTACACAAAACTAATCAAATAAATGCGGATAAGATTTCATCATAACATCTTCGAGTTCCCACGTAGCTTCTTCAGCACTGTGGTTTCTCCAAATTACCTTAACAGAAGGTATCACTTTATTCCTAAGTACTTGTTCCTTTCTATCAACTATTTGAACAGGCACTTCTTCATACGTTAAGTCTTTATCAAATAGCAAAGGTTCATATTCTATTACATGTTTATAATTGTGCTTGTAAGGTCTTAATACAGAAATATGAAAGACATTATGTATATTCTCGAGCTCCGGAGGTAATGCAATCTCGTAAGCAACCTCGCCCACCTTTCGTAATACCTCAAAAGATCCAATGAATCGGGGACTCAGCTTCCCCTTCTTACCGATTCGAATTTTCCCCTTCCAGGGAGATACTTTCAGGAAAACGAAACTTCCTGGCAATAATTCTCGGTTCTGTCGATTAAGATCGGCATACTTCTTTTGTCTGTCTTGAGCAGCAACTAATCTCGTTCTGATCAGCTTCACAATTTCGGCGGTTTATTGTACCAATTCTGGTCCCAACAATTGACGTTCACCGACTTCATCCCAGCACAAAGGTGTTCTGCATTTTCTGCCGTATAATTCTTCGTAAGGCGGCATGCCAATACTCGCATGATAACTATTGTTGTAGGCGAACTCCACCAATGGTAGATGATCCTCCCAGCTTCCTTTGAAATCCATCACACAAGCTCTTAGCATATCCTCAAGTGTCTGAATCGTTCTTTCGCTTTGTCCATCAGTCTGAGGATGATACGCTGTACTCATTCGCAATTGCATTCCCATACCTTCTTGCAAACGCTTCCAGAAATTCGACGTAAAACGCGGATCTCTGTCGGACACAATCGACACCGGAACACCATGTCGAGAAATAATTTCCTTCACGTATAGCTTCGCTAGCTTATCCAGGTTGTACTTAACCCTGATTGGCAGAAAGTGGGCTGACTTCGTCAGTCGATCCACTATAACCCATATCGCATCAAATCCTTTCTGAGTCATTGGAAGACCTACCACGAAATCCATCGTGATATGCTCCCACTTCCACTCTAGAATTTCTAACGGTTGCAGCAGTCCACTTGGTCTCTGGTGTTCTGCTTTGACTTTCTGGCACGTTAAGCACTTCGCAACGCATTCCGCAACATCCCTCTTCATATTCGGCCACCAGAAATGATGCCAGAGATCCTGGTACATCTTCGTACTCCCAGGGTGAATAGAATATCTAGAACTATGAGCTTCGCTTAGAATCTCCTCTTTGACCTCTGGTACTGGTGGTACCCATATTCTACCTTCAAACTGCAACAGTCCTTCGTTACCGATCTTGAATTTGAACTCTTCGCCTTCGGTTATCCTCTTCCGAATCTTTTCACATTCTTCATCATTGAATTGTGCTTCTTTCACCTTATCTACTAGAGTAGAACCATTGGTTACTTGAAATAACAACTCATCCGATTCGTTCGAAAACTTCACTTCAAATTCTAATCTAGCCATTTGTTCTATCAACCGATCCTGATCAGTTAATACGTTCAGCTTCTCCCGACCTTTCCTGCTTAAAGCGTCAGCGACAACGTTATCTTTACCCGGATGGTAAAGTATCTCGCAATCGTAGTCTTTAATCAGTTTCAACCATCTTCTTTGGCGCATGTTCAAATCCTTCTGGGTAAATATATACTTCAGACTCTTGTGATCTGTGTATATTTCACACTTCTCTCCATAAAAGTAGTGCCTCCAAATCTTCAGGGCAAACACTACTGCGCCAATTCTAGATCATGGGTCGGATACCCCTTCTCGTAATCCTTCAGCTGACGTGACGCATAGGCAATGACTTTGCCGCTCTGCATCAATACATAGCCTAATCCTTTATGTGAGGCATCGCTATATACTACGAAATTCCCCGAACTATCCGGTAAAGACAATACAGGCGCAGTACTCAACCTCTTCTTCAGCTCTTGAAAACTCTCCTCACACTTCTCCGTCCAAACAAACTTAACTATTTTACGAGTCAAATTCGTCAACGGAGTTGCGATTCTAGAAAAGTCTTGAATAAATATTCGGTAATAACCAGCCAATCCTAAGAAACTCCTCACTTCGGACGGCGTCTTCGGTTGTTCCCAATTTATAACAGCTTCAACCTTCGACGGATCTACCGAAATACCATCCTTGTCGATCACGTGGCCAAGAAATTGCACACGTTCCAACCAAAATTTGCATTTCGAGAATTTAGCGTAAAGCCTCTCTCGTCTCAGGGCTTCTAAGGTTAGTCGTAAGTGTTCAGCATGCTCCTCCTCGGTCTTGTAATAAACCAGGATGTCATCTATGAACACTACCACGAACTTGTCTAGAAATGGCTTGAACACCCTATTCATTAGGTCCATAAATGCAGCTGGGGCATTCGTGAGACCAAATGACATCACCAAGAACTCGTAATGACCATACCGAGTTCTAAAAGCCGTTTTCGGTATATCTTCCTTTCTCACCTTCAACTGATGATACCCGCTTCTCAAATCAATTTTTGAGAAGTACCTCGCACCCTTCAGTTGATCAAACAAGTCATCGATCCTAGGTAAAGGATACCTATTCTTGATCGTAACTTTATTCAACTCTCTATAATCAATGCAAAGACGCATCGACCCATCCTTCTTCTTCACGAATAAGACAGGCGCTCCCCACGGCGAAACGCTTGGTTGAATTTACATCTTGTCTAGTAATTCTTGTAGTTGAATCATCAGTTCTTTCATCTCGACTGGAACCATTCGGTACGGAGCCTTCGAAATCGAAGCAGTTCTCGGCGCTAGATCGATCACGAACTCTGTCTCCCTATCTGGCGGAAGTCCTGGTAAATCGCTCGGAAAAACGTCCACAAATTCCTTAACTACCGATATCTCCTCCACCTTCGGGCTTTCCTTATGCGAATCTACTATGTAGGCTAGATATCCTACACAGCCTTGCGTCAGAAGTTTCTTGGCTTGCATAATCGTCAGAAAACTCGCATGCCTAGGCGATTTGCTACCATAGAACACCAACTTCGATGGAGTCGTAAGGTTCACCGACTTCTTCTGACAGTCGATTACCGCCCCATGATTGAACAACCAATCCATACCCAGTATAACGTCGAATTCCCCAAGTTTAATCGAAATCAAATCTACTCTAAGTTCCTGACCCTTAATGTCCAATCTGCAGTTCTTATAAACGCTCCTAACAGGAATAACCTCCCTATTCGCAATCTCTATGATCAAAGGGTAACCTAATTCCTCTACAGGTAAGTCTAAGGTTTTAGCAAAATCATCAGATATGAATGAACAAGTAGCACCCGAATCAAATAATACATATGCATTTATACTATTGATCGGAATAATACCTGACACCACGTCTTTTGATTGCACAGCATCCTGCACTATCATGTGGAATGTCCGTGCAGTGGGTCGAACAGCTTGCAATGGTGCAGCAATAGTAACGATACTGCCGCTTCCATTCCCTCCACTCCCTGTTGACCCTGCCGTCAGCTTCTTCGGGCAGTTGCGAGCCATGTGATCTTTGGATCCACATGTAAAGCAAGCTCCCTTCTTCGGTTTTGGGCAATTTGGCGTGATGTGGCCTTCCTGACCAAAGTTGAAGCACACCCGCTTCCCCTTCATGCACACGCCAGTGTGATTCTTACCGCATGTAGCACATGCTTCGAACTTCCTCTTCTGCTGACTTCCTTGCTGACTCCCAGCAGAGATATTATCAGACCACTTCCTCCTCTGGTTCACAGCGCTGCCTGTGAAACCCCCAGTCTTGGTTTCTACCTCATTCTTCTTCTTCTTATCTTGGTTGAACTTCGTTACCGCTTCGCTTCCTCCTTCAGCAAGTATGTCTTTCTCCAGCACCACTGCAAATGTGTTCAGCTGGAACATGGAAACCTTGCTATAGAGCCAGGGCTTTAGTCCCCGTTCAAACCTTCTTGCTTTCCTAGCATCAGTGCTGACCTGGTATGTAGCGAACCTGGCCAACTCGTTAAACTTAGCAGCATACTCGGACACCGTCATCCCTCCTTGCTTAAGTTCTAGGAACTGGACCTCCATCTGGTCCTGCGAACTCACTAGAAAGTACATCTCGTAGAACATTTCCTTGAAACGTTCCCACGTGATGACTCCCTCTCCCTCTCGAGTCTTGTTATCCTGCCACCAAAAACTTGCATCCGACTTCAACATGAAAGCCGCGAATGTTGTCTTTTGGTCTTCTCCTACTCTAGCCACGTCAAATACCTTCTCCATGTCCATAACCCATGTCTGAGCTTCGATAGGGTTAGTCGATCCTTTGAACTCAGGCGGTCCTACTGCCTTGAATTCCTTGAAAGTAGTACCCTGCATCTACGGTTGATTCGCAAGAGCTCTGGTCAACAGGTTCACCAACTATTGAACCAAATTGGGATTTGTCCCATCGTTATTGTTGTTGTTCGTCGAACCCTCGGGATTTTGACGCGTTACTCTCCTTCTAGGAGGCATTTTCTGTTAAGAAAATATTATTATTGAACCCTTTATTAAATTATTAAGTATCCAAGTTCATACTTAAACGTTTAAATAATTCAATTCACATAGAACACCAAGCACGTCCATAAAATTCTTTTATTCATCAGTCGTAGTTTTAAAAACATCAAACAGATAGCATTTCTGCCATTTACATCATCCTTCCTGAACTGGAAAAATTGCAGGATTACATTATTAACTCATCCCATTCTTATCTCAAATTATGGGATTTTCGTTACTTATTACAAAACATGCATAACAAACTCTACCACTACTGTTACTACTACCACTACTACCACTGCGTTGGCATATTAATGCGTCTCACAGCCTCTCTGCTTTCCTCTTCCATTACCTGAAATGCCATTCTTCGGTCCACCACATACCACGGTAAACCTTGGAACTGAGCTGGGTAGTAGAAAATACGATCCTGAGCTCTCTCTATCGCCGTATGAAAAGCATATTCCGTTTCCCTCAGCTTGGCCCTCTTGGCTTTAGCTTCACCTTCAGCTCTATCGGCTCGTTGATTAGCCCTCAAGCTTGACTCTTCAGCTCTGGCACGCTTCCTCGACTCCTCCTGGATGTCTTGCTTCAGCTTTGCCAGTTCAAATCGAGCAGCATCTCTCTCGACCTCCATATGTATCAGGTTCACTGTGCATCTCCTAGTTCACTATCCATCTCTTCGATAGTCTCGTCTCGCTGCCGAATAGTCTCCTCGAGATCTCCTACTCGTCCCTGAAGTTCCACATTGCTATCGTAGACTGCCTCATACATCTCAGCACTAGTAGAGTGAGGTGGGAATTCCTCCTCGGGATCCTCTTCCTCCTCTTCAGACTCGTCCTCGTCCTCATCCTCTGGAATAGGTGTCAGCTCACGCTCCCGACCAGCTACGGTGATCACTGGAGATGGCTCTCTCCTAACCAACTGCTCCCAGACAATATGTATGTCACGGGGCTCTTCCTCTCTAGGAACCTGAGGTACATCCTCTCTAGCCTGACTAGGTTCTCCAACGTTCGACATCCTGACAAAAGAATTTTAAAGTTCATTATTACGTGATAACGAATCGTCACTCTTCGAATACCAAAATGTAAACACATAGACACATAAGGTAGTTTATTATCTTTTACCTATCATCACTATCTTTTCGATCTTACCATAAGGCTACTACCCAAGGTTTTTTCCCCACCTAAGGTTTCATAACCTACAGCTTTGATACCAACCTGTGACACCCCCAAATCCGGGTACTTCGTTTCCACATGATTTGGTGTTCACTTTCTAATATAACATATATCTACCCAATGAATAATGCAAAATAAACAACAACTTAAATTAAAATAACTAAATCTCCCTTAAAACAAGGGTTACAACCTTCTCAAAATCAATCCCAGGGTTACTCTAACCTTGACATGAATATAATAAAGTACGGAAATAAAACATAACATTCAATTATTACAATCATTCTCAATTAAATAATAAATAAAAAAACAAGTCTTCACTTGCTTTGCTTTCCCTTGCCCTTACTTGTAGACCTCAGCGTTATCAACCTTAACTGAAATTGTTATTTAATGCAAGAGTGAGCAAACCACAGCTCACTGGAGTTTAACAATAATATAGACATGAAAGAATATCTTTAAGAAAATCTGAACAACTTAGCTTGCTTCAATAATAAAGAATTGAATAATAATTCTCTATCAATATTAAAATTTGGATATAGAATTTATCTGAGGGTCATAAGACCTTTAAACTCTTGTCCTAGGTTATAAATATTTCTATTTAAACCTTTAACAGTCAATAAGACTATGGACCTTAACTCGTACTTAGGGGGATCAGCCCTTCGTACCATGTATTGTGCACAACCATCTTAACACTATGCGTAGTAACCTCCCCTAGTAAATAGGGTTGTTCAACTCAGTAATTTGAATTCAAGTCCGCACCAAAGAAAGTTTGGTTTGGATAAGCTTACAAGGGTAATTTAGAATTCACTTTCATCAACTAAGGATTAGTTGAATCGACTTCCAATAATTCAAAATAAAAGAATTATGAATTAACATATGCTTTAGAAGTAAACCTAAAGCATTTAAAATAATAATTGGATCTTACTTGAACAATAAGTTAAGACCATTTCAATTAAATAAACAATTGTCCAATACTGAAATGGAAAGGACATTCTCAACAATGAATATATGAATTCAAGAGATCATATAAAATCAATACAATATTAGGGTTTAGAAAACTTGCGTAAAATTAACGAGTTTAGGGTTTAGAAGACTTGCCTCAAGCGCAAGCTACTTAACACAATTCACGTACTTTAATACTTCCTACACATATATATTCAATCACAATAACCTAAATTAGTTAACACGTAACTAATTCACATAAGTGGTTAACCCTCATGGTTAACTCACATTCTGATTAAATAGTAATAATAATCAACCATCACATAGTTAATTAAATCACCTACATATTCACATAATTAAATTAATTATGTATTTAACTCAATTATAATTAAACAATTATAATTCAAATACTTAATCAAATTATAATTACTTAAATTATCATTACCTTTTAAATTATAAACAATTTATAATTTAAAATCAATTAAACCACATTCATGCATTTATAATTACACAATTTATAATTAATCATGTATTTATCAATTATAATCAATAATTAATTAAACTATAACATGCATTATAATTACACAATTTATAATTAATTATGTAATTATCAATTAAAAATTCACAATTAAACATGCATTTATTAAATTATAATTACATAAATTATAATTAAAATTAAAATAATTAAACTTCTATACCTTATAATTTCACAAAATTTATAATTTAAATTACACATTTATTCTTAATTATAATTAATAAAATTATAATTAAGTAACTTATTAAACAATTATAGTTTTAAATACCATATTAGGTTTTAAAAATTTCTTTTATTTTCCAAACATGAAATTATCATAATTATATAACAACATGTTATATCATTCAAAATATATATCCCCTTATCCATGAAAAATTAAACTAAGGTCTTTAAAATAAACTGTACAAGCAAGCAAAACTCACTGCCCAAACACTGTGCCCGGCGCAGCTGCGCAGCCAGCTGTGTGACACCCCCAAATTCCAGGACCGCCACTTGGTCTCTCGAATTCGGTTCATCACGTGCTCATGTTAATACATCGCAATAATGATAACTAAATATCACACAACCACAGCGGAAAATCTATTCTAGAATAATTTACAATGATTTATTATAATTATTCCCCCAAGTCTCGCAACCTACAGTACTTAATAGATTACATAGCAATATCAATTAACGACTTGTTATATAATCTAACTTAAGCTTAAACATAAACAAATCCAGTCTTACTACATCATCTTCACACAATATTAATATATTTGAAACATAACAGACATAAGCTAGTTGGTAGCCTTGCCCTTGCCCTTATCAATGCCCGAAGGTTCGCCATGCTCTGCCTTAACTGAAATGTTTTAGGGAAAGCAAGAATGAGCACAAATTGCCCAGCAAGTAATATACAATAAGGGTGAATAATAAGATTCTCAATTCTCGAAAGGGTATAGCAAGATTTGATAGTTCAAGAATAACAAGAATATCAACAGTTCTCAATAACAGTCGCTAAGGACAGGATAATATCAATATGATTCAATAATAAGTCAATTCAAGATTTCAAATAATTGAATACTGAGTAGTCACTACGGACTATGAACTTCTACTAGAATTGACAGTAATAAACTGAAAATCCAACAAAAACAGGTACAACAGGTGATCAGCCTAAAGTACCCTTGTTATGCATAACAATCAATCATACTCAAGTGTGAACGTCGGTTCTCCGACAATTTATATATTCCCTTCAAAGAAGGTTGTTCTTCTCTGTCAAATACAAGATCCCGCACCAATCAATTAGTTTGGGTTGCTTTTCAATAACATAAGTCCCGCCGAATTAAATGGCATAGACACTTTCACAATATTCAAGAACAATACTAAGTTCAACATGAATAATAGCTTTAATGAAATAAGAGTTCAAGTATGCTAATTCAATTCAACCGATTAAATAGGAAACTAGCTCGCAATACACAAGATAGGATACTTGCATAGTAGAAGAGTATAAGTTAGGAAACTTTCACAATCATAGATTTTCTTGCATAAAGTAAATGCGTCGGTTAGGATACTTGCACTTTAAAAGAGTGTAAGTAAGAGAACTTGCACTTTAAAAGAGTGTAAGTAAGAGAACTTGCCTTTAGCGTAGTTTATCCACGAAAAGCAATCAACACTTTCGAATTCCTATCGTAATACAGTTACGTATATATATGATATTCATTAGTCATATAATTTAACTTCACATTTTCTCTTTGAATATACGATCAACACATAAGGTAAGTTTTACCTAGCTACAGAGTTATATAGAATATAATTTCTATCCTTAACGTTCCTTCTTTAGAGTTTAAACGCATTCTCATATTATATAAGATCTCAACAATTAGCAAACATGCTTGCATATTATTAATATCACATAAGACCACAATCAATACTAAATATATTTTATTTTAGCAAGTTACGGCATCTCCTTAAGTTAACCGTCAAAATCGGGTTCAAGTAACATCATATAATATCACGTAGCATGTATTCATATTTAAAGGATACTTTCATGCTTGTATAACTTTTCCAAATCCAATCGTACATGGTATAGGTTCTTAAGTTAATACTTAAAGTCATTCAAGGACACGAACTCATATGGTCTAACATGGTCGCTTTTAAACACATAAGATATTCATATAACTTGTATTAGTCATGCTCATGAGTACTCGTATTGCATATATGTAGCTAGGCATTGTTATTATCTTGAAAACATGCTTTGTTTATGCTAAACTTTAATCACGGCAACTAATCATGGTATATATACATGCATGACACATGAATGAGTCTAAGAGTACTATCACATGTGTCCATAATGTCAGATTCTAATTCTCGTCATAACATACCAACGTTCACGTTCAAAGCTTATACTTTGTTAGTATAGTTCATTAATAAGGTCTATCATGTTCATGCTTCCTTATGAAACCCATATACACAAGTTAACATGCTTTTCATGCATTTCAAGGCCCTATAAACATGCTCGAAAAGTCAGAATGTATACATGGTCTTTACATGTCAATATCAACCTTCAAAACTTGTATTTTTGTTAGATATGTTCAATAGTGAGGTCTAACAGGCTCTTGTCATACTATGAACCATATATACGTAACTTAATATGTCTTTCATACATCTCTACCTCATACCGACATGCCTTGAAAAATCAGAATATTAACATGCTTTATATATGTTAACGTTCGTTTATGAAACTTTAAGTTTGTTTTCAAACTATATGTCGTTTGGTTAACCATGCATGCTAATATACTAAAACATGCTTACATTGCCTCATTAGGTTTATATATATGTATTAATCATGCTCCCATGCTTGTTTAAACAAAAAATCAAACAATTGGTATATAACAGTTTTGTTGCAGAATGCAGAGAACTGCACACAGAGGCCGGCGCTGCGGCGCGGCAACAGCAGCCATATTCTAGCGTTGTGGCACGAGTGGCGCTGCGGCGCGGGCTGCGGCGTGGGTGGGGCTGCGGCGCGGGCTGCGGCATGGGGACAGTTCCTGCAGTTCAGACTGCAGCGAAACCGACCCAAAACCTCCCATTTTATCGATCTCGACATACCCATATGCTATTAGACTAACCTTTTTAACTTACTAACACATATATATATGCTTATATAACAGTCAATCGCCCAAACGATTCCCAATTTCATGAACTCCAACTAATTTCACGAATTCGATGCTTTACAGAAATTACAGAGCAACAATGGAAATGAAAGTCAAGAAAGCTATATAGTGGTTCCATCACGTATGTATGTTCATATAACAACAATATAAGGGTTCTACAAACCAATCATGAACCAATTTGGCATAATCAAAAATTTGAAGGAAACTTCGGAAACAGAAAACGAAAATGAAGAACAAAGGAAGAGGGATTATACCTCTGCTAGGATTCAAATATAGTTTGCTGCTAATCCAACTTCTCCTACTGATATATGTATATTGCTTTCACTCACCACTTATGCAAACTCTCAGCAAATTGAAAACGAAGAAACATGGCTGCTATTTATAGAAGAATCCTTACACAGACAATGCAATTGTCCATTAAATTGAACCACTAGATTGAAGCTTTGTATATCAGCTAAGGAAGAGTTGGTAGAGTGGTTGAAGAACACTGTTGTGCCCACTCCCCGTATCATGATTTGCTAGAATGCTGAGTTTGAGAAGGTAGGAGTAGGCTAGCTTCATGAGTGTTTTACGTGTACAAGGTTTGTGTCTTATTAATATGGGACAAGGCATAAAAATCTCAGCATTTCCAATTTGTAAACAAACTAGTGTTAATACTTAGGTTATATACACACACATATTTAGACACTTAGGTCTTTAATTGAAATGTCACAATAATTCATATATTGTAGTAAGTGTAAATTGACACGTATAATCCATGTACATTTTGTTAATACCGGATATAATCTAATCAGATGTTAACACATTACACTGTCTCCTTTATTAAAACTAATTGTTTACAATATGTTCATGATATATTATACAATGTATACCCACATATTTATTGTCACACAAGTTATTAATCAAGTAGCTCACATGGTTTAATAAGCCTTACCATATAATAGTGTCATATTACACCTCACATAATACATAGTCAGCTAATATATGCTACACATTTAATTCGCATGCTTGCACATATAATTTCTCATCTTATAAATTGAATATTAATTAATAATATACACATATTCTACATCGATCAATATAATTGTTAACCTCCATAACAATTTAATTAACCCTTATATGATTAATTATCACTTTGATATAAATCTTATTATATTTATAAACACGTTGCTCATTATTATTATGTTTCTTGCAATAATAATAATCATATATTATTAATCAATCCTCATTAGTATTTTATAACAGTTAATTAATATTCTTCGATTAACAATTAATATAGATTAATTGTTCGCTTAAATTAATATAATCATTCTTATATTACGTCACTGTGCCACACAAGGCAATCAACGAGTTTATCACAAACTCCACCAATTTCTCAATTATTATAATTATTCAATTATATATAATTGAATTAATTCATCTCATAACACAAAATCATTTATATTCAAATAAATTCTCATTTCCATTAATATATTTATTTAATAATATATGGAAATTCTCGGGTATTACAAGCTGCCTTTAAACCGGCGCAGCTGCGCAGGGAAGGAATCTAGGAAGGACAAGCGGCGCAGCTGCGCTGCTCCTGGCCTTGCTGCCGGCGCAGCTACGCAGCAACTCGGCCAGACGCAGACAGCCACGTTACTCTGCTTCACCGATTAACCCAACAACGCCAAAAATACAGTACTATAGACTCTGTAAAAAACATATATACGCTATTACCAATATATAAAGCATGCTTTCAAAATACAAAATCACTTAAACAATGATAATCATAAGTTTTGAAAATTTATTTTGGCCATTTTTATGAAAACTCATATTTTCATAAAATAATTCTCTGTAATAAAATTTTCTTACCAATTCCACTTATAAAACATGCATTATGTTTGAAATTGAAGATATTATCACAACAATTCTAAATAGGCATATTAACACACAATCAAATCATAACTTTTACTCTAAAATTGGCCAATAACATACAAAATCATAAGAACATCAATTTCTCCATTAAAACATGTTCTGACAAAATTTTAATTTCTGAAAATCCTTGATCATGACATACAATTCATATAATAACCATTATAAACACAATTTATATATGTACATCATATTTGTATAACTTTCATGCTAAATCATAAACACAGAGAACTCATATTCATGAATATTATAAAGAAAACACATAGAAATATAATTTAATTGAAATAATACCCTTTTTGCTTAGATGATTGAAGAAGAAGATGATAGTGATTCCCTTCAAGCTTCTCAAGCTATACCTTTTCCTTCTCAAGCTATACCTTTTCTTTCTCTTCCTCTTCTCTCTATCTTCTTCTCTGTTATTTTCTCTGCTCTTTTTTTCTTAGCTTTAGACTAACTTTTAGAAAAACTAACGTACTGATAGTATATACATATAATATATAACACAAGTAATATATAATATATGTAACTCCCATATAATAAGTATATGCACTAACTACTAATTATAACGTAAGTTACAAAATTCAAAAGCCAACTTGGCTTGTTTGGCTACAAGAAAAATTAGAAACTAGTTTTTATTAACTCCAAACATGGTTTAGGTAATTTAGGTTTAGCTAGTGTAAGGGCCCTGTTTGGCAACAGTCTTTTAAAACAAAAGCAAGGGCCTTGTTTGATAAAAAATCATTTTAAAAAAATCCTTTTCTTTTTATTTTAATAAATCATTTAACGCATACTTTAATGTCACATTTTAATTAATTAAATATTAATCATCTAATTTAATCAATTAAAATCTAACATCAATAAATCACATAAAATTGCCACATAATTATAATTACTTGCTAATTATAATTCATGTAACACCTCATCACATAATTCATCTAATTTAATTATCTCAATTAAATTAGAATTCTAATATAAAATTAATATACATTAATTAAATAAGCATTACACATTCAATTAATTAATATATACACTTAATTAAATCACTCCATAAATCACATAATTTATTTATTTAACTCAATAAATAAATCACATAAAATATTTATTTAATTCAATAAATATTTAAAATTAAATATAAAATCACAATCGTTACAATAGCCATGGGTTTGTCGTTTTGACGCTAATCAAACTAGAACGAAGTAATACAACTCTTATTCACCTCTTTCTTTGTAAATTTGAAACAACCAATGAAACAATATTAAGGTCTCCCTAAATGAAGACTTGTGTGAGATTTACGCATCGTTTTGGACGCGATAGTGATGGGATTGCTCCTTTTGATGCTAATTTCAACTATAACAAAGTAATAGGACTCATAATCACCTATATTTTGACAATTTGAGAGAACTAATGAAACATGAAGAAGGTCTTCCTAAATGAAGACTTGTGTGAGATGTACGGATAGTTTTGAAGGCACTATTGATAGGATTGCTCCTTTTGATACTAATAAAACTAGAACGAATTAATAAGACTAATAATCACTTCTTTCTTTGATAATTTGAGAGACCCAATGAAATAATAAGAAGGTCTCCCTAAATCCAGACTTGTGTGAGATGTACGCATCGTTTTTAACGCGATAGTCATAGGAGCAATCCTTTTGATGATAATTAAATTAGAACGAAGTAATAAAACTCCTAATCATCTCCTTCTTTCTCAATTTTAGGGAACCAATGAAGCAATAAGAAGCTCTCCTTAAATGAAGACATGTGTGAGATGTACGCATCGTTTTTAACGCGATAGTCATGGGGTTGCTCCTTTTGATGCTAGTCAAACTAGAACGAAGTTATAGGTCCTATTCACATCTTTCTTTGATAATTTTAGAGCCCCAAAGAAACAATAAGAAGGTCTCCCTAAATGAAGTTTTGTGTGAGATGTACACATGGTTTTGACGCTAATCAAACTAGAACAAAGTAATACAACTCTTAATCACCTCTTTCTTTGTAAATTTGAAACAAACAATGAAACAATAGTAAGGTCTCCCTAAATGAATACTAGATCAACGCATCGTTTTGGACGCGATAGTGATGTGATTGCTCCTTTTGATGCTAATTTCAACTAGAACGAAGTAATAGAACTCTTAATCACCTATATTTTGAAAATTTGAGAGAACTAATGAAACATTAAGAAGGTCTTCCTAAATGAAGACTTGTGTGAGATTTACGGATCGTTTTGAAGGCACTAGTGATAGGATTGTTCCTTTTGATGCTAATCAAACTAGAACGAATTCATAGGACTCATAATCACCTCTTTCTTTGATAATTTGAGAGACCCAGTGAAACAATAAGAAGGTCTCCCTAAATCAAGACTTGTATGAGATGTACGCATCATTTTTAACGCGATAGTCATAGGATTGCTCCTTTTGATGCTAATCAAATTAGAACGAAGTAATAAGACTCCTAATCACCACCTCCTTCTTTCACAATTTTAGAGAACCAATGAAATAATAAGAAGGTCTCCTTAAATGAAGACAAGTGTGAGATGTACGCATCGTTTTTAACGCGATAATCATGGGATTGCTCTTTTTGATGCTAATCAAACTAGAACGAAGTTATAGGACTCCTCATCACTTCTTTATTTGACAATTTTAGTGCACCAATGAACCAATAAGAAGGTCTCCCTAAATGAATACTTGTGTGAGATGTACGCATGGTTTTGAACACGATTGTCATAGGTTTCTCGTTTTGACGCTAATCAAACTAGAACGAAGTAATACAACTCTTAATCACCTCTTTCTTTGTGAATTTGAAACAACCAATGAAACAATCTTAAGGTCTCCCTAAATGAAGACTTGTGTGGGATCTACGCATTATTTTGGACGCGATAGTGATGAGATTGCTCCTTTTGATGCTAATTTTAACTAGAACGAAGTAATAGTACTCATAATCACCTATATTTTGACAATTTAAGAGAACTAATGAAACAATAAGAGAGTCTCCCAAAATGAAGACTTGTGTGAGATGTACGGATCGTTTTGAAGGCACTAGTGATAGGATTGCTCCTTTTGATGCTAATCAAACTAGAACAAATTCATAGAACTCATAATCACCTTTTTCTTTGACAATTTGAGAGACCCAATGAAACAATAAGAAGGTCTCCCTAAATCAAGACTTGTATGAGATGTACGCATCGTTTTTAACGCGATTGTCATAGGATTGCTCCATTAGATGGTAATCAAATTATAACGAAGTAATAAAACTCCTAATCATCTCCTTCTTTCACAATTTTAGAGAACCAATGAAACAATAAGAAGGTCTTCTTAAATGAAGACTTATGTGAGATGTACGCATCGTTTTTAACGCTATAGTCATGGGATTGCTCCTTTTGATGCTAATCAAACTAGAACGAAGTTATAGGACTCATAATCACCTCTTTCTTTGACAATTTTAGAGCACCATTGAAACAATAAGAAGGTCTCCTTAAATGAAGCCTTGTGTGAGATGTACGCATGGTTTTGAACGCGATAATAATGGGTTTGTCGTTTTGGCGCTAATCAAACTAGAACAAAGTAATAAAACTCTTAATCACCTCTTTCTTAGTAAATTTGAAACAACCAATAAAACAATATTAAGGTCTCCCTAAATGAAGACTTGTGTGAGATCTACGCATCGTTTTGGACGCGATAGTGATGTGATTGCTCCTTTTGATGATAATTTTAACTAGAACGAAGTAATAGAACTCATAATTACCTATATTTTGATAATTTGAGAGAACAAATGAAACATTATGAAGGTCTCCCTAAATGAAAACTTGTGTGAGATGTACAGATCGTTTAGAAGGTACTAGTGATAGGATTACTCCTTTTGATGCTAATCAAACAAGAACGAATTCATAGGACTAATAATCACCTCTTTCTTTGACAATTTGAGAGACCCAATAAAACAGTAAGAAGGTCTCCCTAAATCAAGACTTGTGTGAGATGTACGCATCATTTTTAACGCGATAGTCATATAATTGCTCCTTTTGATGCTAATCAAATTAGAACGAAGAAATAAGACATTTATATAAACTACACATATATCTCTACTAAATTCACATCTTCAACATGGTTAAGGTTTTATTACTTAACCTTCAATCAAACACAATCGTATATCAAATATAATATATTTTCTTTAACTCATTCCTTCCCTTACTAAAGATCATTACCATATATTCTACTCGTAGAATTAATATACTATATAATTCGCCACCTATAATTATTCGGGTTATCACATTCACCCCTTCTTCTAAGAATTTCGTCCTCGAAATTCAAGTCTATCAATCTATATATATCATTCTGTCAAAATAGATTTTTACGTTAATCTCTATTCACTGGATTAAAGCGTTCAACAACTACTTCTTTCTAAGCAATATCCTTCTCGCTACATTCTCCTTCAGAATAATAAGAATCTTCCACAATTGCTCAATAATTGGGAAGCGATATAAACAACTCAGGAATTTAAAAGATTCCAAATCATGCTGAGTGGTCGCAAGACCTTGAACTTATTTTTAGGTTTATTAGTGCTTCATCCCCGGTACTTCACACTATAAAACCGCATCGGTACTCTAGATGGCCAGCCTATCGCACCCCTACGTCAGGCCCAAACGTAGTACATCGTAACGACTATATGCGTTACACTCGGAACTATTGTCTCCGATAACATGTCCCCTTTTATAGGGTTGTTCACCTCAGCTTCTTAACATCTGAATCCGCACCAAAACAATTTGGTTTGGCATAGTTTGACCAAAAACGCTCGAATTTCATAAACATCTTTCAATATTTGTCTAGCTGAATCAAGTAGCATAGACTTCTAGCAACAATTCGGACATCAATCGAAATATACATATATATATCCTTAACCAACTCAAAATATATATATATATTTTTTCGTTTAAAGAAACTAAAAGTAAATAAATCTCTTCTTTATATTTATATATATATATATATATATAGTTTAAGGAAACTAAAATAATAATAAATCTTTTCATAATATCCCGATACCGTATCGTATTACTGATACATTGAGGATTTCGTCATTACATGACGTCGTCATACTACCTTATACCATAGTGGGCTGACGATCATACGATCACATCCAACACTAGGTTTAACTGCATTAATAACTTCCTCGATTTTTTTTTTGTCTCTACACCATATCAAATGATGTATAGAACACATAAAATATATTTTGAAATTTTTAAAATTACTTTTGTCTAGCTGAAGCAATTAGCACAGACACGTGAATAATAGCACAATTTTTAAAATTCATTGGTTCCATCATTGATCCAATGTTTTTCAAGAAAACAAAAGTGCAACATCAACACGAAGTCAATAAATTTTGAAAAACTAGCAAAGCTAGGAGATTTAGAATATAAAAACTTTCTCCATCAATATAAATCTTTACTCCATCATTACTTAATCATTCTATCAACCTTAAACAACATCAATGCTTTCTATATTATAAACTTTCTATACCCAGTATAGTTCATCGAACTTACCACACTTTGGAAGTTCAGGAACTTGCCACAATAATATGAGTTTAAGAACTTGTCCTAGCAATATGTAGTCAAAGAACTGATCAGAGACTGTCCATATGCTTAGGGGTTCAAAACATACATACGATTATGTGTCACGATCTTACCATAAGTATGAGTTTTAAGAACTCGCCTAACCTTAAGATCATCTAATCAAATCTTAATATCATCTAATCTAATCTCTATTGACTCTAACTATCAAATATAATATGAGAAAAGAATCACCTCCTCGTCATATATATATCGATAGTGCGACACCAACCTTCCAACGATTATCAATATGATAAACCAAGTGTAAGCACAAAACCCTGCCCATACAAAGATTTGTACAACTCAGTCACCACATGAGTCCTCAGTTGAAATCCCACTTAACTCTATCTTACTTATAACTTCTTGCTCTATACTCGATACAGACTTTCTGTATCCCATCATTTATAACTCCTCGTGAGTTAATCTCGTACTATATCATAGTACATTCTCGTTATAGTCTCAACTATAACCATTCAATCATTATAGACCATCTGTCCTTTACAATTGAAAAGATATCACGTCGTGATCTTATTCTATAATCATCTCCCTTATGATTATTCCTTATCTCATTATCGTTTTGTTTTAAAACTTCTTATCTATACTTATATCATATTATACCATGATTTCAGTCATGCTTTTAATCTCATAGACTTCGTCTATTCATCGTTATTCGTTAACTATATTATTATTGGAGTTAGACAACTTATGATTCTCATCTACATATCTTTCCAAGATTCTTCTTTGAATCTTTTTGTTTATTAAACAACTCTTCCTTTAAGAATTTCTAACTTCGTTCATATAGTTCAATATTTTATTCGAATTTCATTCCTCGTTATCCTCACTTTCTTTTATAACATTACTAGGACTTCACACATCCTACACTTCCACGTATGTGAAAAGAATCACCTTTTCATTATACGTAACTTAACTTAATTTCTCATTCTCTAAAGTCATAGCCTAAGGTACTCTTACCTAAGGTGTATAACCTATCAGCTCTTATACCAACTGTAACGACCCCAAAATTCATACAATATAATTCTCATCCTCGATCATTAGCAATACATCTTTAATCTATCTTTACGTCATTATTCGATATTAAAATCACTAAAAATGCAGAATATTTAAAATTTTTATAAACTTTCTTTCTATATTGCCCTGAATCGCAACCTTAACATTACCAATATTTGATTCAATTCTATTACATGAATCGCTACAACGAAGGGACTATACAAAGTCTTACATCACTAAGCAATATCCATTATACGTCGGATAGCTCAACTTACAACTTAACAATTAAGTTACAATGAAAACATAAACTACAATTTGAAATTTAACAAAATTAATATTCTTTAACATTGATCTCTATAAATCACTTAACACGTATCTTTACCTTACATCCTTGACCTGCAAAAATGATTATTTGCAAGAGTGAGCTCGACAGCTCAGCAAGATCTAACAGTTTTTATGCATCACATAGCACATAATTAACATGCTCAATATTAAAGTAACATGGCATACATGCTTTAATCACATAACAAATATAAAGATTGAGTTCCTTACTCAATCAACATTATTAAATCAATCAATGTAGTCATAAATTGACTTTAATATTTCATGCTTGCAACATATAAAACATAGCATACTCTTTGCAATACAATTTAAAACAGTTCATAATATCATCAAGTTCACATAGAAAATAGGAACCGAAAGACTTGCCTGGCTCGTAGATTACCAATTACCGAAAAATAGCTTAATATAATCTACTTCATGATCCTACATAACGTATTACCATACGCATCAATTATTAGTCTCCTAGCAATGCTTATCAAATGTCTAAGTAAATAATACTTTATACTTTCTAATTCTCTTCTATTTACTCGTTTGACACTCGCTGTTAAACCTTATGTATAATTAACAGTATCAGTTAATTATCACATAGCTAATCCTAATATTTAGTTATCCACTTTAGGTTAACTCATTCCTCTTTAACTCATAAGTTAATAATTAATTACCACATAATTAATCACATCACATAGTCATTTTACATTTCTCATGATTAATCAACTAATAATTACATACTCATTTTAAATTATAATTAAACAAATTATGATTTGAACATCCACTTTAATCAAACTACAATTAAACAATCATAATTTATAATGAATCAACTACATCATGCATTAAATCATAATTTAAGCATACTTAACTTAACCCATTACTTAGATTATAAATACTCAATTTGTATTCATGCCCTCATTAAATTATAATTATATAATTTATAATTTAAATTACACTTTTACCTTGATTATAATTATTCCAAATTATAATCACATATTAAGTTATAATTAAACAAATTATAACTTATAATCAATTAAACTATATCATGCATTATAATTACACAAATTATAATTAATCATGCAATTATCAATTTATAATCCATAATTAAAAATGCATTTATTAAATTATAATTACATAAATTATAATTTAAATTAACATCTAATTGATTAAAATAAATCAACTAATATTCATTATAATTTAATAAAAATTATAATTTAATTTAAACATTTACTCTTGATTATAATTATACAAATTATAATTAACCAATTCACCATTAAACAATAATTCAATTAATACTTTAAGGTTTTCAAAACCTCTTTTCTTTTACAATTATCAAATTGTCAAATTCATGTTATCAACATGCTATTGCAACTTAAATATATGATCATTATTCTAGCAACAATGTAACTTAGTTATAAAAATAAACTGCACACTTAAATAAAACTCACTGCCTCTGCCCAGGACACGGCGCAGCTGCGCAGCCATAAGCCTTGGCACCGGCGCAGCTGCGCAGGTGACCAGCCTGAGAAAACCCAGTGGCGCAGCTGCGCTGCTTCTGGCTGTGCTCCCGGCGCAGCTGCGCAGGTACGCAGACAGAAGCAGGCAGTGCAGCCTCCTTGTTTCACCGATTAAACCCAACATGCCATCAAACGGCAATAACAAGCTACTAGAACAATGTATAGCATATACTTGATACAATACACTCATATAACATATCTCCAAACACAAAAACATTTAAACAACAATAATCAAGAGTTTTAGAAATTAAATTTGATATTTTCATAAAACTTATATATTTTATAAAATCATTCACTGTAAATCACTTTCTCAAGCAATTTGACTCTATATACATGCATCATATACGTAATTGAAGATAGCATCAAACAAATTCTTAATAAACATATTAACATATATCAATTTCATCAATTTCTTCAAACTAAAATCAACCATAATACCTAAAACTCATATGAACTCATATGAACATAACTTTTCTATTAAAACATGTTTCTACAATCAATTTGATTTCTGAAAATCATTGTTTATGGCATCTAATTAAATTTATAAACAGTATATTAACAAAATTCCAACATATATTCAACAAAATTACTAACTTTCATGAAAAACGTTTTTACAGAGAAGTTCCACAACATAAAACACATTATTAAAACTAAATTTAGAAGTTATACCCTTTGATTATGCTTAGGAGAAGAAGATAATGGCTTAGCGAGAATTCTTTCAAGGTCTCTTTCCCTTTTCTTTCTCTTCTTCTTCCCTTCTTCTCTTTTCACTCCATCTTTCTCTGTGTTTTCTCTCTATCACAGACTAACCTTTGTTTTGTTCTTTTAACCAACGTATATACAAAATATACATACAACATATATACATAATATGTAACTTACAATATTAATGTATATAATAAAACCTATACTAATTACAATTAAAATAGAGGTTACACCTTTGGATTTTTTTTTAAAAGCCCTAAGGCTTATTTGGCAAAACAAGTTATTTTAAAAACAGATTTTTAGTAGTTAAGGTCATGTTTGGGTAAAACAGTTTTAAAACAAAAGTAAGGGCCTTGTTTGGAAAAAAATCATTTAAAAACTCTTTTCTTTATTTTAATAAATCCTTTTAACACATACTTTAATGCTACTCTTTAATTAATTAAATCTTAACATTCTAATTTAATTAATTAAAAGTCTAACATCAATTAAGCACATAAAATTGTCACATAATTACAATTAATTGCTAATTATAATTGCATGTAACACTCATCACATTACTCATCTAATTTAATTATCTCAATTAAATTAAAACTATAACATAAAATCATTATATCAATTAAATACTAAATATTCATTTAATTAATATACTACACTTAATTACATTACTCCATAATAATCACATAATTATTTATTTAACTCAATAAATAATTCAATTAAAATATTTATTTACTTCAATAAGTATTAACATTAATATTTAAATTATCTTCATATAGATTCACATATTTCACCATATATGACACGTATTCACATACTTAAACTCAAAACATCAGATAATAAGAATTTTATTTATTAAATTCTCATTTATAAATTCTAAAAATCTGGGATGTCACATTCTTCCCTCCTTATAAGGATTCTGTCCTCGGAATCACCGAAACCCTACCTGACTCAAGTTTTCACAAAAATCTCTTTCACAATTTTATTGTTGAATAACTTTAACTCATTATCATAACGACATTTATATAAACTACACATATATCTCTACTAAATTCACATCTTCAACAAGGTTAAGGTTTTATTACTTAACCTTCAATCAAACACAATCGTATATCAAATATAATATATTTTCTTTAACTCATTCCTTCCCTTACTAAAGATCATTACCATATATTCTACTCGTAGAATTAATATACTATATAATTCACCATCTATAATTATTCGAGTTATCACATTCACCCCTTCTTCTAAGAATTTCGTCCTCGAAATTCAAGTCTATCAATCTATATATATCATTCTGTCAAAATAGATTTTTACGTTAATCTCTATTCACTGGATTAAAGCGTTCAACAACTACTTCTTTCTAAGCAATATCCTTTTCGCTACATTCTCCTTCAGAATAATAAGAATCTTCCACAATTGCTCAATAATTGGGAAGCGATATAAACAACTCAGGAATTTAAAAGATTCCAAATCATGCTGAGTGGTCGCAAGACCTTGAACTTATTTTTAGGTTTATTAGTGCTTCACCCCCGGTACTTCATGTTAGAGTTTATGCCCTAGAGGCTAATTCTTTGATGTAATTGCTTAAACATTTTTGATATTATATTTGATTGAATAAATGAATTATTTTATTATGGTTTTATTTACTGCGTTATATAAATGTTAACATAATAAAAGTCCTTAGAATAGTGATACAAATTATATGGCTTCAAGTATGTGACTTGAACATGAGATCATATAGTTACAATTAGTATCATTACTCTTAAATGTCCATAGTCGAGTGTCATTGTTAATGGGACAACAATGATACATTGAGACTAGTATGTGGATTGACTGATGGCCAAATCTCATTGGTCATAAATATATGAGATATTGAGTCAATGCATAGGTACATGTTAGAGAACAATGTACTGGGCAGACCTGTTGGGTTTGTACGAAATCGTGACGCAATCAAATTGCAAAAATTAGCGGAAGCATGGTATATTAGAGTTTAAAAAATTTCTACAAAACCATTACCCGGATCATCCTTTATGCAAATTATTAATTTAAAACGATAAATAAGAAGTTATGGAATCATACCCTTGTAGAACGAAGCTTCAACAGGTACTAGTTCAACTCCTTGTTCTTCGTGATCTCCTTGAATTTCCGGGTTAGATTCCTTCCTTTGATCAACGTTAGCCACCCAAGTGTTTGGCCTCTAGAGGTGATCCACCAAGGAAGATGAATTATCAAAAAGGAGGGTGTTTGGCTTAACCTTAGTTTTCTATCCTCTATAGAAAAGGAGTACTCTCCAACAATTGAAATTGCATCAATCTAATATCTATTATAAGACTCCTCTTATATAGATATTAGTCAACCCTTCTAATCCTATTAGACATGGGATTTCTTTTAATTAATTAAACTCCTTTAATTAATTTAGGCTTCCCACCACATGGGAATAATTAATTAAATTCATTTAATTAATTTGTCTCCTAATCTTATTAGGAATAAATGAGAGTACTAAATATTAAATTAATTACTAAACTCCTTTAGAAATTAAAATAATAATAATTGTAATAATATTAATAAGACTCCTCTTATTAATTTATATTTAATATTTTCAAAATATTAAATAATAAACATTAAGCTATTTAATTTATTCTATCACCATAGATTAAATTAATTATACTTAATGCATTATTACGATTATGCCATTACCTTCTTAAATAATTATTCTTCCTTTTATGGTGTGACCCTTTAGGTTCTCCATATTAAACCGGTTGTGAATAAATCAATTAAAACAATTTTAATCTTATTTAAATAAATAAATTAAACTAATAATTTATTTAAATAAATAATATTTATTCTACAATAGGGATAAGCCTCCCTAGCGATCAACGACTTTCCAGATAATATAGATTTCAACATTAATCAAAAAGAACCTGTGAGTAAATAGTTACCGTACAATTCAATCCTTCCACCATACAATGTCCCAATTAAATATAAGACATGGATTTACTGTCAAGTCTTATTTTATTTAATTATATGTATTTCGATTAGAAAATGCACAACTCCAAATAATGCAAATTAGAAACTCCTTTCTAATTTCATTTCACCTTGGCCAAGGATTCCTGGGTTGTCATTTAACGAATCACATAGGACATATCTCCTCTTTTACTAGAGGTGGTAGATTCTTTATTGATCATTCATTATCTCCATATGTAACTCATTATACCCAAGCATACCCTATATATGCCTTAAAAGGTCTTAAGGAATAAGTCAAAGTATAATTTGTTACATACAAGATACTATGATGATCTCAAGTCCAAGGATTACTTGTACTACTATCACATTAGGAATTCCTATTGACAGGCGAGTAAATCTCCATTAGGTATTCCATAGCGAATCACGTTCAGTGAACTTATTCTCCAATAAGCACCTACATACTTGCTTTAGTGTCTCCACACAAATGATCATGAGATCAATCATCCTCATCCAATGAGCAAGCAACATATGTACCAATCTATCCGGATTTACTAATCCCCTTTTTAGTAATCCCACGATTGGGAACTATTTTAGTTTTAAAACTTTCTAAGAATTTAGATCTCATTAGCATGATCATCATCATGATTCTAAAAGCATTGCTTAAAACTATGGGTTATTTACATATTATAAAAACAGCAACATGTAGATAATTAAATACCTTTAATAAATGAATATTTTATTAATAAATAAATAAGATTGTTTACAAAGTACGTGCTTTATCATCATACATGATTGGCTTGTATGCACACTACTATCAATCTCCCACTTGCACTAAAGCCAATCGCCATGGTATCTCATATCCATCTTCTCTAAGTGACGATCAAACTGCTGTTGTGTTAAAGCTTTAGTAAATGGATCTGCAATGTTGTCTTGAGAGTCTACACGCTCCAAGGTGACGTCTCCTCTTTCAATGATCTCCCTGATCAAATGAAATCGCCGCAACACGTGTTTAGATTTCTGATGAGACCTCGGTTCCTTAGCCTGTGCAACTGCTCCTGTGTTGTCACAGTAAATGGGAACTGCTTCTCCAATGCTAGGAACCACATCAAGTTCAGTTATGAACTTCTTCATCCAAACAGCTTCTTTTGCAGCTTCACTTGCAGCTATATACTCTGCCTCTGTCACTGAATCAGCAACTGTTTGCTGCTTGGAACTCTTCCAACTCACTGTGCCTCCGTTCAAGGTAAAAACATACCCTGAAACAGATTTACTGTCATCTTGGTCCGTTTGAAAACTTGAGTCTGTGAAGCCCTCGAGTTTTAATTCAGACCCACCGTAGACAAGAAAAATATCCTTAGTCCTTCTCAAGTATTTTAGGATATTCTTCACTGCCTTCAAGTGCTCTTCTCCTGGATTCGACTGGTATCTGCTCATTACACTAAGTGAATGAGCAACATCCGGTCTAGTACATATCATACCGTACATGATAGATCCTATTGCAGAAGCATAAGGGATCTTACTCATACGGTCTCTCTCCTCAGGTGTCTTTGGGGCCTGTTTCTTGGAGAGATGTATTCCATGACTCATCGGCATGAGACCTCTTTTGGAATCTTCCGTGCTAAATCTCTTTAGCATTGCATCAATGTACGTTCCTTGGGATAAACCAAGCATCCTTTTAGATCTATCTCTATAGATCTTTATCCCCAAAATATAGGATGCTTCTCCCAAGTCCTTCATGGAGAAGTGTTTAGATAACCAGATTTTAATTGATTGTAGCATAGGAATGTCATTCCCTATCAGTAATATATCATCAACATATAATACAAGGAATGAAACTGCGCTCCCACTAACCTTCTTGTACACACATGGCTCATCGTCATTTTTGATAAAATCAAACTCTTTGATTGTCTCATCAAAATGAATGTTCCATCTACGAGAAGCTTGCTTCAATCCATAAATGGATCGTTGCAGCTTACAGACTTGATTTATTCCAACCTTTGAAACAAATCCCTCTGGCTGTGTCATATACACATCCTCCTCAAGTTTCTCATTGAGGAAGGCCGTTTTCATGTCCATCTGCCAGATCTCATAGTCGTTATAAGCTGCAATCGCAAGCAAAATCCGAATGGACTTGAGCATAGCTATTGGTGAAAAGGTTTCATCATAGTCAACTCCTTGTCTTTGTTTGAAACCTTTTGCAACCAGTCGGGCCTTATAGGTCTCCACCTTGCCGTAGGGGTGCGATAGGCTGGCCATCTAGAGTACCGATGTGGTTTTATAGTGTGAAGTGTAGGGGTTTTCGGCACATAAACGCAGCGGAAATTAAAAATTTTCGAAACCCTAAAACAGGATCCATGCGAAAATATATTAATTCAGAGGTTAAGATATGTTTTACCGATTATTCAAGCCTGAAAGGAGACGATGGAGATTCTGGAACTGCTTCGAATCCTCAACGCAATCCAACGAAACTGCGCCTCTACGGTATCCACACGAACGTCCCGCGAATCGTCACACGATCTGCAGCAAGGAAAGCTGCGGTACTAGCCGCCAATGATCTGGACTTTTTGAAATTTTTCTCTCTAGTCTCTCTCTAAGAGCGGCTAGGGTTTTGATATCGAATAATACCTTAGACGGCTGATATATCATATATATAGCAGTTAAAGGAATTAACCAAAACCTAATCCAATTAGAAATATAAAATCCGAATTTATATATATATATATATTATATTATATCTTAATTAAGTCTTACTTAATTAATATACATATATATATATATATATACAAATTATCCTATTAATTTAAATTCATAATTTAAATACTATCAATCATATTGATATATTTAAATCCATACAATTTAAATTAATTCCCTTTTAATTACGTTCTAAGTGTGTGACCCTATAGGTTATTATTATGTTGGCAATAATTTTAAAATCATATTATAAAATTATAAACAGTGAGCGGCATCTAGTAATGCATCACTGCTACCCAAATAATAATAAGATCGGTGATTCGATACAACCTTTTCGTGACCAATGTTTCAATGTAATTTAATCCTTTTAACCTTGACATCCTAGATTAAACTCGAGGCATGGAATATGTCATCCTCTTCATAATTTAATCTGAGTTTTCTTGATCGATGAGTAGACTATATGAAACAAATCACTATTTGAGCATGGCCATGCATTTCATAGTCCTACTCAATCAAGAGGCCTATGGATATCACCCCTAATATATTGGAGGGTTAAATTCCATCTAGATCACTCATATTCCTCACAAGATTCATGATGTACCCAATAATCACCTTTATCGTCCATCTATTAAAGGTGGCCTTTGATGATATCAAAATACATAAATTCTCGTGTAGTAATATAGTGATTTCAGGTCAGAGGATCATTACATCATTGTCACTATGAGAATTGCTTATGACACTTCGCATAATGCTCCACGTAGAATTCTCATGGTGGGTCTTGATAGTAGTGTGCATACAAGCCAATCATGTATGATGATAAAGCACGTACTTTGTAAACAATCTTATTTATTTATTAGTAAAATATTCATTTATTAAAGGCATTTAATTATCTACATGTTGCTGTTTTTATAATATGTAAATAACCCATAGTTTTAAGCAATGCTTTTAGAATCATGATGATGATCATGCTAATGAGATCTAAATTCTTAGAAAGTTTTAAAACTAAAATAGTTCCCAATCGTGGGATTACTAAAAAGGGGATTAGTAAATCCGGATAGATTGGTACATATGTTGCTTGCTCATTGGATGAGGATGATTGATCTCATGATCATTTGTGTGGAGACACTAAAGCAAGTATGCAGGTGCTTATTGGAGAATAAGTTCACTGAACGTGATTCGCTATGGAATACCTAATGGAGATTTACTCGCCTGTCAATAGGAATTCCTAATGTGATAGTAGTACAAGTAATCCTTGGACTTGACATCAAGTAGCATAGACTTCTAGCAATAATTCGGACATCAATCGAAATATACATATATATATCCTTAACCAACTCAAAATATATATATATTTTTTTCGTTTAAAGAAACTAAAAGTAAATAAATCTCTTCTTTATATATATATATATATATATATATATATATAGTTTAAGGAAACTAAAATAATAATAAATCTTTTCACAATATCCTGATACCGTATCGTATTACTGATACGTTGAGGATTTCGTCATTACATGACGTCGTAATAAAACTCATAATCACCTATATTTTGATAATTTGAGAGAACTAATGAAACACTAAGAAGGTCTCCCTAAATGAAGACTTGTATGAGATGTACGGATCGTTTTGAAGGCACTAGTGACAGGATTGCTCCTTTTGACGCTAATCAAACTAGAACGAATTCATAGGACTCAAAATCAGCTCTTTCTTTGACAATTTGAGAGACCCAATGAAACAATAAAAAGGTCTCCCTAAATCAAGAATTGTGTGAGATGTACGCATCATTTTTAAAGCGATAGTCATGGGATTGCTCCTTTTGATGCTAATCAAATTAGAACGAAGAAATAAGACTACTAATCACCTCCTTCTTTCACAATTTTAGAGAACAAATAAAACAATAAGAAGGTCTCCTTAAATGAAGACATGTGTAAGATGTATGCATCGTTTTTAGCACGATAGTCATGGTATTGCTCCTTTTGATGCTAATCAAACTAGCACAAAGTTATAGGACTCCTAATCACTTCTTTCTTTGACAATTTTAGTGCACCAATGAAACAATAAGAAGGTCTCCCAAAATGAATACTTTTGTTAGATGTACGCTTAATTTTGAACCCGATAGTCATGGGTTTCTCCTTTTGACGCTAATCAAACTAGAATGAAGTAATACAACATTTAATCACCTCTTTCTTTGTAAATTTGAAAAAACCAATGAAACAATATGATGGTCTCCCTAAATGAAGACTTGTGTGAGATCTACGCATCGTTTTGGACGCGATAGTGATGTGATTGCTCCTTTTGATGCTATATTCAACTAGAACGAAGTAATAGAACTTATAATCACCTATATTTTGACAATTTGAGAGAACTAATGAAACATTAAGAAGGTCTCCCTAAATGAAGACTTGTGTGAGATGTACGGATCGTTTTGAAGGCACTAGTGACAGGATTGCTCCTTTTGATGCTAATCAAACTAGAATGAATTCATAGGACTCATAATCACTTCTTTCTTTGATAATTTGAGAGACCCAATGAAACAATAAGAAGGTCTCCCTAAATCAAGGCTTGTGTGAGATGTACGCATCGTTTTTAACGCGATAGTCATGAGATTACTCTTTTTGATGCTAATCAAACTAGAACAAAGTTATAAGACTCTTAATCACCACTTTCTTTGACAATTTTAGATCACCAATGAAACAATAAGATGGTCTCCCTAAATGAATCCTTGTGTGAGATGTATACATGGTTTTGAACGCGATAGTAATGGGCTTGTCATTTTGACGCTAATCAAACTAGATCGATCTAATACAACGAATCCATACCTCTCAGGTATCTTCGGTACTCTTCCAGATTTACGAACAGGGTGTGGTATAGTAGGTTCTTCTACTTGGTCAGGTACTTGACTTTGATCCGTGGTAATTTGTGGTTCTTGAGCTTCTTCAAGATATATCTTACTCCCACTGACCCCTTCATGGATAAACTCCTTTTCCAAGAAGGCAGCATGTTTCGCAACAAACACCTTTTGATCAGTTGGATGATAGAAATAATACCCTACAGTTTCTTTAGGGTATCCCACAAATCTACACTTTTCGGATTTAGTTTGTAGCTTATCATGTTCAAACTTTTTGACATAAGGTGGACAACCCCAAGTCTTAACATGCTTAAGATTTGGTTTCCTCCCCTTCCACATCTCATATGGAGTCTTTGGGGCGGATTTGGTAGGTACCTTGTTAAGTAGGTATGCAGTCGTTTCTAGGGCATATCCCCAGAAGGAAATTGGAAGGTCGGTAAAACTCATCATGGATCGAACCATGTCTAACAGTGTTCGATTTCTTCTTTCAGATACTCCATTTAACTGTGGTGTACCTGGAGGAGTCCATTGTGAGATTATACCATTTTCTTTGAGACAATTGAGAAACTCACCGCTTAAGTATTCTCCGCCTCGATCTGATCGAAGTATCTTTATACTCTTGCCCGTTTGTTTCTCTACTTCACTTCTGAACTCTTTGAACTTTTCAAATGATTCTGACTTGTATTTCATTAAATACACATATCCAAATCTTGAGTGATCATCAGTGAAAGTAATAAAATAAGAATACCCACCCCGTGCACTTGTTGTCATAGGCCCACAAACGTCTGTGTGAATCAATGTCAACAACTCTGTAACTCTTTCTCCTCTTCCACTAAAAGGAGATTTAGTCATTTTACCCATGAGACAAGATTCACAAGTTGGATATGATTCATAATCGGATAGCTCGAGGAGCCCATCTTTATGCAACTTGGATAATCTTGTTTCATTGATATGACCGAGTCTACAGTGCCACATGTAGGTATAATTAATATCATCTCTTTTCCTTTTCTTAGTTTGTTCAATTTGAAATATATTTTCTTGTAAGTCAAGTGTATAAAGTCCATTTCGCAAATTTCCAATACCATATAAAACATCGTCTTTATAAATAGAACAACTATTGTTCTTTATAACAACGTTAAATCCTTCCATATCCAATACAGAAATTGAAATAATGTTTTTAATAATATTCGGAACATAATAACAATTATTAAGATAAATGGACTTGCCCGAAGGCATTGCTAAATAATAAGTTCCTACAGCTAATGCAGCAACCTTTGCTCCATTCCCTACTCGTAGGATCACCTCATCATTGTTCAGCTTTCTACTTCTGACCAGTCCCTTCACATTATTACATATGTGAGAACCACAGCCGGTATCCAATACCCAAGTAGAATTTTGACTTTCTGAAAAATTAATTTCAATCATGAACAAACCTTGATTGGAAGTCGAAGCTTCTCCAAGCTTCTTGTCTGCCAGAAACTTCTTGCAGTTTTTCTTCCAATGACCCGGCTCGTTGCAATGGAAGCACATTCCTTTGCTAGCTGGATCAGATTTCTTTTGTTCCTTTATGTTCACCTTGCCCTTGGTCATCCGAGATCGGAAGAGCTCCTTAGATATCTCATATCTAGCAGTCCTACTTTGTTCACCATACAACTCCTTGAGGTGAATCAACATAGTAGGAGCATCCATGTTTTCTTGCTGACGCTGAAGCTTGTTATTCATGGATGCGAGCATGATGCATTGAGCTACAGATGCATCATCTTGCCACTTTACAATGATGGCAATCTCTTCCTCAGAGGTTGTTTCTGGAACAGTTCCAGGGACATGTGAGTTTAGGACATAAGAAATCTTTTCAGCAGTGAGAACTATTCTCAGATTTCTTAGCCAGTCCGTATAATTCGGCCCGGTAAGCTTATTAGCATCAAGTATGCTTCGCAGTGAAATTAGTGATTTTGACATTTTTAAAATTCTGCATGTGAAAAACAACATTTTAGCAAACATTCATTTTATTAATTTTTCATACCAAAATAAATTTAGGTCTTTATTTTAAATTGGTATCTCCCACTATTTTTATCAAACTATATTACCCTCACTTATATAGTTCGGCAACATCTAATTAAAAAATTGCTAGTGAGAATAAGGATCCCATTTCAAATGTATATAACCTTGTGGATAGCACAACAAGCGATATACAAATAAATAGGTAGACAACTCTTGTCAATTACATCACCATGTAATTCCTTTTATTTTGCCTCTTAAATCATAATGGTCAAGTGTGTGCACATCCGAACTAAAATAATTTAAGTTAAGTCCAGCCTAGCACTTTCATAAATTCAAAAAAGAAAAATGTTCGTCCTTGTGGATAGCACAACAAGACTAGATCGTTCAATTTTCTTGATAAGCATCAAATGTGATTAATTAACATCTTAAATACGCAATACTCGCCTTGTGGATAGCACAACAAGCTCATATTAAATATCTAATACTCTATTAATTTATCATGCTAGAAGGCGACGTTCGATATTCCAAATATCATTTGAACACTTCGAACTTAATATTATTTCTTTGAGGGGTTTGTTATTATTAGTCTCATCTTTGTTTAGCGCGCATGCACATATATATATAAAATACGCGTTATTTTATTAAACATGCGAAGCATGTTTGCATAAAATATAATATATATAATATTTAGCATGCAATATAGAATACTATATTCTACCCGGATTGATTATGGACTTTTATTCTAGTTTGGTTCACTAGAGCCACCAAGTGAACCAAAAGGTCAAACCTAGGGGTGCAAGAATTTAAATTTAAACGTAACTATTACATTTAAACCCGGGCTCCATACAAACGGGTCTTCACGCGCTCCTTGCTCCTTGGTCTCTAATTTTTAAAGATAATTCTAACTATTTCTATTACATTAAACTATTTAATTTAAATAGAAACCTTGATCAACAGTCAAGGGGAAGTACATAGGAGGGAGATAGAATTTTACATCAAGAAAAAAAAATTAGAGAAGACGAGGTACGCAGACCCCATTTAATAAAACCCATTCATTCAAGCATTCAACTAAAATAAAATCCAATCACATTGGTCAAATAGTCCATAATCAATCCCCATTTATTTTCATACATATCACCATATATATCAATAAATAAATATTCATCTCATGAATTAAAATATTCCATATATATATGAGTATCATTTAATGGGCAATTTTAAATTGCATGAAATCCAATTTCAAGATTAAAATAAACTCTTTATTTTAATTATAAAATTATTTAGAATATAATATATAAATATATCATATTTATTTATTTTTTTTAAAAAGTCACCTTCTTTTATTAAAAGAGTCCTGCAGGTTTATTAAAAAAGTCCTTTCCTGATGGGTCACCTTCTTTTTGGAGTAAGAAAGAGACAACACCTTTTCTTTGCAGAATTCAAGATTAGCACAAAAAAAATTGTGATTCGTCCCAAAAAAAGTCTTTTTTTTTTCTTTTTTTTTCTTTTTTTTTTCTTAAAAAATATAATTTTATACAATAAAATTATGCCCAATAAATTATTTTAAATACATACCCATATGTATATGAAATCAAAAATAAATTAATAATTGCATAAAGATTCGGCTCTGATGCCACTGTTGGGTTTGTACGAAATCGTGACGCAATCAAATTGCAAAAATTAGCGGAAGCATGGTATATTAGAGTTTAAAAAATTTCTACAAAACCATTACCCGGATCATCCTTTATGCAAATTATTAATTTAAAACGATAAATAAGAAGTTATGGAATCATACCCTTGTAGAACGAAGCTTCCACAGGTACTAGTTCAACTCCTTGTTCTTCGTGATCTCCTTGAATTTCCGGGTTAGATTCCTTCCTTTGATCAACGTTAGCCACCCAAGTGTTTGGCCTCTAGAGGTGATCCACCAAGGAAGATGAATTATCAAAAAGGAGGGTGTTTGGCTTAACCTTAGTTTTCTATCCTCTATAGAAAAGGAGTACTCTCCAACAATTGGAATTGCATCAATCTAATATCTATTATAAGACTCCTCTTATATAGATATTAGTCAACCCTTCTAATCCTATTAGACATGGGATTTCTTTTAATTAATTAAACTCCTTTAATTAATTTAGGCTTCCCACCACATGGGAATAATTAATTAAATTCATTTAATTAATTTGTCTCCTAATCTTATTAGGAATAAATGAGAGTACTAAATATTAAATTAATTACTAAACTCCTTTAGAAATTAAAATAATAATAATTGTAATAATATTAATAAGACTCCTCTTATTAATTTATATTTAATATTTTCAAAATATTAAATAATAAACATTAAGCTATTTAATTTATTCTATCACCATAGATTAAATTAATTATACTTAATGCATTATTACGATTATGCCATTACCTTCTTAAATAATTATTCTTCCTTTTATGGTGTGACCCTTTAGGTTCTCCATATTAAACCGGTTGTGAATAAATCAATTAAAACAATTTTAATCTTATTTAAATAAATAAATTAAACTAATAATTTATTTAAATAAATAATATTTATTCTACAATAGGGATAAGCCTCCCTAGCGATCAACGACTTTCCAGATAATATAGATTTCAACATTAATCAAAAAGAACCTGTGAGTAAATAGTTACCGTACAATTCAATCCTTCCACCATACAATGTCCCAATTAAATATAAGACATGGATTTACTGTCAAGTCTTATTTTATTTAATTATATGTATTTCGATTAGAAAATGCACAACTCCAAATAATGCAAATTAGAAACTCCTTTCTAATTTCATTTCACCTTGGCCAAGGATTCCTGGGTTGTCATTTAACGAATCACATAGGACATATCTCCTCTTTTACTAGAGGTGGTAGATTCTTTATTGATCATTCATTATCTCCATATGTAACTCATTATACCCAAGCATACCCTATATATGCCTTAAAAGGTCTTAAGGAATAAGTCAAAGTATAATTTGTTACATACAAGATACTATGATGATCTCAAGTCCAAGGATTACTTGTACTACTATCACATTAGGAATTCCTATTGACAGGCGAGTAAATCTCCATTAGGTATTCCATAGCGAATCACGTTCAGTGAACTTATTCTCCAATAAGCACCTACATACTTGCTTTAGTGTCTCCACATAAATGATCATGAGATCAATCATCCTCATCCAATGAGCAAGCAACATATGTACCAATCTATCCGGATTTACTAATCCCCTTTTTAGTAATCCCACGATTGGGAACTATTTTAGTTTTAAAACTTTCTAAGAATTTAGATCTCATTAGCATGATCATCATCATGATTCTAAAAGCATTGCTTAAAACTATGGGTTATTTACATATTATGAAAACAGCAACATGTAGATAATTAAATGCCTTTAATAAATGAATATTTTATTAATAAATAAATAAGATTGTTTACAAAGTACGTGCTTTATCATCATACATGATTGGCTTGTATGCACACTACTATCAAGACCCACCATGAGAATTCTACGTGGAGCATTATGCGAAGTGTCATAAGCAATTCTCATAGTGACAATGATGTAATGATCCTCCGACCTGAAATCACTATATTACTACACGAGAATTTATGTACTTTGATATCATCAAAGGCCACCTTTAATAGATGGACGATAAAGGTGATTATTGGGTACATCATGAATCTTGTGAGGAATATGAGTGATCTAGATGGAATTTAACCCTCCAATATATTAGGGGTGATATCCATAGGCCTCTTGGATTGAGTAGGACTATGAAATGCATGGCCATGCTCAAATAGTGATTTGTTTCATATAGTCTACTCATCGATCAAGAAAACTTAGATTAAATTATGAAGAGGATGACATATTCCATGCCTCGAGTTTAATCTAGGATGTCAAGGTTAAAAGGATTAAATTACATTGAAACATTGGTCACGAAAAGGTTGTATCGAATCACCGATCTTATTATTATTTGGGTAGCAGTGATGCATTACTAGATGCCGCTCACTGTTTATAATTTTATAATATGATTTTAAAATTATTGCCAACATAATAATAACCTATAGGGTCACACACTTAGAACGTAATTAAAAGGAAATTAATTTAAATTGTATGGATTTAAATATATCAATATGATTGATAGTATTTAAATTATGAATTTAAATTAATAGGATAATTTGTATATATATATATATATATATATGTATATTAATTAAGTAAGACTTAATTAAGATATAATATAATATATATATATATATATAAATTCGGATTTTATATTTCTAATTGGATTAGGTTTTGGTTAATTCCTTTAACTGCTATATATATGATATATCAGCCGTCTAAGGTATTATTCGATATCAAAACCCTAGCCGCTCTTAGAGAGAGACTAGAGAGAAAAATTTCAAAAAGTCCAGATCATTGGCGGCTAGTACCGCAGCTTTCCTTGCTGCAGATCGTGTGACGATTCGCGGGACGTTCGTGTGGATACCGTAGAGGCGCAGTTTCGTTGGATTGCGTTGAGGATTCGAAGCAGTTCCAGAATCTCCATCGTCTCCTTTCAGGCTTGAATAATCGGTAAAACATATCTTAACCTCTGAATTAATATATTTTCGCATGGATCCTGTTTTAGGGTTTCGAAAATTTTTAATTTCCGCTGCGTTTATGTGCCGAAAACCCCTACACTTCACACTATAAAACCGCATCGGTACTCTAGATGGCCAGCCTATCGCACCCCTACGTCGGGCCCAAACGTAGTACATCGTAACGACTATATGCGTTACACTCGGAACTATTGTCTCCGATAACATGTCCCCTTTTATAGGGTTGTTCACCTCAGCTTCTTAACATCTGAATCCGCACCAAAACAATTTGGTTTGGCATAGTTTGACCAAAAACGCTCGAATTTCATAAACATCTTACAATATTTGTCTAGCTGAATCAAGTAGCATAGACTTCTAGCAACAATTCGGACATCAATCGAAATATACATATATATATCCTTAACCAACTCAAAATATATATATATATTTTTCGTTTAAAGAAACTAAAAGTAAATAAATCTCTTCTTTATATATATATATATATATATATATATAGTTTAAGGAAACTAAAATAATAATAAATCTTTTCACAATATCCTGATACCGTATCGTATTACTGATACGTTGAGGATTTCGTCATTACATGACGTCGTAATAAAACTCATAATCACCTATATTTTGATAATTTGAGAGAACTAATGAAACACTAAGAAGGTCTCCCTAAATGAAGACTTGTATGAGATGTACGGATCGTTTTGAAGGCACTAGTGACAGGATTGCTCCTTTTGACGCTAATCAAACTAGAACGAATTCATAGGACTCAAAATCAGCTCTTTCTTTGACAATTTGAGAGACCCAATGAAACAATAAAAAGGTCTCCCTAAATCAAGAATTGTGTGAGATGTACGCATCATTTTTAAAGCGATAGTCATGGGATTGCTCCTTTTGATGCTAATCAAATTAGAACGAAGAAATAAGACTACTAATCACCTCCTTCTTTCACAATTTTAGAGAACAAATAAAACAATAAGAAGGTCTCCTTAAATGAAGACATGTGTAAGATGTATGCATCGTTTTTAGCACGATAGTCATGGTATTGCTCCTTTTGATGCTAATCAAACTAGCACAAAGTTATAGGACTCCTAATCACTTCTTTCTTTGACAATTTTAGTGCACCAATGAAACAATAAGAAGGTCTCCCAAAATGAATACTTTTGTTAGATGTACGCTTAATTTTGAACCCGATAGTCATGGGTTTCTCCTTTTGACGCTAATCAAACTAGAATGAAGTAATACAACATTTAATCACCTCTTTCTTTGTAAATTTGAAAAAACCAATGAAACAATATGATGGTCTCCCTAAATGAAGACTTGTGTGAGATCTACGCATCGTTTTGGACGAGATAGTGATGTGATTGCTCCTTTTGATGCTATATTCAACTAGAACGAAGTAATAGAACTTATAATCACCTATATTTTGACAATTTGAGAGAACAAATGAAACATTAAGAAGGTCTCCCTAAATGAAGACTTGTGTGAGATGTACGGATCGTTTTGAAGGCACTAGTGACAGGATTGCTCCTTTTGATGCTAATCAAACTAGAATGAATTCATAGGACTCATAATCACTTCTTTCTTTGATAATTTGAGAGACCCAATGAAACAATAAGAAGGTCTCCCTAAATCAAGGCTTGTGTGAGATGTACGCATCGTTTTTAACGCGATAGTCATGAGATTACTCTTTTTGATGCTAATCAAACTAGAACAAAGTTATAAGACTCCTAATCACCACTTTCTTTGACAATTTTAGATCACCAATGAAACAATAAGATGGTCTCCCTAAATGAATCCTTGTGTGAGATGTATACATGGTTTTGAACGCGATAGTAATGGGCTTGTCATTTTGACGCTAATCAAACTAGATCGATCTAATACAACTCTTAATCACCTCTTTCTTTGTAAATTTGAAACAACCAATGAAACAGTATTAAGGTCTCCCTAAATAAAGACTTGTGTGAGATCTACGCATCGTTTTGGACGCGATAGTGATGTGATTGCTCCTTTTGATGCTAATTTCAACTAGAACGAAGTAATAGAACTCATAATCACCTATATTTTGACAATTTGAGAGAACTAAAGAAACATTAAGACGGTCTCCCTAAATGAAGACTTGTGTGAGATGTACGGATCGTTTTCACAATTTGAGAGAACTAATCAAACAATAAGAAGGTCTCCCGAATTGTAGACTTGTGTGAGATGTAAGGATCGTTTTGAAGGCACTAGTGATATGATTGCTCCTTTTGATGCTAATAAAACTAGAACGAATTCATAGGACTCATAATCACCTCTTTCTTTGACAATTTGAGAGACCCAATGAAATAATAAAATGGTCTCCCTAAATCAAGACTTGTGTAAGATGTATGCATAGTTTTTAATGCGATAGTCATAGGATTGCTTCTTTTGATGCTAATCAAATTAGAATGAAGTAATAAGACTCCTAATCACCTCCTTTCATAATTTTAGAGAACCAATGAAACAATAAGAAGGTCTCCTTAAATGAAGACATGTGTGAGATGTACGCATCGTTTTTATCGCGATAGTCATGGGATTGCTCCTTTTGATGCTAGTCAAACTAAAATGAAGTTATCAGACTCCTAATCACTTCTTTCTTTTACAATTTTAGTGCACCAATGAAATAATAAGAAGGTCTCCCAAAATGAATACTTTTGTGAGATGTACGCTTGATTTGGAACCCGATAGTCATGGGTTTCTCCTGTTGACGCTAATCAAACTAGAACGAAGTAATACAACTCTTAATCACCTCTTTCTTTGTAAATTAGAAAAAACCAATAAAATAATATGAAGGTCTCCCTAAAGGAAGGCTTATGTGAGATCTACGCATCGTTTTGGAAGCGATAATGATGTGATTGCTCCTTTTGTTGCTAATTTCGACTAGAACAAAGTAATAGAACTTATAATCACCTATATTTTGACAATTTTAGAGAACTAATGAAACATTAAGAAGGTCTCCCTAAATGAAGACTTGTGTGAGATGTACGGATCGTTTTGAAGGTACTAGTGACAGGATTGCTCCTTTTGATGCTAATCAAACTAGAACGAATTCCTAAGACTCATAATCACCTCTTTCTTTGACAATTTGAGAGAACCAATGAAACAATAATAAGGTCTCCCTAAATCAAGACTTGTGTGAGATGTACGCATCGTTTTTAATGCGATAGTCATGGGATTGCTCCTTTTGATGCTACTCAAACTAGAACGAAGTTACAGGACTCCTAATCACTTCATTCTTTGACAATTTTGGTGCACCAATGAAACAATAAGAAGGTCTCCCTAAATGAATACTTGTGTGAGATGTGCGCATGGTTTTGAACGCGATAGTCATGGGTTTCTCGTTTTGACGCTAATCAAACTATAACGAAGTAATACAACTCTTAATCACCTCTTTCTTTGTAAATTTGAAACAACCAATGAAACAATATTAAGGTCTCCCTAAATGAAGACTTGTGTGAGATGTACGGATCATTTTGAAGGCACTAGTGATAGGATTGTTCCTTTTGATACTAATCAAACTAGAACGAATTCATAGGAATAATAATAACCTCTTTCTTTGACAATTTGAGACACCCAATGAAACAATAAGAAGGTCTCCCTAAATCAAGACTTGTGTGAGATGTACGCATCATTTTTAACGCGATAGTCATAGGATTGCTACTTTTGATACTAATCAAATTAGAACGAAGTAATAAAACTCCTAATCACCTCCTTCTTTCACAATTTTAGAGAACCAATGAAATAAAAACAAGGTCTCCTTAAATGAAGTAATCACTTGTATAATACTAGTGATGGGATTACTCCCTTTGATGCTAATTTAAGCTAGAACGAAGTACTAGGACTAATAATCATCTATGTTTATACAATTTGAGAGAGAACCAATGAAATAATAAGAAGGTCTCCCTATATGTATACTTGTGTGAGATGTACTGATCGTTTTGAAGGCACTAGTGATAGGATTGCTCCTTTTAATGCTAATCAAACTAGAACGAAGTCATAGGACTCATAATCACCTCTTTCTTTGACAATTTGAGAGAAACAGTGAAACAATAAGAAAGTCTCCCTAAATCAAGACTTGTGTGAGATGTACGCATCGTTTTTAATGCGATAGTCATAGAATTGCTTCTTTTCATGCTAATAAAACTAGAACAAAATTATAGGACTCCTAATCAACTCTTTCTTTGACAATTTTAGAGCACCAATGAAACAATAAGAAGGTCTCCCGAAATGAAGACTTGTGTGAGATGTACGCATGGTTTTGAACGCGATAGTCATGGGTTTCTCAGTTTAACACTAATCAAACTAGAACGAATTCATCGGACTCATAATCACCTCTTTCTTTGACAACTTGAGAGAACCAATGAAACATTCAGAAGGTCTCCCTAAATTAAGACTTGTGTGAGATGGACGCAACATTTTTAACGCGATAGTCATGGGATTGCTCCTTTTGATGCTAATCAAATTAGAACGAAGTAATAAGACTCTTAATCGCCTCTTTCTTTCACAATTTTAGAGAACCAATGAAACAATAAGAAGGTCTCTTTAAATTAAGACTTGTGTGAGATGTACGCATCGTTTTTAACACGATAGTCATGGGATTGTTCCTTTTGATGCTAATAAACCTAGAACGAAGTTATAATACTCCTAATAACCTCTTTCTTTAACAATTTTATAACACTAATGAAACAATAAAAAGGTCTTCTTAAATGAAGACTTGTGTGGGATGGGTTTTGAAAGCGATAGTCATGGGTTTCTCGCTTTGACGTTAATCAAAATAGAACGAAGTAATACAACTCTTAATCACCTCTTTCTTTGTAAATTTGAAACAACCAATGAAACAATATGAAGGCCTCGCTAAATGAAGAATTGTGTGAGATGTACGCATGGTTTTGAACGCGATAGTCATGAGTTTCTCATATTGACGCTAATAAAACTAGAACAAATTCATAGGACTCATAATCACCTCTTTCTTTGACAATTTGAGAGAACCAATGAAACAATAAGAAGGTTTTCCTAAATCAAGACTTGTGTGAGATGGACGAATCGTTTTTAATGCGATAGTCGTGGGATTTCTCCTTTTGATGCTAATCAAATTAGAACGAAGTAATAAGACTCCTAATCACCTTTTTCTTTCATAATTTTAGAGAACCAATGAAACAATAAGAAGGTCTCTTTAAATGAAGACTTGTGTGAGATGTACGCATCGTTTTTAACACGATAGTCATAGGATTGCTCCTTTTGATGCTAATCAAACTATAACGAAGCTATAGAACTCCTAATCACCTCTTTCTTTAACAATTTTAGAGCACCAATGAAACAATAAGAAGGTCTCCCTAAATGAAGACTTGTGTGAGATGTACGCATGGTTTTGAACACGATAGTCATGGGTTTCTCCTTTTAAAGCTAATAAAACTAGAACGAAGTAATACAACTCTTAATCACCTCTTTCTTTGTAAATTTGAAACACCCAATGGAACAATATGAAGATCTTCCTAAATGTAGACTTGTGTGAGATCTACTCATCATTTTGGACACGATAGTGATGGGATTGCTCCTTTTGATGCTAATTTAAACAAGAACGAAGTAATAGGACTCATAATCATCTATGTTTTGACAATTTGAGAGGGAACCAATGAAATAATAAGAAGGTCTCCCACACTTGTGTGAGTTGTACGGATCGTTTTGAATGCACTAGTGATAGGATTGCCCCTTTTGATGCTATTCAAACTAGAACGAGTTCATGGGACTCATAGTCACCTCTTTCTTTGATAATTTGAGAGACCCAATGAAATAATAAGAAGGTGGTAAATCAAGACTTGTGTGAGATGTACGTTTTTAACGCGATAGGCAAGGGATTGCTACTTTTGATGCTAATCAAATTTGAACGAAATAATAAGACTTCTAATCACCTCCTTCTTTCACAATTTTAGAGAACCAATGAAACATTAAGAAGATCTCCTTAAATGAAGACGTGTGAGATGTACGAATCGTTTTTAAAGCGATAGTCATGGGATTGCTCCTTTTGATGCTAATCAAACTAGAACAAAATTATAGGACTCCTAATCACCTCTTTCTTTGACAATTTTAGAGCACCAATGAAACAATAAGAAGGTCTCCCTAAATGAATACTTGTGTGAGATGTGCGCATGGTTTTGAACGCGATAGTCATGGGTTTCACGTTTTGACGCTAATCAAACTAGAACAAAGTAATACAACTCTTAATCGCCTCTTTGTTTGTAAATTTGAAACAACCAATGAAACAATATGAAAGTCTCCTTAAATGAAGACTTGCGTGAGATCTACGCATCGTTTTGGACGCGATAGTTATGGGATTGCTCCCTTTGATGCCAATTTCAACTAGAATGAAGTAATAGGACTCATAATCACTTATATTTTGATAATTTGAGAGAACTAATGAAACAATAAGAAGGTCTCGCTAAATGAAGACTTGTATAAGATATACGGATCATTTTGAAGGCACTAGTGATGGGATTGCTCCCTTTGATGCTAATTTAAACTAGAACGAAGTAATAGGACTCATAATCATCTATGTTTTGACAATTTAAGAGAGAACCAATGAAATAATAATAAGGTCTCCCTAAATGTATACTTGTGTCGTTTTGAAGGCACTAGTGATAGGATTGCTCCTTTTAATGCTAATCAAACTAGAACGAAGTCATAGGACTCATAATCACCTCTTTCTTTGACAATTTGAGAGAACCAACGAAACAATAAGAAGGTCTCCCAAAATCAAGACTTGGGCGAGATGGACTCATCGTTTTTCACGCGATAATCATGGGATTGCTCATTTTGATGCTAATCAAATTAGAACGAAGTAATAAGACTCTTAATCACCTATTTCTTTCACAATTTTAGAGAACCAATGAAACAATAAGAAGGTCTCCTTAAATTAAGACTTGTGTGAGATGTACGCATCGTTTCTAACGCGATTGTCATGGGATTGCTCCTTTTGATGCTAAAAAAACTAGAACGAAGTTATAGGACTCATAATCATCTCTTTCTTTGACAATTTTAGAACACCAATGAAAAAATAAAAAGGTCTCCTTAAATGAAGATTTGTGTGAGATGTACGCATGGTTTTGAACGTGATAATTATGGGTTTCTCGTTTTGACGCTCATAAAACTAGAACGAAGTAATATAACTCTTAATCACCTCTTTTTTTATAAATTTGAAACAACCAATGAAACAATATGAAGGCCTCGCTAAATGAAGAATTGTGTGAGATGTACGCATGGTTTTGAACTCGATAGTCATGGGTTTCTCATTTTGACGCTAATAAAACTAGAACGAATTCATAGGACTCATAATCACCTCTTTCTTTGACAATTTGAGAGAACCAATGAAACAATAAGAAGGTTTCCCTAAATCAAGACTTGTGTGAGATGGACGCATCGTTTTTAATGTGATAGTCATGGGATTGCTCCTTTTGATGCTAATCAAATTAGAACGACGTAATAAGACTCCTAATCACCTCTTTCTTTCACAATTTTAGAGAACCAATGAAACAATAAGAAGGACTCTTTAAATGAAGACTTGTGTGAGATGTACGCATCGTTTTTAGCACGATAGTCATGGGATTGCTCCTTTTGATGCTAATCAAACTATAACGAAGTTATAGGACTCCTAATCACCTCTTTCTTTGACAATTTTAGAGCACCAATGAAACGATAAGAAGGTCTCTCTAAATGAAGACTTGTGTGAGATGTACGCATAGTTTTGAACACGATAGTCATGGGTTTCTCCTTTTGACGCTAATCAAACTAGAACGAAGTACTACAACTCTTAATCTTTCTTTGTAAATTTGAAACAACCAATGAAACAATATGAAGATCTCCCTAAATGTAGACTTGTGTGAGATCTACTTATCGTTTTGGACACGATAGTGATGGGATTGCTCCTTTTGATGCTAATTTAAACAAGAACGACGTAATAGGACTCATAATCATCTATGTTTTGACAATTTGCGAGAGAACCAATGAAACAATAAGAAGGTCTCCCTCAATTGTGTGAGATGTACGGATCGTTTTGAAGGCACTAGTGATAGGATTGCTCCTTTTAATGCTAATCAAACTAGAACGAATTCATAGGACTCATAATCACCTCTTGCTTTGACAATTTGAGAGACCCAATGAAACAATAAGAAGGTATCCCTAAATCAAGAATTGTGTGAGATGTACGTTTTTAACGCGATAGGCATAAGATTACTCCTTTGGATGCTAATCTAATTAGAACGAAATAATAAGACTTCTAATCACCTCCTTCTTTCTCAATTTTAGAGAACCAATGAAACATTAAGAAGGTCTCCTTAAATGAAGACATGTGTGAGATGTACGAATCGTTTTTAACGCGATAGTCATGGGATTGCTCCTTTTGATGCTAATCAAACTAGAATGAAATTATAGGACTCCTAATCACCTCTTTCTTTGACAATTTAAGAGCACCAATGAAATAATAAGAAGGTTTCCCTAAATGAAAACTTATGTGAGATGTACGCATGGTTTTGTACGTAATAGTCATAGGTTTCATGTTTTGATGCTAATCAAACTAGAACGAAGTAATACAACTCTTAATAACCTCTTTCTTTGTAAATTTGAAACAACCAATGAAACAATATGATCGTCTCCTTAAATGAAGACTTGTGTGAGATCTACGCATCGTTTTGGACGCGATAGTGATGGAATTGCTCCCTTTGATGCTAATTTCAACTAGAACGAAGTAATAGGACTCATAATCACCTATATTTTGACAATTTGAGAGAACTAATGAAAAAATAAGAAGGTCTCGCTAAATGAAGACTTATATAAGATTTACGGATCGTTCTGAAGGCACTAGTGATGGGATTGCTCCCTTTGATGTTAATTTAAACTAGAACGAAGTAATAAGACTCATAATCATCTATTTTTTTAACAATTTGAGAGAGAACTAATGAAATAATAAGAGGGTCTCCCTAAATGTATACTTGTGTGAGATGTAAGGATCGTTTTGAAGGCACTAGTGATAGGATTGGTCCTTTTAATGCTAATCAAACTAGAACGAAGTCATAGAACTCATAATCACCTCTTTCTTTAACAATTTGAGAGAACCAATGAAATAATAAGAAGGTCTCCCTAAATCAAGACTTGTGTGAGATGGACGCATCGTTTTTAACGCGATAGTAATGGGATTGCTCCTTTTGATGCTAATAAAATTAGAAAGAAGTAATAAGACTCTTAATCACCTATTTCTTTCACAATTTTAGCGAACCAATGAAATAATAAGAAGGTCTCCTTAAATTAAGACTTGTGTGAGATGTACGCATCGTTTTTAACGCGATAGTCATGGGATTGCACCTTTTGATGCTAATCAAACTATAACAAAGTTATAAAACTCCTAATCACCTCTTTCTTTGACAATTTTAGAGCACCAATGAAACAATAAGAAGGTCTCCCTAAAAGAAAACTTATGTGAGATGTACGCATGATTTTGAACACGATATTCATGGGTTTCTCCTTTTGACGCTAATCAAACTAGAACGAAGTAATACAACTCTTAATCACCTCTTTCTTTGTAAATTTGAAACAACCAATGAAACAATATGAAGATCTCCCTAAATGTAGACTTGTGTGAGATCTACTCATCGTTTTGGACACGATAGTGATGGGATTGCTCCTTTGATGCTAATTTAAACAAGAACGAAGTAATAGGATTCATAATCATCTATGTTTTGACAATTTGAGAGAGAACCAATGAAATAATAAGAAGGTCTCCTTAAATAAAGACATGTGTGGGATGTACGAATCGTTTTTAACGCGATAGTCATGGGATTGCTTCTTTTGATGCTAATCAAATTAGAACGAAATTATAGGACTCTTAATCACCTCTTTCTTTGACAATTTAAGAGCACCAATGAAACAATAAGAAGGTTTCCCTAAATGAAGACGTGTGTGAGATGTACGCAAGGGTTTGAACGCGATAGTCATGGGTTTCTCGATTTGACGCTAATCAAACTAGAACGAAGTAATACAACTCTTAATCACCTCTTTCTTTGTAAATTTGAAACAACCAATGAAACAATATGAAGGCCTCCCTAAATATAGACATGTGTGAGATTTACGCATTATTTTGGATGCGATAGTGATGGGATTGCTCCTTTTGATGCTAATTCAACTAGAACGAAGTAATAGGACTCATAATCACCTATTTTTGACAATTTGAAAGAACTAATGAAACATTTAGAAGGTTACGGATCGTTTTGAAGGCACTAGTGATAGGATTGCTCCTTTTGATGCTAATCAAACTAGAACGAATTCATAGGACTCGTAATCACCACTTTCTTTGACAATTTGGGAGACCCAATAAAACAATAAGAAGGTATCCCTAAATCAAGACTTGTGTGAGATGTACGCATCGTTTTTAATGCCATAGTCATGGCATTGCTCCTTTTGATGCTAATCAAATTAGAACGAAGTAATAAGACTCCTAATCACCTCTTTCTTTCACAATTTTATAGAACCAATGAAACAATAAGAAGGTCTCCTTAAATGAAGACTTGTGTGAGATGTACGAATCGTTTTTATTGCGATAGTCATGGAATTGCTCCTTTTGATGCTAAAAAAACTAGAACGAAGTTATGGGACTCCTAATCACTTCTTTCTTTGACAATTTTAGTGCACCAATGAAACAATAAAAAGGTCTCTCTAAATGAATACTTGTGTGAGATGTACGCTTGATTTTGAACCCGATAGTCATGGGTTTCTCCTTTTGACGCTAATCAAACTAGAATGAAGTAATCCAACTCTTAATCACCTCTTTCTTTGTAAATTTGAAACAACCAATGAAACAATATGAAGGTCTCCCTAAATGTAGACTTGTGTGAGATCTACTCATCATTTTGGACGCGATAGTGATGGGATTGCTCCTGTTGATGTTAATTTCAAGTAGAACGAAGTAATAGGACTCATAATCATCTATGTGTTGACAATTTGAGTGACAACCAATGAAACGATAAGAAGGTCTCCCTAAATGTATACTTGTGTGAGATGTACGGATCGTTTTGAAGGCACTACTGATAGGATTGCTCCTTTTGATGCTAATCAATCTAGAACGAAGTCATAGGACTCCTAATCACCTAGTTCTCTGACAATTTAAGATCACCAATGAAACAATAAGAACGTCTATCTAAATGAAGACTTGTATGAGATGTACGCATGGTTTTGAACGCAATAGTAATGGGTTTCACGTTTTGACGCTAATCAAACTAGAACAAAGTAATACAACTCTTAATCACCTCTTTCTTTGATAATTTGAAACAACCAATGAAATAATATGAAGGTCTCCCTAAATGAATACTTGTGTGAGTTTTACGCATCGTTTTGGACGCTATAGTGATGGGATTGCTCCTTTTGATGCTAATTGCAACTAGAACAAAGTAATAGGACTCATAATCACCTATATTTTGACAATTTGAGATAAATAATGAAACATTAAGAAGGTCTCCCTAAATGAAGACTTGTGTGAGATGTACGGATCATTTTGAAGGCACTAGTGACAGGATTGCTCCTTTTGATGCTAATCAAAATAGAACGAATTCATAGGACTCATAATAACCTCTTTCTTTGACAATTTGAGAGACACAATGAAACAATAAAAGGTATCCCTAAATCAAGACTTGTGTGAGATGTACGCATCGTTTTTAACGCGATAGTCATAGGATTGCTCCTTTTGATGCTAATAAAATTAGAACGAAGTAATAAGACTCCTAATCACCTCTTTCTTTCACAATTTTAGAGAACCAATGAAACAATAAGAAGGTCTCCTTAAATGAAGACTTGTGTGAGATGTACGCATCGTTTTTAATGCGATAATCATGGGATTCCTCCTTTTGATGCTAATCAAAGTAAAACGAAATTATAAGACTCCTAATCACCTCTTTCTTTGACAATTTTAGAGCACCAATGAAATAATAAGAAGGTTTCCCTAATTGAAGACTTGTGTGAGATGTACGCATGATTTTTAACGCGATAGTCATGGGTTTCTTATTTTGACGCTAATCAAACTAGAACGAAGTAATATAACTCTTAATCACTTCTTTCTTTGTAAATTTGAAACAACCAATAAAACAGTAGGAAGGTCTCCTTAAATGAAGACTTGCGTGCGATTGTGACATCCCATATTTTTAGAATTTATAAATGAGAATTTAAGAAATAAAATTCTTATTATTTGATGTTTTGAGTTTAAGTATGTGAAATACATGTCATATATTTGTTATATGATTAAAGCATGTATGCCATGTTACTTTAATGTTGAGCATGTTAATTATGTGCTATGTGATGCATGAAAACTGTTAGATCTTGCTGAGCTGTCGAGCTCACTCTTGCAAATAACCATTTTTGCAGGTCAAGAATGCAAGGTTAAGATACGTGTTAAGTGATTTATAGAGATCAATGTTCTATTAAATTTCAAATTATAGTTGATGTTTTCATTGTAACTTAATTGTTAAGTTGTAAGTTGAGCTATCCAACGTATAATGGATATTGCTTAGTGATGTAAGACTTTGTATAGTCCTTTCGTTGTAGCGATTCATGTAATAGAATTGAATCAAATATTTGTAATGTTAAGGTTGCGATTCAGGGCAATATAGAAAAAAAGTTTATAAAAATTTTAAACATTCCGCATTTTTAGTGATTTTAATATCGAATAATGATGTAAAGATAGATTAAAGTTGTATTGTTAACGATCGAGAAGGAAAATATTATTGTATGAATTTTGGGGTCGTTACAGTTGGTATCAAAGCTGATAGGTTATACACCTTAGGTAAGAGTACCTTAGGCTATGACCTTAGAGAATGAGAAGTTAGGTTGTGTATAACGAAAAGGTGATTCCTTTCACATACGTAGAAATGTAGGATGTGTGAAGTCCTAGTAATGTTATAAGAAGAAAGTGAGGATAACGAGGAATAAAACTCGAATGAAATATTGAGCTATATGAATGGAATTAAAAATTCTTAAAAGAAGAGTTAATAAAAAACAAGATTCAAAGAAGAATATTGAAGAGATATGAAGATGAGAATCAGGAGTTACCTAACTCCAATAATAAAGATGACGAATAACGATGAATAGACGAAGTCTATAAGATTAAATCATAATGAGGTCATGATAAAACATGATGAAAGGAAAAGATAAGAAGTTTTAAAACAAAACGATAATGAGATAAGAAAGAATCATTAAGTGAGATGATTATAGAATAAGATCACAACGTGATCTTTTGAAGTTGTAAAAGACAGATGGTATGTAATGATTGAATAGTTATAGTTTGATGCTATAACGAGAATGTACTATGATATAGTACGAGATTAACTCACGAGGAGTTATAAATGATGGGATACAGGAAGTCTATATCGAGTATAGAACGAGATGTTATAAATAAGATAGAGTTAAGTGGGATTTCAATTGAGGACTCATGTGGTGGCTGAGTTGTACAAACTTCTGTATGGGCAGGGTTTTGTGCTTACACTTGGTTTATCATATTGATAATCATTGGAAGGTTGGTGTCGCGTTATCAATATAATTATGAGGAGAAGGTGATTCTTTTCTCATATTATAATTGATAGTTAGAGTCAATAGAGATTAGATTAGATGATATTAAGACTACATTAGATGATCTTAAGGTTAGGCGAGTTCTTAAAACTCATACTTATGGTAAGATCGTGACCCACAATCGTATGTATGTTTTAAACCCCTAAGCATATGGATAGTCTTTGATCAGTTCTTTGACTACGTATTGCTAGGACAAGTTCTTAAACTCATATTATTGTGGCAAGTTCCTGAACTTCCAAAGTGTGGTAAGTTTGATGAACTATACTGGGTATAGAAAAGTTATGGTGTATGAAGCATTGATGTTGTTTAAGGTTGATAAAATGATTAAGTAATGATGAAGTAAAGATTTAATTGATAGAGAAAGTTTTATATTCTAAATCTCCTAGCTTTGCTAGATTTTCAAAATTTATTGACTTCGTGCTGATGTTGCACTCCTATTTTCTTGAAAAGCATTGGATCAAATGATGGAACCAATGAAAATTTTAAAATAGTGCTATTATTCACATGTCTATGCTAATTGCTTCAGCTAGAAAAAAATAATTTCAAATTTTCAAAATGTATTTTGTGTTCTATGCATCATTTGAAATGGTGTAGAGACAAAAATCGAGGAAGTTATCAATGCAGTTAAACCTAGTGTTGGATGTGATCGTATGATCGTCAGCCCACTATGGTATGATGTAGTATGACGACGTCATGTAATGACGAAATCCTCAACGTATCAGTAATACGATACGGTATCAGGATATTGTGAAAAAATTTATTATTGTTTTAGTTTCCTTAAACTATATATATAAAAAAAAGAGATTTATTTACTTTTAGTTTCTTTAAACGAAAAAATATATATTTTGAGTTGGTTAAGGATATATATATATATATATATATATATATATATATATTTCGATTGATGTCTGAATTGTTGCTAGAAGTCTATGCTACTTGATTCAGCTAGACGAATGTTGAAAGATGTTTATGAAATTCGAGCGTTCTTGGTCAAACTATGCCAAACCAAATTATTTTGGTGCGGATTCAGATGTTAAGAAGCTGAGGTGAACAACCCTATAAAAGGGGACATGTTATCGGAGACTATAGTTCCGACTGTAACGCATATAGTCGTTACGATGTACTACGTGTGGGCCCGACGTAGGGGTACGATAGGCTGGCCATCTAGAGTAGCAATGCAGTTTATAGTGTGAAGTACCGGGGGTGAAGCACTATTAAACCTAGAAAGAAGTTCATGGTCTTGTGACCACTCAGCATTATTGGAATCTTTTAAATTCCTGGGTTATTTATATCGCTTCCCAATTATTGAGCAATTGAGGAAGATTCTTATTATTCTGAACGAAGTAGTTGTTGAACGCCTTAATCCAGTGAGTAGGGATTAACGTAAAATCTACTTTGAAAGATTGAATAAATGAAAATTAATAAAAAATTTCGAGGACGAAATTCTTACAAGAATGGGTGAATGTGATAACCCGAATAATTATATATGGTGAAGTACGAAATATATTAATTTGACGAGTAAAGTTTGTAGTAATGAACGAGTTAGAGAATATATAATATTTGAAACATAATTGTGTTTAATTTAGGGTTACGAAATAAAACCTAGAATTTGTTGGAGAACTTAATGTAGTAGGAAATATAAAACCTATATTAATGTAATGTGTTGAAGTTATTCAACGATAAATATTTTTAAAGAAATTTGATGAAAACCTGAGTAAGGAAGGTTTCGTTGATTCCGAGGACGGAATCCTTATAAGGAGGGAAGGATGTGACATCCCAGATTTTTAGAATTTATAAATGAGAATTTAATAAATAAAATTCTTATTATCTGATGTTTTGAGTTTAAGTATGTAAATACGTGTCATATATGGTGAAATATGTGAATCTATGTGAAGATAATTTAAATATTAATTTTAATATTTATTGGAGTAAATAAATATTTTAATTGAATTATTTATTGAGTTAAATAAATAATTATGTGATTATTATGAAGTAATGTAATTAAGTGTAGTATATTAATTAAATGAATATTTAGTATTTAATTTAATTAATATAATGATTGTATGTTATAGTTCTAATTGAATTGAGATAATTAAATTAGATGAGTAATGTGATGAGTGTTACATGCAATTATAATTAGCAATTAATTATAATTATGTGACAATTTTATGTGCTTAATTGATGTTAGACTTTTAATTAATTAAATTAGAATATTAAGATTTAATTAATTAAAGGGTAACATTAAAGTATGTGTTAAAAGGATTTATTAAAATAAAGAAAAGAGTTTTTAAATAATTTTTTCCAAACAAGGCCCTTACTTTTGTTTTAAAACTGTTTTACCCAAACATGGCCTTAACTACTAAAAAATCTGTTTTTAAAATAACTTATTTTGCCAAACAAGCCTTAGGGCTTTTAAAATTCAAATTTGTAACTTCTTTATATTAATTGCAATTATGATATTAAATGGGGAGATTAAATATTGGGAGTTATATATTATATAATTATACATATAATATATATCATTTTAGTTATATGTTAAAACTACGTTAGTTAGAAAGACAAAAAAAGGGGTTAGTCTGTGTTAGAAAGAAATACAGAGAACCTAGAGTTAGAGAGAAGAAGAGAGGAAAGGAGGAAAGTCTTGAGAGAGTCATTGCTAAATCTCACCATCTTCTTCCAAGCATCAAGGGTATGATTTGAACCCTTGTATTTTAAAGAGTTTGTTTTATATTTTTCATTGTTAGTTCTATGTTAATTGAACTTCTATGAAAATTAGTATCTACATGATTATATATACATAACGTGTTCATGAGTTTTTATGAATGAATTGATAGATGTTGTAATCCCTTACATATATACTATAAACGATTTTTCAGAAATCAAAGTATTGTAAAAACAAGTTTCTAATGGAGAAATTGTGTTCTTATGGGTTTATGTGTTTTGGTTGAATTTTAGAATGAAAATTGATGATAAATTCTTGATGGAAATCTAAAATTGATGATGTATTATGATAGTACTCGAAAAAAACAAAAACAACCCAAGTTGAACGAGTCAAAACGGATGTAAAACGAATTCGTAGTGATTGAATTCGCTAAATATATGTAAAATATAAAGAATTAGCATGAACACTGAATTGGAACCCTTAAAAGGAATTGTTAATGTTTTTGAAGTGTTATAATTATCATGTAGATGTGTAGTTCTATGAATTACGAATCCATAGTGTCGAAAACGGACTCAATTGGATGTGTATAGCTTGATTTATGATGATTGGAAGGAGGAAAGGGTTAGAAAATTCGCCAGAACAACATACTGGAGGAAAATTTCGCATAGCACGCTGCCAGGGGGGCAGCGCAAGGCTATTTGGGGCGCAGCTGCGCCGGGAGGAAAAGTTAGTCTGGGACTATTTTGACCTCATGTGGTAAAACGGCCATAACGTTTTCATACGAACTCGGATTAAGGTGATTCAAGATGATCCAGAACGAGCACGAATAGACCTACAACTTTTGTTCTTTAAGTTTTTCAATTTGAGGTCGTTATCTAGGGTCAAAATGGTTATTTTTGGGACTGATGTGTTTTTAGAGGCAATCGGGGGGCGTCGGGCATGCACGTATGCACATGTAATGCTCCCGACCATGTAAAATGATATTCTAACTTCCATAACATGACTATTAGGTATTATATTGATACTTAGCATTAACCCTTGAGTACTAGACAATTCGGTTGGGCGTGCTAAGCGTGCGCAAATGCGTGTCGTTTGGGCGTTCGAATAGGCAAGTTTGGCATACGGACGTGCAAGCGTTTCAACGCCGCAACGAGTGTGTATGACCTTGTTTAATATTATGTTTTAATAAGAATGAAACATTATAGAGTAATGTAACCCAATCTAGGAGCATGCAAAGCACATGCAAAAAAGGCGAGTTAGGCGTGTGACGTATAAACGTCGAAACGCCGTATAATGTGGTAATACACTTAAATAGTATTTTGATTTTAATGAAATGAACATTATAAGATATAAAATGGGGTTAGTATAAAACCAATAAGTAGTCCTAGCAAGACTTAAACACTTGAATAAATTTTGAATATTACGAAAAAGAAATATAGTGAAATATAAGTCGATAGTTAACACAATCAAGTTGAACATTATGTATTGATAATATGAAGGGTTATGAGATGTAGAGTAAAGTTTATATTACAACTAATATGCTTTGCTATGTGACTAATAGTTTATGTGAATGATTATATAATTGTGTAGGGCACGTGAAGTACAGATATCTGTAAGCTGTTAAACTGTTATTGGTAAATAACGATCAAGGCAAGACTTTCGGTTCCTATTTTCTATCTGAACTTGATGATATTATGAACTGTTTTAAATTATATTGCAAAGAGTATGCTATGTTATATATGTTGCAAGCATGAAATGTTAAAGTCAATTTATGACTACATTGATTGATTTAATAATGTTGATTGAGTAAGGAACTCAATCTTTATATTTGTTATATGATTAAAGCATGTATGCCATGTTACTTTAATGTTGAGCATGTTAATTATGTGCTATGTGATGCATGAAAACTGTTAGATCTTGCTGAGCTGTCGAGCTCACTCTTGCAAATAACCATTTTTGCAGGTCAAGAATGCAAGGTAAAGATACGTGTTAAGTGATTTATAGAGATCAATGTTCTGTTAAATTTCAAATTGTAGTTGATGTTTTCATTGTAACTTAATTGTTAAGTTGTAAGTTGAGCTATCCAACGTATAATGGATATTGCTTAGTGATGTAAGACTTTGTATAGTCCTTTCGTTGTAGCAATTCATGTAATAGAATTGAATCAAATATTTGTAAAGCTAAGGTTGCGATTCAGGGCAATATAGAAAAAAAGTTTATAAAAATTTTAAATATTCCGTATTTTTAGTGATTTTAATATCGAATAATGATGTAAAGATAGATTAAAGTTGTATTGTTAACGATCGAGAAGGAAAATATTATTGTATGAATTTTGGGGTCGTTACAGCGATAGTGATAGTATTGCTCCCTTTGATGCTAATTTCAACTAGAACGAAGTAATAGGACTCAGAATCCCCTATATTTTGACAATTTGAGAGACCTAATGAAACAATAAGATGGTCTCCCTAAATTAAGATTTCTGTGAGATGTACGGATCGTTTTGAAAGCACTAGTGATAGAATTTCTCCTTTATATGCTAATCAAACTAGAACGAAGTCATAGGACTCAAAATCAACAAATTATTTGACAATTTGAGAGAGCCAATGAAACAATAAGAAGGTTTTCCTAAATGAAGACTTGTGTGAGATGTACGCATGGTTTTGAACGCGATAGTCATGTGTCTCTCGTTTTGACGCTAATCAAACTAGAATGAAGTAATACAACTCTTAATCACCTCTTTTTTTGTAAATTTGAAACAACCAATGAAACAATATGAAGGCCTCCCTAAATGAAGACATGCGTGAGATTTACGCATCGTGTTGGACGCGATAGTGATGGGATTACTCCTTTTGATGCTAATTTCAACTAGAACGAATTAATAGGACTCATAATCACCTATATTTTGACAATTTGAGAGAACTAATGAAACATTAAGAAGGTCTCCCTAAATGAAGACTTATGAGAGATGTACGGATCGTTTTGAATGCACTAGTGATAGGATTGCTCCTTTTGGTGCTAATCAAACTAGAACGAATTCATAGGACTCGTAATCACCTCTTTCTTTGACAATTTGAGAGACCCAATGAAACAATAAGAAGGTATCCCTAAATCAGGACTTGTGTGAGATGTACGCATCGTTTTTAACGCGATAGGCTTAGGATTGCTCATTTTGATGCTAATCAAATTAGAACGAAATAATGAGACTCCTAATCACCTCTTTCTTTCACAATTTTAGAGAACCAATGAAACATTAAGAACATCTCCTTAAATGAAGACATGTGTGAGATGTACTCATCATTTTTAACGCGATAGTCATGGGATTGCTCCTTTTGATGCTAATCAAACTAGAACGAAGTTATAGGACTCCTAATCACATCTTTCTTTGACAATTTTAGTGCACCAATAAACAATAAGATGGTCTCCTAAATGAATACTTGTGTGAGATGTACGCTTGATTCTGAACCCGATAGTCATGGGTTTCTCCTTTTGATGCTAATTAAACTAGAACGAAGTAATACAACTCTGAATCACCTCTTACTTTGTAAACTTGAAACAACCAATGAAACAATATGAAGGTCTCCCTAAATGAAGACTTGTGAATCTACGCATCGTTTTTAACGTGATAGTCATGGGATTGCTCCTTTTGATGCTAATCAAACTAGACCGTTGTTATAGGACTCCTAATCACTTCTTTCTTTGACAATATTAGTGCACCAATGAAACAATACAAAGGTCTCCTTAAATGAAGACTTGTGTGAGATGTACGCTTGATTTTGAACCCGATTGTCATGGGTTTCTCCTTTTGATGCTAATCAAACTAGAACGAAGTAAAACAACTCTGAATCACCTCTGTCTTTGTAAACTTGAAACAACCAATGAAACAATATGAAGGTCTCCCTAAATGAAGACTTGTGTGAGATCTACGCATCGTTTTGGATAGGATAGTGATGGGATTTCTCTTGTTGATGCTAATTTCAACTAGAACGAAGTAATAGGACTCATAATCATTTATGTGTTGACAATTTAAGAGAGAACCAATGAAACAATAAGAAGGTCTCCCTAATTGTATACTTGTGTGAGATATACGGATCGTTTTGAAGGCACTACTAATAGGATTGCTCCTTTTGATGCTAATCAAACTAGAACGAAGTCATAGGACTCATAATCACCTCTTTCTTTGACAATTTGAGAGAACCAATGAAACAATAAGAAGGTCTCCCGAAATCAAGACTTGTGTGAGATGTACGCATCGTTTTTAATGCGATAGTCATGGGATTGCTCTTTTGATGCTAATCAAACTAGAACGTAATTATAGGACTCTAATCACCTCTTTCTTTGACAATTTTAGAGCACCAATGAAACAATAAGAAGGTCTCCCTAAATGAAGACTTGTGTTAGATATACGCATGGTTTTGAACGCGATAGTCATGGGTTTCTCGTTTTGACACTAATTAAACTAGAACGAAGTAATACAACTTTTAATCACCTCTTTCTTTGTAAATTTGAAACAACCAATGAAACAATAGGAAGGTCTCCTTAAATGAAGACTTGTGTAAGATCTATGCATCGTTTTGGACGCGATAGTGATGGGATTGCTACCTTTGACGCTAATTTCAACTAGAACTAAGTAATAGGACTCATAATCACTTATATTTTGACAATTTGAGAGAACAAATGAAACAATAAGATGGTCTCCCTAAATTAAGATTTCTATGAGATGTACGGATCGTTTTGAAAGTACTAGTGATAGAATTGCTCCTTTATATACTAATCAAACTAGAATGAAGTCATAGGACTCATAATCACCTAATTATTTGACAATTTGAGAGAACCAATAAAACAATAAGAAGGTTTCCCTAAATGAAGACTTGTGTGAGATGTACGCATGGTTTTGAATCCGATAGTCATAGGTTTCTCGTTTTGATGCTAATCAAACTAGAACGAAGTAATACAACTCTTAACCACCTCTTTCTTTGTAAATTTTAAACAACTATTTAAACAATATGAAGGCCTCCCTAAATGAAGACATATGTGAGATTTACGCATCGTTTTGGATGCGATAGTGATGGGGTTGCTCCTTTTGATGCTATATTCAACTAGAACGAAGTAATAGGATTCATAATCACCTATATTTTGCCAATTTGAGAGAACTAATGAAACATTAAGAAGGTCTCCCTAAATGAAGACTTGTTTGAGATGTACGGATCGTTTTGAAGGCACTAGTGATAGGATTGCTACTTTTGATGCTAATCAAACTAGAACGAATTCATAGGACTCGTAATAACTCTTTCTTTGACAATTTGAGAGACCCAATGAAAAAATTAAGAAGGTATCCCTAAATCAATACTTGTGTGAGATGTACGCATCATTTTTAACGCGATAGTCATAGGATTGCTCCTTTTGATGCTAATCAAATTAGAGCGAAGTAATAAGACTCCTAATCATCTCTTTCTTTCACAATTTTAGAGAACCAATGAAACAATAAGAAGGTCAACTTAAATGATGACTTGTGTGAGATGTAAGCATCGTTTTTAACGCGATAGTCAATGTGATTGCTCCTTTTGATGCTAATCAAACTAGAACGTAGTTATAGGACTCCTAATCACTTCTTTCTTTGACAATTTTAGTGCACCAATGAAACAATATGAAGGTCTCCCTAAATTAAGACATGTGTGAGATTTACGCATCGTTTTGGACGCCATAGTGATGGGATTGCTCCTTTTGATGCTAATTTCAATTAGAACAAAGTAATAGGACTCATAATCACCTATATTTTGACAATTTGAGTGAACTAATGAAACATTAAGATGGTCTCCCTAAATGAAGACTTGTGTGAGATGTACCGATCGTTTTGAAGGCACTAGTGACAGGATTGCTCCTTTTGATGCTAATCAAACTAGAACGAATTCATAGGACTCAAAATCATGTCTTTCTTTGACAATTTGAGAGACCCAATGAAATAATAAGAAAGTATCCCTAAATCAAGAATTGTGTGAGATGTACGCATCGTTTTTAACGCGATAGTCATAGGATTGCTCCTTTTGATGCTAATAAAATTAGAACGAAGTAATAATACTCCTAATCACCTCTTTCTTTTATAATTTTAGAGAACCAATGAAACAATAAGAAGGTCTCCTTAAATGAAGAGTTGTGTGAGATGTACGCATCGTTTTTAACGCAATAGTCAATGGGATTGCTCCTTTTGATGCTAATCAAACTAGAACGTAGTTATAGGACTCCTAATCACTTCTTTCTTTGACAATTTTAGTGCACCAATGAAACAATACGAAGGTCTCCCTAAATGAAGACTTGCATGAGATGTGCGCTTGATTTTGAAGCCGATAGTCATGGTTTTCTCCTTTTGACGCTAATCAAACTAGAACGAAGTAATACAACTCTGAATCACCTCTTTCATTGTAAACTTGAAACAACCAACGAAACAATATGTAGGTCTCCCTAAATGAAGACATGTGTGAGATTTACGCATCGTTTTGGACGTGATAGTGATGGGATTGCTCCTTTTGATGCTAATTTCAACTAAAACGAAGTAATAGGACACATAATCACCTATATTTTGACAATTTAAAAGAACTAATGAAACATTAAGAAGGTCTCCCAAAATGAAGACTTGTGTGAGATGTACGGATCGTTTTGAAGGCACTAGTGATAGGATTGCTCCTTTTGATGCTAATCAAACTAGAACGAAGTTAAAGGACTTATAATCTCCTCTTTCTTTGACAATTTGAGAGAACCAATGAAATAATAAGAAGGTCTCCCAAAATCAAGACTTGTGTGAGATGTACGCATCGTTTTTAACGCGATAGTCATGAGATTGCTCTTTTTGATGCTAATCAAACTAGAACGAATTATAGGACTCCTAATCTCCTCTTTCTTTGACAATTTTAGAGCACCAATGAAACAATAAGAAGGTCTCCCTAAATGAAGACTTGTGAGAGATGTACGCATGGTTTTGAACGCGATAGTCATGGGATTCTCGTTTTGACGCTAATCCAACTAGAACGAAGTAATACAACTCTTAATCACCTCTTTCATTGTAAATTTGAAACAACCAATGAAACAATAGGAAGGTCTCCTTAAATGAAGACTTGTGTGGGATCTACGCATCATTTTGGACGCGATAGTGATGGGATTGCTCCCTTTGATGCTAATTTCAACTTGAACGAAGTAATAGGAGTCATAATCACCTATATTTTGACAATTTGAGAGAACTAATAAAACAATAAGATGGTCTCCCTAAATTAAGATTTTTGTGAGATGTACAGATCGTTTTGAACGCACTAGTGTTAGAATTGCTCCTTCATATGCTAATCAAACTAGAACGAAGTCATAGGACTCATAATCACCTAATTATTTGACAATTTGAGAGAACCAATGAAACAATAAGAAGGTTTCCCTAAATGAAGACTAGTGTGAGATGTACGCAAGGTTTTGAACGCGATAGTCATGGGTTTCTCGATTTGACGCTAATCAAACTAGAACGAAGTAATACAACTCTTAATCACCTCTTTCTATGTAAATTTGAAACAACCAATGAAACAATATGAAGGCCTCCCTAAATATAGACATGTGTGAGATTTATGCATTGTTTTGGACGCGATAGTGATGGGATTGCTCCTTTTGCTGCTAATTTCAACTAGAACGAAGTAATACGACTCATAATCACCTATTTTTAACAATTTGAGAGAACTAATGAAACATTAAGAAGGTCTCCCTAAATGAAGACTTGTGTGAGATGTACGGATCGTTTTAAAGGCACTATTAATAGGATTGCACCTTTTGATGCTAATCAAACTAGAACGAATTCATAGGACTCGTAATCACCTCTTTCTTTGACAATTTGAGAGACCCAATGAAATAATAAGAAGGTATTCCTAAATCAAGACTTGTGTGAGATGTACGCATCATTTTTAACGCGATAGTCATGGGATTGCTCCTTTTGATGCTAATAAAATTAGAACGAAGTAATAAGACTCCTAATCACCTCCTTCTTTCACAATTTTAGAGAACCAATGAAACAATAAGAAGGTCTCCTTAAATGAAGACATGTGTGAGATGTGCGCGTCGTTTTTAACGCGATAGTCATGGGATTGCTTCTTTTGATGCTAATCAAACTAGAACGAAGTTATAGGACTCCAAATCACCTCTTTCTTTGACAATTTTAGAGCACCAATGAAACAATAAGAAGGTCTCCCTAAATAAAGATATGTGTGAGATTTACGCATCGTTTGGACGCTATAGTGATGGGTTTGCTCCTTTTGATGCTAATTTCAACTACAACAAAGTAATAGGACTCATAATCACCTATATTTTGATAATTTGAGTGAACTAATGAAACATTAAGAAGGTCTCCCTAAATGAAGACTTGTGTGAGATGTACGGATCGTTTTGAAGGAACTAGTGACAGGATTGCTCCTTTTGATGCTAATCAAACTAGAACGAATTCATAGGACTCATAATCACGTCTTCCTTTGACAATTTGAGAAACCCAATGAAATAATAAGAAGGTATCCCTAAATCAAGACTTGTGTGACATGTACGCATCGTTTTTAACGCGATAGTCATGGGATTGCTCCTTTTGATGCTAATCAAATTAGAACGAAGTAATAAGACTCCGAATCACCTCTTTCTTTCAAAATTTTAGAGAACCAATGAAACAATAAGAAGGTCTCCTTAAATGAAGACTTGTGTGAGATGTACGCATTGTTTTTAACGCGATAGTCATGGGATTGCTCCTTTTGATGCTAATCAAACTAGAACGTAGTTATAGGACTCCTAATCACTTTTTTCTTTGATAATTTTAGTGCACTAATGAAACAATACGAAGGTCTCCCTAAATAAAGACTTGTGTGAGATGTACGCTTGATTTTGAACCCGATAGTCATGGGTTTCTCCTTTTGACGCTAATCAAACTAGAACGAAGTAATACAACTCTGAATCACCTCTTTCTTTGTAAACTTGAAACAACCAATGAATCAATATGAAGGTCTCCCTAAATGAAGACTTGTGTGAGATCCACGCATCGTTTTGGACGCGATAGTGATGGGATTGCTCCTTTAGATGCTAATTTTAACTAAAACGAAGTAATAGGACTCATAATCAACTATATTTTGACAATTTGAGTGAACTAATGAAACATTAAGAAGGTCTCCCTAAATGAAGACTTGTGTGAGATGTACGGATCCTTTTGAATGCACTAGTGATAGGATTGCTCTTTTTGATGCTAATCAAACTAGAACGAATTCATAGGACTCATAATCACCTCTTTCATTGACAATTTGAGAGACCCAATGAAACAATAAGAAGGTATCCCTAAATCAAGACTTGTGTGAGATGTACTCATAGTTTTTAACGCGATAGGCATAGGATTGTTCCTTTTGATGCTAATCAAATTAGAACGAAATAATAAGACTCCTAATCACCTCTTTCTTTCACAATTTTAGAGAACCATTGAAACATTAAGAAGATCTCCTTAAATGAAGACATGTATGAGATGTACTCGTCGTTTTTAACGCGATAGTCTTGGGATTGCTCTTTTTGATGATAATCAAACTAGAACGAAGTTATAGGACTCCTAATCACTTCTTTCTTTGACAATTTTAGTGCATCAATGAAACAATAAGAAGGTCTCCCTAAATGAATACTTGTGTGAGATGTACGCTTGACTCTGAACCCGATAGTCATGGGTTTCTCCTTTTGACGCTAATCAAACTAGCACGAAGTAATCCAACTCTTAATCATCTCTTTCTTTGTAAATTTGAAACAACCAATGAAACAATATGAAAGTCTCCCTAAATGTAGACTTGTGTGAGATCTACTCATCGTTTTGGATGCGATAATGATGGGATTGCTCCGGTTGATGCTAATTTAAAGTAGAACGAAGTAATAGGACTCATAATCATCTGTGTGTTGACAATTTGAGAGACAACCAATGAAACGATAAGAAGGTCTCCCTAAATGTATACTTGTGTGAGATGTACGGATCGTTTTGAAGGCACTACTGATAGGATTGCTCCTTTTGATGCTAATAAAACTAGAACGAAGTCATAGGACTCATAATCACCTCTTTCTTTGACAATTTGAGAGAACCAATGAAACAATAAGAAGGTCTACCAAAATCAAGACTTGTGTGAGATGTACGCATCGTTTTTAACGCGATAGCCATGTGATTCATCCTTTTGATGCTAATCAAAGTAGAACGAAATTATAAGACTCCTAATCACCTCTTTCTTTGACAATTTTAGAGCACCAATGAAACAACAAGAAGGCCTCCCTAAATGAAGACTTGTGTGAGATGTACGCATGGTTTTGAACGCAATAGTCATGGGTTTCTCGTTTTGACGCTAATCAAACTAGAACGAAGTAATACAACTCTTAATCACCTCTTTCTTTGTAAATTTGAAACAACCAATGAAACAATAGGAGGGTCTCCTTAAATGAAGACTTGTGTGAGATCTACACATCGTTTTGGACTCGATAGTGATGGTATTGCCCCTTTGATGCTAATTTCAACTAGAACGAAGTAATAGGACTCATAATCACCGATATTTTGACAATTTGAGAGAACTAATGAAACAGTAAGATGGTCTCCCTAAATTAAAATTTCTGTGAGATGTACGGATCGTTTTGAGAGCACTAGTGATAGAATTTTCCCTTTATATGCTAATCAAACTAGAACGAAGTCATAGAACTCATAATCACCTAATTATTTGACAATTTGAGAGAACCAATGAAACAATAAGAAGGTTTTCCTAAATGAAGACTTGTGTGAGATGTACGCATGGTTTTGAAAGCGATAGTCATGGGTCTCTCGTTTTGACGCTAATCAAACTAGAACAAAGTAATACAACTCTTAATCACCTCTTTCTTTGTAAATTTGAAACAACCAATGAAACAATACGAAGGCCTCCCTAAATGAAGACATGCATGAGATTTACGCATCGTTTTAGACGAGATAGTGATGGGATTGCTCCTTTTAATTCTAATTTCAACTAGAACAAAATAATAGGACTCATAATCACCTATATTTCGATAATTTGAGAGAACTAATGAAAGATTAAGAAGGTCTCCCTAAATGAAGACTTGTGTGAGATGTACGGATCGTTTTGTAGGCATTAGTGATAAGATTGCTCTTTTTGATGCTAATCAAATTAGAACGAATTCATAGGACTCGTAATCACCTCTTTCTTTGACAATTTGAGAGACCCAATGAAACAATAAGAAGGTATCCCTAAATCAGGACTTGTGTGAGATGTACGCATCGTTTTTAACGCGATAGGCATAGGATTGCTCATTTTGATGCTAATCAAATTAGAACGAAATAATGAGACTCCTAATCACCTCCTTCTTTCACAATTTTAGAGAACCAATAAAACATTAAGAAGATCTCCTAAAATGAAGACATGTGTGAGATGTACTCATCGTTTTTAATGCGATAGTCATGGGATTGCTCCTTTTGATGCTAATCAAACTAGAACGAAGTTATAGGACTCCTAATCACTTCTTTCTTTGACAATTTTAATGCACCAATTAAACAATAAGAAGGTCTCCCTAAATGAATACTTGTGTGAGATGTACGCTTGATTTTGAATCCGATAGTCATGGGTTTCTCCTTTTGACGCTAACCAAACTAGAACGAACTAATACAACTCTGAATCACCTCTTACTTTGTAAACTTGAAACAACCAATGAAACAATATGAAGGACTCCCTAAATGAAGACTTGTGAATCTACGCATCGTTTTTAACGAGATAGTCACGGGATTGCTCCTTTTGATGCTAATCAAACTAGAACGTTGTTATAGGACTCCTAATCACTTCTTTCTATGACAATATTAGTGCACCAATGAAACAATACCAAGGTCTCCCTAAATGAAGATTTGTGTGAGATGTACGCTTGATTTTGAACCCGATAGCCATGGGTTTCTCCTTTTGACGCTAATCAAACTAGAACGAAGAAATACAACTCTGAATCACCTCTTTCTTTGTAAACTTGAAACAACCAATGAAACAATAGAAAGGTCTCCTTAAATGAAGACTTGTGCGAGATCTACGCATCGTTTTGGACGTGATAGTGATGGGATTGCTACTTTTGATGCTAATTTCAACTAGAATGAAGTAATAGGACTCATAATCACCTATATTTTTACAATTTGAGAGAACTAATGAAACATTAAGAAGGTCTCCCTAAATGAAGACTTGTGTGAGATGTACAGATCGTTTTGAAGGCACTAGTGATAGGATTGCACTTTTTGCTGCTAATCAGACTAAAACGAATTCATAGGACTCATAATCACCTCTTTCTTTGACAATTTGAGAGACCCAATGAAACAATAAGAAGGTATCTCTAAATCAAGACTTGTGTGAGATGTACGCATCATTTTTAACGCGATAGGCATAGGATTGCTCCTTTTGATGCTAATCAAATTAGAACGAAATAATAAGACTCCTAATCACCTCTTTCTTTCCCAATTTTAGAGAAACAATGAAACATTAAGAAGATCTCCATAAATAAAGACATGTGTGAGATGTACTCATCATTTTTAACGCGATAGTCATGGGATTGCTCCTTTTGATGCTAATCAAACTAGAACGAAGTTATAAGACTCCTAATAACTTCTTTCTTTGACAATTTTAGTGCGCCAATGAAACAATAAGAAAGTCTCCCTAAATGAATTCTTGTGTAAGATGTACGCTTCATTTTGAACCCGATAATCATGGGTTTCTCCTTTTGATGCTAATCAAACTAGAAAAAAGTAATCCAACTCTTAATCACCTTTTTCTTTGTAAATTTAAAAGAACCAATGAAACAATATGAAGGTCTCCCTAAATGTAGACTTGTGTGAGATCTACTCATCGTTTTGAACGCGATAGTGATGGAAATGCTCCGGTTGATGCTAATTTCAACTAGAACGAAGTAATAGGACTCATAATCATTTATGTGTTGACAATTTGAGAGAGAGCCAATGAAACAATAAGAAGGTCTCCCTAAATGTATACTTGTGTGAGATGTACGGATCGTTTTAAAGGCGCTACTGATAGGATTGCTCCTTTTGATGCTAACCAAACTAGAACTAAGTCATAGGACTCATAATCACCTCTTTCTTTGACAATTTGAGAGAACCAATGAATCAATAAGAAGGTCTCCCGAAATCAAGACTTGTGTGAAATGTACGCATCGTTTTTAACGCGATAGTCATGGGATTGCTCCTTTTGATGCTAATCAAACTAGAACGAAATTATAGGACTCATAATCACCTCTTTCTTTGACAATTTTAGAGCACCAATGAAACAATAAGAAGGTCTCCCTAAATGAAGACTTGTGTTAGATGTACGCATGGTTTTGAACGCGATAGTCATGGGTTTCTCATTTTGACGCTAATCAAACTAGAACGAAGTAATACAACTCTTAATCACCTCTTTCTTTGTAAATTTGAAACAACCAATGAAACAATAGGAAGGTCTCCTTAAATGAAGACTTGTGTGAGATCTACGCATTGTTTTGGACGCGATAGTGATGAGATTGCTCCCTTTGATGCTAATTTCAACTAGAACGAAGTAATAGGACTCATAATCACCTATATTTTGACAATTTGAGTGAACTAATGAAACAATAAGATGGTCCCCCTAAATTAAGATTTCTGTGAGATGTACGGATCGTTTTGAAAGTACTAGTGATAAAATTGCTCCTTTATATGCTAATCAAACTAGAATGAAGTCCTAGGACTCATAATCACCTAATTATTTGGCAATTTGAGAGAACCAATGAAACAATAAGAAGGTTTCCACAAATAAAGACTTGTGTGAGATGTACGCATGGTTTTGAATGCGATAGTCATGGGTTTCTATTTTTGACACTAATCAAACTAGAACGAAGTAATACAACTCTTAATCACCTCTTTCTTTGTAAATGTGAAACATCCAAAGAAACAATATGAAGACCTCCATAAATGAAGACATGTGTGGGATTTACACATCATTTTGGACGCGATAGTGATGGGATTGCTCCTTTTGATGCTAATTTCAACTAGAACGAAGTAATAGGACTCATAATCACCTATATTTTGACAATTTGAGAGAACTAATGAAACATTAAGAAGATCTCTGTAAATGATGATTTGTGTGAGATGTACGGATCGTTTTGAAGGCACTAGTGATAGGATTGCTCTTTTTGATGCTAATCAAATCAGAACGAATTCATAGGACTCGTAATCACCTCTTTCTTTGACAATTTGAGAAACCCAACGAAACAATAAGAAGGTATCCCTAAATCAAGACTTGAGTGAGATGTACGCATCTTTTTTAATGCAATAGTCATGGGATTGCTCCTTTTGATGCTAATCAAATTAGATCGAAGTAATAAGGCTCCTAATCACCTCTTTCTTTCTCAATTTTAGAGAACCAATGAAATAATAAGAAGGTCTCCTTAAATGAAGATTTGTGTGAGATGCTAATCAAAATAGAACGTTGTTATAGGACTCCTAATCAATTCTTTCTTTGACAATATTAGTGCACCAATGAAACAATACGAAGGTCTCCCTAAATGAACACTTGTATGCGATGTACACTTGATTTTGAACTCGATAGTCATGGGTTCCTCCTGTTGACGCTAATCAAACTAGAATGAAGTAATACAACTCTGAATCACCTCTTTCTTTGTAAACTTGAAACAACCAATGAAACAATATGAAGGTCTCCCTAAATGAAGACTTGTGTGAGATCTACGCATCGTTTTGAACACGATAGTGATGGGATTGCTCCTTTTGATGATAATTTCAACTAGAACGAAGTAATAGAACTTATAATCACCTATATTTTGATAATTTGAGAGAACTAATGAAATATTAAGAAGGTCTCCCTAAATGAAGACTTGTGTGAGATGTACGGATCGTTTTGAAGGCACTAGTAATAGGATTGCTCTTTTTAATGCTAAACAAACTAGAACGAATTCATAGAACTCATAATCACCTCTTTCTTTGACAATTTGAGAGACCCAATGAAACAATAAGAAGGTATCCCTAAATCAAAACTTGTGTGAGATATACGCATCGTTTTTAACGCGATAGGCATAAGATTGCTCCTTTTGATGCTAATCAAATTAGAACGAAATAATAAGACTCTTAATCACTTCCTTTTTTCATAATTTTAGAGAACCAATGAAACATTAAGAAGATATCCTTAAATAAAGACATGTGTGAGATGTACACATCGTTTTTAATGCGATAGTCATGGGATTGCTCCTTTTGATGCTAATTAAACTAGAACGAAGTTATAGGACTTCTAATCACTTCTTTCTTTGACAATTTTAGTGCGCCAATGAAACAATAAAAAGGTCTCCCTAAATGAATTCTTGTGTGAGATGTACGCTTGATTTTGAACCCGATAGTCATGGGTTTATCCTTTTGATGCTAATCAAACTAGAACAAAGTAATCCAACTCTTAATCACCTCTTTCTTTGTAAATTTGAAACAACCAATGGAACAATATGAAGGTCTCCCTAAATGTAGACTTGTGTGAGATCTACTCATCGTTTTGGACGCGATAGTGATGGGATTGCTCCTGTTGATGCTAATTTTAACTAGAACGAAGTAATAGGACTCATAATCATTTATGTGTTGACAATTTGAGAGAGAACCAATGAAACAAAAAGAAGGTCTCCCTAAATATATACTTGTGTGAGATGTACGGATCGTTTTGAAGGCACTACTGATAGGATTGCTCCTTTTGATGCTAATCAAACTAGAACGAAGTCATAGGACTCATAATCACCTCTTTCTTTGACAATTTGAGAGAACCAATGAAACAATAAGAAGGTCTCCCAAAATCAAGACTTGTGTGAGATGTACGCATCGTTTTTAGCGCGATAGTCATGGGATTGCTCCCTTTGATGCTAATCAAACTAGAACGAAATTATAAGACTCCTAATCACCTCTTTCTTTGACAATTTTAGAGCACCAATGAAACAATAAGAAGGTCTCCCTAAATGAAGACTTGTGTGAGATGTACGCTTTATTTTGAACCCGATAGTTATGGGTTTCTCCTTTTGACGCTAATCAAACTAGAACGAAGTAATACAACTCTGAATCACCTCTTTCTTTGTAAACTTGAAACAACCAATGAAACAATATGAAGGTCTCCCTAAATGAAGACTTGTGCGAGATCTACGCATCGTTTTGGACGCGATAGTGATGGGATTGCTCCTTTTGATACTAATTTTAACTAGAACGAAGTAATAGGACTTATAATCATCTATGTGTTGACAATTTGAGAGAACCAATGAAACAATAAGAATGTCTTCAGAAATCAAGACTTGTGTGAGATGTACGCATCGTTTTTAACGCGATAGTCATGGGATTGCTCCTTTTGATGCTAATCAAACTAGAACGAAATTATAGGACTCCTAATCACCTCTTTCTTTGACAATTTTAGAGCACCAATAGAACAATAAGAAGGTCTCCATAAATGAAGACTTGTGTGAGATGTACGCATGGTTTTGAATGTGATAGTCATGGGTTTCTCGTTTTGACGCTAATCAAACTAGAACGAAGTAATAAAACTCTTAATCACCTCTTTCTTTGTAAATTTGAAACAACCAATGAAGCAATATGAAGGCCTCCCTAAATGAAGACGTGTGAGATTTACGCATCGTTTTGGACGCGATAGTGATGGAATTGCTCCTTTTGATGCTAATTTCAACTAGAACGAAGTAATAGGACTCATAATCACCTATATTTTTACAATTTGAGAGAACTAATGAAACATTAAGAAGGTCTCCCTAAATGAAGACTTGTGTGAGATGTACAGATCGTTTTGAAGGCACTAGTGATAGGATTGCTACTTTTGATGCTAATCAAACTAGAACGAATTCCTAGGACTCGTAATCATCTCTTTCTTTGACAATTTGAGAGACCCAATGAAACAATAAGAAGGTATCCCTAAATCAAGACTTGTGTGAGATGTACGCATCGTTTTTAATGCGATAGTCATGTGATTGCTCCTTTTGATGCTAATCAAATTAGAACGAAGTAATAAGACTCCTAATCACCTTTTTCTTTTAATTTTAGAGAACCAATGAAACAATAAGAAGGTCTCCTTAAATGAAGACTTGTATGAGATGTACGCATCGTTTTAAACGCGATAGTCATGGGATTGCTCCTTTTGATGCTAATCAAACTAGAACGTTGTTATAGGACTCCTAATCACTTCTTTCTTTGACAATATTAATGCACCAACGAAACAATACGAAGGTCTCCCTAAATGAAGACCTTTTTTTCTTTTTTTTTTGCTAATTGAAGCTGAAATCTTAACATTCTTGCCTTGGGCAGGAATGGATCCCAAGACCTCTTGGACTTAAAGCCTTATAAGTAGTTGTTTTACCATTGAGCCAAGAGGGACTTGGTCCTAAATGAAGACTTATGGGAGATGTACGCTTGATTTTGAACCCGATAGTCATGGGTTTCTCCTTTTGACGCTAATCAAACTAGAACAAAGTAATACGACTCTGAATCACCCCTTTCTTTGTAAACTTGAAACAACCATTGAAACAATATGAAGGTCTCCCTAAATGAAGACTTGTGCGAGATCTATGCATCGTTTTGGACACGATAGTGATGGGATTGCTCCTTGTGATGCTAATTTCGACTAGAACGAAGTAATAGGATTCATAATCATCTATGTGTTGACAATTTGAGAGAGAACCAATGAAACAATAAGAAGGTCTCCCTAAATGTATACTTATGTGAGATGTACATATCGTTTTGAAGGCACTACTGTTAGGAATGCTCCTTTTGATGCTAATCAAACTAGAACGAAGTCATAGGACTCATAATCACCTCTTTCTTTGACAATTTGAGAGAACCAATGAAACAATAAGAAGGTCTCCCAAAATCAAGACTTGTGTGAGATGTACGCATCGTTTTTAACGCGATAGTCATGGGATTGCTCTTTTTGATGCTAAACAAACTAGAACGAAATTATAGGACTCCTAATCACCTCTTTCTTTGACAATTTTAGAGCACCAATGAAACAATACGAAGGTCTCCCTAAATGAAGATTTGTGTGAGATGTACGCTTGATTTTGAACCCGATAGTCATGGGTTTCTCCTTTTGACGCTAATCAAACTAGAACGAAGTAATAAAACTCTTAATCACCTCTTTCTTTGTAAATTTGAAATAACCAATGAAACAATATGAAGGCCTCCCTAAATGAAGACATGTGTGAGATTTACGCATCGTTTTGGACGCGATAGTGATGGGATTGCTCCTTTTGATGCTAATTTTAACTAGAACGAAGTAATAGGACTCATAATCACCTATATTTTGACAATTTAAGAGAACTAATGAAACATTAAGAAGGTCTCCCTAAATAAAGACTTGTGTGAGATGTACGGATCGTTTTGAAGGCACTAGTGATAGGATTGCAACTTTTGATGCTAATCAAACTAGGACGAATTCATAGAACTCGTAATCACCTTTCTCTTTGACAATTTGAGAGACCCAATGAAACAATAAGAAGGTATCCCTAAATCAAGACTTGTGTGAGATGTATGCATCGTTTTTAATGCGATAGTCATGGGATTGCTCCTTTTGATGCTAATCAAATTAGAACGATGTAATAAGACTCCTAATCACCTCTTTCTTTCACAATTTTAGAGAACCAATGAAACAATAAGAAGGTATCCCTAAATCAAGACTTGTGTGAGATGTACGAATCGTTTTTAATGCGATAGTCATGGGATTGCTCCTTTTGATACTAATCAAATTAGAACGAAGTAATAAGACTCCTAATCACCTCTTTCTTTCACAATTTTAGGGAACCAATAAAATAATAAGGTCTCCTTAAATGAAAACTTGTGTGAGATGTACGCATCGTTTTTAACGCGATAGTCATGAAATTGCTCCTTTTGATGCTAATCAAACTAGAACGTTGTTATAGGACTCCTAATCACTTCTTTCTTTGACAATATTTGTGACACCCCCAAATCCGAGTACTTCGTTTCCACATGATTTGGTGTTCACTTTCTAATATAACATACATCTACCCAATGAATAATGCAAAATAACCTACAATTTAAATTAAAATAAATTAATCTCCCTTACAACAAGGGTTACAACCTTTTGAAAATAATCCCGGGTTACTCTAACCCTGACATGAATATAATAAGTGCGGAAATAAAAACATAACAGTTAAGTCATAGTACAATCATTCTCAGTTAAATAAAAACAAGTCTTCACTTGCTTTGTTTTTCCTTGCCCTTACTTGTAGACGGAGCATCAGCGTTATCAATCTTAACTGAAATTGTTATTTAATGCAAGAGTGAGCAACCACAGCTCACTGGAGTTTAACAATAATATATACATGAAAGGATATCTTTCAAAGAATCTGAATAATATGATTCGCTTCAACAATAAAGAATTGAATAATAATTCTTTCATCGCAATTACAATTCAAAAATAAAATTTATGTGAGTGTCATAAGACCTTTGAACTCTTGTCCTAGGTTATAAATATTTCTATTTAAACCTTTAACAGTCAATAAGACTATGGACCTTAACTCGTACTTAGGGGGATCAGCCCTTTGTACCATGTATTGTGCACAAACATCTTAACGCTATGCGTAGTAACCTCCCCTAGTACATAGGGTTGTTCAACTCAGCAATTTGAATTCAAGTCCGCACCAAAGAAAGTTTGGTTTGAATAAGCTTATAAGGGTAATTTAGATTTCACGTTCATCAACTAAGATTAGTTGAATCGACTATCAATAATTCGTAAATAACAAAATTATGAACTAACATATGCTTTATAATCAACTTAAAGCATTTAAAATAATAACTGGATCTTACTTGAACAATAAGTTAAGATCATTTCAATTAAATAAACAATTGTCCAATACAGAAATGAAAAGGACATTCTCAACAATGAATATATGAATTCAAGAATTTGTATATAATTAACAAGTTTAGGGTTAGAAGACTTGCCTTAAGCGCAAGCTACTTAACTCAACCACGTACTTAAACACTTCCTATATACATTCAATTATAATAATCTAAATCAGTTAACACATAACTAATTTACATAAGTGGTTAACCTTCATGGTTAACTCACTCTAATTAAATAAATAATAATAATCAATTATCACATAGTTAATTACATCACATCCGTAGTCACATAATTAAATTAATTTTGTATTTAGTTAAATTATAATTAAACAATTATAATTTAAACACTTAATCAAATTATAATTACTTAAATTATAATTACCTTTTAAATTATAAATAATTTATAATTTATAATCAATTAAACTATATCATGCATTTATCATTACACAATTTAATCATGTATTTATCAATTATAATCAATAATTAAACATTCATTATAATTATACAATTTAAAATCCACAATTAAACATGCATTTATTAAATTATAATTACTTAAATTATAATTTAAATTAACATCTAATTGATTAAAATAATTAATTTCTATACATTATAATTTCACAATATTATACTTTAAATTAAACACTTACTCTTAATTATAATTAATTAAATTATAATTAAGTAACTCATTTACAATAAAACAATTATAGTTTATAATTTATATACTATATTAGGTTTTCAAAACTTCCTTTTTCTCAAATATGAATTTATCACAATTATATAACAACATGTTATATCATTTAAATATATATAAATGAATAATTAAACTAAGGCTCAAAAATAATCTGCACAAATAAACTAAACTCACTGCCCAAGCACTGTGCATGGCGCAGCTGCGCAGCCAGCTGCCTTAACACCGGCGCAGCTGCGCAGGGGTTGAATTTGGGATAGGCCAGTGGCACAGTTGCGTTGCTCCTGGCCTTGCTGCCGGCGCAGCTGTGCAGCAACTCGGCCAGACGCAGACTGTGACACCCCCAAATCCGGTATCTTTATTTCCACAGGATTTGGTTTTCACTGTTCCAATATCATACAACTATCTACCCATAAATAATGAAATTCATTTATTAGATAAATAAATCATCATCTTACATCATCTGAAATAATAATACATCATAAATCTCAGGTTAAACTTAACCTTAAATCTCTGTTGCGGAAACGTAAATAAATAAGTTTTAAATCATCACACATAAATCTTGAACTTTAACATTCTTAACATCAACACAAGTCCTCAACACTTGTTAGCTTTTCCTTTGCCCTTGCTACTAGAAGGTACATCACTTCATTCATTATTAGCTGCAATGTTATTATGCAAGAGTGAGCACGAATGCCCGCAAGTATAAAAATATGACAGAATAATAACATGCGAGTGAAAGAATTCTGAATAACAGAAAGCTCAACATTTGAATCAAGAATATTAATCAAGAGTCAAATTACTTCTCAACTTTTGAATCAAGAATATTAATCGAGAGTCAAATTACTTCTGAGGGTCATTAAGACCTTGAACCGAGTCTTAGGTTGTCAAGTATATTAACCTTTCCAACCTTTAACAGTCATAAGACTATAGACTTTACTTCTCGTACTTAGGGAGATCAGCCCTTCGTACTGATACTGTGCACATTATCTTAACGCTTAAAGCATCTTCATTAATCCCCTATATTAGGGTTGTTCATCTCAGTTTGACATCAGAATCCGCACCAAATAAAGTTAGTTTGGATAACTCAATAAATGATATTCAAATTGAATATTAACTTCTCAAGGTATACAATCGAATAAGTATTGTACACTTAAATGATACTTTTAAAAGAATCATGGCATCTCATGTAAAATTCTAAACTTGGATATTCAAGAGTAAGAATTTTCTCAACAATAGTAATTGTGACGCCCCCAAATTCTAAGACCGCCACTTGGTCTCTCGAATTCGGTTCATCACGTGCTCATGGTAATACATCACAATAATAATAACTAAATATTGCACAATCACAGCGGAAATTCTATTCTAGAATAATTTACAATGATTTATTATAATTATTCCCCCAAGTCTCGCAACCTACAGTACTTAATAGATAACATAATAATATCAATAAATGACTTATTACATAATCTAACTTAAGCTTAAACATAATCAAATCCAGTCTTACTACATTATCTTAATACAACATTAAAATATTAAAACATAAAAGAGACAAGCTAGTTGGTAGCCTTGCCCTTGCCCTTATCAATGCCCGAAGGTTCGCCATGCTCTGCCTTAACTGAAATGTTTTAGGAAAAAGCAAGAATGAGCACAAATTGCTCAGCAAGTAATATACAACAAGGGTAAATGATATAATTCTCAATTCTCGAAAGGGTATAGGAAAGTTTGATAGTTCAAGGATAGCAAGAATATCAACAGTTCTCAATAACAGCCACTAAGGACAGAATAATATCAATATGATTCAATAATAAATCAATTCAAGATTTCAAGATAACTGAATACTGAGCAGTCACTAAGGACTATGAACTTCCATAGGATTTGACAGTAATAAACTGAAAATCCAACAAAAAACAGATACAACAGGTGATCAGCCTAAAGTACCCTCGTTATGCATAACAATCAATCATACTCAAGTGCGCGCGTCGGTTCTCCGACAGTTATAGTTTGTTCTTCTCAGTCATATATAAGATCCCGCACCAATCAATTGGTTTTGGGTCGCTTTTCAATAATGTAAGTCTAGCCGAATCAAATGGCATAGACACTTTCACAATATTCAAGAACAACACTAAGTTCAACATGAATAATAGCTTTAATGAAATAAGAGTTCAAGTATGCTAATTCAATTCAAACGATTAAGTAGGAACTAGTTCGCAATATACAAAGATAGAATACTCGTATCCAAAGAGATAAGGTTTAGATACTCGCTTACGATATCCGTTAAATAAAGTAGTGCAAGGGTTTAGGATACTTGCCTTATGCGTAGTTTATTCACGTAAAGCTAGCCAACACTTTCGAATCCTATATATAATGTATTACATGCATAAGATTTTCATTAGTTAACACATCCGTTACAAAACTTATTACTCAATATACATATATGTTACTATCTTAGTCACATGTCATACTTATACTCATATGGTATAAAATCAGATCACGAATCAAGTACATAGTTATAATATAAATGATATTATACCAACTCATCATGTTCAAGTAGCTATGATTCTTTGACCCATGGGCTTCCATTATATAAGTTAAACATTATCTTGTTACTTAATCATCACCTATGCACATATATCAGTAGGGTGTAAACCATTTCTAGCAATGTAGGCGTCATATAAGCTATCTGTCCAAAATCAGATTGTCAAACTGCATGGCTTTCAATTCCAGGCCGGCGCAGCTGCGCCATGACTAAGCCTAGGGACAGCGCAGCTGCGCAGCCCTCTGGCCAAGCCGAGGCTGAGCTGTGCCTTATGGTTTCTGTCCGGTCATGCAAGCCAACAACACCACATAGCATATATTAAAAGATACTTTTATGTTTGTACAACCTTTCCTCGTTTCAATTATATGTGATATAGATTCTAAGTCAATACTTTCAATGACTAAAAGTCATCCAAGGACACGAACTCATAAGGTCTATCATGCTCGCTTTTTAAACACTTAAAATGTTCACATAACTTGTAGTAAACATGTTCATGAGTTTTCATATCACATATATGCAACTATCATTATCATTAGTTTGAAAGCATACTTTATTTACGCAAATTTGGTTTCATTACAAGTAACATAGTAGGCAAACATGAATGATACCTTAGCAAGTCTACAAGTTCTATCAAACATGTTCATAAGTATCGAAGTTCAAATCTCAATGTAACATGCCGACGTTCACGTTCAACACTTATACTTTAATTAATAAAGTTTGCTAATACGTTCTAACACGTTCATGCTACATTATGAAATTTATATATGTAAGTTAATGTGTCCGACATGTATGTAAAGGCCATAGAAACATACCCGAAAATCAGAATATATATATGATCTTTATATGTCAAGGTTTGCCTTTAAAACTTATATTTTCGTTAGAAATGAGCACTAGTTAGGTTCACATGTCCATATTATATCATGGAACCAATATAGATAAGCTAACATGCACTTCATGTATTTCTATGTCATACTATTATGTCTCAAAAGTCAGAATGTATTTATGGTCTATATATGTTAAAGTTTGTTTAGGAAACTTGAGATTTATTTCAACGCTATTAGACATTCCATTAATCTTGTATGACATTATACCAACACACGTGCACTTCATGTTAATATACTCGTGTATAGGTAATACTCATGCTAACATGTTCATTTAAATCAATGCACAAAACTATCACGTTGCAGAAAGCAAGCAGAAAGCAGGGAACTGCTGCAGACTGCTGGCGCAGCTGCGCAGCTTCCCAGTGTAAAACTGGCGCAGCTGCGCCGGCTCCCAGCCAGCGGCAGACAGTTCCAGAACACGGCAGTTTAAAAACCCAAACACAAAAATTCCCAACGAATTCCATTTCTAATTAACCACATTGCTTCCTTATCACATTATAAGGCTATATAACAACTCACTAACATTATTAAACCACCAATTTTGTAAATTCTAACTCAACTCAAGAATTGAACATTTTTACAGAAAAATGAAAACGGAGTTCTTGACAGAAAAATGAGAATTGAAACCAACTACATTCCAATCTTAACATGTATACAAGTCCATACTACACTACACAGGCTTTCTATAATCCATTTATACTTTAATTCCTCATGATCAAGAATTTCAAGAAAAACTCAGAGAACTACAATGGAGTTTTTCTTTGACAGAAAATGAAAATGAAGACAGGGAATGGAATTATACCTTCGAAGCACGAATTAAACTTGCTAATGCTGCTATAGGATTCTCTACTAACATTGATATATAAGGCTCTCACTCAACACTCTAGCAATTTTCAGCAATTGATATGTGAAGAAGAAGAGTTCCTATTTGTAGAGAAATCCTTACACAGGCAATGAGATTATACCACAAATCAAACCAACGTAAATTTGAATTGTATAGAGGTTAATGGAGAGTTGGTGATTAGTTGGTGAAACTCATTATCAATACCACTCCCTTGTTCATTATGATAGCTAGAATGTGCTGAGTTTGAGGATATAGGAGTAGGATAGCTTCATGTGTATTCACGTGAAGAGCAAATGGGACACTTAAAATGAGACAATTGATTTAACTTCTCAGCATTTGCAAATACTACACTTGTATACACACACCATATACTTATGTTATATATTATATGTACTCTTAGGTTATAATTTAAATCACAATGTACTTCACATAATGTAATAAGTGTAATTTACACACATATAATCCATGTACGTTTATCTTACTGATATAATACAATCGGATACTACCACATTACATTATATCATATATTATTAAATTGTATTAATCAACAATTATTTATAATATATCCATGATACATTATTTTACTGTATACACACTCACCTTGTCACATAGGCATTATCATGTATTCCTAACATATAGTTTTAATATAACATAATCACTTATGCTTCATGTAATATATGGTTTCTATGTGTAATATATTCGCATTGCATTATATAACATAGTTTATGTATATACATGCATGGTCACACTTAAGTGTCTCTCTACACTATATAATATAGTTGTATTCCATATACTTTATATATTCAAGTATTGCACATTTGTACATATCAATTAATATAATCTTATTATATTAATCACTCACTTATTTGTTTTATTATTCATAATGTCACATAAATAGACTATTTATCTCGTTGATTAATTAACAATAATATTAATTAATTTATTCCTCATTGATTATTAATTACACCAAATTAATAATCATAGGATTAATTATCACATTAACAAATATAAATCTCAGCACAATTATAAACAAGTGGTTTATTATTATTATATTTCTTGCAATAATAATAATCACATATTATTAATCAACCACAGTTAATATCTCACAACAATCAATTAATATCCTCTAATAACAATTAACAATTAATATAGATTAATTGTTCACTTAAAAATTATTCGTCAATTAATATAATTATTAATATTTCCCATCACTGTGCCACACTAGGCTCTCAACGAGTTTATCACAAACTCTACATTTTTCTCAATTGTCATAAATATTCAATTTAATATAATTGAATTTATCATTCTCATAATAAAAAAAAAAATCCAAATAAATTCTCATTTCCATTAATATATTTATTTAATAATATATGGAAATTCTCGGGTATTACATCCTCCCCCCCTTATAAAAATTCCGTCCCGGAATTGCTACAAGGTTACACAAATAAATGGGGATAATCCCTCATTATCCTACCTTCTAATTCCCACGTTGCCTCCTCGACATCGTGGTTACGCCAAAGTACCTTTACAGACGAAATAACTTTATTTCTCAAAGTTTGTTCTTTCCTATCTAATATCTGGACAGGAATTTCTTCATACGCCAAGTTCTTCTCCACTTGAATGGGCTCGTAAGAAATTATGTGCTTGTAGTCAGCCTTGTACGGTCGCAACACGAAAATGTGAAACACGTTGTGGATGTGCTCCAGTTCGGGTGGCAACGCAATTTTGTATGCCACTTCGCCCACTCGCTTCAGTATCTCGAACGGTCCTATGAATCTTGGACTCAATTTTCCTTTCTTGCCGAAACGGATTTTTCCCTTCCATGGAGATACTTTCAAGAATACAAAACTGCCGACTTTGAAGTCTCGGTCCTGCCGATGCAAATCTGCGTATTTCTTCTGGCGATCTTGAGCTGCTAATAATCTGGCTCTTATCACTGTCACCACGTCTGCGGTTTGTTGAACTAATTCTGGTCCGAGTATTCGTCGTTCTCCGACTTCGTCCCAACATAATGGCGTTCTGCATTTTCTCCCGTAAAGAGCTTCATACGGTGGCATGCCGATGCTCGCATGGTAACTATTATTATACGCAAATTCGACTAAGGGTAGGTGGTCGTCCCAATTTCCCTTAAAATCCATCACGCAAGTCCTAAGCATGTCCTCCAGCGTTTGTATTGTTCGCTCACTTTGTCCGTCTGTTTGAGGATGATAAGCTGTACTCAACCTCAACTGCGTTCCCATTCTTTCTTGCAAGCTCTTCCAAAAATTGGACGTGAAGCGCGGATCTCGATCAGAGACAATTGACACCGGCACTCCATGTCGTGAAATAATTTCTTTTACATATAGGCTTGCTAATTGGTTCAAATTGTAGCGGATCTTGATTGGTAGAAAGTGTGCGGTCTTCGTTAGTCGATCCACGATAACCCAAATAGCATCATAACCTTTCTGTGTAACTGGAAGTCCTACCACGAAGTCCATGGTAATATGCTCCCATTTCCATTCTGGTATTTCTAACGGTTGTAGTAAACCACTTGGCCGCTGATGCTCTGCTTTAACGCGTTGGCAAGTCAAGCATCTACTGACGCACTCCGCGACTTCCCGTTTCAAATTGGGCCACCAAAAATGTTGCCTTAGATCTTGGTACATCTTTGTGCCTCCTGGATGAACGGAATATGTCGTATTATGTGCCTCAAGCAAAATCTCTTCCCTCAACTCGGTTACCGCTGGTACCCACACTCTCCCTTCAAATCTCAAAATACCGTCTTTATCCATTCGAAATTTTTTCTTCCTCATTTTCTGTGATCCTCTTTCGGATTTTCTCACACTCTTCATCCTTTTCTTGAGCTTCCTTTACTCTATCCAACAACGTCGGACAAGCTTCCATTACAATTAACTTCTCACCAGACTTTTCTGGTCCTTTCACTTCTATCTCCAATTTCTCCATTTCTCTTATCAATTCCTCCTGAGTCGTCAAATTAAACAACTTCTCCCTTCCTTTCCTGCTCAGAGCGTCGGCAACCACATTTGCCTTTTCCGGGTGATAAAGAATATCGCAGTCATAGTCTTTGATTAATTCTAACCACCTTCTCTGCCGCATGTTTAACTCCTTCTGTGTGAAGATATATTTCAGACTCTTGTGGTCCGTGTATATCTCACATTTTTCTCCGTATAGATAATGTCTCCATATCTTTAACGCAAAAACTACTGCCGCTAACTCTAAGTCGTGAGTAGGGTATCGTTTTTCGTAATCCTTTAATTGTCGTGATGCATATGCAATGACCTTGCCGTGCTGCATAAGCACACAGCCAAGTCCCTTGTGCGATGCATCACTATACACCACAAAATTTCCCGCATCATCTGGTAATGATAACACAGGTGCTTCGCTCAATCTCCTTTTCAGTTCTTGAAAACTTTCTTCGCATTTGTCGGTCCATACAAATTTCACCGTCTTTCTAGTCAAATTGGTCAACGGGGTTGCTATCTTAGAAAAATCTTGGATAAATCTCCGATAGTACCCAGCTAACCCTAAGAAGCTTCTCACCTCTGTCGGTGTTTTCGGTTGTTCCCAATTACTTACTGCTTCAACCTTCGCAGGGTCTACAGAGATTCCATTCTTATCCACCACGTGGCCTAAGAATTGAACCTTCTCCATCCAAAATTCGCACTTAGAAAATTTTGCATACATCTTCTCCTTCCTTAGTGCCTCCAAAATAATCTTTAGATGTTCGGCGTGTTCTTCCTCTGTCTTTGAGTAGATCAAAATGTCGTCGATAAAAACCACTACAAATTTATCCAAGTATGGCTTGAAAACTCAGTTCATCAAGTCCATAAATGCTGCCGGAGCATTAGTCAATCCGAATGACATTACCAAAAACTCGTAGTGCCCATAACGGGTTCGAAACGCAGTCTTTGGTATGTCCTCATCCCTCACTTTCAGTTGATGATATCCTGTTCGTAGGTCGATCTTCGAGAAACACTTTGCTCCCTTCAGTTGATCAAACAAGTCGTCTATCCTCGGTAGCGGATATCGGTTCTTGATCGTTACTCTGTTCAATTCTCGATAATCGATACAGAGTCTCATCGATCCGTCCTTCTTCTTAACGAATAGCACTGGTGCTCCCCAAGGAGAAACACTCGGTCGAATGTAACCCTTATCCAACAACTCTTGCAATTGTATCATCAATTCCTTCATTTCTACTGGTGCCATACGATATGGAGCTTTTGAAATCGGTGCCGTTCCCGGTGCTAAGTCTATTACGAATTCGATTTCTCTGTCTGGCGGAAGACCAGGCAGATCGTCCGGAAACACGTCTTGAAATTCATTAACTACGTATATATCCTTAATTTCTACTCCCTTTTTCCGAGTATCAACGATGTAAGCTAAATATCCTACACATCCTTTCCTTAACAATTTCTTGGCCTGCATCATCGTAACGCAACACGATTGTTTAAGCGATGAGCTACCATAAAACACTACCTTAGACTTACTCGGAGTCTGAAGGTTCACACATTTGTTCTGACAGTCAATTATCGCCGCATGGTTATACAACCAATCCATTCCTAGTATCACATCAAATTCTCCCAATCTAATAGGAATCAAGTCTACGCTCAGTTCATGTTTACTAATATTTGCGTGACAATTTCGATAAACGTATTCTACAGGGATCACTTCCTTATTAGCAACTTCTATGACCAAAGGATTTTCTAATCGTTCACGGGGTGTACTAAGTCTACTAGCAAATTCTTCAGATACAAAAGAACAGGTGGCACCCGAATCAAATAATACATAAGCATTTATATCATTGATTGGGATTATACCTGACACCACGTCCTTCGCAGCCACTGCGTCTTGGACGGTCATGTTAAAGGTTCTGGCGGTTGGGCGGTTGGATTGTGCCGGTCCACCGATCATCAGCTTGTTGCCTCCTTGCTGATTACTACCCCCCCACTTCCCTTCTTTGGGCAGTCCTTAATTCGGTGCTCCGTCGAGCCACACGCAAAGCATCCTTGTATCTTTTTCGGTTTCAAACAGTTGGGCGAGATGTGCCCTTCCTGTCCGCAGTTGTAGCAAGTGCCACGTCCCTTCCAGCACTCGCCCTGGTGATTCTTCCCACACTTCGGGCATCCTTCAGCCCTCTTCTTGAAACCTCCACGAAAATTCCCTGATTGATTATTATTGTTGTTTTTGTTGTTGTTGTTGTTCTCCCACTTTCTCTTTCCCAAGTTGCTTCCTCCGCTACTGCTTCCTCCCGTACGATTCTCTCCTCCAGTATTCTTTCCTTTCTTTTCTTTGTTATACAGACTTAAGGCCTCACTGCCGCCTTCCGCAATGATTGCCTTCTCCAGTAATGTTGCAAAGGAATCAATTTGAAGAACTGATACCTTATTGAACAGCCATGGCTTCAACCCTTGTTCAAAGCGTCTAGCCTTCCTCTCTTCATCACCAACTTGGTGCTCCGCAAATCGCGCTAGCTCGTTAAACCTAGCCGCGTACTGCGCCACCGTCATCTCACCTTGTTTTAACTCTAGGAATTTCACCTCCATCCTATTCTTCATACTCTTCGGAAAGTAATTCTCGAAGAACAGTGTCTTAAACTTATCCCAAGCTATTATCCCTTCTCCAGCTCTTTGTTGATTAGCCTCCCACCAGTAGTTCGCTTCTCCCCTCATCATGTACGTGGCAAACACCGTCTTCTGATCTTCGCCTACGCTAGCTATAATGAAAGCTTTTTCGATCTCTTTGATCCACGTTTGTGCGACGATTGGGTCGGTAGTTCCCTCGAACTCCGGGGGTCCTACACTCTTAAAGTCTTTAAAGGTTGTTACTGGCACAGTTTGAGGGTTCGGGCGAACGGGTTCATTGTTTCTTCCCCTTAAGGCTTCTCCTAACAAGTCTACCAGTTTCTGGATCGGGTCTACTTGTTCTCTCTCATTGTTAACGGATTCTTCGGGTGCAGTCAATCTTCGTCTGGGCGGCATTATCTGCATCACAATTTTTCACTTTATTATTATTCAAGTATATCACTTAAGTTTTTCTTTTAATACTAAAAGAATAAATTTATAACACGTTTCTAAAATCAACTCCATTTATATTCATATGCCATTTCATTTCATTACATGATTTTCCTAGCATACTGCTATAAATGTTATCACCTATATCCCCTCATATCACAAAAGACGGGGAATATACCAACCTACTACCATACTACCCCCTTAACAAAAAGCTAACTCGGGGTTTACATCATCATCCCACATCTTACACAAAAGATCGGGATTACAACATAGTATATACAATACATGAAGACACAACTAGTACCACCACTAGACTGACTAAGGAAATCTCATCCCATCATCCCGCGCTCCACTGCGCTCTTGTACTCCAACTGTGCTATATACGCAAACAGCTCTCGGCTCAAGGTATGTAGAGTCTGTCCCTGTTCTGCCGGGTAGTGGTACACACCATCAATCACCCTCTCAAAAGCTGAACGGAACACATACCCCATCTTGTTCATCTTTCTCTTCTTGCACCTGACCTCGTCCTCAAGGTCGTCAGCTCTCTCATTGGACGCTTCCCACTTCTCCTCGAAGTGTAACCTATCCATCACTTCCAACTCTAGCTGAGTACGGAGTGCCTCTTTCTCAGTCTTCTCACTCAGTTCCCTCTGCTCAACCTCTTCTAGCTTCTCTGCCAAATCTGCATTCCTAGCCACTGACTTATGAAACAGAGTTCCCATTTGGATCCCTGCCTCCCTACGGTAGGCAATCTCCACCTCTAACTCTTGCATAGCCAGCTTCCTCTGGTGGTCCTCGTCCCTCAGCTTCTGGAACTCAGACTCTCTCTCGTGGGCCTCTGCCTCCAGCTCCTGGACTCTGCAGTCTAACTCTAGAACACGCTCCTCGTACTCGCCTAACATCTGTTCCTCTATAGTAGCCTCATCAGAGTCCTCTACTGGCTCATCCTCCATCGGCTCCTCCTCTGGATCAGTCTCTATCTCAATCTCGATCTCATCCTCATCATCAAACTCGGATGGTGCAACTGCCTGCACTGGCACAGCCTCTAGAGGTGCCTCGTATACTACATGTATATCTCTGGGCTCCTCCTCTGCTACTCTACTAGTTACACCTGTGTCTGTCATCCTACAATCACAAACACAAGGCAAACAAACAGCAACTCCATTAGAATGTTAAATAAAACATAAGTTCATTGTATAGAATGAAGTTACATTTCATAACAGACTAAGTCTCTCAAGGAAAACTCTACATGAGTTTTATCTCCTTCCTAACTTCTAAGTTCACCTAAGCTATAGTCCAAGGACACTCGTTCCTAAGGTTTATAACTACAGCTCTGATACCAACCTGTGACGCCCCCAAATTCTAAGACCGCCACTTGGTCTCTCGAATTCGGTTCATCACGTGCTCATGGTAATACATCACAATAATAATAACTAAATATTGCACAATCACAGCGGAAATTCTATTCTAGAATAATTTACAATGATTTATTATAATTATTCCCCCAAGTCTCGCAACCTACAGTACTTAATAGATAACATAATAATATCAATAAATGACTTATTACATAATCTAACTTAAGCTTAAACATAATCAAATCCAGTCTTACTACATTATCTTAATACAACATTAAAATATTAAAACATAAAAGAGACAAGCTAGTTGGTAGCCTTGCCCTTGCCCTTATCAATGCCCGAAGGTTCGCCATGCTCTGCCTTAACTGAAATGTTTTAGGAAAAAGCAAGAATGAGCACAAATTGCTCAGCAAGTAATATACAACAAGGGTAAATGATATAATTCTCAATTCTCGAAAGGGTATAGGAAAGTTTGATAGTTCAAGGATAGCAAGAATATCAACAGTTCTCAATAACAGCCACTAAGGACAGAATAATATCAATATGATTCAATAATAAATCAATTCAAGATTTCAAGATAACTGAATACTGAGCAGTCACTAAGGACTATGAACTTCCATAGGATTTGACAGTAATAAACTGAAAATCCAACAAAAAACAGATACAACAGGTGATCAGCCTAAAGTACCCTCGTTATGCATAACAATCAATCATACTCAAGTGCGCGCGTCGGTTCTCCGACAGTTATAGTTTGTTCTTCTCAGTCATATATAAGATCCCGCACCAATCAATTGGTTTTGGGTCGCTTTTCAATAATGTAAGTCTAGCCGAATCAAATGGCATAGACACTTTCACAATATTCAAGAACAACACTAAGTTCAACATGAATAATAGCTTTAATGAAATAAGAGTTCAAGTATGCTAATTCAATTCAAACGATTAAGTAGGAACTAGTTCGCAATATACAAAGATAGAATACTCGTATCCAAAGAGATAAGGTTTAGATACTCGCTTACGATATCCGTTAAATAAAGTAGTGCAAGGGTTTAGGATACTTGCCTTATGCGTAGTTTATTCACGTAAAGCTAGCCAACACTTTCGAATCCTATATATAATGTATTACATGCATAAGATTTTCATTAGTTAACACATCCGTTACACAACTTATTACTCAATATACATATATGTTACTATCTTAGTCACATGTCATACTTATACTCATATGGTATAAAATCAGATCACGAATCAAGTACATAGTTATAATATAAATGATATTATACCAACTCATCATGTTCAAGTAGCTATGATTCTTTGACCCATGGGCTTCCATTATATAAGTTAAACATTATCTTGTTACTTAATCATCACCTATGCACATATATCAGTAGGGTGTAAACCATTTCTAGCAATGTAGGCGTCATATAAGCTATCTGTCCAAAATCAGATTGTCAAACTGCATGGCTTTCAATTCCAGGCCGGCGCAGCTGCGCCATGACTAAGCCTAGGGACAGCGCAGCTGCGCAGCCCTCTGGCCAAGCCGAGGCTGAGCTGTGCCTTATGGTTTCTGTCCGGTCATGCAAGCCAACAACACCACATAGCATATATTAAAAGATACTTTTATGTTTGTACAACCTTTCCTCGTTTCAATTATATGTGATATAGATTCTAAGTCAATACTTTCAATGACTAAAAGTCATCCAAGGACACGAACTCATAAGGTCTATCATGCTCGCTTTTTAAACACTTAAAATGTTCACATAACTTGTAGTAAACATGTTCATGAGTTTTCATATCACATATATGCAACTATCATTATCATTAGTTTGAAAGCATACTTTATTTACGCAAATTTGGTTTCATTACAAGTAACATAGTAGGCAAACATGAATGATACCTTAGCAAGTCTACAAGTTCTATCAAACATGTTCATAAGTATCGAAGTTCAAATCTCAATGTAACATGCCGACGTTCACGTTCAACACTTATACTTTAATTAATAAAGTTTGCTAATACGTTCTAACACGTTCATGCTACATTATGAAATTTATATATGTAAGTTAATGTGTCCGACATGTATGTAAAGGCCATAGAAACATACCCGAAAATCAGAATATATATATGATCTTTATATGTCAAGGTTTGCCTTTAAAACTTATATTTTCGTTAGAAATGAGCACTAGTTAGGTTCACATGTCCATATTATATCATGGAACCAATATAGATAAGCTAACATGCACTTCATGTATTTCTATGTCATACTATTATGTCTCAAAAGTCAGAATGTATTTATGGTCTATATATGTTAAAGTTTGTTTAGGAAACTTGAGATTTATTTCAACGCTATTAGACATTCCATTAATCTTGTATGACATTATACCAACACACGTGCACTTCATGTTAATATACTCGTGTATAGGTAATACTCATGCTAACATGTTCATTTAAATCAATGCACAAAACTATCACGTTGCAGAAAGCAAGCAGAAAGCAGGGAACTGCTGCAGACTGCTGGCGCAGCTGCGCAGCTTCCCAGTGTAAAACTGGCGCAGCTGCGCCGGCTCCCAGCCAGCGGCAGACAGTTCCAGAACACGGCAGTTTAAAAACCCAAACACAAAAATTCCCAACGAATTCCATTTCTAATTAACCACATTGCTTCCTTATCACATTATAAGGCTATATAACAACTCACTAACATTATTAAACCACCAATTTTGTAAATTCTAACTCAACTCAAGAATTGAACATTTTTACAGAAAAATGAAAACGGAGTTCTTGACAGAAAAATGAGAATTGAAACCAACTACATTCCAATCTTAACATGTATACAAGTCCATACTACACTACACAGGCTTTCTATAATCCATTTATACTTTAATTCCTCATGATCAAGAATTTCAAGAAAAACTCAGAGAACTACAATGGAGTTTTTCTTTGACAGAAAATGAAAATGAAGACAGGGAATGGAATTATACCTTCGAAGCACGAATTAAACTTGCTAATGCTGCTATAGGATTCTCTACTAACACTGATATATAAGGCTCTCACTCAACACTCTAGCAATTTTCAGCAATTGATATGTGAAGAAGAAGAGTTCCTATTTGTAGAGAAATCCTTACACAGGCAATGAGATTATACCACAAATCAAACCAACGTAAATTTGAATTGTATAGAGGTTAATGGAGAGTTGGTGATTAGTTGGTGAAACTCATTATCAATACCACTCCCTTGTTCATTATGATAGCTAGAATGTGCTGAGTTTGAGGATATAGGAGTAGGATAGCTTCATGTGTATTCACGTGAAGAGCAAATGGGACACTTAAAATGAGACAATTGATTTAACTTCTCAGCATTTGCAAATACTACACTTGTATACACACACCATATACTTATGTTATATATTATATGTACTCTTAGGTTATAATTTAAATCACAATGTACTTCACATAATGTAATAAGTGTAATTTACACACATATAATCCATGTACGTTTATCTTACTGATATAATACAATCGGATACTACCACATTACATTATATCATATATTATTAAATTGTATTAATCAACAATTATTTATAATATATCCATGATACATTATTTTACTGTATACACACTCACCTTGTCACATAGGCATTATCATGTATTCCTAACATATAGTTTTAATATAACATAATCACTTATGCTTCATGTAATATATGGTTTCTATGTGTAATATATTCGCATTGCATTATATAACATAGTTTATGTATATACATGCATGGTCACACTTAAGTGTCTCTCTACACTATATAATATAGTTGTATTCCATATACTTTATATATTCAAGTATTGCACATTTGTACATATCAATTAATATAATCTTATTATATTAATCACTCACTTATTTGTTTTATTATTCATAATGTCACATAAATAGACTATTTATCTCGTTGATTAATTAACAATAATATTAATTAATTTATTCCTCATTGATTATTAATTACACCAAATTAATAATCATAGGATTAATTATCACATTAACAAATATAAATCTCAGCACAATTATAAACAAGTGGTTTATTATTATTATATTTCTTGCAATAATAATAATCACATATTATTAATCAACCACAGTTAATATCTCACAACAATCAATTAATATCCTCTAATAACAATTAACAATTAATATAGATTAATTGTTCACTTAAAAATTATTCGTCAATTAATATAATTATTAATATTTCCCATCACTGTGCCACACTAGGCTCTCAACGAGTTTATCACAAACTCTACATTTTTCTCAATTGTCATAAATATTCAATTTAATATAATTGAATTTATCATTCTCATAATAAAAAAAAAATCCAAATAAATTCTCATTTCCATTAATATATTTATTTAATAATATATGGAAATTCTCGGGTATTACAGTAATTAAGCATAGCAATTGCTTAATTTAAAGAGTTTAGTTTAGGAAACTTGCCCAACAATAATAATAAGTTAGGGATAGAAAACTTGCCTCGTGCGCAAGCTACAGTTATTACTCACTTCTTTAATTACTCTTACCTATCACACATTTACAATATCAATTAATCACAGGTTCGATATGATTATTGATTTACAATTATATTCTTCAAACTCATTATTAGATTATTTTCAAATAATGGTTTACGTTGATTAATTAACTTGTTAATTAATCACATAACTTAAGTTATTAACTTGTATTAATAACTTATTACTTACATCACATGCCTTCATATTTATTAGACTTAAAATAATGTCTTCATATTTATATCACATTATTTAACCTTTACAAATAATAGTTTAAGTCATGTAATTAATTTATTAATTAATCACATAACACAAATTATTAAACTCATATCAATATTTTATCATATTTATACAACATGTGTTCATGTTCATTAGACTCAAAACACATTTCACAAATTTTTAACACTTAGAAATTTTATTTTTATTTTTTTTCAAAATTTCAGACGGGCGCGGCCGCGCGCCGTTTAGCCTTGCACCCGGCGCGGCCACGCGGCTGCGGAATCTCAGAATCTGAAGTTCGCGAACGAACACAGAATTTGGCCATTTTCTCCAATTTTACACCAATATAATGATTTGTAGTGTTACCCATGAAGTATAAACTTCATAGGAACATTATATAACACTTCTAACACATTCTTAATATTTTAACACATAAAATTATACGAATTAAAATCATCAAATTCACTGTTCTTCATAACTTGTAAAGTTTTTTATGAAAAATATATAATCTATCATTACGGATTCGTTATTACACCGAATCCGTTCATTTTAATTCCATTCTCTTTGTTTAAACATATACAATCATATTCATACGTCAATTTTAATACAATTATATGAATCAATTATTAATTTAACCCATATGGGCTATTTACCCATATTCAATACTCTGTAATTTCATAAAACCCATTTATTAACAAAATTACTTGGTGTGATCACTGTGAATCATGAATGGATAGCCTAAATTATATCATGGACATATGTTACTATATATATATCCATGAAATCAATCAATTGTCAACTTTCTCCATTCACAGAGGACTTTTACAAAACACGTACATGAAAACTCTATAAATCCTTAACAACCCAATTAAGGCCAATTAAATCAAATTGATTACTTTAAAACATGTTTATACGTTAGAAAATGATTCCATACCCATATAGATAAAGCCATATCGTAACCCAATTGGGAAACCCAATTTTCACATAACTTAAAAATATACGTATTAAGAAATCTTAATTTTGAAAACTTAAAAGAAGAATTACCCTTTTGTATGAAGATAACACAATCACAGACAATACTTAGGATTTCTCAAATTTCTTTCTCTCAATCTCTTCTCAATTCCTTCTTATTTTTCTCTCTGACTTTTCTCTGAAAAACTTCTAAGTTTCTTCTGATAATAATAACTTAGGCAATACAAGATATACGTATATATAATATTTTCGTTGTATAACAACTACTAACTCCCACAAGGGCCCTGTTTGGCAACCCTCCTAATTCCTTTTTTATTTATTTTAATTAACTAATTTAGTATATAGTTAATTATAACACTTTAATTAATCAATTAATTTTATTTAAATCAATAAAATAAAATAATATAATTCACATTTAAATCACATTGTCACATAATTAATATTTTTATTTATTAATTATGTTAATTCACTAATTCTTTAATTAATTAAAGTAACATGTGCTTATTTAATTAATCCAATTAATCAAATAAACTCAATTAATTAAATACTTTGAACTATTAAATCACTACACATTAATTTAATTAATGTAACACATATAATTAAATTAATCTACCGCAAATTCATGACTTAATTATTTAACTCAATAATTAAATCATTAAAAATATTTATTTATTTCAATAAATATTCAAATATCTTTACAAAATTCTCGTTCGTCACATCTTTCTCCCCTTAAAAGGATTCTATCCTCAGAATCACGGTTCGATTAATAATTTCGTCCCATTATAAATATTCAAACAACTTTGCAAAACTCTCGTTTGTCACACAGACAGCCACGGCTCTTTGCTTTACCGAACAACCCATACAAGCCAACAAACGGAGAATTACAGTAACGTAGCAACTGTAACTCCATACATATGCAATAATACATAACATAACATGTTTCTACAATATAACAACCATCTAAATAATGATAATCACAAGTTTTAAAAATCCAATTTGGCCATTTTCATGAAAACTCATATTTTTCCAAAATAATCCACTTTAAGAAATTTTTTCCATCAATTCCACTTTATATACATACATTATATACGTAATTACATGTAATCATCAAACAATTTCCCAATAAGCATGTTAGCATATTCTAATTCATCAATTTTACTTTATCATCAAAACATATAAATTCCATGTGAACACAGTTTTCAATTAAAACTTATTCCAACAAAATTTTATTTTCTGACAATCCTTCTTATGGAATATAATTCATATATAACCCATTATAAGCACACTATATATATATGTACACCAAATTTATACAACTCTCATGCTAAAATCATACACAGAGAATTCATACTCAAGGATAACATAGAAAACATAAAAATAAAAAGGGAATTAAGACATATCCTTTAACTTATGTTTGAAGAAGAAAATAATGCCAATTGCTTTGATTCTCACGAGTTCTCCCTTTCTTCTTCCTTTTCTTCTTCTCTCTTTCTCTCCTTTGTGTTCCTCCTTTCTTTCTTAATTCTTAGACTAACTTAGCATAAACTAATCTAACGTATAATATAATACGTAGTAATAGATATAGGATTAATTATATATAATATAACTGACAATTATATTAAGTATAATATCAATTACAAATTTCAAAAGCCACAATGCCTTGTTTGGCAAAACAAGGTTATTTTCAAAAACAGATTATTAATGCTAAGGTATTATTGTTTGGTAACAGTTTATTTAAAAACAACTTTTTGATAGTTAGGGCCTTGTTTGGTAGTAATAGGTTTAAAACAAATACAAGGGCCTTGTTTGATTAAAATCATTTATCTTTTATTTTAACAAATCACTAAACACCTATTTTAAATGTCACATTTTAATTAATTAAATATTAATCATCTAATTTAATCAATTAAAATCTAACATCAATAAATCACATAAAATTGCCACATAATTATAATTACTCGCTAATTATAATTCATGTAACACTTCATCACATATCTCATCTAATTCAATTCTCTCAATTAAATTAGAACTATAATATAAAATTAATATACATCAATTAAATTAAATTTTACACATTCATTTAATTAATATGTACACTTAATTAAATCACTTCCATAAATCACATAATTTATTTATTTAACTCAATAAATAAATCACATAAAATATTTATTTAACTCAATAAATATTTAAAATTAAATATAAAAATCTCAATCGTTACAATCTTCCCTCCTTAAAAGGATTCTGTCCCCAGAATCACACATAAAAAAATAAAATTCTCGTCTATTACATTCTTCCCCTTTTAAAAAGATTCTGTCCCCAGAATTAGTATATAAGGGGTTATACAAAACTAATCAAATAAATACGGATAAGATTTCATCATAACATCTTCAAGTTTCCACGTGGCTTCTTCAGCACTGTGGTTCCTCCAGATTACCTTAACAGAAGGTATCACTTTATACCTAAGTACTTGTTCCTTTCTATCAACTATTTGAACAGGCACTTCTTCATATGTTAAGTCTTTATCAAATAGTAAAGGTTCATATTCTATTATATGTTTATAATCGTGTTTGTAAGGTCTTAACACAGAAATATGAAAGACATTATGTATATTCTCGAGCTCTGGAGGTAATGCAATCTCGTAAGCAACCTCGCCCACCTTTCGTAGTACCTCAAAAGGTCCAATAAATTTGGGACTCAGCTTTCCCTTCTTACCAAATCGAATCTTCCCCTTCCAGGGAGATACTTTCAGGAACACAAAACTTCCTGGTAAGAATTCTCGATTTTGTCGATGAAGATCGGCATACTTCTTCTGTCTGTCTTGAGCAGCAACTAATCTCGTTCTGATCAGCTTCACAATTTCGGCGGTTTTTTGTACCAATTCTGGTCCCAACAATTGTCGTTCACCGACTTCATCCCAGCATAAAGGAGTTCTGCATTTTCTACCGTATAATGCTTCGTAAGGCGGCATGCCTATACTCGCATGATGACTATTGTTGTAGGCGAACTCCACCAACGGTAGATGATCCTCCCAGCTTCCTTTGAAGTCCATCACACAAGCTCTCAGCATATCCTCAAGCGTCTGAATCATTCTCTCGCTCTGTCCATCAGTCTGAGGATGATACGCTGTACTCATTCGCAATTGCGTTCCTAGACATTCTTCCAATCGCTTCCAGAAGTTAGACGTGAAACGCGGATCCCTGTCGGACACAATCGACACCGGAACACCGTGTCGAGAAATAATTTCCTTCACGTATAGCTTCGCTAGCTTATCTAGGTTGTACTTAACCCTGATCGGCAGAAAGTGGGCTGACTTCATCAGTCGATCCACTATAACCCATATCGCATCAAATCCCTTCTGAGTTGCTGGAAGACCTACCAAGAAATCCATCGTGATATGCTCCCACTTCCACTCTAGAATTTCTAACCGTTGCAGCAAACCACTTGGTCTCTGGTGTTCTGCTTTAACTTTCTGGCACGTCAAGCATTTCGCAACGCATTCAGCAACGTCCCTCTTCATATTCGACCACCAGAAATGATGCCTACGATCCTGGTATATCTTCGTACTCCCAGGGTGAATAGAATATCTAGAACTATGAGCTTCGCTCAGAATCTCCTCTTTGACCTCAGGTACTGGCGGTACCCAGATTCTACCTTCAAATAGTAATAGACCTTCGTTATCGATCTTGAACTTGAACTCTTCGCCATCGGTTATCCTCCTCCAAATCTTCTTACATTCTTCATCGTGCAGTTGTGCTTCTTTCACTTTGTCTACTAGAGTAGAACCAATAGTTACTTGAAATAACATCTCATCCGATTCCTTCGGAAGCTTCACCTCTAACTCCAATCTAGCCATCTGTTCTATCAACTGAACATGATCAGTTAACACGTTCAGCTTCTCCTGACCTTTCCTGTTCAAAGCGTCGGCAACAACGTTAGTTTACCCGGATGGTAAAGTATCTCGCAATCGTAGTCTTTAATCAGTTCCAACCATCTTCTTTGGCGCATGTTCAAATCCTTCTGGGTAAATATATACTTCAGACTCTTGTGATCTGTGTATATTTCACACTTTTCTCCATATAAGTAGTGCCTCCAAATCTTTAGGGCAAACACTACTGCCGCCAATTCTAGATCATGGGTTGGATACCCCTTCTCATAATCTTTTAGCTGACGTGACGCATAGGCAATGACTTTTCCGCTCTGCATCAACACACAGCCTAATCCTTTATGTGAGGCATCGCTATATACTACAAAATTCCCCGAACTATCCGGTAAAGACAATACAGGCGCACTACTCAACCTCTTCTTCATCTCTTGAAAACTCTCCTCACACTTCTCCGTCCAAACAAACTTAACTATTTTATGAGTCAAATTCATCAACGGAGTTGCGATTCTAGAAAAGTCTTGGATAAATCTATGGTAATAACCTGCCAATCACAAGAAACTCCTCACTTCAGATGGCGTCTTCGGCTGTTCCCAATTCATAATAGCTTCAACCTTCGACAGATCTACCGAAATACCATCCTTGTCGATCACGTGGCCAAGAAATTGGTCACGTTCCAACCAGAATTCACACTTCGAGAATTTAGCGTAAAGCTTCTCTTGTCTCAGTGCTTCTAAGGTTAGTCGTAAGTGTTCAGCATGTTTCTCCTCGGTCTTGGAATAGACCAGGATGTCATATATGAACACTACCACGAACTTGTCCAGAATGGCTTGAACACCCTGTTCATTAGATCCATAAATGCAGCTGGGGCATTCGTGAGACCAAATGACATTACCAAGAACTCGTAATGACCATATCGAGTTCTAAAAGCCATTTTCGGTATATCTTCCTTCCTCACCTTCAACTGATGATACCCGCTTCTCAAATCGATTTTCGAGAAGTACCTCGCACCCTTCAGTTGATCAAACAAGTCATCGATCCTAGGTAAAGGATACCTATTCTTGATCGTAACTTTATTCAACTCCCTATAATCAATGCAAAAACGCATCGATCCATCTTTCTTTTTAACAAACAAAACAGGCGCTCCCCACGGTGAAACGCTGGGTTGGATATACTTCTTGTCTAGTAATTCTTGCAGTTGAACCATCAATTCCTTCATCTCGATAGGAGCCATTCTGTACGGAGCCTTCGAAATCGGAGCAGTTCCCGGCTCTAGATCGATCACGAACTCTATCTCCCTATCTGGCGGAAGTCCTGGCAAATCGCTCGGAAAAAAGCCCACAAACTCTTTAACTACTGATATCTCCTCCACCTTCATGCTTTCCTTACGCGTATCTACTATGTAGGCTAGGTATCCCACACAGCCTTGCATCAGCAGTTTCTTGGCTTGCATAATCGTCAGACAACTCGCTTGTCTAGGCAATTTGCTACCCTAGAACACTAACTTCGACGGAGTCGTAAGGTTTACCTACTTCTTCTGACAGTCGATTACCGCCCCATGGTTGAACAACCAATCCATACCTAGTATGACGTCGAATTCCCCAAGTTTTATAGGAATCAAATCTACTCTAAGCTCCTGACCCTTAATGTCCAGTCTACAGTTCTTATAAACACACCTAACAGGAATAACTTCCCTATTCACAATCTCTATGTTCAAGGGGTAAACTAACTCTTTTACAGGTAAGTCTAGGGTTTTAGCAAAATCATCAGATATGAATGAACAAGTAGCACCCGAATCAAATAATACATATGCATTTATACTATTGACCGGAATAATACCTGACACCACGTCTTTTGATTGCACAGCATCCTGCACCGTCATATTAAATGTCCGTGCAGTGGGTTGAACAACTTGTAATGGTGCAGCAATAGTAACGGTACTATCGCTTCCATTCCCTCCGCTCCCTGTTGACCCTGCCGTCAGCTTCTTCGGGCAGTTGCGAGCCATGTGATCTTTGGATCCACATGTAAAGCAAGCTCCCTTCTTCGGGTTTGGGCAATTAGGCGCGATGTGGCCTTCCTGACCACAGTTGAAGCACTCCCGCTTCCCCTTCATGCACACGCCAGTGTGATTCTTACTGCATATAGCACATGCTTCAAACTTCCTCTTCTGTTGGCTTCCTTGCTGACTCCCAGCAGAGGTGTTGTCATTCCACAGCGCTGCTACCCCCAGTTTTGGTTTCTACATCATTCTTCTTCTTCCTATCTTGGTTGAACTTCGTCACCGCTTCGCTTCCTCCCTCAGTAAGTATGGCTTTCTCCAGCACCGCTGCAAAGGTATTCAGCTGGAACATGGAAACCTTGCTGTAGAGCCAGGGCTTCAGTCCCCGCTCAAACCTTCTCGCTTTCCTAGCGTCAGTACTGACCTGGTATGTAGCGAACCTGGCCAACTCGTTAAACTTGGCGGCATACTCGGACACCGTCATCCCTCCCTGCTTAAGTTCTAGGAACTGGACCTCCATCTGGTCCTGGGAACTCACTAGGAAGTACATTTCGTAGAACATTTCCTTGAAACGTTCCCACGTGATGACTCCCTCTCCCTCTCGGGTCTTGTTAGCCTGTCACCAAAAGCTAGCATCCGACTTCAACATGAAAGCCGCGAACGCTGTCTTCTGGTCTTCACCTACTCGGGCTACGTCGAATACCTTCTCCATTTCCATAACCCATGTCTGAGCCTCAATAGGGTTGGTCGATCCTTTGAATTCAGGCGGTCCTACAGCCTTGAATTCCTTGAACGTTGTACCCTGTACCTGCGGCTGATTCGCAAGAGCTCCGGTCAACAGGTTCACCAACTGCTGAACCGAGTTGGGATTCATCCCATCGTTATTGTTGTTGTTCGTCAAACCCTCGGGGTTTTAACGCGTTGATCTTCTTCTAGGAAGCATTTTCTGTTAAGAAAATATTATTATTAGACCCTTTATTCAACTATTAAGTATTCAAGTTCATACTTAAACGTTTAAATGGCTCAATTCACATAAAACACATAGCACGTCAAATAAACTTCTTTTATTAATTACTCGTAGTTTAAAAAAAACATCAAACAGATAGCATTTCTGCCATTTACATCATCCTTCCTGAACTGAAAAAGTTACAGGATCACATTATTAACTCATCCCCTTCTTATCTCAAATTATGAGATTTACATTACTTATTACAAAAAACAATACATAAACAAAACTCTACTACTGCTACTGCCTAGGCATATTAATACGTCGCACAGCCCTCTGCGTTCCTCTTCCATTACCCGAAACGCCGTTCTTCGGTCCACCATATACCACGGTAAACCTTGGAACTGAGCTGGGTAGTAGAAAATACGGTCCTGAGCTCTCTCTATCGCTGTATGAAAAGCATACTCCGTTTCCCTTAGCTTGGCTCTCTTGGCTTCAGCTTCACCTTCAGCTCGATTGGCTCGTTGATTAGCCCTCAAGCTTGACTCTTTAGCTCTGGCACGCTTCCTCGACTCCTCTTAGATGTCTTGCTTCAACTTTGCCAGTTCAAATCGAGCAGCATCTCTATCAACCTCCATATGTATTAGGTTCCACTGTGCATCTCCTATGTCACTTTCCATTTCTTCGATCGTCTCGTCCCGCTGCTGGATGGTTTCTTCAAGATCTCCTACTCGTCCATGAAGCTCCACATTGCTATCGTAGACTGTCTCGTACATCTCAGCACTAGTAGAGTGAGGTGGGAATTCCTATTTGGGATCCTCTTCCTCCTCTTCCACCTCTTCAGACTCGTCATCTTCTGGAATAGGTGTCAGCTCACGCTCCCGACCAGCTACGGTGATCACTGGAGATGGCTCTCTCCTAACCAGCTGCTCCCAGACAACATGTATGTCACGGGGCTCCTCCTCTCTAGGCACCTGAGGTACATCCTCTCTAACTTGACTAGGTTCTCCAACGTTCGACATCCTGACAAAAGAATTTTAAAGTTCATTATTACGTGATATCGAGTCGTCACTCTTCGAATACTATAATATAAACACATAGCACATAAGGTAGTTTATTATCTTTTACCTATCACATCTATCTTTTCGATCTTACCATAAGGCTACTACCTAAGGTTTTTCCCCACCTAAGGTTTCATAACCTATAGCTTTGATACCAACCTGTGACACCCCCAAATCCGGGTACTTCGTTTCCACATGATTTGGTGTTCACTTTCTAATATAACATACATCTACCCAATGAATAATGCAAAATAACCTACAATTTAAATTAAAATAATTAAATCTCCCTTACAACAAGGGTTACAACCTTTTTAAAATAATCCCGGGTTACTCTAACCCTGACATGAATATAATAAGTGCGGAAATAAAAACATAACAGTCAAGTCTTAGTACAATCATTCTCAGTTAAATAAAAACAAGTCTTCACTTGCTTTGTTTTCCCTTGCCCTTACTTGTAGACGGAGCATCAGCGTTATCAACCTTAACTGAAATTGTTATTTAATGCAAGAGTGAGCAACCACAGCTCACTGGAGTTTAACAATAATATATACATAAAAGGATATCTTTCAAAGAATCTGAATAATATGATTCGCTTCAACAATAAAGAATTGAATAATAATTCTTTCATCGCAATTACAATTCAAAAATAGAATTTATGTGAGTGTCATAAGACCTTTGAACTCTTGTCCTAGGTTATAAATATTTCTATTTAAACCTTTAACAGCCAATAAGATTATGGACCTTAACTCGTACTTAGGGGGATCAGCCCTTTGTACCATGTATTGTGCACAAACATCTTAACGCTATGCGTAGTAACCTCTCCTAGTACATAGGGTTGTTCAACTCAGCAATTTGAATTCAAGTCCGCACCAAAGAAAGTTTGGTTTGAATAAGCTTATAAGGATAATTTAGATTTCACGTTCATCAACTAAGGATTAGTTGAATCGACTATCAATAATTCGCAAATAATAGAATTATGAACTAACATATGCTTTAGAATCAACTTAAAGCATTCAAAATAATAACTGGATCTTACTTGAACAATAAGTTAAGATCATTTCAATTAAATAAACAATTGTCCAATACAGAAATGGAAAGGACATTCTCAACAATGAATATATGAATTCAAGAATTTGTATATAATTAACAAGTTTAGGGTTAGAAGACTTGCCTTAAGCGCAAGCTACTTAACTCAACCACGTACTTAAACACTTCCTATATACATTCAATTATAATAATCTAAATCAGTTAACACATAACTAATTTACATAAGTGGTTAACCTTCATGGTTAACTCACTCTAATTAAATAAATAATAATAATCAACTATCACATAGTTAATTACATCACATCCGTAGTCACATAATTAAATTAATTATGTATTTAGTTAAATTATAATTAAACAATTATAATTTAAACACTTAATCAAATTATAAGTACCTTTTAAATTATAAATAATTTATAATTTATAATCAATTAAACTATATCATGCATTTATCATTACACAATTTAATCATGTATTTATCAATTATAATCAATAATTAAACATTCATTATAATTACACAATTTAAAATCCACAATTAAACATGCATTTATTAAATTATAATTTAAATTAACATCTAATTGATTAAAATAATCAATTTCTATACATTATAATTTCACAATATTATACTTTAAATTAAACACTTACTCTTAATTATAATTAATCAAATTTTAATTAAGTAACTCATTTACAATAAAACAATTATAGTTTATAATTTATATACTATATTAGGTTTTCAAAACTTCCTTTTTCTCAAATATGAATTTATCACAATTATATAACAACATGTTATATCATTTAAATATATGTCCACTATAAATGAACAATTAAACTAAGGCTCAAAAATAATCAGCACAAATAAACTAAACTCACTGCCCAAGCACTGTGCATGGTGCAGCTGCGCAGTCAGCTACCTTAACACCGGCACAGCTGCGCAGGGGTTAAATTTGGGACAGGCCAGTGGCACAGCTGCGCTGCTCCTGGCCTTGCTGCCGGCGCAGCTGCGCAGAAACTCGGCCAGACGCAGACAGCCACGGCTCTCTGCTTTACCGAACAACCCATACAAGCCAACAAACGGAGAATTACAGTAACGTAGCCACTGTAACTCCATACACATGCAATAATACATAACATAACATGTTTCTACAATATAACAACCATCTAAATAATGATAATCACAAGTTTTAAAAATCCAATTTGGCCATTTTCATGAAAACTCATATTTTTCCAAAATAATCCACTTTAAGAAATTTTTTCCATCAATTCCACTTTATATACATACATTATATACGTAATTACATGTAATCATCAAACAATTTTCCAATAAGCATGTTAGCATATTCTAATTCATCAATTTTACTTTATCATCAAAACATATAAATTCCATGTGAACACAGTTTTCAATTAAAACTTATTCCAACAAAATTTTATTTTCTGACAATCCTTCTTATGGAATATAATTCATATATAACCCATTATAAGCACACTATATATATATGTACACCAAATTTATACAACTCTCATGCTAAAATCATACACAGAGAATTCATACTCAAGGATAACATAGAAAACATAAAAATAAAAAGGAAATTAAGACATACCATTTAACTTATGTTTGAAGAAGAAAATAATGCCAATTGCTTTGATTCTCACGAGTTCTCCCTTTCTTCTTCCTCTACTTCTTCTTCTCTCTTTCTCTCCTCTGTGTTCCTCCTTTCTTTCTTAGTTCTTAGACTAACTTAGCATAAACTAATCTAACGTATAATATAATACGTAGTAATAGATATAGGATTAATTATATATAATATAACTGACAATTATATTAAGTATAATGTCAGTTACAAATTTCAAAAGCCACAATGCCTTGTTTGGAAAAACAAGGTTATTTTCAAAAATAGATTATTAATGCTAAGGTATTATTGTTTGGCAACAATTTATTTAAAAACAACTTTTTGATAGTTAGGGCCCTGTTTGGTAGAAATAGGTTTAAAACAAATACAAGGACCTTGTTTGATTAAAATCATTTAAAATTCTTTTTCTTTTATTTTAACAAATCACTAAACACCTATTTTAAATGTCACATTTTAATTAATTAAATATTAATCATCTAATTTAATCAATTAAAATCTAACATCAATAAATCACATAAAATTGCCACATAATTATAATTACTCGCTAATTATAATTCATGTAACACTTCATCACATATCTCATCTAATTCAATTCTCTCAATTAAATTAGAACTATAATATAAAATTAATATACATCAATTAAATTAAATTTTACACATTCATTTAATTAATATGTACACTTAATTAAATCACTTCCATAAATCACATAATTTATTTATTTAACTCAATAAATAATTAAAAATAAAAATAAAAATCTCAATCGTTACAATATTAGTGCACCAATGAAACAATACAAAGGTCTTCCTAAATGAAGACTTTTTTTTTTGCTAAATTTAGATTGTATTAAAATAAAAAGAAGTTACAAAACCTCAAGGGGAACCCCAATCAGAAAGAAGCATAGACATCAGAGGACATGCCTTATGATGTCAAGACAATAAACAGACAACATGGCAAAACGCCCAAAATCAAAACGAAAAGTCCAACAGTCAGCATCAAAACAAGCTACAAAACAGTAGCATCATCAAACAACCAACTGCATCATCAACCAACTGCAACAGACTGCATCACAAAGGGAAGATAGCAACATTCAGCAGCAGCACATTTCAAGAAGCAGCAAAAGCTAGCAACAACATTAGCCAACAATTGCCCCGCATCAACAAAAAGTCCGGCAGCAGCAACAATTGACCCGCAGCAACAACATTTGCCCAGCTGCAGCATTAGCAGACTTAAGAACCAAACCATAACAGGAACAGCACCCTAGCGAAGCATAAACGCCAGCAGACCAGAAACTGCAAGAAACTGCAGCAAACTGGAGAGTAAACAAAACCCGAAAGCCAGCAACCACCATCCAAAAAATGGAGCAGCAGCCAGTTATAGCAGCCGCAGGCAAACCAGCACCTGAGGAGCAAAACGGGCAACAGCTGACTACCGCATCAGGCAGAAAAAAAACATGGGAACACGCTGAAAACCAACAAGCATCACCATGATCAGCAGAAACCCAGCAACCAGCAGCAACCAAAAGCATGCAAAGCTGGCAATTAGTAACAACCAGTAAGCAGGCAAATGACCAAGCAGAAAGCAGCCAAACTGGGAACCAGCAACCACAATTCAACAACAGAAAAAACAACAGTAGCCATAAGCAGCAGCAAACAGACATCAGCACCAATCTGCAGCATAAGGAACAACTGCAACCACAATGAGGCAACTGAGGCTGGCAGGCAGAAATACCAGCAGGCTGCAAGAGCCAAAAATAAACCCAGCAGCTGCCTATGCTCAGCAGCAATTGCAGAAAAGCAGCAAACTTCCCAACCCAGCATACCAAGAGAGATTTGCAGCAGAAATCCACAACCTAACAGACTCATGGGGAACCCCAATCAGAATAAAGCAAAAACATCATAGGACTTGCCCTATGATGTCATGACAAAAGAAGATGGGTTGAGCAGAAGCAACAAGATGGGTTGAGCAGCATGTTCAGCAGCAACCAGACAACAGCAAAAACTTCAGACCCGAAAAGCAGAAACTCGCAGCAACAGACCATACCAAATATAGGACCACCTACATTTGCCACAACGAAGCAAAACCTGCAGCCAAGCCAACCAACATGCAGCCGAAAAGAGAAACCAGCAGGAGTACAGTCAAAATAATCAACCAGAGTAGAAGACAACCAGTCAAAACCGCATAGCTATAGCAGAATTCACCAAACCAGCCGCTAAACAAAACAAACCAACAGCAGCAAAAATCCAAAACCCAGCAGACCTTTTCCAGCCAAACAACAAGAAAAAGCCATCCAGAAACCACCAGCAGGAACCCCACCCAATCCCATGTAGTCCCATGAAACAAACCAGAGTCCCAGTTACAACACAAGAGATTGATAGCATGATCTGGACTTGAGTTTTTGAAACTTGACGTTGGTATGAAGGCCACACTTAAGCAAATGAATAATATCACGAATAATAATCCTTGCAGGGATAAAATTTTTTGAGAAAATCCAAGCATTACGTTCATGCCAAATCCTATAGACCACAACAGCAAAACCAAAATGTAAAAGACTGTAATGAAATTTTGGGCAAGAGCAATTGGTGATAAACCCAGTGATGGAAGGCCAGCTTCTACTGAACCCACGCCAACCACAAAGCCGAATGACAACAACCAAAATTTGAAATGAGAAAGGACATTCAAAGAAAAGGTGATTGAAAGTTTCCCTATCATTGGAACAAAGAACACAAATTGGGTTAATATCAAGCCCAAATTGAATCAGTTTATCAATTGTTCGAAGTCCCTTATGGAAGGCAAGCCAAAGGATAAAAGAGTGACGAGGAGGGACAATTTTATGCCAGACCAATTTATGCCAAGTTGTGCCAACCCGAATTTTCAAAAATTGTTAAAATAAGAATTTAATGAATAAAATTCTTATTATGACGTGTTTTGCGTGTAAGTAAATATATATATATATATATATATATATTCATATATTGGGATGATGAGGTTTAATAGTTAATTTAACTATTGAAGAAATTAAATGAAGTTATTACAGAAAAGAAATTAACTGAATAAGATTAATTAATCTAATTAAGTTGATATTATATTATGAAATAATATAATTTGATTATTATGCCTTGTTGGCACTGTAATTGTTATGAATTAAATTTCATAAATGATGTGAGTAATTCACTTAATGAAATAATGAAGTAATGTGAAAATAATTATTTTAATAAGATAGGAAGGTAATATATTATATGTAAGAGTAATACGGTTATGTAATGGCTTAATATATTATATTTAGCCAAGTGAATGTAAATGGAGTATGAGAATGAGAAGAACCAATATAACTATAAATAAATATTGGTGTTAGATGAATTAAATAAATATTTTAGTTGAAATACTTATGGAATAAGATAAATATTTGATTGAAATTATTATGAAATAATTTATTTAAGTATGATGGTATTAAATAAATTGATTAATATTTAAGTAGTGATTAGATGTATGGCTTAAATAAATTATATTAAGACAATTTATGCGAGAAAAGGAATTAAATAATTATATATTATAATTATATAATTCAAGTGAGTTAATTAAAATAAAGGTAATAAATATTAATTATTTTAATAGAAAGGGTTAATTTAAGTCGAGGGTGATGTATATAATTTCGTAATGTATGGAGTAATAGTTATACATATTATAATTGTATAATTATTCAATGTAGTTAGCTAAATAATTTAACAACATAGTTAAAGTGTGACATTTAGAGAAAAGAAGATATACCATATGATAAGGAGAATTACTAAAATAAATTAAAAGTATGTTTGAAGGGGCTAGCCAAGCATGGCCTTGTGGCTTTTGGATTTCTATAACCCCTAATTTAATTGTATATTAAGTAATATAATAAGTATTAGTAATATACGTATTATATTATCAGTTATATGAGTTTACGAGTTTTGTTTCTAAGCCTAAACTAAAAGAAGAAAAGAGAAAGGGAGAAACAGAGGAGAGAATGAGAGAGAATAGAAGTTCTCTGTGAAATTGGAGAAGAAGAGATGCTAGAAATATTAAAAGAAACAAAGTTTTTCAATTCATCTAGACAGGGTTTAGAAGAATCAAAAGGTATTAATCTATTTTTTTCATTCTCATGAGTTTTCGTTGAGAAATTGGATTTCTATGTTTAATTTATTAAGAAATTAGTTATATATGTTAATGGTTATGTTTAATCCGTTCTATATCATCTAAAAGTTGTTTTATAGTGATCAAGTTTGTAAGAATGTGTCGAAAGATGAAGTTGAGAGTTTTAGTTGAAAAATATATATTTTTGTTTACTTAGAGACTAAAATTGATGATAAATTCTTGATGGAAATCTGAAATTGATGATGTATTATGATAATACTCGAAAAAATGAAAACAACCCAAGTTGAACGAGTCAAAACGGATGTAAAACGAATTCGTAGTGATTGAATTCGCTAAATATGTGTAAAACATGAAAATTAGCATGAACACTGAATTGTAGCCCTTAAAAGGAATTGTTAATGTTTTTGAAGTTTTATAATTATCATATAGATGAGTAGTTCAGTGTTTCACTAATCCATAGAGTCGAAAACGGACTCAATCGGATGTGTATAGCTTGATTTATGATGATTGGAAGGAGGAAAGGGTTATAAAATTTGCCAGAATCACAAACTAGAAATAAATTTTGAGTAGCACGCTGCTAGGGGCGCAGCTGTGCTGCCCCCAAGGCTATTTGGGGCGCAGCTGCGCCGGGAGGAAAGTCAGTCCGGGACTATTTTGACCTCCTGTGGTAAAACAGGCATAACGTTTTCATACGAACTCGGATTGAGGTGATTCAAGATGATCCGGAACGAGAACGAGAACGAGTAGACCTACAATTTTTGTTCTTTATGTTTTTCAATTTGAGGTCGTTAGATAGGGTCAAAATGGTCACTTGTGGGACTGATGTGTTTTTGGAGGCAATCGGGGGGCGTCTGGCATGCACGTATGCACATGTATTGCTCCCGACCATGTAAAATGATGTTCTAACTTCCATAACATGACTATTAGGTATTATAATGATACTTAGCATTAACCCTTGAGTATTAGACAATTCGGTTTGGCGTGCTAAGCGTGCACAAATGCGTGTCGTTTTGGCGTTCAAATAGGCAAGTTTGGCGTACAGACGTGCAAGCATCTCAACGCCGTAACGAGTGTGTATGACCTTGTTTAATATTATGTTTTTATAAGAGTGAAACATTATGGAGTAATTGTGACATCCCAAATTTTTAAGAATTTATAAATGAGAATTTAATAAATAAAATTCTTATTTTTAGATGTTTCGAGTATGAGTATGTGTATATGTGAGAAATATTGTGAAATATGTGATTTGGTGTGAAGAGAATTTAAATATTAATTTAATATTTATTGAAGTAAATTAATATTTTAATTGAATTATTATTGAGATTATGTGATTATTATGGAATAATGTAATTAAGCGTATTATATTAATTAAATGAAGTGAATAAATATTTTATTGAATTTATTTGTTGAGTTAAATAAATTAAGTATTAGATGATGTGGATTGATTTAATTAAGTGCCATATATTTAATTAAATTGATATATTAGCAATAGTATAGAATAATTCTAATTTAATTAAGAATAATTAAATTAGATTTAATGTTATGTGCTACGTGTTAATAATAATTTGTTACATGTATTATGTTTAATAAAGAAATTATAATTGTGTAACAATTTAGTATTGTGTGTTTTTATTATTAAATGAGTGTTAGTTTTATTTAATTAGAATATAGTAATTTAATTAAATAAGTGTAGTAATTAAACTATGGAGTAAAAGATTTATTAAAATAATGGAAAAGGATTTTAAATGGTTTTACCAAACAAGGCCCTTGTACTTGATTAACCCTATTTCTCCAAACAAGACATTAGCTAAAAAGTGATTTTTAAAATAGCTTTGTTTTACCAAACATGGCCTTAAGCTCAAAAAGTTAGTTTTTAAAAATAATGTGGTTTTGCCAAACATGGCCTTGGGCTTTTCAAATTTTGTAACCTATGTAATAAGTGGTAGTTAGTATAGCAATTAGTATATTATTTATTAGCTATATTAATAATATAAGTTACATATATATTATATATGTATATGTATATTGTATATTGTATAATATATGCTAAGTTAAAAGATACATTAGTTTTTAAAAGCCTAAGTCAAAACAAAGAAAGAAAAAGAAGAAGAGAGTTAGAGAGAATTGTTAGAGAAGAAGGAGAGAGAAGAGGAAGAAAAGCTTGAGAATGCAAGAGAGGATCATCATCTTCATCATCGCTTTAATTAAAACTAGTAAGGTTATACCCTAACCCTTGTACTCAATTCATATGTTTTGTATTTAGTCTTTATCAAATTATGTTTTCATAATCATGAATTTATATGTATCTATGATGTTCATATGTTTTCATAGGTAATTGTATGCCATGAAAGGGTTTTCAAAATCAATTGTTGTAAAAACAAGTTTTAAACTATGTTTTTCTATGTTTTCATGGTTTTAGAGTTCTCTTGTAAAGTCTTGGTGTGAAAGCTCTTGATTTTGATATATGTATGGGATGTGTACATATATATATATATATATATATGTGTGTATATATTTGTTACATATGATTTTTATAGTTGTATAAGTGTTTTAATTCACAAAGATAGGATGAACATGGAGAAATTATGTTCATAGTGTTTTATTATGAAGTTATCTTGAAAATAGTCCTTAAATTATCAAAGGAATTGATGAAAGCATGAAGTTATATGTAATATGTGATATAACATGATTATATATGAGTTATATGGTTGTTTTAACAATTTAAATCATGAAATTTTGATAAACAAGAAGAACGGGGTTCATAGTGATTTTATGTGAACTAATTTCTGAAAAATAGCTTTTGAAACTATCAAAAGTGATGTTGATTATACGTTTTTGTTAAAATTGATTAAGTATTATGTTAGTATGTTAAGAATAGAAGTGATTACAATCGGAATCACTTGAATTGGATGAAAAATGAATTCGTAGTAGCAATTTTCGTCAAGAACGCTTAAAATTGTGTTTTTCTTCGAATTCCATGAAATCTTGGTTGTGATTATGTGTTTATATGAAATTTTTATGTTATGAGCATGTTAATAAGCTTAAAATAATGTTTGTCACATGTTTCATGTTTGTCATGTTGGGAAAATTCGAATTCGGTGTGACGGAATAAGCCAAATTGGCTTATTTCTGCACCAGTTCGCGAACCAGCCCCTCCACCAGCCTTTGGACCAGCCCCGGCGGGTGTTTTTGCCCTGTGGGACCCACCCCAGCGGGTACCCTTGCTGCCCGGGATAGTTTAGTTGTTGTAATGCAAAACTATTTTGACATCCGTTAGTAAAACGACCATAACTTTTTCATACGAACTCCGATTGAGGTGATTAAAGATGATTCGGAACGAGCACGAGTAGACCTACAATTGTTGTTCTTTAACTGTTTTGATTTGAGGTCGTTAGAAAGGGTCAAAATGGTCATCTTTGTGACTGATGCGTATTCGGAGGCAATCGGAGGGCGTCGGTCATGCACATACGCATGTATAGTGCTGTCGATGATATTAGATGTTGTTCTAAGTTATAAAACATGAATGTTAGTAAATATAATAATGTTTAACTTGAAATGTAATTTGATTGACGTAAGATGTAATTATAATTGATTAATTATGTGAAATGTAATATGATTATGTGAGGTGATTAAATTACGTGGTGATTAATTATTAACTTATTAGTTATTGAGGTATAAATTAATCTTAATTGGTTAACTAACGATGAAGATTAGCTATGTAATAATTATACATATGTTTTGACAGCGAGTGTCAAACGAGAGAATGGAAGAGAATTATGAAGTGTAAATTAGAATTTTCTTAGACGTTTGATAAGCGTTGCTAAGTGACTAATAATTGATGCGTATGGTGATACGTTATGTAGGATCATGAAGAAGATTATATTAAGAAATTTTTCGGTAATTGGTAATCCACGAGCCAGGCAAGTCTTTCGGTTCCTACTTGTCTACGTGAATTTGATGAACTGTTTTAAATTATATGATATGTTATATATGTTGTAAGCGAGCATGATACGTTATACATGTTGTAATCATGAAATGTCATAGTCAATTTATGACTACACTGTTTTGGTTAAATAATGTTGATTGAGTAAGGAACTCAATCTTTATATTTGTTATGTGAATTAAAGCATGTATGTCATGTTAATTTAATTATTATGATATTTATGTTGAGCATGTTTATTATGTGATACGTGATGCATGAAAACTGTTAGAACTTGCTGAGCTGTCGAGCTCACTCTTGCAAATAACCATTTTTGCAGGTCAAGGATGCAAGGTAAAGATACGTGTTAAGTGATTTATAAATATCAATGTTCAAGAATATTAGTTATGTTCAATTTTAAATTATAGTTAATGTTTTGAATGAAATATGTCACTGAGTTATAAATAGAGTTATCCAATGTAGATGGATATTGTTTTATTATGAAAGACTTTGTATAGTCATTTTGTTTTAACGATTCATGATATAAATTTTAATCGAAGAGATGTAATGTAAAGGTTGCGATTCAGGGCAATATAGAAAGAAAGTTTATAAAAGTTTTAAATATTTCGCATTTTTAGTGATTTTTAATATCGAATAATGATGTAATGAGAGACTAAAGTTGTATTGTTAACGATCGAGAAGGAGAATATTATTGTATGAATTTTGGGGTCGTTACAGTAATGTAACCCAATATAGAAGCATGCAAAACATATGCAAAAGAGGCGAGTTAGGCGTGTGACGTATAAACGTCGAAACGTCGTGTAACGTAGTAATACACTTAAATAGTGTCTCGATTATAATGAAACGAATATTATTATTTATGAAATGTGGTTAATATAAAACCAATAGGTAGTCCTAGCAGGACTTAAACACTTGAATGAATTACAATCAAATAGAACATTGTGTATAGATAATAGGAAGGTTTATGAGATGTAGAGTAAAGTTTACATTACAACTAATATGCTTTGCTATGTGACTAATAGTTGATGTGCATGATTATATAATTGTGTAGGGCACGTGAAGTGCAGATATCTGTAAGCTGTTAAACTGTTATTGGTAAACAACGATCAAGGCAAGTCTTTCAGTTCTTATTTTCTACGTGAACTTGATGATGAACTGTTTTTAAATTATTTTGCAAAGAGCATGATATGTTGTATATATTTTGTAAGCATGAAATGTTAAAATCAATTTATGACTACATTGATTGATTAAAGAATGTTGATTGAGTAAGGAACTCAATCTTTATATTTGTTATGTGAAGTAAAGCATGTATGCCATGTTACTTTAATTATTATGAGATGTATGTTGAGCATGTATTTATGTGCTATGTGATGCATGAAAGCTGTTAGATCTTGCTGAGCTGTCGAGCTCATTCTTGCAAATAATCACTTTTGCAGGTTAAGGATTCAAGGTAACGCTATGTGCTACTTGAAAGAAATGAATCAGAGGTAATGCATGAAGATTTATATACTTTGGCTGAATTTTTATTATTTTGGACCCTGTTTAAGGTTTCAGATAATGTATTTGATAATGTATGATGGTTAACAGATGTTGAGTTATAAAGTTTAAATTTTACCTGATGTATAAGGGTTATTGAACGTGGTTGTAAGTTTTAGTTTATAATAACTCTGACGAAGCGATTCATGAAATAAGGTTGAATCAAAGTTATGTAATGATAAAGGTTGAGATTTAGGGATAATAAAGAAGGAATAATATAAAAGTTTTAAATATTCTGTATTTTTAGTGATTGTATCATTGATTAATGATGTAAAGTCTGAATAAGGATGTATTGTTAACGACCGATGTCGAGAGTTGTATTGTATGAATTTTGGAGTCGTTACAGTTGGTATCAGAGCTGATAGGTTATACACCTTAGGTAAGAGTACCTTAGGCTATGAGCTTAGAGAATGAGAAGTTAAGTTACGTATAACGAAAAGGTGATTCCTTTCACATACGTAGAAGTATAGGATGAGTTAAATCCTATAAATGTTATAAGAAGAAGGTGAGAATAACGAGGAATAAACCTCGAATAAAATGTTGAACTTTATGAACGAAGTTAGAAATTCTTAAAAGAATAGTTAATAAATAAACAAGAAGATTCAAAGAAGAATCTTTAAGAGATATGAAGATGAGAATCAGGAGTTACCTAACTCCAATAATAAAGATGCCGAATAACGATGAATAGATAAAGTCTATAATATTGAAAGCGTAAAGGAAATCATGCTATGACATGATGATAGGTAAAGATAAGAAGTTTTTAAAATAAAATGATAATGAGATAAGAAAGAATCATAAGGGAGATGATTATAGTATAAGGTCACGACGCGATCTTTTAAAGATGAAAGACAGATGGTCAGTAATGATTGAATAGTTATAGTTTGATGCTATAACGAGAATGTACTATGATATAGTACGAGGTTAACTCACGAGGAGTTATAAATGATGAGATGCGAAAAATTCGTATCGAGTAAAGAGCAAGTTATGAGCAGGATAGAGTTAGGTGGGATTTCAATTGAAGAATCATGTGATGGCTGAGTTATACAAACCTTTGTATGGGTGAGGGTTTTGTGCTTGCACTTAGTTTATCACATTGATAATAATTGGAATGTTGGTGTCGCGCTATCAATGTATATGTGGTGAAAAGGTGATTCTTTTCTCATGTGTATATTTGATAGTTAGAGACTATTAAGATTAGTAAGATGCTATTAGGATTAAGTGCGAGTTCTTAAAACTCATGCTTATGGTAAGTTCATGACTCATAATCATATGGTATGTTTGGAACTCCTCAGCGAATGGACGCCTATGGTCTGACTAGGAAGTTCTTAAACTCATATTATTGTGGAAAGTTCCTGACTTCCAAAGTGTGAAAAGTTTGATGAACTATACTGGGAATAGAAAGGTTATGGTGTAGGAAGCATTGATGTTGTTTAAGGTTGATAGAATGATTAAGTAATGATGGAGTAAAGATTTAATTGATGGAGAAAGTTTTATATTCTAAATCTCCTAGCTTTGCTAGATTTTCAAAATTTATTGACTTCGTGCTGATGTTGTACTTCTATTTTCTTGAAAAACATTGGATCAAATGATGGAACCAATGAATTTTTTTTTAAATAGTGCTATTATTCGCATGTCTATGCTAATTGCTTCAGCTAGACAAAAATAATTTCAAATTTTTAAAATGTATTTTATGTGTTCTATGCATCATTTGATATGATGTAGAGATAATAATCGAGGAAGTTATCAATGCAGTTAAACCTAGTGTTGGATGTGATCGTATGATCGTCAGCCCGCTATGGTATGATGTAGTATGACAACGTCATGTAATGACGAAATCCTCAACGTACCATTATTACGGTACGGTATCAGGATATTATGAAAAGATTTACTTACTATTTTTAGTTTCCTTAAACTATAAAAAAAAGAGATTTATCTACTTTTGTTTCCTTAGACTACAAAAAAACATTTTTTTAAAAATAAATAAATAATTATTTATTTTGTTGGTTAAAAATATATGTATATATATATATATATATATATTTCGATTGAAGTCCGAATCGTTGCTAGAGGTCTATGCTACTTGATTCAGCTAGACAAATATTGAAAGATATTTATAAAATTCGAGCGTTCTTGGTCAAACTATGTCAAACCAAATTGTTTTGGTGCGGATTCAGATGTTAAGAAGCTGAGGTGAACAACCCTATAAAAGGGGTACATGTTATCGGAGACAATAGTTCCGAAAGTAAAGCATATAGTCGTTATGATGTTAAGATGTAATACGTTGTGCACAACGTAGGGGTACGATAGGCTGATCACCTAGAGTACTTGCAGAGAGTGTTTTCAGTCTGTGTGATTGCTAAATATTCTGTTAAAGATGATTTACAGTGGTGATGCATTATTAGACCTGGAGAAGAGTTCAAGGTCTTATGACCCCTCAGCGTGAATTAAAATCTTTTAAATTCCTGTTATTCATATTGCTTCTCAATTATTGAGCAATTGTGGATTATTTTTATTATTCTGAAGGTGAAGGTGGCAAGAATGATATTTTTTTAGAAAGAAGTAGTTGTAGAACGCTTTAATCCAGTGAATAAAGATTAACGTAGAATCTATTTCGATAGATTGAACGAATGAAGATTAATGAAAATTTCGAGGACGAAATTCTTAGAAAAATGGGTGAATGTGATAACCCGAACACTTATAAGATAGTGAATTATGAAGTATATGAATTTGATGAGTAAGGTATATGGTAATAATCCTTGGAAAGAAAGTAAACGGATTAAAGAATATATAATACTCAAAATATAATTGAGTTCAAGTGAAAGGTATGAAATAAAACCTAGAATTTGTTGAAGAAATGAATGTAGTAGGAAATATAAAACCTATACTAAGGTAATGTGTTGAAGTTATTCAACGATAAATATTTTTAAAGAGATTTGATGGAAACTTGAGTAAGGTAGGGTTTCGGTGATTCCGAGGACGGAATCCTTATAAGGAGGGAAGGATGTGACAACCCGGATTTTCAAAAATTGTTAAAATAAGAATTTAATGAATGAAATTCTAATTATGACGTGTTTTGCATGTAAGTAAATATATATATATATATATATATATTCATATATTGGGATGATGAGGTTTAATAGTTAATTTAACTATTGAAGAAATTAAATGAAGTTATTACAGAAAGGAAATTAACTGAATAAGATTAGTTAATCTAATTAAGTTGATATTATATTATGAAATAATATAAGTTGATTATTATGCCTTGTTGGCACTATAATTGTTATGAATTAAATTTCATAAATGATGTGAGTAATTCACTTAATGAAATAATGAAGTAATGTGAAAATAATTATTTTAATAAGATAGGAAGGTAATATATTATATGTAAGAGTAATACGGTTATGTAATGGCTTAATATATTATATTTAGCCAAGTGAATGTAAATGGAGTATGAGAATGAGAAGAACCAATATAACTATAAATAAATATTGGTGTTAGATGAATTAAATAAATATTTTAGTTGGAATACTTATGGAATAAGATAAATATTTGATGAAAATTATTATGAAATAAGTTATTTAAGTATGATGGTATTAAATAAATTGATTAATATTTAAGTAGTGATTAGATGTATAGATTAAATAAATTGTATTGAGACAATTTATGCGAGAAAAAGAATTAAATAATTATATATTATAATTATATAATTCATGTGAGTTAATTAAAATAAAGGTAATAAATATTAATTATTTTAATGGAAAGGGTTATTTTAAGTCGAGGGTTATGTATATAATTTCGTAATGTATGGAGTAACAGTTATACATATTATAATTGTATAATTATTCAATGAAGTTAGCTAAATAATTTAACAACATAGTTAAAGTGTGTCATTTAGAGAAAAGAAGATATACCATATGATAAGGAGAATTATTAAAATAAATTAAAAGGATGTTTGAAGAGGCTAGCCAAACATGGCTTTGTGGCTTTTGGATTTCTATAACCCCTAATTTAATTGTATATTAAGTAATATAATAAGTATTAGTAATATACGTATTATATTATCAGTTATATGAGTTTACGAGTTTTGTTTCTAAGCCTAAACTAAAAGAAGAAAAGAGAAAGGGAGACACAGAGGAGAGAATGAGAGAGAATAGAAGTTCTCTGTGAAATTGGAGAAGAAGAGATGCTAGAAAAATCAAAAGAAACAAGGTTTTTCAATTCATCTAGACAGGGTTTAGAAGAATCAAAAGGTATTAATCTATTTTTTTCATTCTCTTGAGTTTTCGCTGAGAAATTGGATTTCTATGTTTAATTTGTTAAGAAATTAGTTATATATGTTAATGGTTATGTTTAATCCGTTCTATATCATCTAAAAGTTGTTTTATAGTGATCAAGTTTGTAAGAATGTGTTGAAAGATGAAGTTGAGAGTTTTAGTTGAAAAATATATATTTTTGTCTACTTAGAGACTAAAATTGATGATAAATTCTTGATGGAAATCTAAAATTGATGATGTATTATGATAATACTTGAAAAAACGAAAACAACCCAAGTTGAACGAGTCAAAACGGATGTAAAACGAATTCGTAGTGATTGAATTCGCTAAATATATGTAAAACATGAAAAATTAGCATGAACACTGAATTGTAGCCCTTAAAAGGAATTTTTAATGTTTTTGAAGTTTTATAATTATCATATAGATGAGTAGTTCAGTGTTTCACGAATCCATAGAGTCGAAAACGGACTCAATCGGATGTGTATAGCTTGATTTATGATGATTGGAAGGAGGAAAGGGTTATAAAATTTGCCAGAATCACAAACTGGAAATAAATTTTTCTTAGCACGCTGCTAGGGGCGCAGCTGCGCTGCCCCCAAGGCTATTTGGGGCGCAGCTGCGCCGGGAGGAAAGTCAGTCTGGGACTGTTTTGACCTCCTGTGGTAAAACAGCCATAACGTTTTCATACGAACTCGGATTGAGGTGATTCAAGATGATCCGGAACGAGCACGAGTAGACCTACAACTTTTGTTCTTTAAGTTGTTCAATTTTAGGTCGTTAACTAGGGTCAAAATGGTCATTTTTGGGACTAATGTGTTTTTAGAGGCAATCGGGGGGCGTCGAGCATGCACGTATGCACATGTATTGCTCCCCACCATGTAAAATAATGTTCTAACTTCCATAACATGACTATTAGGTATTATAATGATACTTAGCATTAACACTTGAGTATTAGACAATTCGGTTGGGCCTGCTAAGCGTGCACAAATGGGTGTCGTTTGGGCGTTCGAATAGGCAAGTTTGGCGTACGGACGTGCAAGCATCTCAACGCCGTAACGAGTGTGTATGACCTTATTTAATATTATGTTTTTATAAGAGTGAAACATTATGGAGTAATGTAACCCAATATAGAAGCATGCAAAACATATGCAAAAGAGGCGAGTTAGGCGTGTGACGTATAAACGTCGAAACGTCATGTAACGTAGTAATACACTTAAATAGTGTCTCGATTATAATGAAACGAACATTATTATTTATGAAATGTGGTTAATATAAAACCAATAGATAGTCCTAGCAGGACTTAAACACTTAAATGAATTACAATCAAATTGAACATTGTGTATAGATAATAAGAAGGTTTATGAGATGTAGAGTAAAGTTTACATTATAACTAATATGCTTTGCTATGTGACTAATAGTTGATGTGCATGATTATATAATTGTGTAGGGCACGTGAAGTGCAGATATATGTAAGCTGTTAAACTGTTATTGGTAAACAACGATCAAGGCAAGTCTTTCAGTTCTTATTTTCTACGTGAACTTGATGATGAACTGTTTTTAAATTATTTTGCAAAGTGCATGATATGTTGTATATATTTTGTAAGCATGAAATGTTAAAATCAATTTATGACTACATTGATTGATTAAAGAATGTTAATTGAGTAAGGAACTCAATCTTTATATTTGTTATGTGAAGTAAAGCATGTAAGCCATGTTACTTTAATTATTATGAGATGTATGTTGAGCATGTATTTATGTGCTATGTGATGCATGAAAGCTGTTAGATCTTGCTGAGCTGTTAAGCTCATTCTTGTAAATAATCACTTTTGCAGGTTAAGGATTCAAGGTAACGCTATGTGCTACTTGAAAGAAATGAATTAGATGTAATGCATGAAGATTTATATACTTTGGCTGAATTGTTATTATTTTGGACCCTGTTTAAGGTTTCAGATAATGTATTTGATAATGTATGATGGTTAACAGATGTTGAGTTGTAAAGTTTAAATTTTACCTGATGTCTAAGGGTTATTGAACGTGGTTGTAAGTTTTAGTTTATAATAACTCTGACGAAGCGATTCATGAAATAAGGTTGAATCAAAGTTATGTAATGATAAAGGTTGAGATTCAGGGATAATAAAGAAGGAATAATATAAAAGTTTTAAATATTCCGTATTTTTAGTGATTGTATCATTGATTAATGATGTAAAGTCTGAATAAGGATGTATTGTTAACGACCGATGTTGAGAGTTGTATTGTATGAATTTTGGGGTCGTTACACAAGTCACAGCAGATCCCACCTTCCGAAAAGAGTTCCATATAGTGGCGGCCTTTACATCCTTTGCCTCAATACCATCCCAGAGCAAGCCATCATTCTTTGCAGAATTGCAAGGTCTAGAAAGGTCAAAAGATCCACGAAAGGCAATGACATCCTGATGATTTGAGGTAGGAAAAACCCATCTTGAATTATGAATGATGCTATCCACAGAGGCATTTGGACTCAGCCCAGAATTGATAATCAAAGACGAGTGCATAGAAGTAGCCAAAGGGGTTTGACTAAGCCAAGGATCAAACCAAAGGCTCGTCCTAGCACCATTTCCAATATCAAAAGAGATGTATCTACGCGCAAGATCCCTAAACTGAAGCACTTTCCTCCAGATCCAGGAGCAATCATTGGGGGTAGGAATAATCCAGAAGAATTTATTCTTTAGCTGAGTAGCATGCACCCACTTTGCCCAAATAGAAGAAGAGTAAGGATTAACAACATGCCAAAGATGCATAATAATAAGAGATTTATTCCAATCAATAAGACTCTTTAAAGCAAGACCCCCTTCAGCAAAAGGTAAGGAAATTTTTTCCCAGGCAACTTTGGAGCCATGCTTTTCCATGGAAGGGCCTTTCCATAAAAATCTGGACAGGGAAGACTGAAGTTCTTTAATAGAAGAAGCAGGAAGGATGAAATGAGCCGACCAATAAGTTTGAGATGCAAAAATGACAGACTTGATAAGTTGCAATCTACCAGCATAAGAGAGAAACTTATTAGTCCAAGAGCTTATTTTGGAAGTAATCTTGTCAAGAAGAGGCCGGCAATCGGCAAGACTTAATTTCGAGGTGATCAAAGGAACACCCAAAAATTTTGCAGGGAAAACTCCCAACTGGAACCCCAGACAGTTTAAGATGAGAGCAGCTTGGGAGGGAGGGACATGAGAGAGGAAACACATACTCTTCGAGGCATTTATAAGAAGACCCGAACCAGAAGAGAAATAATCAAGACTAATCTTAATATTCTTCACAGATCCAATATCACCATGACAGAAGATAAGAACATCGTCCGCAAAACAAAGGTGGGTAATGGATAAAGACGCAGTTCTCCAATGAAAATTGAAGGTAGGCAGTTTTGAAGTCTGGGAGAGCATAAGTGATAACACTTCCATGACAATGACAAAAAGATAAGGGGAAAAGGGGTCCCCCTGTCTAAGACTTTTAGCCCCTTTAAAATACCCACAGAGAGCCCCATTAACCTTGACCGAGTAAGAAGGGGTGGAGATGCAGGCTTTAATCCAAAAGACAAATTTAGGAGGGAACTTAAAAAGCTTTAGGGTAGCCCACAAAAAATCCCAAGAGACAGAATCAAAAGCCTTCCAAAGATCAATCTTCAAAGCACACCTGGCTGGGCCAAATGGTAGATGGTAATTTGTGAATAATTCTTGAGCGAGAAGAATGTTATCCCCAATTCTCCGTTCAGGGACAAAAGCAGATTGATAGGGAGATATAATGGAAGGGAGAGTATCCCTAAGCCTGGAAGCAATAATCTTCGAAATACACTTGTAGGTAGCATTGCAGCAAGAGATGGGCCGAAAATCATTCATAGAAGAGGGGTTTTGGACCTTAGGCACAAGCGCAATGGCAGTAGAATTAGTCCCCCTAAGAAGACATCCCTGTCTGAAAAAGGACTTAATAGCAGCCATAAAAACATTACCCACAATATCCTAAGCATGGAGAAAGAATTTTATATTAAAGCCATCAAGGCCCGGACTCTTGTTTTGCTTCATATGCTTTAAGGTGGACAAAATTTCCTCATCCGAAACATCTCTTTCCAGAATAAGAGCGTGTTGAGGAGAAACAAGATTGGCCCCAAGAGAGTCCAGATCATGAAAGGAAGAACAATCGGCTTGCGACTGAGTACCAAGGAGATCTCTGAAGTGATCCACTGCAACCATTTGGACGGCCTGGTGCCCAGAACAGATAACTCCCTCGGCATTCTCAATTGATAGAATCTTATTAATGTTCCACCTGTGCTTAACTTGGTTATGAAAGAATCCCGTATTTTTATCACCATCCTTCAACCATTGAATTCGAGACTTCTGTTTAAGCAATTTTTCGTCAAACAGAAGAGCAGCCCAGAGATTTTTAGATTGAGTTTTCTGAAGAGCAAGGAGAATTGAATCATCCGGATTAAGGGAAATGGCATGCTGTGTAGAGTGCAAACAGTCCCTAGCTCGCTTGACATTAGATAGCAAATTGCAATTAATTTTATTCAGATTCTTAAGAGCATGTTTAACAGCAATAAGTTTTCCTGCCAGAATCTGCAAAGGGTCCCCAGTGCAGGGAGTAAGCCAAGTATTTTGAACCACATCAAGATAATTGTCCAGCCCCATCATGAAATTGAAGAACTGAAAAGGCTTGGGTATATAAGGCAAGGAACGGCCAGTATTAAAAATCACGGGGCAATGATCAGAAAACTCACGCGAGCCAAAATGAGCCTGAAAGTTGGGATAAGAATACAGCCATAAGTTATGGGTTGACAATAACGGGGCAATGATCAGCCCCAAATGTACGCTTGATTTTGAACCCGATAGTCATGGGTTTACCCTTTTGACGCTAATCAAACTAGAACGAAGTAATACAACTCTTAATCACCTCTTTCTTTGTAAATTTGAAACAACCAATGAAACAATATGAAGGTCTCCTTAAATGAAGACATGTGCGAGATCTACGCATCGTTTTGGACGCGATAGTGATGGGATTGCTCCTTTTGATGCTAATTTTAACTAGAACGAATTAATAGGACTCATAATCACATATATTTTGACAATTTGAGAGAACTAATGAAACATTAAGAAGGTCTCCCTAAATGAAAACTTGTGTGAGATGTACGGATCGTTTTGAAGGCACTAGTGATAGGATTGCCCTTTTTGATGCTAATCAAACTAGAACGAATTCATAGGACTCATAATCACCTCTTTCTTTGACAATTTGAGAGACCCAATGAAACAATAAGGTATCCCTAAATCAAGACTTGTGTGAGATGTACGCATCGTTCTTAACGCTTATAGAACGAAGTTATGGGACTCCTAATCAGTTCTTTCTTTGACAATTTTAGTGCGCCAATGAAACAATAAGTAGGTGTCCCTAAATGAATTCTCGTGTGAGATGTACGCTTGATTTTGAACCCGATAGTCATGGGTTTCTCCTTTTGACGCTAATCAAACTAGAACGAAGTAATCCACCTCTTTATCACCTCTTTCTTCGTAAATTTAAAACAACCAATGAAACAATATGAAGGTCTCCCTAAATGTAGACTTGTGTGAGATCTACTCATCGTTTTGGACGCGATAGTGATGGGATTGCTCCTGTTGATGCTAATTTCAACTAGAACGAAGTAATAGGACTCATAATCATCTATGTGTTGACAATTTGAGAGAGAACCAATGAAACAATAAGAAGGTCTCCCTAAATGTATACTTGTGTGAGATGTACGGATCGTTTTGAAGGCACTACTGATAGGATTGCTCCTTTTGATGCTAATCAAACTAGAACGAAGTCATAGGACTCATAATCACCTCTTTCTTTGACAATTTGAGAGAACCAATGAAATAATAAGAAGGTCCCCCGAAATCAAGACTTGTGTGAGATGTACGCATCATTTTTAACGCGATAGTCATGGAATTGCTCCTTTTGATGCTAATCAAACTAGAACGAAATTATAGGACTCCTAATCACCTCTTTCTTTGACAATTTTAGAGCACCAATGAAACAATAAGAAGTTCTCCCTAAATCAAGACTTGTGTGAGATGTACGCATGGTTTTGAATGCGATAGTCATGGGTTTCTCGTTTTGACGCTAATCAAACTAGAATGAAGTAATACAACTCTTAATCACCTCTTTCTTTATAAATTTGAAACAACCAATGAAACAATAGGAAGGTCTCCTTAAATGAAGACTTGTGTGAGGTCTACGCATCGTTTTGGACGCGATAGTGATGGGATTGCTCCTTTGATGCTAATTTCAACTAGAACGAAGTAATAGGACATATAATCACCTATACGTTGACAATTTGAGAGAACTAATGAAACAATAAGATGGTCTCCCTAAATTAAGATTTCTATGAGATGTACTGATCGTTTTGAAAGCATTAGTGATAGAATTGCTCCTTTATATGCTAATCAAACTAGAGCGAAGTCATAGGACTCATAATCACCTAATTATTTGACAATTTGAGAGAACCAATGACACAATAAGAAGGTTTCCCTAAATGAAGATTTCTGTGAGATGTTCGCATGGTTTTAAACGCGATAGTCATGAGTTTCTCATTTTGAAGCTAATCAAACTAGAACAAAGTAATACAACTCTTAATCACCTCTTTCTTTGTAAATTTGAAACAACCAATGAAACAATATGAAGGCCTCCCTAAATGAAGACATGTGTGAGATTTACGCATCGTTTTGAACGCGATAGTGATGGGATTGCTCCTTTTGATGCTAATTTCAACTAGAACGAAGTAATAGGACTCATAATCACCTATATTTTGATAATTTGAGAGAACTAATGAAATATTTAGAAGGTCTCCCTAAATGAAGACTTGTGTGAGATGTACGGATCGTTTTGAAGGCACTAGTTATAAGATTGCTCCTTTTGATACTAATCAAACTAGAACGAATTCATAGGACTCGTAATCACCTCTTTCTTTAATAATTTGAGAGACCCAATGAAACAATAAGAAGGTATCCCTAAATCAAGACTTGTGTGAGATGTACGCATGGTTTTAATGATGCTAATCAAATTAGAACGAAGTAATAAGACTCCTAATCACCTCTTTCTTTCACAATTTTAGAGAACCAATGAAACAATAAGAAGGACTCCTTAAATGAAGACTTGTGTGTGATGTACGCATCGTTTTTAACGCAATAGTCATGGGATTGCTCCTTTTGATGCTAATATAACTAGAACGTTGTTATAGGACTCCTAATCACTTCTTTCTTTGACAATATTATTAGTGCACCAATGAAATAATACAAAGGTCTCCCTAAATGAAGACTTGTGTGAGATGTACGCTTGATTTTGAACCCGATAGTCATTGGTTTCTCCTTTTGACACTAATCAAACTAGAACAAAGTAATACAACTCTGAATCACCTCTTTCTTTGTAAACTTGAAACAACCAATGAAACAATATAAAGGTCTCCTTAAATGAAGACTTGTGCGAGATCTACGCATCGTTTTGGACGTGATAGTGATGGGATTGCTACTTTTGATGCTAATTTCAACTAGAATGAAGTAATAGGACTCATAATCACCTATATTTTGACAATTTGAGAGAACTAATGAAACATTAAGAAGGTCTCCCTAAATGAAGACTTGTGTGAGATGTACGGATCGTTTTGAAGGCACTAGTGATAGGATTGCTCTTTTTGATGCTAATCAAACTAGAACGAATTCATAGGACTCATAATCACCTCTTTCTTTGACAATTTGAGCAACCCAATGAAACAATAAGAAGGTATCCCTAAATCAAGACTTGTGTGAGATGTATGCATCGTTTTTAACGCGATAGGCATAGGATTGCTCCTTTTGATGCTAATCAAATTAGAACGAAATAATAAGACTCCTAATCACCTACTTCTTTCACAATTTTAGAGAACTAATGAAACATTAAGAAGATTTCCTTAAATGAAGTTATGTGTGAGATGTACTCATCGTTTTTAACGCGATAGTCATGGGAGTGCTCCTTTTGATGTTAATCAAACTAGAACGAGTTATAGGACTTCTAATCAATTCTTTCTTTGACAATTTTAGTGCGCCAATGAAACAATAAGAAGGTCTCCCTAAATGAATTCTTGTGTGAGATGTACGCTTGATTTTGAACTCGATAGTCATGGGTTTCTCCTTTTGACGCTAATCAAACTAGAACGAAGTAATCCAACTCTTAATCACCTCTTTCTTTGTAAATTTGAAACATCCAATGAAACAATATGAAGGTCGCGCTAAATGTAGACTTGTGTGAGATCTAGTCATCGTTTTGAACCCGATAGTGATGTGATTGCTCCAGTTGATGCTAATTTTAACTAAAACGAAGTAATAGGACTCATAATCATCTATGTGTTGACAATTTGAGAGAGAATCAATGAAACAATAAGAAGGACTCCCTAAATGTATACTTGTGTGAGATGTACGGATCGTTTTGAAGGCACTTCTAATAGGATTGCGCCTTTTGATGCTAATCAAACTAGAACGAAGTCATAGGACTCATAATCACCTATTTCTTTGACAATTTGAGAGAACCAATGAAACAATAAGAAGGTCTCCCGAAATCAAGACTTGTGTGAGATGTACGCATCGTTTTTAACGCGATAGTCATGGGATTGCTCCTTTTGATGTTAATCAAACTAGAACGAAATTATAGGACTCCTAACCACCTCTTTTTTTGACAATTTTAGAGCACCAATGAAACAATAAGAAGGTCTCTCTAAATGAAGACTTGTGTGAGATGTACGCATGGTTTTGAACGCGATAGTCATGGGTTTCTAGTTTTGACGCTAATCAAACTAGAACGAAGTAATACAACTCTTAATCACCTCTTTCTTTGTAAATTTGAAATAACCAATGAAACAATAGGAAGGTCTCCTTAAATGAAGACTTGTGTGAGATCTACTTATCGTTTTGGATGAAATAGTGATGGGATTGCTCCCTTTGATGCTAATTTCAACTAGAACGAAGTAATAGGACTCATAATCACCTATATTTTGACAATTTGAGAGTACTAATGAAACAATAAGATGGTCTCCCTAAATTAAGATTTCTTTGAGATGTACGGATCGTTTTGAAAGCACTAGTGATAGAATTGCTCCTTTATATGCTAATCAAACTAGAACGAAATCATAGGACTCATAATCACCTAATTATTTGACAATTTGAGAGAACCAATGAAACAATAAGAAGGTTTCCCTAAATGAAGACTTGTGTGAGATGTACGCATGGTTTTAAACGCGATAGTCATGGGTTTCTCGTTTTGACGCTAATCAAACTAGAACGAAGTAATACAACTCTTAATCACCTCTTTCTTTGTAAATTTGAAACAACCAATGAAACAATATGAAGGCCTCCCTAAATGAAGACATGTGTGAGATTTACGCATCGTTTTGGAAGCAATAGTGATGGGTTTGCTCCTTTTGATGCTAATTTTAACTAGAACGAGGTAATAAGACTCATAATCACCTATATTTTGACAATTTGAGATAACTATTGAAACATTAAGAAGGTCTCCCTAAATGAAAACTTGTGTGAGATGTACGGATCGTTTTGAAGGCACTAGTGATAGGATTGCTCTTTTTGATGCTAATCAAACTAGAACGAATTCATAGGACTCATAATCACCTCTTTCTTTGACAATTTGAGAGACCCAATGAAACAATAAGGTATCCCTAAATCAAGACTTGTGTGAGATGTACGCATCGTTCTTAACGCTTATAGAACAAAGTTATAGGACTCCTAATCAGTTCTTTCTTTGACAATTTTAGTGCGCCAATGAAACAATAAGTAGGTGTCCCTAAATGAATTCTCGTGTGAGATGTACGCTTGATTTTGAACCCGATAGTCATGGGTTTCTCCTTTTGACGCTAATCAAACTAGAACGAAGTAATCCAACTCTTAATCACCTCTTTCTTTGTAAATTTGAAACAACCAATGAAACAATTTGAAGGTCTCCCTAAATGTAGACTTGTGTGAGATCTACTCATCGTTTTGGATGCGATAGTGATGGGATTGCTCCTGTTGATGCTAATTTCAACTAGAACGAAGTAATAGGACTCATAATCATCTATGTGTTGACAATTTGAGAGAGAACCAATGAAACAATAAGAAGGTCTCCCTAAATGTATACTTGTGTGAGATGTACGGATCGTTTTGAAGGCACTACTGATAGGATTGCTCCTTTTGATGCTAATCATACTAGAACGAAGTCATAGGACTCATAATCACCTCTTTCTTTGACAAATTGAGAGAACCAATGAAACAATAAGGTCCCTCGAAATCAAGACTTGTGTGAGATGTACGCATCATTTTTAACGCGATAGTCATGGAATTGCTCCTTTTGATGCTAATCAAACTAGAACGAAATTATAGGACTCCTAATCACCTCTTTCTTTGACAATTTTAGAGCACCAATGAAATAATAAGAAGGTCTCCCTAAATAAAGACTTGTGTGAGATGTACGCATGGTTTTGAATGCGATAGTCATGGGTTTCTCGTTTTGACGCTAATCAAACTAGAATGAAGTAATACAACTCTTAATCACCTCTTTCTTTATAAATTTGAAACAACCAATGAAACAATAGGAAGGTCTCCTTAAATGAAGACTTGTGTGAGATCTACGCATCGTTTTGGACGCGATAGTGATGGGATTGCTCCTTTGATGCTAATTTCAACTAGAACGAAGTAATAGGACATATAATCACCTATATGTTGACAATTTGAGAGAACTAATGAAACAATAAGATGGTCTCCCTAAATTAAGATTTCTGTGAGATGTACTAATCGTTTTGAAAGCACTAGTGATAGAATTGCTCCTTTATATGCTAATCAAACTAGTCATAGGACTCATAATCACTTAATTATTTGACAATTTGAGAGAACCAATGACACAATAAGAAGGTTTCCCTAAATGAAGACTTCTGTGAGATGTTCGCATGGTTTTAAACGCGCTAGTCATGAGTTTTTCATTTTGACGCTAATCAAACTAGAACAAAGTAATACAACTCTTAATCACCTCTTTCTTTGTAAATTTGAAACAACCAATGAAACAATATGAAGGCCTCCCTAAATGAAGACATGTGTGAGATTTACGCATCGTTTTGAACGCGATAGTGATGGGATTGCTCCTTTTGATGCTAATTTCAACTAGAACGAAGTAATAGGACTCATAATCACCTATATTTTGACAATTTGAGAGAACTATTGAAATATTTAGAAGGTCTCCCTAAATGAAGACTTGTGTGAGATGTACGGATCGTTTTGAAGGCACTAGTTATAAGATTGCTCCTTTTGATACTAATCAAACTAGAACGAATTCATAGGACTCGTAATCACCTCTTTCTTTGACAATTTGAGAGACCCAATGAAACAATAAGAAGGTATCCCTAAATCAAGACTTGTGTGAGATGTACGCATCGTTTTTAATGATGCTAATCAAATTAGAACGAAGTAATAAGACTCCTAATCACCTCTTTCTTTCACAATTTTAGAGAACCAATGAAACAATAAGAAGGACTCCTTAAATGAAGACTTGTGTGAGATGTACGCATCGTTTTTAACGCAATAGTCATGGAATTGCTCCTTTAGATGCTAATATAACTAGAACGTTGTTATAGGACTCCTACTCACTTCTTTCTTTGACAATATTATTAGTGCACCAATGAAACAATACAAAGGTCTCCCTAAATGAAGACTTGTGTGAGATGTACGCTTGATTTTGAACCCGATAGTCATTGGTTTCTCCTTTTGACGCTAGTCAAACTAGAACGAAGTAATACAACTCTGAATCACCTCTTTGTTTGTAAACTTGAAACAACCAATGAAACAATATAAAGGTCTCCTTAAATGAAGACTTGTGCGAGATCTACGCATCGTTTTGGACGTGATAGTGATGGGATTGCTACTTTTGATGCTAATTTCAACTAGAATGAAGTAATAGGACTCATAATCACCTATATTTTGACAATTTGAGAGAACTAATGAAACATTAAGAAGGTCTCCCTAAATGAAGACTTGTGTGAGATGTACGGATCGTTTTGAAGGCACTAGTGATAGGATTGCTCTTTTTGATGCTAATCAAACTAGAACAAATTCATAGGACTCATAATCACCTCTTTCTTTGACAATTTGAGAAACCCAATGAAACAATAAGAAGGTATCCCTAAATCAAGACTTGTGCGAGATGTATGCATTGTTTTTAAAGCGATAGGCATAGGATTGCTCCTTTTGATGCTAATCAAATTAGAACGAAATAATAAGACTCCTAATCACCTACTTCTTTCACAATTTTAGAGAACTAATGAAACATTAAGAAGATTTCCTTAAATGAAGTCATGTGTGAGATGTACTCATCGTTTTTAACGTGATAGTCATGGGAGTGCTCCTTTTGATGCTAATCAAACTAGAACGAGTTATAGGACTCCTAATCACTTCTTTCTTTGACAATTTTAGTGCGCCAATGAAACAATAAGAAGGTCTCCCTAAATGAATTCTTGTGTGAGATGTACGATTGATTTTGAACTCGATAGTCATGGGTTTCTCCTTTTGACGCTAATCAAACTAGAACGAAGTAATCTAACTCTTAATCACCTCTTTCTTTGTAAATTTGAAACAACCAATGAAACAATATGAAGGTCGCCCTAAATGTAGACTTGTGTGAGATCTAGTCATCGTTTTGAACGCGATAGTGATGTGATTGCTGCTGTTGATGCTAATTTTAACTAAAACGAAGTAATAGGACTCATAATCATCTATGTGTTGACAATTTGAGAGAGAACCAATGAAACAATAAGAACGACTCCCTAAATGTATACTTGTGTGAGATGTACGGATCGTTTTGAAGGCACTTCTGATAGGATTGCTCCTTTTGATGCTAATCAAACTAGAACGAAGTAATAGGACTCATAATCACCTATTTCTTTGACAATTTGAGAGAACCAATTAAACAATAAGAAGGTCTCCCGAAATCATGACTTGTGTGAGATGTACGCATCGTTTTTAACGCGATAGTCATTGGATTGCTCCTTTTGATGCTAATCAAACTAGAACGAAATTATAGGACTCCTAATCACCACTTTTTTTTTGACAATTTTAGAGCACCAATGAAACAATAAGAAGATCTCTCTAAATAAAGACTTGTGTGAGATGTACGCATGGTTTTGAACGCGATAGTCATGGGTTTCTAGTTTTGACGCTAATCAAACTAGAACGAAGTAATACAACTCTTAATCACCTCTTTCTTTGTAAATTTGAAATAACCAATGAAACAATAGGAAGGTCTCCTTAAATGAAGACTTGTGTGAGATATACGCATCGTTTTGGATGCGATAGTGATGGGATTGCTCCCTTTGATGCTAATTTCAACTACAACGAAGTAATAGGACTCATAATCACCTATATTTTGACAATTTGAGAGAACTAATGAAACAATAAGATGGTCTCCCCAAATTCAGATTTCTTTGAGATGCACGGATCGTTTTGAAAGCACTTGTGATAGAATTGCTCCTTTATATGCTAATCAAACTAGAACGAAATCATAGGACTCATAATCACCTAATTATTTGACAATTTGAGAGAACCAATGAAACAATAAGAAGGTTTCCCTAAATGAAGACTTGTGTGAGATGTACGCATGGTTTTAAACGCGATAGTCATGGGTTTCTCGTTTTGACGCTAATCAAACTAGAACGAAGTAATACAACTCTTAATCACCTCTTTCCTTGTAAATTTGAAACAACCAATGAAACAATATGAAGGCCTCCCTAAATGAAGACATGTGTGAGATTTACGCATCGTTTTGGATGCGATAGTGATGTGATTGCTCCTTTTGATGCTAATTTTAACTAGAACGAAGTAATAGGACTCATAATCACCTATATTTTGACAATTTGAGAGAACTAATGAAACATTAAGAAGGTCTCCCTATATGAAAACTTGTGTGAGATGTACGGATCGTTTTGAAGGCGCTAGTGATAGGATTGCTCTTTTTGATGCTAATAAAACTAGAACGAATTCATAGGACTCATAATCACCTATTTCTTTGACAATTTGAGAGACCCAATGAAACAATAAGGTATCCCTAAATCAAGACTTGTGTGAGATGTATGCATCGTTCTTAACGCTTATAGAACGAAGTTATAGGACTCCTAATCAGTTCTTTCTTTGACAATTTTAGTGCGCCAATGAAACAATAAGTAGGTGTCCCTAAATGAATTCTCGTGTGAGATATACGCTTGATTTTGAACCCGATAGTCATGGGTTTCTCCTTTTGACGCTAATCAAACTAGAACGAAGTAATCCAACTCTTAATCACCTCTTTCTTTGTAAATTTGAAACAACCAATGAAACAATATGAAGGTCTCCCTAAATGTAGACTTGTGTGAGATCTACTCATCGTTTTGGACGCGATAGTGATGGGATTGCTCCTGTTAATGCTAATTTCAACTAAAACGAAGTAATAGGACTCATAATCATCTATGTGTTGACAATTTGAGAGAGAACCAATGAAACAATAAGAAGGTCTCCTTAAATGTATACCTGTGTGAGATGTACGGATCGTTTTGAAGGCACTACTGATAGGATTGCTCTTTTTGATGCTAATCAAACTAGAACGAAGTCATGGGACTCATAATCACCTCTTTCCTTGACAATTTGAGAGAACCAATGAAACAATAAGAAGGTCCCTCGAAATCAAGACTTGTGTGAGATGTACGCATCATTTTTAACGCGATAGTCATGGAATTGCTCCTTTTGATGCTAATCAAACTAGAATGAAATTATAGGACTCCTAATCACCTCTTTTTTTTAATAATTTTAGAGTACCAATGAAACAATAAGAATGTCTCTCTAAATGAAGACTTGTGTGAGATGTACGCATGGTTTTGAACGCGATAGTCATGGGTTTCTAGTTTTGATGCTAATCAAACTAGAACGAAGTAATACAACTCTTAATCACCTCTTTCTTTGTAAATTTGAAACAACCCAAACAATAGGAAGGTATCTTTAAATGAAGACTTGTGTGAGATCTACGCATCGTTTTGGATGCGATAGTGATGGGATTGCTCCCTTTGATGCTAATTTCAACTAGAACGAAGTAATAGGACTCATAATCACCTATATTTTGACAATTTGAGAGAACTAATGAAACAATAAGATGGTCTCCCTAAATTAAGATTTCTTTGAGATGTACGGATCGTTTTGAAAGCACTAGTGATAGAATTGCTCCTTTATATGCTAATCAAACTAGAACGAAATCATAGGACTCATAATCACCTAATTATTTGACAATTTGAGAGAACCAATGAAACAATAAGAAGGTTTCCCTAAATGAAGACTTGTGTGAGATGTACGCATGGTTTTAAACGCGATAGTCATGGGTTTCTCGTTTTGACGCTAATCAAACTAGAACGACGTAATACAACTCTTAATCACCTCTTTCTTTGTAAATTTGAAACAACCAATGAAACAATATGAAGGCCTCCCTAAATGAAGACATGTGTGAGATTTACGCATCGTTTTGGACGCGATAGTGATGGGATTGCTCCTTTTGATGCTAATTTTAACTAGAACGAAGTAATAGGACTCATAATCACATATATTTTGACAATTTGAGAGAACTAATGAAACATTAAGGTCTCCCTAAATGAAAACTTGTGTGAGATGTACGGATCGTTTTGAAGGCACTAGTGATAGGATTACTCTTTTTGATGCTAATCAAACTAGAACGAATTCATAGGACTCATAATCACCTCTTTCTTTGACAATTTGAGAGACCCAATGAAACAATAAGGTATCCCTAAATCAAGAATTGTGTGAGATGTACGCATCGTTCTTAACGCTTATAGAACGAAGTTATGGGACTCCTAATCAGTTCTTTCTTTGACAATTTTAGTGCGCCAATGAAACAATAAGTAGGTGTCCCTAAATGAATTCTCGTGTGAGATGTACGCTTGATTTTGAACCCGATAGTCATGGGTTTCTCCTTTTGACGCTAATCAAACTAGAACGAAGTAATCCAACTCTTTATCACCTCTTTCTTTGTAAATTTAAAACAACCAATGAAATAATATCAAGGTCTCCCTAAATGTAGACTTGTGTGAGATCTACTCATCGTTTTGGACGCGATAGTGATGGGATTGCTCCTGTTGATGCTAATTTCAACTAGAACAAAGTAATAGGACTCATAATCATCTATGTGTTGACAATTTGAGAGAGAACCAATGAAACAATAAGAAGGTCTCCCTAAATGTATACTTGTGTGAGATGTACGGATCGTTTTGAAGGCACTACTGATAGGATTGCTCCTTTTGATGCTAATCAAACTAGAACGAAGTCATAGGACTCATAATCACCTCTTTCTTTGATAATTTGAGAGAACCAATGAAACAATAGGAAGGTCCCTCGAAATCAAGACTTGTGTGAGATGTACGCATCATTTTTAACGCGATAGTCATGGAATTGCTCCTTTTGATGCTAATCAAACTAGAACGAAATTATAGGACTCCTAATCACCTCTTTCTTTGACAATTTTAGAGCACCAACGAAATAATAAGAAGGTCTCCCTAAATAAAGACTTGTGTGAGATGTACGCATGGTTTTGAATGCGGTAGTCATGGGTTTCTCGTTTTGACGCTAATCAAACTAGAATGAAGTAATACAACTCTTAATCACCTCTTTCTTTATAAATTTGAAACAACCAATGAAACAATAGGAAGGTCTCCTTAAATGAAGACTTGTGTGTGATCTACGCATCGTTTTGGACGGGATAGTGATGGGATTGCTCCCTTTGATGCTAATTTCAACTAGAACGAAGTAATAGGACATATAATCACCTATATGTTGACAATTTGAGAGAACTAATTAAACAATAAGATGGTCTCCCTAAATTAAGATTTCTGTGAGATGTACTGATCGTTTTGAAAGCACTAGTGATAGAAATGCTCCTTTATATGCTAATCAAACTAGAGCGAAGTCATAGGACTCATAATCACCTAATTATTTGACAATTTGAGAGAACCAATGACACAATAAGAAGGTTTCTCTAAATGAAGACTTCTGTGAGATGTTCGCATGGTTTTAAACGCGATAGTCATGAGTTTCTCATTTTGACGCTAATCAAACTAGAACAAAGTAATACAACTCTTAATCACCTCTTTCTTTGTAATTTGAAACAACCAATGAAACAATATGAAGGCCTCCCTAAATGAAGACATGTGTGAGATTTACGCATTGTTTTGGACGCGATAGTGATGGGATTGCTCATTTTGATGCTAATTTTAACTAGAACGAAGTAATAGGACTCATAATCACCTATATTTTGACAATTTGAGAGAACTAATGAAACATTAAGAAGGTCTCCCTAAATGAAAACTTGTGTGAGATGTACGGATCGTTTTGAAGGCACTAGTGATAGGATTGCTCCTTTTTATGCTAATCAAACTAGAACGAATTCATTGGACTCGTAATCACCTCTTTCTGTGATAATTTGAGAGACCCAATGAAATAATAACAAGGTATCCCTAAATTAAGACTTGTGTGAGTTGTATGCTTCGTTTTTAATGCGATTGTCATGGGATTGCTCCTTTTGATGCTAATCAAATTAGAACGAAGTAATAAGACTCCTAATCACCTATTTCTTTCACAATTTTAGAGAACCAATGAAATAATAATATGGTCTCCTTAAATGAAGACTTGTGTGAGATGTACGCATCATTTTTAATGCGATAGTCATGGGATTGCTACTTTTGATGCTAATCAATCTAGAACGTTGTTATAGGACTCCTAATCACTTCTTTCTTTGACAATATTAGTGCACCAATGAAACAATAAGAAGGTCTCCCTAAATGAAGACTTGTGTGAGATGTATGCTTGATTTTGAAGCCGTAGTCATGCGTTTCTCCTTTTGACGCTAATCAAACTAGAACGAAGTAATACAACTCTTAATCACCTCTTTCTTTGTAAATTTGAAACAACCAATGAAACAATATGAAGGACTCCCTAAATGAAGACATGTGTTAGATTTACGCATCGTTTTGGACGCGATAGTGATGAGATTGCTCCTTTTGATGCTAATTTCAACTAGAACGAAGTAATAGGACTCGTAATGACCTATATTTTGACAATTTGAGAGAACTAATGAAACATTAAGAAGGTCTCCCTAAATGAAGACTTGTGTGAGATCTACGGATCGTTTTGAAGGCACTAGTGATAGGATTGCTCCTTTTGATGCTAATCAAACTAGAACCAATTCATAGGACTCGTAATCACCTCTTTCTTTGACAATTTGAGAGACCCAATGAAGCAATAAGAAGGTATCTCAAAATCAAGACTTGTGTGAGATGTACGCATCGTTTTTAACGCGATAGGCATAGGATTGCTCCTTTTGATGCTAATAAAATTAGAACGAAATAATAAGACTCCTAATGACCTCCTTCTTTTACAATTTTAGATAACCAACGAAACATTAAGAAGATCTCCTTATATGAAGACATGTGTGAGATGTACTCATAGTTTTTAACGCGATAGTCATGGGATTGCTCCTTTTGATGCTAATCAAACTAGAACGAAATTATTGGAGTAATCACTTCTTTCTTTAACAATTTTAGTGCGCCAATGAAACAATAAGAAGGTCTCCCTGAATGAATTCTTGTGTGAGATGTACGCTTGATTTTGAACCCGATAGTCATGGGTTTCTCCTTTTGACACTAATCAAACTAGAATGAAGTAATCCAACTCTTAATCACCTCTTTCTTTGTAAATTTGAAACAACCAATGAAACAATATGAAGGTCTCCCTAAATGTAGACTTGTGTGAGATCTACTCATCGTTTTGGACGCGATAGTGATGTGATTGCTCCTGTTGATGCTAATTTTAACTAGAACGAAGTAATAGGACTTATAATTATCTATGTGTTGACAATTTGAGAGAGGACCAATGAAACAATAAGAAGGTCTCCCTAAATGTATACTTATGTGAGATGTACATATCGTTTTGAAAGCACTACTGATAGGATTACTTCTTTTGATGCTAATCAAACAAGAATGAAGTCATAGGACTCATAATCACCTCTTTCTTTGACAATTTGAGAGAACCAATGAAACAATAAGAAGGTCTCCCGAAATTAAGACTTGTGTGAGATGTACGCATCGTTTTTAACGCGATAGTCATGGGATTGCTCCTTTTGATGCTAATCAAACTAGAACAAAATTATAGGACTCCTAATCACCTCTTTCTTTGACAATTTTAGAGTACCAATGAAACAATAAGAAGGTCTCCCTAAATGAAGACTTGTGTGAGATGTACGCATGATTTTAAACGCGATAGTCATGGGTTTCTCATTTTGACGCTAATCAAACTAGAACGAAGTAATACAACTCTTAATCACCTCTTTCTTTATAAAATTGAAACAACCAATGAAACAATATGAAGGTCTCCTTAAATGAAGACTTGTGTGAGATATACGCATTGTTTTGGACGCGATAGTGATGGGATTGCTACGTTTGATGCTAATTTCAACCAGAACGAAGTAATAGGACTCATAATCACCTATATTTTGATAATTTGAGAGAACTAATGAAACAATAAGATGGTTTCCCTGAAATAAGATTTCTGTGAGATGTACGGATCGTTTTGAAAGCACTAGTGATAGAATTGCTCCTTTATATGCTAATCAAACTAGAACGAAGTCATAGGACTTATAATCACCTAATTATTTAACAATTTGAGTGAATCAATGAAACAATAAGAAGGTTTCCCTAAATGAAGACTTGTGTGAGATGTACACATGGTTTTAAATGCGATAGTCATGGGTTTCTCGTTTTGACGCTAATCAAACTAGAACGAAGTAATACAACTCTTAATCACCTCTTTCTTTGTAAATTTGAAAAAACCAATGAAACAATATGAAGGCCTCCCTAAATAAAGACATGTGTGAGATTTACTCATCGTTTTGGACGCGATAGTGATGGGATTGCTCCTTTTGATGCTAATTTCAACTAGAACGAAGTAATAGGACTCATAATCACCTATATTTTGACAATTTGAGAGAACTAATGAAACATTAAGAAGGTCTCCCTAAATGAAGACTTGTGTGAGATGTACGGATCATTTTGAAGGCACCAGTGATAAGATTGCTCTTTTTGATGCTAATCAAACTAGAACAAATTCATAAGACTCATAATCACCTCTTTCTTTGACATTTTGAGAGACCCAATGAAACAATAAGAAGGTATCCCTAAATTAAGACTTGTGTGAGATGTACGCATCATTTTTAACGCTTATAGAACGATGTTATAGGACTCCTAATCACTTCTTTCTTTGACAATTTTAGTACGCTAATGAAACAATAAGATGGTCTCCCTAAATGAATTCTTGTGTGAGATGTACGCTTTATTTTGAACCCGATAGTTATGGGTTTCTCCTTTTGACGCTAATCAAACTAGAACGAAGTAATCCAACTCTTAATCACCTCTTTCTTTGTAAATTTAAAACAACCAATGAAACAATATGAAGGTTTCCCTAAATGTAGACTTGTGTAAGATCTAGTCATCGTTTTGGACACGATAGTGATTGGATTGCTCCTGTTGATTCTAATTTCAACTAGAACGAAGTAATAGGACTCATAATCATCTATGTGTTGACAATTTGAGAGATAACTAATGAAACAATAAGAAGGTCTCCCTAAATGTATACTTGTGTGAGATGTACGAATCATTTTGAAGGCACTAGTGATAGGATTGCTCCTTTTGATGCTAATTAAACTAGAACGAAGTCATAGGACTCATAATCACCTCTTTCTATGACAATTTGAGAGAACCAATGAAACAATAAGGTCTCCCGAAATTAAAACTTGTGTGAGATGTACGCATCGTTTTTAACGCGATAGTCTTGGGATTGCTCCTTTTGATGCTAATCAAACTAGAACAAAATTATAGGACTCCTAATCACCTCTTTCTTTGACAATTTTGGAGCACCAATGAAACAATAAGAAGGTCTCCCTAAATGAAGACTTGTGTGAGATGTACGCATGGTTTTGAACGTGATAGTCATGGGTTTCTCGTTTTGACGCTAATCAAACTAGAACGAAGTAATACAACTCTTAATCATCTCGTTCTTTGTAAATTTGAAACAACCAATGAAACAATAGGAAGGTCTCCTTAAATGAAGACTTCAGTGAGATCTACGTATCGTTTTGGACCCGATAGTGATGGGATTGCTCCATGTGATGCTAATTTCAACTAGAACGAAGTAATAGGACTCATAATCACCTATATTTTGACAATTTGAGATAACTAATGAAACAATAAGATGGTCTTCCTAAATTAAGATTTATGTGAGATGTACGGATTGTTTTGAAAGCACTAGTGATTGAATTGCTCCTTTATATGCTAATCAAACTAGAACAAAGTCATAGGACTCATAATCACCTAATAATTTGACAATTTAAGAGAACCAATGAAACAACAAGAAGGTTTCCCTAAATGAAGACTTGTGTGAGATGTACGCATGGTTTTGAACGCGATAGTCATTGGTTTCTCCTTTTGACGCTAATCAAACTAGAACAAAGTAATACAACTCTTAATCACCTCTTTCTTTGTAAATTTGATACAACCAATAAAACAATATGAAGGTCTCCCTAAATGTAGACATGTGTGAGATCTACTCATCGGTTTGGACGCGATAGTGATGGGATTGCTCCTATTGATGCTAATTTCAACTAGAACGAAGTAATAGGACTCATAATCATCTATGTGTTGACAATTTGAGAGAGAACCAATGAAACAATAAGAAGGTCTCCCTAAATGTATACTTGTGTGAGATGTACGGATCGTTTTGAAGGTACTACTGATAGGATTGCTCCTTTTGATGCTAATCAAAATAGAAAGAAGTCATAGGACTCGTAATCACCTCTTTCTATGACAATTTGAGAGTTCCAATGAAACAATAAGAAGGTATCCCTAAATCAAGACTTGTGTGAGATGTACGCATCGTTTTTAACGCGATAGTCATGGGATTGCTCCTTTTGATGCTAATCTAATTAGAACGAAGTAACAAGACTCCTAATCACCACTTTCTTTCATAATTTTAGAGAACCAATGAAACAATAAGAAGGTCTCCTTAAATGAAGACTTCTGTGAGATGTACGCATCGTTTTTAACGCGATAGTCATGGGATTGCTCCTTTTGATGCTAATCAAACTAGAACGTTGTTATAGGACTGCTAATCACTTCTTTCTTTGACAATTTTAGTGCATCAATGAAACAATATGAAGGTCTCCCTAAATGAAGACTTGTGTGAGATGTACGCTTGATTTTGAACCCGATAGTCATGGGTTTCTCCTTTTGACGCTAATCAAACTAGAACGAAGTAATACAACTCTGAATCATCTCTTTCTTTGTAAACTTGAAATAACCAATGAAACAATATGAAGGTCTCCCTAAATGAAGACTTGTGTGAGATCTACGCATCGTTTTGGACGCAATAGTGATGGGATTGCTCCTTTTGATGCTAATTTCAACTAGAACAATGTAATAGGACTCATAATTACCTATATTTTGACAATTTGAGAGAACTAATGAAACATTAAGAAGGTCTCGCTAAATGAAGACTTGTGTGAGATATACGGATCGTTTTGAAGGCACTAGTGATAGGATTGCTCCTTTTGATGCTAATCAAACTAGAACAAATTTATAGGACTCGTAATCACCTTTTTCTATGACAATTTGAGAGACCCAATAAAACAATAAGAAGGTATCCCTAAATCAAGACTTGTGTGAGATGTACGCATCATTTTTAACGCGATAGTCATGGGATTGCTCTTTTTGATGCTAATCAAATTAGAACGAAGTAATAAGACTCCTAATCACCTCTTTCTTTCACAATTTCAGAGAACCAATGAAACAATAAGAAGGTCTTCTTAAATGAAGACTTGTGTGAGATGTACGCATCGTTTTTAATGCGATAGTCATAGGATTGCTCCTTTTGATGCTAATCAAACTAGAACGTTGTTATAGGACTCCTAATCACTTATTTCTTTGACAATTTAGTGCACCAATGAAACAATACGAAGGTCTCGCTAAATGAAGACTTGTGTGAGATGTACGCTTGATTTTGAATCCGATTGTCATGAGTTTCTCTTTTTGACGCTAATCAAACTAGAACGAAGTAATACAACTCTGAATCACCTCTTTCTTTGTAAACTTGAAACAACCAATGAAACAATATGAAGGTCTCCCTAAATAAAGACTTGTGTGAGATCTACGCATCGTTTTGGACGCGATAGTGATGGGATTGCTCCTTTTGATGCTAATTTCAACTAGAACGAAGTAATAGGACTCATAATCACCTATATTTTGATAATTTGAGAGAACTAATGAAACATTAAGAAGGTCTCCCTAAATGAAGACTTTTGTGAGATGTACGAATCATTTTGAAGGTACTAGTGATAGGATTACTCTTTTTGATGCTAATCAAACTAGAACGAATTCATAGGACTCATAATCACCTCTTTCTTTGACAATTTGATAGACCCAATGAAACAATAAGAAGGTATCCCTAAATCAAGACTTGTGTGAGATGTACGTATCGTTTTTAACGCGATAGGCATAGGATTGCTCCTTTTGATGCTAATCAAATTAGAACGAAATAATAAGACTCCTAATTACCTCCTTCTTTCATAATTTTAGAGATCCAATGAAACATTAAGAAGATCTCCTTAAATGAAGACATGTGTGAGATGTACTCATTGTTTTTAACGCGATAGTCATGGGATTGCTCCTTTTGATGCAAATCAAACTAGAACGAAGTTATAGGACTCCTAATCACTTCTTTCTTTAAAAATTTTAGTGCACCAATGAAACAATAAGACGGTCTCCCTAAATGAATACTTGTGTGAGATGTACGTTTGATTTTGAACCCGATAGTCATGGGTTTCTCCTTTTGAAGTTAATCAAACTAGAACGAAGTAATACAACTCTACTAAAGCAAAGGAGGTTAGGGCTTCTACCATTTGGAAATCGATCAGACAGGCGGGAAATATTGTCATTTGGGACAAGTTGGTATGGCATAAAGTTTTGACTCCTAGGTATTCTTTCTTTCTTTGGTTGGCTTTCCATAGAGGGCTCCGGACTATGGACAAGCTAATTAGTTTTGGGTTACAGGTCAACCCTCTATGTGTGCTTTGCTCCTCTCAGTCGGAGTCCTTTGATCACCTCTTCTTTCAATGTGATTTCTCCTTCAGAATTCTTATCTCTGTTCTTAGGTTTTGTGGTTGGAAGGGGTTTAGTAGGAGTTGGCGGTCCATCACGGATTACCTTATCCACGTTTCTAGTCCTCGTTTCCGTCACAGTCTTCTTCACCTTGGATTTGCTGCGGTGGTTTACCGTATTTGGTCTGAGCGTAATGCGAGGATTTTTAAAAAGCAATCTTGCATCGTTAGATTAATTACCCCTGACATTCTTCATTTGCTTAAGTGTAGGCTTCACTCAATTGTAAAATTTCAAAAAGTTAGGAATTTTTCATGTTTTAGGCATCTTGTTTTGTAGCTGGCAGGGGTTGCAGGCTGGTGCTACCTACTGCTGTGTTCTATCAGTTGGCTATTGCTGTTTCTTTCTGCTATGCATGATGGCTTGGGTTTCTTGGTTTGCTGTTGCTGGTTCCTTGTTACTGGTTCTTGTTGATGTTTTGCCCAATTCTGGTTTGATGGTTCTGGTTTTTTCTAGGGCCCTCTGCTCTGCTATTTTGTAGTAGATTATGATCTCTTGGTTTTGCCTAAACATTCGTTGGTTCCTGCTGGTTATCCTTCTTCTGCATTCTTGGTAGCTTGCTTTCTACTGCTGGTTTGTTGTTATTGCTGCTGGGTTAACTGCTAAAGTGATGCTGGCTTTGAATGTGTACTGTTTGGCCTGCTTTTGGCTGCTTTGGTTGATGGTTTGTTGCTGGTTATTCTACTACTGTCATGTGAAGCACTTTGCTGCTGTTTGTTCAGCTGGTCTGCTGCTGTCCTGGCTGCTGCTGGTGAGTCTTCTTCGTTCTGCTGATACTGCTGTTCTCTGCTCGGTTGTGTCTCATGGCCCTGCTGCTTTGTTATGGGGTATTGGTTTGGGCCTGCCGTGGTAGTCTGTTGCTGCAGACATCTGGTTTGATCTGGTTTGCTGATGCTGATTTTTCTGCTTGGTGTTGCTGGGTTGGCTGCAAGTTGTGCTCCAGTTTGTGTAATCTTGAGCTGCTGCGGGTTTTCTGTTTTGGGGTGTGCTGTTACTTCTGGTTTTGGTTGTCTTTGGCTGCCTTTGTGTTTTTCCTGTTTCATGTTGCTTCTAAAAGATTGCTGCAGGTTTGGTATTGCCGTTGGCATTTGGTCTGCTGCCTGTGGCTGGCCTAAGGCACTTTGGACTGTTGGGTTTGTACGAAATCGTGACGCAATCAAATTGCAAAAATTAGCGGAAGCATGGTATATCCGAGTTTAACATTTTTTTCTACAAAACCATTACCCGGATCATCCTTTATGCAAATTATTAATTTAAAACGATAAATAAGAAGTTATGGAATTATACCCTTGTAAAACGAAGCTTCCACATGTACGAGTTCAACTCCTTGTTCTTCGTGATCTCCTTGAATTTTCGGGTTAGATTCCTTCCTTTGATCAACGTTAGCCACCCAAGTGTTTGGCCTCTAGAGGTGATCCACCAAGGAAGATGAATTATCAAGAAGGAGGGTGGTTGGCTTAGTTTTCTATCCTCTATAGAAAAGGAGTACTCTCCAACAATTGGAATTGCCTTAACTGATATCTATTATAAGACTCCTCTTATATAGATATTGGTCAACCCTTCTAATCCTATTAGACATGGGATTTCTTTTAATTAATTAAACTCCTTTAATTAATTTAGGCTTCCCACCACATAGGGAATAATTAATTAAATTCATTTAATTAATTTGTCTCCTAATCTTATTAGGAATAAATGAGAGTACTAATATTAAATTAATTACTAAACTCCTTTAGAAATTAAAATAATAATAATTATAATAATATTAATAAGACTCCTCTTATTAATTTATATTTAATATTTTTAAAATATTAAATAATAAACATTAAGTTATTTAATTTATTCTATCACTATAGATTAAATTAATTACACTTAATGCATTATTACGATTATGCCATTACCTTCTTAAATAATTATTCTTCCTTTTATGGTGTGACCCTTTAGGTTCTCTATATTAATCCGGTTGTGAATAAATCAATTAGAACAATTCTAATCTTATTTAAATAAATAAATTAAACTAATAATCTATTTAAATAAATAATATTTATTCTACAATAGAGATAAGCCTCCCTAGCGATCAACGACTTTCCAGATAATATATATTTCAACATTAATCATAAAAGAACCTATGAGTAAATAGTTACCATACAATTCAATCCTTCCACCATACAATGTCCCAATTAAATATAAGACATGAATTTACTGTCAAGTCTTATTTTATTTAATTATATGTATTTCGATTAGAAAATGCACAACTCCAAATAATGCAAATTAGAAATTCCTTTCTAATTTCATTTTACCTTGGCCAAGGATTCCTGAGTTGTCATTTAACGAATCACATAGGACATATCTCCTATTTCACTAGAGGTGGTAGATTCTTTATTGATCATTCATTATCTCCATATGTAACTCATTATACCCAAGTATACCCTTTTATATACCCTAAAGGACTTTAAGGAACAAGTCAAAGTATAATTCATACAAGATACTATGATGATCTCAAGTCCAAGGATCACTTGTACTACTATCACATTAGGAATTCCTATTGACAGGCGAGTAAAACTCCATTAGGTATTCCATAGCGAGTCACGTTCAGTGAACTTATTCTCCAATAAGCACCTACATATTTGCTTTAGTGTCTCCACACAAATGATCATGAGATCAATCATCCTCATCCAATGAGCAAGCAACATATGTATCAATCTATCCGGATTTACTAATCCCCTTTTTAGTAATCCCACGATTGGGAACTATTTTAGTTTTAGAGCTTTCTAAGAATTTAGATCTCATTAGCATGATCATCATCATGATTCTAAAAGCATTGCTTAAAACTATGGATTATTTATATATTATAAAAACAGCACCATGTAGATAATTAAATGCCTTTAATAAATGAATATTTTATTAATAAATAAATAAGATCGTTTATAAAGTACGTGCTTTATCATCATACATGATTGGCTTGTATGCACACTACTATCATGGGCATGCTGCTTATTGTTGCGGTCTGCTGCGTGGGCACCTTGTATGCTTGTTGCTGCTGATTTTGGCTGATGCACTATGCGTTGGCTGCTGAGTTCATCCTGCTGTTTGGGTTTGCATGCAGATGCTTTCTGGTTCTCATGTGCATGGTGCTGATCCTATGCTGTTCCTATGATTGTGCTGCTACGGCAGTCTTGGCAGTTGGGTTTGATGTATCTTCTTTGTTGCTTGTCTGGCCTTATTGTTTAAATGTTTCTATAGTATGTTGGGCTTCTGACTTGTAATCTTCTATAGTCATGACATCATAGGGCATGTCCTACGATGTCTATACTATATTCTGATTGGGGTTCCCCATGAGGTTTTGTATCTTTTTTTTAATACAGTCTAAATTTAGCAAAAAAAAATAAAATAAATATGAAGGTCTCCCTAAATGTATACTTGTGTGAGATTTACTCATCGGTTTGGACGCGATAGTGATGGGATTGCTCCTGTTGATGCTAATTTCAACTAGAACGAAGTAATACGACTCATAATCATCTATGTGCTGACAATTTGAGAGAGAACCAATGAAACAATAAGAAGGTCTCCCTAAATGTATACTTGTGTGAGATGTACGGATCGTTTTGAAGGCAGTAGTGATAGGATTGCTCCTTTTGATGCTAATCAAACTAGAACGAAGTCATAGGACTCATAATCACCTCTTTCTTTGACAATTTGAGAGAACCAATGAAACAATAAGAAGGTCTCCCGAAATCAAGACTTCTATGAGATGTACGCATCGTTTTTAACGCGATAGTCATGGGATTGCTCCTTTTGATGCTAATCAAACTAGAACGAAATTATAGGACTCATAATCACCTCTTTCTTTGACAATTTTAGAGCACCAATGAAACAATAAGAAGGTCTCCCTAAATGAAGACTTGTGTGAGATGTACGCATGGTTTTGAACGCGATAGTCATGGGTTTCTTATTTTGACGCTAATCAAACAAGAACGAAGTAATACACCTCTTAATCACCTCTTTTTTTGTAAATTTGAAACAACCAATGAAACAATATGAAGGTCTCCCTAAATGAAGACTTGTGTGAGATCTACGCATCGTTTTGGACGCGATAGTGATGGGATTGCTCCCTTTGATGCTAATTTCAACTAGAACAAAGTAATAGGACTCATAATCACCTATATTTTGACAATTTTAGAGAACTAATGAAACAATAAGATGGTCTCCCTAAATTAAGATTTCTGTGAGATGTACGGATTTTTTTGAGAGCACTAGTGATAGAATTGCTCCTTTATATGCTAATCAAACTAGACCAAAGTCATAGGACTAATAATCACCTAATTATTTGACAATTTGAAAGAACTAATGAAATAATAAGAAGGTTTCCTTAAATGAAGACTTGTGTCAGATGTACGCATGGTTTTGAACGCGATAGTCATTGGATTCTCCTTTTGACGCTAATCAAACTAGAACAAAGTAATACAATTCTTAATCACCTTTTTCTTTGTAAATTTGAAACAACCAATAAAACAATATAAAGGTCTCCCTAAATGTAGACTTGTGTGAGATCTACTCATCGGTTTGGACGCGATAGTGATGGATTGCTCCTGTTGATGCTAATTTCAACTAGAACGAAGTAATAGGACTCATAATCATCTATGTGTTGACAATTTGAGAGAGAACCAATGAAACAATAAGAAGGTCTCCCTAAATGTATACTTGTGTGAGTTGTACGGATCGTTTTGAAGGCACTAATGATAGGATTGCTCCTTTTGATGCTAATCAAACTAGAACGAAGCCATAGGACTCGTAATCACCTCTTTCTATGACAAATTGAGAGGCCCAATAAAACAATAAGAATGTATCCCTAAATCAAGACTTGTGTGAGATGTACGCATCGTTTTTAACGCGATAGTCATGGGATTGCTTCTTTTGATGCTAATCAAACTAGAACGTTGTTATAGGACTCCTAATCACTTCTTTCTTTGACAATTTTAGTGCACCAATGAAACAATATGAAGGTCTCCCTAAATGAAGACTTGTGTGAGATGTACGCTTGATTTTGAACCCGACAGTCATGGGTTTCTCCTTTTGACGCTAATTAAACTAGAACGAAGTAATACAACTCTGAATCACCTCTTTCTTTGTAAACTTAAAACAACCAATGAAACAATATGAAGCTCTCCCTAAATGAAGACTTGTGTGAGATCTACGCATCGTTTTGGATGCAATAGTGATGGGATTGCTTCTTTTGATGCTAATTTTAACTAGAACAAAATAATAGGACTCATAATCACCTATATTTTGACAATTTGAGAGAACTAATGAAACATTAAGAAGGTCTCCCTAAATGAAGACTTGTGTGAGATGTACGGATCGTTTTGAAGGCACTAGTGATAGGATTTCTCCTTTTGAAGCTAATCAAACTAGAACGAATTCATAGGACTCGTAATCACCCCTTTCTATGACAATTTGATAGACCCAATGAAACAATAAGAAGGAATCCCTAAATCAAGACTTGTGTGAGATGTACGCATCGCTTTTAATGCGATAGTCATGGGATTGCTCCTTTTGATGCGAATCAAATTAGAACGAAATAATAAGACTCCTAATCATCTCTTTCTTTCACAATTTTAGAGAACCAATGAAACAATAAGAAGGTCTCCTTAAATGAAGACTTGTGTGAGATGTACGTATCGTTTTTAACGCGATAGTCATAGGATTGCTCCTTTGATGCTAATCAAACTAGAACGTTGTTATAAGACTCCTAATCACTTCTTTCATTGACAATTTTAGTACTCCAATGAACTAATACGAAGGTCTCCCTAAATGAAGACTTGTGTGAGATGTATGCTTGATTTTGAACCCGATAGTCATGGGTTTCTCCTTTTGACGATAATCAAACTAGAACGAAGTAATACAACTCTGAATCACCTCTTTCTTTGTAAACTTGAAACAACCAATGAAACAATATGAAGGTCTCCCTAAATGTAGACCTGTGTGAGATCTACTCATCGTTTTGGACGCAATAGTGATGGGATTGCTCCTGTTGATGCTAATTTCAACTAGAACGAAGTAATAGGACTCATAATCATCTATGTGTTGACAATTTGAGAGAAAACTAATGAAATAATAAGAAGGTCTTCCTCAATGTATACTTATGTGAGATGTACAGATCGTTTTGAAGGCACTAGTGATAGGATTGCTCCTTTTGATGCTAATCAAAGTAGAACGAAGTCATAGGACTTATAATCACCTCTTTCTTTGTCAATTTGAGAGAACCAATGAAGCAATAAGAAGGTCTCCCGAAATTAAGACTTGTGTGAGATGTACGTATCGTTTTTAACGCGATAGTCATGGGATTGCTTCTTTTGATGCTAATCAAACTAGAACGAAATTATAGGACTCATAATCACCTCTTTCTTTGACAATTTTAGAGCACCAATGAAACAATAAGAAGGTCTCCCTAAATGAAGACTTGTGTGAGATGTACGCATGATTTTGAACGCGATAGTCATGGGTTCCTCGTTTTGACGCTAATTAAACTAGAACGAAGTAATACAACTCTGAATCACCTCTTTCTTTTTAAACTTCAAACAAGTAATGAAACAATATGAAAGTCTCCCTAAATGAAGACTTGTGTGAGATCTACGCATCGTTTTGGACGAAATAGTGATGGGATCGCTCCTTTTGATGCTAATTTCAACTAGAACAAAGTAATAGGACTCATAATCACCTATATTTTGATAATTTGAGTGAACTAATAAAACATTAAGAAGGAGTCCCCTAAATGAAGACATGTGTGAGATGTACGCATCGTTTTTAACGCGATAGTCATGGGATTGCTCCTTTTGATGCTAATCAAATTAGAACGAAGTAATAAGACTCCTAACCACCTCTTTATTTCATAATTTTAGAGAACCAATGAAACAATAAGAAGGTCTTCATAAATGAAGACTTGTGTGAGATGTACGCATCGTTTTTAACGCGATAGTTGTGGGATTGCTCCTTTTGATGCTAATCAAACTAGAACGTTGTTATAGGACTCCTAATCACTTCTTTCTTTGACAATTTTAGTGCGCCAGTGAAACAATATGGAGGTCTCTCTAAATGAAGACTTGTGTGAGATGTACGCTTGATTTTAAACCCGATAGTCATGGGTTTCTCCTTTTGACGCTAATCAAACGAGAACGAAGTAATACAACTATGAATCACCTCTTTCTTTGTAAACTTGAAACAACCAATGAAACAATATGAAGGTCACCCTAAATGAAGACTTGTGTGAGATATACGCATCGTTTTGGACGTAATAGTGATGGGATTGTTAATTTTGATGCTAATTTCAACTAGAACAAAGTAATAGGACTCATAATCACCTATATTTTGACAATTTGAGAGAACTAATGAAACATTAAGAAGGTCTCCCTAAATGAAGACTGGTGTGAGATGTACGGATCGTTTTGAAGGCACTAGTGATAGGATTGCTCCTTTTGATGCTAATCAAACTAGAACGAAGTCCTAGTACTCGTAATCATCTCTTTCTATGACAATTTGAGAAACCCAATGAAACAATAAGAAGGTATCCCTAAATCAAGACGTGTGTGAGATGTACGCATCATTTTTAACGTGATAGTCATGGGATTGCTCCTTTTGATGCTATTCAAATTAGAACGAGTTAATAAGACTCCTAATCACCTCTTTCTTTCACAAATTTAGAGAACCAATGAAACAATAAGAAGGTCTCCTTAAATGAAGACTTGTGTGAGATGTACTTATCGTTTTTAACGCGATAGTCATAGGATTGCTCCTTTGATGCTAATCAAACTAGAAAGTTGTTATAGGACTCCTAATCACTTCTTTCTTTGACAAATTTAGTGCACCAATGAACTAATACGAAGGTCTCCCTAAATGAAGACTTGTGTGAGATGTACGCTTGATTTTGAACCCGATTGTCATTGGGTTTCTCCTTTTGACGCTAATCAAACTAGAACGAAGTAATACAACTTTGAATCACCTCTTTCTTTGTAAACATGAAACAACCAATGAAACAATATGAAGGTCTCCCTAAATGTAGACTTGTGTGAGATCTACTCATCGTTTTGGACGAAATAGTGATGGGATTGCTCCTGTTGATGCTAATTTCAACTAGAACGAAGTAATAGGACTTATAATCACATATATTTTGACAATTTGAGAGAACTACTGAAACATTAAGAATGTCTCCCTAAATGAAGACTTGTGTGAGATGTACGGATCGTTTTGAAGGCACTAGTGATAGGATTGCTCTTTTTGATGCTAATCAAACTAGAATGAATTCGCCGGACTTATAATCACCTCTTTCTTTGACAATTTGAGAGACCCAATGAAACAATAAGAAGGTATCCCTAAATCAAGACTTGTGTGAGATGTACACATCGTTTTTAATGCGATAGACATAGGATTGCTCCTTTTGATGCTAATCAAATTAGAACGAAATAATAAGACGCCTAATCACCTCCTTCTTTCACAATTTAGGAGAACCAATGAAACATTAAGAAGATTTTCATAAATGAAGACATGTGTGAGATGTACTCATCGTTTTTAACGCGATAGTCATGGGATTGCTCCTTTTGATGCCAATCAAACTAGAACGAAGTTATAGGACTCCTAATCACTTCTTAATTTGACAATTTTAGTGCACCAATGAAACAATAAGAAGGTCTCCCTAAATGAATACGTCTGTGAGATGTACGCTTGATTTTGAACCCGATAGTCATGAGTTTCTCCATTTGATGCTAATCAAACTAGAACGAAGTAATACAACTCTTAATCACCTCTTTCTTTGTAAATTTAAAACAACCAATGAAACAATATGAAGGTTTCCCTAAATGTAGACTTGTGTGAGATCTACTCATCGGTTTGGACGCAATAGTAATGGGATTGCTCCTGTTGATGCTAATTTCAACTAGAACGAAGTAATAGGACTCATAATCATCTATGTCTTGACAATTTTAGAGAGAACCAATGAAACAATAAGAAGGTCTCCTTAAATGTATAGTTGTGTGGGATGTAAGGATTATTTTGAAGGCACTAGTGATAGGATTGCTCCTTTGTTGCTAATCAGACTAGAACGAAGTCATAGGACTCATAATCACCACTTTCTTTGACAATTTGAGAGAACCAATGAAACAATAAGAAGGTCTCCTGAAATCAAGACTTGTGTGAGATGTACGCATCGTTTTTAATGCGATAGTCATGGGATTGCTCCTTGTGATGCTAATCGAACTAGAACGAAATTATAGGACTCATAATCGCCTCTTTCTTTGACAGTTTTAGAGCACCAATGAAACAATAAGAAGGTCTCCCTAAATGAAGACTTGTGTGAGATGTACGCATCGTTTTGAACGAGATAGTCATGGGTTTCTCGTTTTGACGCTAATCAAACTAGAACGAAGTAATACAACTCTTAATCACTTCTTAATTTGTAAATTTGAAACAACCAATGAAACAATATGAAGGTCTCCCTAAATGAAGACTTGTGTGAGATCTACGCATCGTTTTGGACGAGATAGTGATGGGATTTCTCCCTTTGATGCTAATTTCAACTAGAACAAAGTAATAGGACTCGTAATCACCTATATTTTGACAATTTGAGAGAACTAATGAAACAATAAGATGGTCTCCCTAAATTAAGATTTTTGTGAGATGTACGAATTGTTTTGAAAGCACTATTGATAGAATTGCACCTTTATATGCTAATCAAACTAGAACAAAGTCGTAGGACTCATAATCACCTAATTATTTGATAATTTGCGAGAACCAATGAAACAATAAGAAGGTTTCCCTAAATGAAGACTTGTGTGAGATGTACGTATGGTTTTGAACCCGATAGTCACGTGTTTCTTATTTTGACGCTAATCAAACTAGAACGAAGTAGTACAACTCTTAATCACCTCTTTCTATGTAAAGTTGAAACAACCAATGAAACATTATGAAGGCCTCCTTAAAGGAAGACGTGTGAGATTTACGCATCATTTTGGACGCGATAGTGATGGGATTGCTCCTTTTGATGCTAATTTCAACTAGAATGAAGAAATAGGACTTATAATCACCTATATTTTGACAATTTGAGAGAACTAATGAAACATTAAGAAGGTCTCACTAAATGAAGACTTGTGTGGGATGTACGGATCTTTTTGAAAGCACTAGTGATAGGATTACTCCTTTTGATGCTAATCAAACTAGAACGAATTCATAGGACTCGTAATCACCTCTTTCTATAACAATTTGAGAGACCCAATGAAACAATAAGAAGGTATCCCTAAATCAAGATTTGGGTGAGATGTACGCATCGTTTTTAACGCGATAGTTATAGTATTGCTCCTTTTGATGCTAATCAAATTAGAACGATGTAATAAGACTCCCTGTGACGCCCCCAAATTCCAGGACCGCCACTTGGTCTCTCGAATTCGGTTCATCACGTGCTCATGGTAATACATCATAATAATAATAATTAAATATCATACGATCACAGCGGAAAAATCTATTCTAGAATAATTTACAATGATTTATTATAATTATTCCCCCAAGTCTCGCAACCTACAGTACTTAATAGATTACATAATAATATCAGTTAACGACTTATTACATAATCTAACTTAAGCTTAAACATAATCAAATCCAGTCTTACTACATCATCTTCATACAATATTAATATATTTAAAACATAACAGACATAAGCTAGTTGGTAGCTTTGCCCTTGCCCTTATCAACGCCCGAAGGTTCACCATGCTCTGCCTTAACTGAAATGTTTTAAGGAAAGCAAGAATGAGCACAAATTGCCCAGCAAGTAATATACAATAAGGGTGAGTAATAAGATTCTCAATTCTCGAAAGGGTATAACAAGATTTGATAGTTCAAGAATAACAAGAATATCAATAGTTCTCAATATCAGTCGCTAAGGACAGGATAATATCAATATGATTCAATAATAAGTCAATTCAAGATTTCAAATAATTGAATACTGAGTAGTCACTACGGACTATGAACTTCTACTAGAATTGACAGTAATAAACTGAAAATCCAACAAAAACAGGTACAACAGGTGATCAGCCTAAAGTACCCTTGTTATGCATAACAATCAACCATACTCAAGTGTGCACGTCGGTTCTCCGACAATTATATATTCCCTTCAAAGAAGGTTGTTCTTCTCAGTCAAATACAAGATCCCGCACCAATCAATTAGTTTGGGTCGCTTTTCAATAATATAAGTCTAGCCGAATCAAATGGCATAGACACTTTCACAATATTCAAGAACAATACTAAGTTCAACATGAATAATAGCTTTAATGAAATAAGAGTTCAAGTATGCTAATTCGATTCAACCGATTAAATAGGAAACTAGTTCGCAATACACAAGATAGGATACTTGCATAGTAAAAGAGTATAAGTTAGGAAACCTTCACAATCATAGATTTCCTTGCATAAAGTAAATGCGTCGGTTAGGATACTTGCACTTTAAAAGAGTGTAAGTAAGAGAACTTGCCTTTAGCGTAGTTTATCCACGAAAAGCAAATCAACACTTTCGAATTCCTATCGTAATACAGTTACGTATATATATGATATTCATTAGTCATATAATTTAACTTCACATTTTCTCTTTGAATATACGATCAACACATAAGCTAAGTTTTACCTAGCTACACAGTTACATAGAATATAATTTCTATCCTTAACGTTCCTTCTTTAGAGTTTAAACGCATTCTCATATTATATAAGATCTCAACAATTAGCAAACATGCTTGCATATTATTAATATCTCATAAGACCACAATCAATACTAAATATATTTCATTTTAGCAAGTTACGGCATCTCCTTAAGTTAACCGTCAAAATCGGGTTCAAGTAACATCATATAATATCACGTAGCATGTATTCATATTTAAAGGATACTTTACATGCTTGTATAACTTTTCCAAATCCAATCGTACATGGTATAGGTTCTTAAGTTAATACTTAAAGCCATTCAAGGACACGAACTCATATGGTCTAACATGGTCGCTTTTAAACACATAAGATATTCATATAACTTGTATTAGTCATGCTCATGAGTACTCGTATTGCATATATGTAGCTAGCATTGTTATTATCTTGAAAACATGCTTTGTTCATGCTAAACTTTAATCATGGCAACTAATCATGGTATATATACATGCATGACACATGAATGAGTCTAAGAGTACTATCACATGTGTTCATAAATGTCAAATTCTAATTCTCGTCATAACATACCAACGTTCACGTTCAAAGCTTATACTTTGTTAGTATAGTTCATTAATAAGGTCTATCATGTTCATGCTTCCTTATGAAACCCATATACACAAGTTAACATGCTTTTCATGTATTTCAAGGCCCTATAAACATGCTCGAAAAGTCAGAATGTATACATGGTTTTTACATGTCAATATCAACCTTCAAAACTTGTATTTTTGTTAGAAAGGTGCACTAGTTGGGTTCACATGTCCATATTATATCACGGAACCTATATACATAAGTTAGTATGCATTTCATGTGTTTCTAGGTCATACTAACATGTCTCGAAAGTCAGAATATTAACATGCTTCATATATGTTAACGTCGTTCATGAAACTTTAAGTTCGTTTTCAAACTATATGTCGTTTGGTTAACCATGCATGCTAATATACTAAAACATGCTCACATTGCCTCATTAGGTTTATATATAAGTATTAATCATGCTTTCATGCTTGTTTAAACAAAAATCAAACAATTAGTTCATAACAGTTTTGTTGCAGAATGCAGAAAAACTGAACACAGAGGCTGGCGCTGCGGCGCGGCACAGCAGCTCACTACTGGCGCTGCGGCGCGAGTGGCGCTGCGTGCGGCGCTGCGGCGCGGGATGCGGCGCGAGTGGCGCTGCGGCGCGGGCTGCGGCGCTGCGGCGTCGAGGCAGTTTTCTGCAGTTCAGACTGCAGCGAAATCCGACCAAAAACCTCCCATTTCATCGATTTCAACATACCCAAATGCTATTAGACTTGTTTAACTTACTAACACGTACATATATGCTTATATAATAGTCAATAGCAATTATCAATTCCCAATTTCATGAACACCAACCAATTTCACGATATTTGATGTTTTTACAGAAATCTCAGAAATGGAAACACCAAAAATGAAATTGAAGAGCAATGAAGCATATATAGTAATTCTAATCACATATATAAGTCCTTTAAACAACTAATTATTATTCTCAATTCACAAAACCATAACTTCCAACTGAAATCAAGAATTCACGAATAGAAATTTTGACAGAAAATGACAATGAAGATACGAAGAGGATTTATACCTCTGTAAATGATTTAAGCTTGCTGCTATCTCAATAACACTGATATATATATATATATGCTCTCTAGTCTCACTTAGCCAAAATGCTCAGCAAAAGAAATGTGAAGGAGATGAGGCTATATTTATAGAACTCCCATTATACAGACAAAGCAATTGTATCCCATATCAAACTAACGGATTATAGGAATGCATGAAGGTTATCAAAGGGTAGGTAATTAGTGGTTGGATTCATCATGAATCCCACTCCCTCCACAATCATGAGCTATGAAATGCTAGTTGCTGAGTTTGGGGAGAAGAAGAAGGAATAGGCCTTAGCTGTATGTCAAGCACGTGAAGAGCAAATGGGACACTTAAAATGAGACAATTGATTTAACTCCTCAGCATTTGCAAATACTACACTTGTATATACACACCATATACATATGTTATATATATATGTACTCTTAGGTTATAATTTAAATCACAATGTACTTCACATAATGTAATAAGTGTAATTTACACACATATAATCCAGGTACGTTTATCTTACTGATATAATACCATCGGATACTACCACATTACATTATATCATATATTATTAAATTGTATTACTCAACAATTATTTATAATAGATCCATGATACATTATTTTAATGTATATCCACACATCATTTGTCACTTACACATATCATAACATATAGTTACTATACATTTAATTCGCATGCTTGCACATATAATTTCTCATCTTATAATTTGAATATTAATTAATAATATACACATATCCTACATCCATCAATATAATTGTTAACCTCCATAACAATTTAATTAACCCTTATATGATTAATTATCACTTTGATATAAATCTTATTGTATTTATAAACACGTTGCTCATTATTATTAAGTTTCTTGCAATAATAATAATCACATATTGTTAATCGATCCTCATTAGTATTTTATAACAGTTAATTAATATTCTTCGATTAACAATTAATATAGATTAATTGTTCACTTAAATTAATATAATCATTCTTATATTACGCCACTGTGCCACACAAGGCAATCAACGAGTTTATCACAAACTCCACCAATTTCTCAATTATTATAATTATTCAATTATATATAATTGAATTAATTCATCTCATAACACAAAATCATTTATATTCAAATAAATTCTCATTTCCATTAATATATTTATTTAATAATATATGGAAATTCTCGGGTATTACATCCTCCCCCCCTTATAAAAATTCCGTCCCGGAATTGCTACAAGGTTACACAAATAGATGGGGATAGTCCCTCATCATCCTATCTTCTAACTCCCACGTTGCCTCCTCGACATCGTGGTTACGCCAAAGTACTTTTACAGATGAAATAACTTTATTTCTCAAAGTTTGTTCTTTCCTATCTAATATTTGGACAGGAATTTCTTCATACGCCAAGTTCTTCTCCACTTGAATGGGCTCGTAAGAAATCACGTGCTTGTAGTCGGCCTTGTACGGTCGCAACACGGAAATGTGAAACACGTTGTGGATATGCTCCAGTTCGGGTGGCAACGCAACTTTGTATGCCACTTCGCCCACTCGCTTCAGTATCTCGAACGGTCCTATGAATCTTGGACTCAATTTTCCTTTCTTGCCGAAACGGATTTTTCCCTTCCATGGAGATACCTTTAAGAATACGAAACTGCCGACTTTGAAGTCTCGGTCCTGCCGATGCAAATCTGCGTATTTCTTCTGGCGATCTTGAGCTGCTACAAGTCTGGCTCTTATCACTGTCACCACGTCTGCGGTTTGTTGAACTAACTCTGGTCCGAGTATTCGTCGTTCTCCGACTTCGTCCCAACATAACGGCGTTCTGCACTTTCTCCCGTAAAGAGCTTCGTACGGTGGCATGCCAATACTCGCATGGTAGCTATTATTATATGCGAATTCTACTAAGGGTAGGTGGTCGTCCCAATTTCCCTTAAAATCCATCACGCAAGTCCTAAGCATGTCTTCTAGCGTTTGTATTGTTCGCTCACTTTGTCCGTCTGTTTGAGGATGATAAGCTGTACTCAACCTCAACTGCGTTCCCATTCTTTCTTGCAAACTCTTCCAAAAATTGGACGTGAAGCGCGGATCTCGATCAGAGACAATTGACACCGGCACTCCATGTCGTGAAATAATTTCTTTTACATATAGGCTTGCTAATTGGTTCAAACTGTAGCGGATCTTGATTGGTAGAAAGTGTGCGGTCTTCGTTAGTCGATCCACGATAACCCAAATAGCATCATAACCTTTCTGTGTAACTGGAAGTCCTACCACGAAGTCCATGGTAATATGCTCCCATTTCCACTCTGGTATTTCTAATGGTTGTAGTAAACCACTTGGCCGCTGATGTTCTGCTTTAACGCGTTGGCAAGTCAAGCATTTACTGACGCACTCTGCGACTTCCCGTTTCAAATTAGGCCACCAAAAATGTTGCCTTAGATCTCGGTACATCTTTGTGCCTCCCGGATGAACGGAATATGTCGTATTGTGTGCCTCGTGCAAAATCTCTTCCCTCAACTCAGTTACCGCTGGTACCCACACTCTCCCTTCAAATCTCAAAATACCGTCTTTATCCATTCAAAATTTTTCTCCCTCACTTTCTGTGATCCTCTTTCGGATTTTCTCACACTCTTCATCCTTTTCCTGAGCTTCCTTTACTCTATTCAACAACGTCGGACAAGCTTCCATTACAATTAACTTCTCACCAGACTTTTCTGGTCCTTTTACTTCTATCTCCAATTTCTCCATCTCTCTTATCAACTCTTCCTGAGTCGTCAAATTAAACAACTTCTCCCTTCCTTTCCTGCTCAGAGCGTCGGCAACCACATTTGCCTTTCCCGGGTGATAAAGAATATCGCAGTCATAGTCTTTGATTAATTCTAACCACCTTCTCTGTCGCATGTTTAACTCCTTCTGTGTGAAGATATATTTCAGACTTTTGTGGTCCGTGTATATCTCACATTTTTCTCCGTATAGATAATGCCTCCATATCTTTAACGCAAAAACTACTGCCGCTAACTCTAAGTCGTGAGTAGGGTATCGTTTTTCGTAATCCTTTAATTGTCGTGATGCATATGCAATGACCTTGCCATGTTGCATGAGCACACAGCCAAGCCCCTTGTGCGATGCATCACTATACACCACAAAATTTCCCGCATCATCTGGTAATGATAATACAGGTGCTTCGCTCAATCTCCTTTTCAGTTCTTGAAGACTTTCTTCGCATTTGTCGGTCCATACAAATTTCACCGTCTTTCTAGTCAAATTGGTCAGCGGGGTTGCTATCTTAGAAAAATCTTGGATGAATCTTCGATAGTACCCAGCTAACCCTAGAAAGCTTCTCACCTCCGTCGGTGTTCTCGGTTGTTCCCAATTACTTACTGCTTCAACCTTCGCAGGGTCTACAGAGATTCCATTCTTATCCACCACGTGGCCTAAGAATTGAACCTTCTCCATCCAAAATTCGCACTTAGAAAATTTTGCATACATCTTCTCCTTCCTTAGCGCCTCCAAAACAATCTTCAGATGTTTGGCGTGTTCTTCCTCTGTCTTTGAGTAGATCAAAATGTCGTCGATAAAAACCACTACAAATTTATCCAAGTATGGCTTGAAAACTCGGTTCATCAAGTCCATAAATGCTGCCGGAGCATTAGTCAATCCGAATGACATTACCAAAAACTCGTAGTGTCCATAACGGGTTCGAAACGCAGTCTTTGGTATGTCCTCATCCCGTACCTTCAGTTGATGATATCCTGTTCGTAGGTCGATCTTTGAGAAACACTTTGCTCCCTTCAGTTGATCAAATAAGTCGTCTATCCTCGGTAACGGATATCGGTTCTTGATCGTTACTCTATTCAATTCTCGATAATCGATACAGAGCCTCATCGATCCGTCCTTCTTCTTAACGAATAGAACTGGTGCTCCCCAAGGAGAAACACTCGGTCGAATGTAACCCTTATCCAATAATTCTTGCAATTGCATCATTAATTCCTTCATTTCTACTGGCGCCATACGATATGGAGCTTTCGAAATCGGTGTCGTTCCCGGTGCTAAGTCTATTACGAATTTGATTTCTCTGTCTGGCGGAAGACCAGGCAGATCGTCCGGAAACACATCTTGGAATTCATTAACTACGTATATATCCTTAATTTCTACTCCCTTCTTCCGAGTATCAACGATGTAAGCTAAATATCCTCCACATCCTTTCCTTAACAATTTCTTGGCCTGCATCATCGTAACGCAACACGATTGCTTAAGCGATGAGCTACCATAAAACACTACCTTAGACTTACTCGGAGTCTGAAGGTTCACACATTTGTTCTGACAGTCAATTATCGCAGCATGGTTATACAACCAATCCATTCCCAGTATTACGTCAAATTCTCCCAGTCTAATAGGAATCAAGTCTACGCTCAGTTCATGTTTACTAATATTTGCGCGACAATTTCGATAAACGTATTCTACAGGGATCACTTCCTTATTAGCAACTTCTATGATCAAAGGATTTTCTAATAGTTCTCGAGGTTTACTAAGTCTACTAGCAAATTCTTCAGATACAAAAGAACAGGTGGCACCCGAATCAAATAATACATAAGCATTTATATCATTGATTGGGATTATACCTGACACCACATCCTTCGCAGCCACTGCGTCTTGGACGGTCATGTTAAAAGTTCTGGCGGTTGGGCGGTTGGATTGTGCCGGTCCATCGATCATCAGCTTGTTGCCTCCTTGCTGATTACTACTCCCGCCACTTCCCTTCTTTGGGCAGTCCTTAATTCGGTGCTCCGTCGAGCCACAAGCAAAGCATCCTTGTATCTTCTTTGGTTTTGGACAGTTGGGCGAGATGTGCCCTTCCTGTCCGCAGTTGTAGCAAGTGCCACGTCCCTTCCAGCACTCGCCCTGGTGATTCTTCCCACACTTCGGGCATCCTTCAGCCCTCTTCTTGAAACCTCCACGAAAATTCCCTGATTGATTATTGTTGTTTTTGTTGTTGTTATTATTCTCCCACTTTCTCTTTCCCAAGTTGCTTCCTCCGCTACTACTTCCTCCCTTACGATTCTCTCCTCCAGTATTCTTTCCTTTCTTTTCTTTGTTATACTGACTTAAGGCCTCACTGCTGCCTTCCGCAATGATTGCCTTCTCCAGTAATGTTGCAAAGGAATCAATTTGAAGAACTGATACCTTATTGAACAGCCATGGCTTCAACCCTTGTTCAAAGCGTCTAGCCTTCCTCTCTTCATCACCAACTTGGTGCTCCGCAAATCGCGCTAGTTCGTTAAACCTAGCCGCGTATTGCGCCACCGTCATCTCACCTTGTTTTAACTCTAGGAATTTCACCTCCATCCTATTCTTCATACTTTTTGGAAAGTAATTTTCGAAGAACAGTGTCTTAAACTTATCCCAAGCTATTATCCCTTCTCCAGCTCTTTGTTGATTAGCCTCCCACCAGTAGTTCGCTTCTCCCCTCATCATGTACGTGGCAAACACCGTCTTCTGATCTTCGCCTACGCTAGCTATAGTGAAAGCTTTTTCGATCTCTTTGATCCACGTTTGTGCGATGATTGGGTCGGTAGTTCCCTCGAACTCCGGGGGTCCTACACTCTTAAAGTCTTTAAAGGTTGTTACTGGCACAGTTTGAGGGTTCGGGCGAACGGGTTCATTGTTCCTTCCCCTTAAGGCTTCTCCTAACAAGTCTACCAGTTTCTGGATCGGGTCTACTTGTTCTCTCTCATTGTTAACAGATTCTTCGGGTGCTGTCAATCTACGTCTGGGCGGCATTATCTGTATCACAAGTTTTCATTTTATTATTATTCAAGTATATTACTTAAGTATTTCTTTTAATACTAAAAGAATAAATTTATAACACGTTTCTAAAATCAACTCCATTTATATTCATATGCCATTTCATTTCATTACATGATTTCCCCAGCATACTGCTATAAATGTTATCACATATATCCCCTAATATCACAAAAGACGGGGAATATACCAACCTACTACCATACTACCCCTCTAACAAAAGCTAACTCGGGGTTTACATCATCATCCCACATCTTACACAAAAGATCGGGATTACAACATAGTATATACAATACATAAAGACACAACTAGTACTACCACTAGACTGACTAAGGAAATCTCATCCCATCATCCCGCGCTCCACTGCGCTCTTGTACTCCAACTGTGCTATATACGCAACCAGCTCTCGGCTCAAGGTATGTAGAGTCTGTCCCTGTTCTGCCGGGTAGTGGTACACACCATCAATCACCCTTTCAAAAGCTGAACGGAACACATACCCCATCTTGTTCATCTTTCTCTTCTTGCACCTGACCTCGTCCTCAAGGTCGTCGGCTCTCTCATTGGACGCTTCCCACTTCTCCTCGAAGTGTAACCTATCCATCACCTCCAACTCTAGCTGAGTACGGAGTGCCTCTTTCTCAGTCTTCTCACTCAGCTCCCTCTGCTCAACCTCTTCTAGCTTCTCTGCCAAATCTACATTCCTAGCCACTGACCTGTGAAATAGAGTCCCCATCTGGATCCCTGCCTCCCTACGGTAGGCAATCTCCACCTCTAACTCTTGCATAGCCAGCTTCCTCTGGTGGTCCTCGTCCCTCAGCTTCTGGAACTCAGACTCTCTCTCGTGGGCCTCTGCCTCCAGCTCCTGAACTCTACAGTCTAACTCTAGAATACGCTCCTCGTACTCGCCTAACATCTGTTCCTCTATAGTAGCCTCATTAGAGTCCTCTACTGGCTCATCCTCCATCGGCTCCTCCTCTGGATCAGTCTCTATCTCAATCTCGATCTCATCCTCGTCATCAAACTCGGATGGTGCAACTGCCTGCACTGGTGTAGCCTCTAGAGGTGCCTCGTATACTACGTGTATATCCCTGGGCTCCTCCTCTACAACTCTACTAGGTACCCCTGTGTCTGTCATCCTACACTCACAAACACAAGACAAGAAATAGCATCTCCATTAGAATGTTAAACAAAATATAAGTTCATTGTATAGAATGAAGTTACATTTCATAACAGACTAAGTCTCTCAAGGAAAACTCTACATGAGTTTTATCTCCTTCCTAACTTCTAAGTTCGCCTAAGTTATAGTCTAAGGACACTCGTTCCTAAGGTTTATAACTACAGCTTTGATACCAACCTGTGACGCCCCCAAATTCCAGGACCGCCACTTGGTCTCTCGAATTCGGTTCATCACGTGCTCATGGTAATACATCATAATAATAATAATTAAATATCATACGATCACAGCGGAAAAATCTATTCTAGAATAATTTACAATGATTTATTATAATTATTCCCCCAAGTCTCGCAACCTACAGTACTTAATAGATTACATAATAATATCAGTTAACGACTTATTACATAATCTAACTTAAGCTTAAACATAATCAAATCCAGTCTTACTACATCATCTTCATACAATATTAATATATTTAAAACATAACAGACATAAGCTAGTTGGTAGCTTTGCCCTTGCCCTTATCAACGCCCGAAGGTTCACCATGCTCTGCCTTAACTGAAATGTTTTAAGGAAAGCAAGAATGAGCACAAATTGCCCAGCAAGTAATATACAATAAGGGTGAGTAATAAGATTCTCAATTCTCGAAAGGGTATAACAAGATTTGATAGTTCAAGAATAACAAGAATATCAATAGTTCTCAATATCAGTCGCTAAGGACAGGATAATATCAATATGATTCAATAATAAGTCAATTCAAGATTTCAAATAATTGAATACTGAGTAGTCACTACGGACTATGAACTTCTACTAGAATTGACAGTAATAAACTGAAAATCCAACAAAAACAGGTACAACAGGTGATCAGCCTAAAGTACCCTTGTTATGCATAACAATCAACCATACTCAAGTGTGCACGTCGGTTCTCCGACAATTATATATTCCCTTCAAAGAAGGTTGTTCTTCTCAGTCAAATACAAGATCCCGCACCAATCAATTAGTTTGGGTCGCTTTTCAATAATATAAGTCTAGCCGAATCAAATGGCATAGACACTTTCACAATATTCAAGAACAATACTAAGTTCAACATGAATAATAGCTTTAATGAAATAAGAGTTCAAGTATGCTAATTCGATTCAACCGATTAAATAGGAAACTAGTTCGCAATACACAAGATAGGATACTTGCATAGTAAAAGAGTATAAGTTAGGAAACCTTCACAATCATAGATTTCCTTGCATAAAGTAAATGCGTCGGTTAGGATACTTGCACTTTAAAAGAGTGTAAGTAAGAGAACTTGCCTTTAGCGTAGTTTATCCACGAAAAGCAAATCAACACTTTCGAATTCCTATCGTAATACAGTTACGTATATATATGATATTCATTAGTCATATAATTTAACTTCACATTTTCTCTTTGAATATACGATCAACACATAAGCTAAGTTTTACCTAGCTACACAGTTACATAGAATATAATTTCTATCCTTAACGTTCCTTCTTTAGAGTTTAAACGCATTCTCATATTATATAAGATCTCAACAATTAGCAAACATGCTTGCATATTATTAATATCTCATAAGACCACAATCAATACTAAATATATTTCATTTTAGCAAGTTACGGCATCTCCTTAAGTTAACCGTCAAAATCGGGTTCAAGTAACATCATATAATATCACGTAGCATGTATTCATATTTAAAGGATACTTTACATGCTTGTATAACTTTTCCAAATCCAATCGTACATGGTATAGGTTCTTAAGTTAATACTTAAAGCCATTCAAGGACACGAACTCATATGGTCTAACATGGTCGCTTTTAAACACATAAGATATTCATATAACTTGTATTAGTCATGCTCATGAGTACTCGTATTGCATATATGTAGCTAGCATTGTTATTATCTTGAAAACATGCTTTGTTCATGCTAAACTTTAATCATGGCAACTAATCATGGTATATATACATGCATGACACATGAATGAGTCTAAGAGTACTATCACATGTGTTCATAAATGTCAAATTCTAATTCTCGTCATAACATACCAACGTTCACGTTCAAAGCTTATACTTTGTTAGTATAGTTCATTAATAAGGTCTATCATGTTCATGCTTCCTTATGAAACCCATATACACAAGTTAACATGCTTTTCATGTATTTCAAGGCCCTATAAACATGCTCGAAAAGTCAGAATGTATACATGGTTTTTACATGTCAATATCAACCTTCAAAACTTGTATTTTTGTTAGAAAGGTGCACTAGTTGGGTTCACATGTCCATATTATATCACGGAACCTATATACATAAGTTAGTATGCATTTCATGTGTTTCTAGGTCATACTAACATGTCTCGAAAGTCAGAATATTAACATGCTTCATATATGTTAACGTCGTTCATGAAACTTTAAGTTCGTTTTCAAACTATATGTCGTTTGGTTAACCATGCATGCTAATATACTAAAACATGCTCACATTGCCTCATTAGGTTTATATATAAGTATTAATCATGCTTTCATGCTTGTTTAAACAAAAATCAAACAATTAGTTCATAACAGTTTTGTTGCAGAATGCAGAAAAACTGAACACAGAGGCTGGCGCTGCGGCGCGGCACAGCAGCTCACTACTGGCGCTGCGGCGCGAGTGGCGCTGCGTGCGGCGCTGCGGCGCGGGATGCGGCGCGAGTGGCGCTGCGGCGCGGGCTGCGGCGCTGCGGCGTCGAGGCAGTTTTCTGCAGTTCAGACTGCAGCGAAATCCGACCAAAAACCTCCCATTTCATCGATTTCAACATATCCAAATGCTATTAGACTTGTTTAACTTACTAACACGTACATATATGCTTATATAATAGTCAATAGCAATTATCAATTCCCAATTTCATGAACACCAACCAATTTCACGATATTTGATGTTTTTACAGAAATCTCAGAAATGGAAACACCAAAAATGAAATTGAAGAGCAATGAAGCATATATAGTAATTCTAATCACATATATAAGTCCTTTAAACAACTAATTATTATTCTCAATTCACAAAACCATAACTTCCAACTGAAATCAAGAATTCACGAATAGAAATTTTGACAGAAAATGACAATGAAGATACGAAGAGGATTTATACCTCTGTAAATGATTTAAGCTTGCTGCTATCTCAATAACACTGATATATATATATATATGCTCTCTAGTCTCACTTAGCCAAAATGCTCAGCAAAAGAAATGTGAAGGAGATGAGGCTATATTTATAGAACTCCCATTATACAGACAAAGCAATTGTATCCCATATCAAACTAACGGATTATAGGAATGCATGAAGGTTATCAAAGGGTAGGTAATTAGTGGTTGGATTCATCATGAATCCCACTCCCTCCACAATCATGAGCTATGAAATGCTAGTTGCTGAGTTTGGGGAGAAGAAGAAGGAATAGGCCTTAGCTGTATGTCAAGCACGTGAAGAGCAAATGGGACACTTAAAATGAGACAATTGATTTAACTCCTCAGCATTTGCAAATACTACACTTGTATATACACACCATATACATATGTTATATATATATGTACTCTTAGGTTATAATTTAAATCACAATGTACTTCACATAATGTAATAAGTGTAATTTACACACATATAATCCAGGTACGTTTATCTTACTGATATAATACCATCGGATACTACCACATTACATTATATCATATATTATTAAATTGTATTACTCAACAATTATTTATAATAGATCCATGATACATTATTTTAATGTATATCCACACATCATTTGTCACTTACACATATCATAACATATAGTTACTATACATTTAATTCGCATGCTTGCACATATAATTTCTCATCTTATAATTTGAATATTAATTAATAATATACACATATCCTACATCCATCAATATAATTGTTAACCTCCATAACAATTTAATTAACCCTTATATGATTAATTATCACTTTGATATAAATCTTATTGTATTTATAAACACGTTGCTCATTATTATTAAGTTTCTTGCAATAATAATAATCACATATTGTTAATCGATCCTCATTAGTATTTTATAACAGTTAATTAATATTCTTCGATTAACAATTAATATAGATTAATTGTTCACTTAAATTAATATAATCATTCTTATATTACGCCACTGTGCCACACAAGGCAATCAACGAGTTTATCACAAACTCCACCAATTTCTCAATTATTATAATTATTCAATTATATATAATTGAATTAATTCATCTCATAACACAAAATCATTTATATTCAAATAAATTCTCATTTCCATTAATATATTTATTTAATAATATATGGAAATTCTCGGGTATTACACTCCTAATCACCTCTTTCTTTCATAATTTTAGAGAACCAATGAATTAATAAGAAGGTCTCCTTAAATGAAGACTTGTGTGAGATGTACGCATCATTTTTAACGCGATAGTCATGGAATTTCTCCTTTTGATGCTAATCAAACTAGAACGTTATTATAGGACTCCTAATCACTTCTTTCTTTGACAATTTTAGTGCGCCAGTGAAACAATACGAAGGTCTTCCTAAATGAAAACTTGTGTGAGATGTACGCTTGATTTTGAACCCGATAGTCATGGGTTTCTCCTTTTGACGCTAATCAAACTAGAACCAAGTAATACAACTCTGAATCACCTTTTTCTTTGTAAACTTGAAACAACCAATGAAACAATATGAAGTTCTCCCTAAATGAAGACTTGTGTGAGATCTACGCATCGTTTTGGACGCAATAGTTGTGACAAACGAGAGTTTTGCAAAGTTGTTTGAATATTTATAATGGTTCAAAATTATTAATCGAACCATAATTCTGAGGACAGAATCCTTTTAAGGGGGGAAAGATGTGACGAACGAGAATTTTGTAAAGATATTTGAATATTTATTGAAATAAATAAATATTTTTAATGATTTAATTATTGAGTTAAATAATTAAGTCATAAATTTGTGGTAGATTAATTTAATTATATGTGTTACATTAATTAAATTAATGTGTAGTGGTTTAATAGTTCAAATTATTTAATTAATTGAGTTTATTTGATTAATTGAATTAATTAAATAAGCATATGTTACTTTAATTAATTTAATAATTAATTAAAGAATTAGTGAATTAACATAATTAATAAATAAAAATATTAATTATGTGACAATGTGATTTAAATGTAAATTATATTATTTTATTTAATTGATTTAAATAAAATTAATTGATTAATTAAAGTGTTACAATTAACTATATATTAAATTAGTTAATTAAAATAAATAAAAAAAGAATTAGGAGGGTTGCCAAACAGGGCCCTTGTGGGAGTTAGTAGTTGTTATATAACGGTAATATTATATATACGTATATCTTGTATTGCCTAAGTTATTTTTTTATCAGAAGAAAATTTAGAGATTGTCAGAGAGAAAAAGGGAAAAAGGAATTGAGAAGAGATTGAGAGAAAGAAATTTGAGAAATCCTAAGTATTATCTGTGATTGTGTTATCTTCACACAAAAAGGGTAATCTTTCTTTTTAATTTTAAAAAAAATTGCTAAGTGTTGAAAAATTTTGAAATGTGTTTTGAGTCTAATGAACATGGACACGTGTTGTATAAATATGATAAAATATTAATATGAGTTTAATAATTTATGTTATGTTATTAATTAATAAATTAATTACGTGACTTAAACTATTATTTGTAAAGGTTAAATAATGTGATATAAATATGAAGACATTATTTTAAGTCTAATAAATATGAAGGCATGTGATGTAAGTAATAAGTTATTAATACAAGTTAATAACTTAAGTTATGTGATTAATTAACAAGTTAATTAATCAACGTAAACCATTATTTGAAAAAAAAATCTAATAATGAGTTTGAAGAATATAATTGTAAATCAATAATCATATCGAACCTGTGATTAATTGATATTGTTAATGTGTGATAGGTAAGAGTAATTAAAGAAGTGAGTAATAACTATAGTTTGCGCACAAGGCAAGTTTTCTATCCCTAACTTATTATTATTGTTGGGCGGGTTTCCTAAACTAAACTCTTTAAATTAAGCAATTGCTATGCTTAATTACTATTGTTGAGCAAATTCTTACTCTTGAATATCCAAGTTTAGAATTTCACATGAGATGCCATGATTCTTTTGAAAGTATCATTTAAGTGTACAATACTTATTCGATTGTATATCTTGAGAAGTTAATATTCAATTTGAATAACATTTATTGAGTTATCCAAACCAACTTTATTTGGTGCGGATTTTGATGTCAAGCTGAGATGAACAACCCTAATATAGGGGATTAATGAAGATGCTTTAAGCGTTAAGATAGTGTGCACAGTATCAGTACGAAGGGCTGATCTCCCTAAGTACGAGAAGTAAAGTCTATAGTCTTATGACTGTTAAAGGTTGGAAAGGTTAATATACTTGACAACCTAAGACTCGGTTCAAGGTCTTAATGACCCTCAGAAGTAATTTGACTCTCGATTAATATTCTTGATTCAAAAGTTGAGAAGTAATTTAACTCTTGATTAATATTCTTGATTCAAATGTTGAGCTTTTTGTTATTCAGAATTCTTTCACTCGCATGTTATTATTCTGTCATATTTTTTATACTTCCGGGCAATCGTGCTCTTGCATAATAACATTGCAGCTAATAATGAACGAAGTGATGTACCTTCTAGTAGCAAGGGCAAAGGAAAAGCTAAGAAGTGATGAAGACTTGTGTTGTCAAGAATAGTGTTAAAGTTCAAGACTTATGTGTGATGATTTAAGACTTATTTATTTACGTTTCCGCAACAGAGATTAAAGGTTAAGTATAACCTGGGATTTATGATGTATTTTTATTTCAGATGATGTAAGATGATGATTTATTTATCTAATAAATGAATTTCATTATTTATGGGTAGATAGTTGTATGATATTGGAACAGTGAACACCAAATCCTATGGAAATTAAGATACCGGATTTGGGGGTGTCACAAGTTGGTATCAAAGCCGTAGGTTATGAACCTTAGGTGGGGAAAAAACCTTAGGATAGTAGCCTTCATGATGATAGTAATGACAACTCTGATTGAGTTCTAAGAAAGAAAATAAAATTACCTTATGTGCTATGTGCTTATGTGTTCATACTTGTTAGAGTATTGATTAGTATCATGTAAAAAACTAAGACTTAAAACTTATTTTGTCAGGATGTCAGATACTGGAGGAGCTAGTCAGCCCAAGGATGTTGTACCCCTAGAGACTAGAGATGAGGAGCCCCGGGACATACATACTGTCTGGGAGCAGTTAGTACAGCTAGAGCCATCTCCTGTGATTCTAGATTTTGGTCAGGAGCATGAGCCAGAGACGGACTCACAGGAGGACCCTGAGGAAGTTGAGATTTTGGCTGAGGCAGCCGAGGAGGAGGAAGAAGAGGAGGAAGACCCTGAGGAGTTCCCACCGAACTCTGTCAGTGCTGATATGTATGATTTATTGTATGATCGCAATGTAGAGTTATGAGATACAATTCAGGAGTTGAGGGAGCAGTCAGTTGCTCAGGGTGGTGAGTTTGAGACACTCCACTCCCGTCTTGGCAATGTGGAGTGGGATTTGGTTCATGAGAAGGGCTAAACTGAGCAGAAGACAGAGGAGATAGAAAAGTTAAAGAATGAATTGAAAGAGAAATCTGAAAGACTCGCCATAGTGGAAGAAGTTTGGGTGAGAAATGCACGACGTGCAGATCTGGCAGAGGATGATGCACGTGCGAAGAGAGTTAAGGTTGTAGAGACGTGCTACACGTTTCTGAGGGCAATGGATGAGGCCCAGGACCGAGTTATGAGATCCAATTCAGTTCGAGGGACTGCCTGGGTATATGTTAGATCGCAGGACTATGTCCGGCATTATGGAGGAGGAACGTAGTGAAGCTGTCCGACGCCTTGGTAGGCCGTGATAGGACAATATGATATTTTTAATGTTTAAATAATCGTAAATAATGTAAATTTCGATGTGATTATAAACAAAGGAATATTGTGATAATGTAAATCTTGTAGAAACATTATTTCAGGATAGTTGATGTAAATGGCAGAAATGCTATCGCATTATACTAAAAGCTTTTGGTTTTAATAAAATAATAAAGTTGTTCAAGATGATATGGGTTAAGTGAGTATGTTAAAGTATTTAACATTATGTGATACTCTTTAGAGTAGTTAATGTAAATTTCGATGTGATTAAAAAACAAAGGAATATTTTGAGAAATTAAATCTTGAAGATTCTTTATCTTGGGATAGTTGAAGTAAATGGCAGAGATGCTATAGTACTATGTTTAAAATTTTTGATTTAAATAAAATATCAAAGGTTATTTGAAAAGAAAAGAGTTAAAGTGGTTATGTTAAATATTTGAGTTAAGTCTTAAATATTTAAGAGATTGAATAAAGATCTAATGAGCAGATATTCTTAACAGAAATATGCCGCCAAGAAGGAGACAAAATCGTCGACAAGCTCAAGAAGGGTCAACCAATAACAACAATGATGCCAATGCGAACCCCGTTCAGCAGTTGGTAAATCTGTTGGCTGGAGCGATGAACAATCAGCCTCAAGCTCTACCGAACACCTCATTTAAAGACTTTAAGGAAGTGGGACCTCCAGATTTTAAGGGTTCCACGAACCCGATAGAAGCTCAGACTTTGGTTATGGAAATGGAGAAAATTTTTGAGGTCGCCCGAGTTAGGGAGGACCAGAAGACCGCCTACGCGATATTTATGTTAAAATTAGAAGCCAGCTACTGGTGGCAGGCAAATAAGATCAGGGGAGGAGAAGGTGTAATAACCTGGGAAAGGTTTAAAAAAATGTTTTTCGAGATGTATTTCCCGACCAGCTCCCAGAATCAAATGGAGGTGCGGTTTCTGGAGTTGAAGCAGGGGAATATGTATGTGCCCGACTATGCGGCAAAGTTTAACGAATTGTCTAGGTTTGCCCAATATCAGGTACATACTGACGAAAGAAAGGCTAGGCATTTTGAATAGGGACTGAAACCCTGGTTGTATAGCAAGGTGTCAATGTTTCAATTGAACACTTTTGTTGGAGTTCTAGATAAGGCCATTCTCGCTGAAGGTGGAAGCGAAGCAGTGTCTAAGTACAATCAGGATCAAAAGAAGAAGAAGAATGATAGTGAAGGAAATAATAAGGCTAGTGACAGTCACACAGGGGGAACTAATAATCATAAACGAAAATAGAATGACAACCCGTCGTCTGTAAGTCAGCAAGGTAGTCAGAAGAAAAAGTTAGAACCATGCCCAACCTGTGGGAAGACTCACTTGGGAGTTTGCATGAAAGGAAAAAGAGTTTGCTACAATTGTGATCGGGAAGGCCACATAGCACCTAACTGCCCTAACCCTAAGAAGGGCGCCTGCTACACATGTGGGTCAAAGGATCACTTGGCTAGAGACTGTCCAAAGAAGGCATCTGGAGGGGCAGGGTCAGGTGGACATAGGGGAAATAATAGTGGAAATCCTCTTACCATTACCGGATCGACTTCGACAAAATGACCAACTGCAAGGACATTTAATATGACCGTACAAGATGCTGTGCAGTCTCGTGATGTGGTGTCAGGTATCATTCCGATCAATAAAGTCAATGCTTATGTTTTATTTGATTCGGGTGCTACTTGTTCATTTATATTCGATGACTTTGCAAAGAATTTAGAATTGCTTAAAGACGAATTAGAAATCCCTATGAACATAGAGATTGCGAACTAGGAAGTAATTCCTGTTGAGTATATACACAAGAACTGAAGAGTGGATATTAAGGGTAACGTTATGAATGTAGATCTTATCCCGATTAAACTTAGGGAATTTGACGTTATCCTGGGAATGGATTGGCTATTCAATTATGGAGCCGTAATTGATTGCCAGAAGAAATGTATTAACCTTATAACTCCGTCAAAGGTTGTGTTTTATGGCAGCAAGTCGCCTAGACAAGAGAGTTGTCTAACGATGATGCAGGCTAGGAAGTTATTAAGATAAGGCTGTGTGGGGTATTTAGCCTACATAGTCGATAGTCGTAAAGAGAATCCAAAGTTAGAAGAAATACCAGTCGTAAGAGACTTCGTGGATGTTTTCCCGGATGATCTGCCAGGACTTCCGCCTGACAGGGAAGTAGATTTTGTTATCGATTTGGTGCCAGGAACAGCTCCAATATCGAAAGCACCATACCGGATGGCTCCAGTAGAAATGAAGGAATTGATGGTACAGCTACAAGAGCTGTTGGATAAGAAATATATTCAACCGAGCGTATCACCGTGGGGAGCGCCGTTATTATTTGTTAAGAAGAAGGATGGTACAATGCGACTTTGCATTGACTATAGATAATTGAACAAGGTTACCATTAAGAATAGGTATCCGTTGCCAAGGATTGATGATCTGTTTGATCAATTAAAAGGAGCGAGATATTTCTCGAAGATAGACCTGAGAAGCGGTTATCATCAGTTGAAGGTAAGGCCAGAAGATGTCCCAAAGACAGCGTTTAGGACACGATATGGTCACTACGAATTTTTGGTTATGTCATTTGGTCTAACAAATGCGCTTGCAGCATTTTTGGGCCTAATGAATGGAGTGTTCAAGCCGTTTCTGGACAAATTTGTAGTGGTTTTTATTGATGATATATTGGTCTATTCTAAGACCAAGGAAGAACATGTTGAGCATTTGAAGTTGACGTTAGATGTATTAAGAAAAGAGAAGTTGAATGCCAAATTCTCAAAGTATGAATTCTGGATTGAAAGGGTGCAATTTCTCGGACACGTGATTGATAAAGACGGAATTTCGGTGGATCCCTCCAAAGTCGAAGTAGTGATGAATTGGGATCAGCCAAAAACACCGTCGGAAGTAAGAAGTTTTCTTGGATTGGCCGGTTATTACAGAAGATTCATTCAGGATTTTTCCAAGATCGCCACTCCATTAACGAATTTGACTAGGAAAGTTGTGAAATTCGTTTGGACGGAGAAGTGTGAGGAAAGTTTTCAAGAACTTAAGAGAAGGTTAAGTAAAGCACCTGTGTTGTCCCTTCCGGATGACACAGGAAATTTTGTGGTATATAGTGATGCGTCGCATAAAGGGCTAGGCTATGTGCTTATGCAAAACGGCAAAGTCATTGCGTATGCGTCACGACAGTTAAAAGATTATGAGAAGGGATATCCAACCCACGATTTGGAATTAGCTGAGGTGATATTTGCTTTAAAGATTTGGAGACACTATCTCTATGGGGAGAAGTGTGAAATATATACAGACCATAAGAGTCTGAAGTATATTTTCACACAGAAAGACTTGAATATGCGCCAAAGAAGGTGGCTGGAGTTAATAAAGGATTATGATTGTGATATCTTATACCACCCAGGCAAAGAGAATGTTGTAGCCGAAGCCTTAAGCAGAAAGGGTCGGGAAAAGTTGATGATGCTGACAGCACAGGAAGAATTGATTTCAGCAATGGAAAAGCTGGAATTGGAAGTAGGATGTCCAACGGAGATTGATGAGAAACTCTTTTATATGCAAGCTGGTACAACTTTGTTGGATAAGATTAAGGAATCTCAAATACTAGATAAGGAATGTGAGGAAGTAAAGAAAAAGATATCTGAAGGGATTGAACTTATATTTAAAATGGACAGCGAAGGATTGTTGAGATTTGAAAGTAGAGTTTGGGTACCGCCAATACCAGAAATCAAGGAGGACATTTTGAGCGAGGCTCATAGTTTGAGGTATTCCATTCATCCCGGGACTACTAAGATGTATCAGGATTTACGATAACACTTTTGGTGGCCAAATATGAAGAGGGACGTGGCCGACTGTGTTGCCAAGTGTCTGACTTGTCAAAGGGTCAAGGCAGAACACCAAAGACCAAGTGGTTTGTTACAACCTTTAGAAATCCCAGAATGGAAATGGGAACATATTACAATGGATTTTGTTGTTGGCCTTCCGACGACCCAGAAAGGCTATGACGCAGTATGGGTTATCGTCGACCGATTAACGAAATCCGCACACTTTCTTCATATCAAAATCAGATTTAACCTAGAACAATTGGCGAAGTTATATGTAAAAGAGATTGTTTTGAGGCACGGGGTGCCAGTGTCAATTATTTCTGATCGTGATCCGCGCTTCACATCGAATTTCTGGAAGCGACTGCAAGAATGCATGGGAACACAGTTGAGGATGAGCACCGTTTATCACCCTCAGACTGACGGGCAAAGTGAAAGAACGATCCAAACATTAGAGGATATGCTTAAATCATGCATAATGGATTTTAAAGGCAATTGGGATGATCATTTGCCGCTTGTAGAATTTGGTTATAATAATAGTTACCACGCTAGTATTGGTATGCCGCCTTACGAAGCATTATACGGTAGAAAGTGCAGAACTCCACTGTACTGGGATGAAGTTGGTGAAAGACAATTGCTAGGACCAGAGTTAGTCCAACAAACGGCAGAAATAGTTAAAGTGATTCGGACAATATTAGTAGCGGCTCAGGATAGGCAGAAGAAATACGCCGATCCACACCGCAAGAATGTAGAGTTTGAATCGGGTAGTTTTGTATTTTTGAAAGTCTCTCCTTGGAAGGGAAAGATCAGATTTGGTAAGAATGGAAAATTGAGCCCGAGGTTCATTGTAAGAACCCGAATTTTCAGATATTATTAAATAAGGATTTAATAAATAAAATTCTTAAACTGTGAGATGGGTTCGAATAATAATATATATATGTGATATGAGGTATGTGGTATTATATTACATAGGATAATATGGACTATGTAAAATGTGTTTTTGTGATTTATAAATATATTATTAATATATATTTGTTAATTATCGTAGAGACGATCCAGTTGAGATAAAGGAGGTGGATAAATTCCTATCGATATTAAATAATTTATAGAATTATTTTATCATAGTAAGTTGGTGACATTAAATATCCTTAATGTATAATCACCATATTCTTGTGTATGTGTATTAATAACTAGTATGCTTATAATATAGGTTATTGATAAATCTTAAGCTATCCGTGAATAGGTTTGGATAGTGAAGCATGAGTTAGTTAAGGAATTAACTAATAAGAATAAATATTAGTTAATTTAAGTTGGGAGTTATATTATGAAATAATATAATGAGAGTATTGAACCTTAATTAATTATGATGATATAGTACAGTGTTTAATTTACTTAAGTAAATGAGTGAATTAATATGTGTGTTGAATATGTAATTATAGTTGATACTTTTATATTACTTAGAATAGTAATATGTGAGAAAATTTAATGTACGAGTAAAGCTAAATATATATATATATATACGTTATTAAAAGGGAGATGGAAATCATTATATCTTTAAATGAATATTTGAAGAAATTGTTTTGGGAACAATTTATAGAAAAGAAAGAGATATGATTTTTCTAATAAAGGATATTAAAATAATTTCTAATATTGAATTATTTTAATAAAAGGAGGAAATGTTATTTTTGAATAATAATATTACCTTATATATTTTTGTATGAGGTAATAGGTATGATTAATAAATATATTAAAACATATTTGCTATATGTAAATAAATTGATGGAAACAATTTATTATAATAGAAAATAAACTTATTATCTATTTTTTATATATAATATACATGTGGCGTACATGTGATTATTTCTAATAGATATTATATTAATTATAATATCTTGAGACAATAAGTAAATTATTTTCTAATAATGAACGTGCTTATTTGGAGAAAACATAATATTTTATGTTATGACTAAATACATAATGTATTTTCAAGGGAGTTTAATTAATGAAAGGAAACTACGTTATTTTAATATATTAAATAACTTAAGTTATTATTTTATCACGTATATTATTATTTACAATGATTAATAGAATATATATTAAGTATTATAAGCGTAAAGGTTATACTTATTATAAGTATGAATATTTGAGGTAGTTTAGCATTTAAATGCTTAAGACACGCAAACATTATACTAAAAGAATGTCTAAGTGAGATGGGAATAATAATAAGCTTGAGATTAAGCTTGTATGAATTGCCTTGTGTGGCACGATAATAGATTCGGTAATGAATTAATTAATTCATGGATGAAAGAATTATTAATTAAACAATTAGTCTATATTAATTGTTATTATAATATTATGTTGATTTATTATTATAACTAGTGATAGTATAATAATATATAAACGAGTAGATTATTAATATGATTATAATTGCTCAATTAGTTGATATGTGCAAAGGATGTGATTATTAAGAATATAACATATTGTAGTTACACATATGTTTTATGTAGTATAGTGCAACATTAATGTGACTGTATTATATATAAACTATATAGTAAAATTGATTGCATTATGTGAATTACATAATATTATTGCTTATGTAACATGATGTGTGTGGGTAGACCTTAAGGAATACCCTATTAGCATATAGTAATTGTTAATTGATAATGATTTCTATAGGATATTATAACTGTAATAATAACCGTTATGATAATTAATAACCATTATAATAATGAGTAATACCCGATAGAATTATATCCGGTAGGATGAAATGTACATGAATTTATATATGTGCAAGTTAAAATTTACTACATGATAGTATTATTGGGACTACATTGTGACACATTAATTTATAACATAAGTTATATGAAATGGAAGGTGTACAACTTAAATGTATATGGAAGGTATATATATAAACCAAGTGTTATATATAACTCATGTTACCCAATTACTGAGTTTTATCAAGCCTTGTCCCAATATGATGGTCACTTTTCTCCCTCACGTGTTCAAGCAAAAGGCTAAGCCTACTATTGCTCTCAAACTCAGCAACTCTAGCTTCATAGCAAATCATCACAAGGGGAGTGGGCTAAATAGTGGAGTTCAACAACTAATCTAACAACTCTTTAATAACCTTCATGCAATTCTTCAATCCATGGGTTTGTTTTAGTGGGAAATTGCAATGTCTGTGTAATCCTTTTTCTATAAATATAGACTCTCCTTCTCCATTTTTCCATTGCTGAGAATTGCTTAAGTATGAAATTGAGAGCATATATATAGAGTGAGTAATTATATACACATCAGTAGAGTAAGTGTGAATTAGCAAGCAAATTACAAAGGTATAAGGTTTCTTCTTGTTCTTCATTTTTGTTTCTGTCAAAATTTCCATTCTTAAATTCCCAATTTCTTAATTATGTGGAGTTAAATGATAATGGAGTTGGGAAATGTTTACATAGTTGTTATATAACCATGTAAGCATGTTTAAATTGTTATATGGCTGATATAGAATAGAATTCGTATGAATTTTCTGAGATGGGTTTCCAGTTCTGCCGAACAGGAAGCTATCACTGGGTTGGCCGGACACCGGCGCAGCTGCGCCGGGTTTGTACCTGGTGCCTGCGCAGCTGCGCAGGGTCCTGGCTTTTGTTTTCTGTTTTCTGCAGCAGCCTGCTACGTGATAACTTATTGATATTAATTAAGACAAGCATGAAAATTGGTATAACTCCTATAAACATGTCTCTTGATACAACATGAATGTTTATGGCCATAATAGCATATGCTTTTGATAAAAAGCTTTCTAGATTAGAAGTGAACTTAGAAATGATTAAAGTGAACTTCATCACAAATATTTCATGTGAGCATTCTAATTTTTGTAAACATGATCATATATTCTATATTGACATGAAATGTACGTTTAAAGTGTTGAATAAACTAGCATACGTGATTGCAAGATTCAAACGATTTAAAAAGAAACTTAAGACTTTCGAAAACGAACTTAACCAAGACTAATGTCTTTTAGATTCTGACCATTTGAGAATATTTATGTGGTTTAAATATGAGTTTCTAGTGTATATGAAATACATATAGATGCCATGCATGTACTATGATTCCTTGTTGACTTAGTGTGATTTCCAATGAAAAGCTAAGGACATCAATTACCATATGAATTACGTTGTGATCATGCAAGCATATGCATTAGGATGTCATTATGCCTATAGACATGTTGACATGAGCATCATTTGATGGAGCATGGATATCACCTATGCACACGTATTCAAGAAATAAAATTTTAAAGCATAAACTATGTGATTAGGTATACATGTGTAGTATAAGCACGAGCATGCCTACTTAGTATTGTTTATCCTCTTTATGTGGTAATATGACCTTAGTAGTTGGCCTTGAAGTATGGACTTGAATTACTTAAGGTATATGAAAGTCCGACATGAAAACCATGTAACTTTGAATTAGATTTGAATGTGCATGCTAGGTTTCAAACTTGAGTTAATGACCCTATAGATATCGGTACGTAATGGATATCAGTAATCTGAATGCTAGTGAATGACCTCGGGTTGTCCAGCAGAATGAAAGGTCATTTCTGGTTTGACCAGTGAGTGGCGCAGCTGAACCACTCTTAAGGCCAATACCTGCGCAGCTGCGCCATCCTGTTTTCAGGATTTGTGCAGTCTGTTTGTTCTTGATTTTGTAGTAGACTTGTATTATTACTTAAACTGCAAATCATGGTCTGACCCCTACTGGTTTATAACTATATGATAAACATAATAACCTTGCATGCCTATTTTAAAATATGACAAGGATTTTGAAAGGTGAAACTTAGAAAAGTTTGAATGTAATGGTTTTGATAAGGTTTGAGAAACATGAAAGCAATATAGATCATGTATCTATGAGCTTTAAATACATGTCGAACACATAGCGAGTCGAGTAAAGGTGTATGAATGTTGATATTAAAAGTATACCTATATTAGCTATTATAGGAGTATGTTAAGAAAGTGAAACAAGGTTCTAAGAACCAAGTTAGACAACAATTTAACCTTTATTATTACATTGACAATGTGTGATACATATAACTAATGAGTGTGATCTCTATGGTTAATATAACTGTGTAGGATTACACAAAGTGCAGAGATTCTTAAGCAGTTAAGTCGTAGTTGTTAAACTACGAATCAGGCAAGTCTTTCAGTTCCTATTTGATATACGAATTCAATAACTGTTAGTTGAATTATATTATGCTGTGATAATGTGAACTTATATATGAATTGTATATGAGATATAAATGAGATTGAAAGTTGATCTTTGATGATATACTTGTTATGTGAAAAGTATCATGCGTAGTAAATATAAATTGTTTATAAATGCATGAACTGAGTATAATGTTGTATGCTATGTGATGCATGAAAACTGTTAGAATTGCTGAGCTGTCGAGCTCACTCTTGCAAATAACCACTTTTGCAGGTTAATGACTTACGATAAAGACTTCGTGCTTCTTGATTGATAAAGATAGATAGTATCGAATTGAAGAAGTACTATTTAGATTATTGCTTGAACCCTGTTTAGATTCTAGAAGTATTACTTGATAGTTGTTTACACTGTTTAATACAGGTTGTGTTGTAAAGATGTATTAGTTAATACATAGAGGATATCAAGTCGAGTTGTAAACGTTATACGATAACTCAAATATAATGAGTCATATTTTATAATTGATTCAAGGGTTGTAATCGATTCAAGTTATGAAATCAATAAAAGATTTTATTCAAGGAGGATTGAAAAAGTTTAAATTATTCCGCATTTTAGTAACATCAAACATGATGTAAAGATGAGATCTTGGATATAAATAGAATTTATATTCTAAATTGTAATAAGGAAAGTTGTATTCTTTTAGTAATGAATAAAAGATATAATAGTTTGGCGTTAGTAGTATCGTGAATGCACCGAATCCGAGGTTTCGAAGGAAAGTGGATTTGGGGGCGTCACATTCATTGGACCCTTTGAGGTACTCCGAAGAATTGGAAAAGTAGCATATGAGGTAGCTTTACCTCCGGCACTGGAGCATGTCCTCAACATTTTCCATGTGTCGGTATTACGACGTTATAAACCCGATTACAAACATGTGATAGAATATGAACCCCTACAATTTGAGAAAGATTTATCGTACGAAAAAGTTCCTGTTCAGATAGTTGACAAGAAAGAGCAAGTTCTCAGGAACAAGGTAATACCTTCTGTTAAGGTAATTTGGAGGAACCACAACGCTGAAGAAGCTACGTGGGAACTCGAAGAGAATATGATGCAGAATTATCCACACTTATTTTCTTGAATAGGTGAACGTGATTCTGGGGACAGAATCCTTTTAAGGGGGGAAAGATGTGACAAACGAGAGTTTTGCAAAGTTGTTTGAATATTTATAATGGGACGAAATTATTAATCGAACCGTGATTCTGAGGACATAATCCTTTTAAGGGGGGAAAGATGTGACGAACGAGAATTTTGTAAAGATATTTGAATATTTATTGAAATAAATAAATATTTTTAATGATTTAATTATTGAGTTAAATAATTAAGTCATGAATTTGTGGTAGATTAATTTAATTATATGTGTTACATTAATTAAATTAATCTGTAGTGATTTAATAGTTCAAAGTATTTAATTAATTGAGTTTATTTGATTAATTGAATTAATTAAATAAGCATATGTTACTTTAATTAATTTAATAATTAATTAAAGAATTAGTGAGTTAACATAATTAATAAATAAAAATATTAATTATGTGACAATGTGATTTAAATGTGAATTATATTATTTTATTTAATTGATTTAAATAAAATTAATTGATTAATTAAAGTGTTACAATTAACTATATACTAAATTAGTTAATTAAAATAAATGAAAAAAGAATTAGGAGGGTTGCCAAACAGGGCCCTTGTGGGAGTTTGTAGTTGTTATACAACGATAATATTATATATACGTATATCTTGTATTGCCTAAGTTATTTTTTTATCAGAAGAAAATTTAGAGATTGTCAGAGAGAAAAAGGGAAGAAGGAATTGAGAAGAGATTGAGAGAAATAAATTTGAGAAATCCTAAGTATTATCTGCGATTGTGTTATCTTCACACAAAAAGGGTAATCTTTCTTTTTACTTTTAAAAAAATCTATTTTTCTCAAAGTCTTCATTACGTATATTTTTAAGTTGTGCGAAAATTGGGTTTCCCAATTGGGTTACGATATGGCTTTATCTATATGGGTATGGAATCATAACGTGTTTTTTTAACGTATAAACATGTCTTAAAGTAATCAATTTGATTTAATTGGCCTTAATTGGGTTGTTAAGGATTTATAGAGTTTTCGTGTACGTGTTTTGTAAAAGTCCTCTGTGAATGGAGAAAGTTGGCAATTGATTGATTTCATGGATATATATATAGTAACATATGTCCATGATATAATTTAGGCTATCCATTCATGATTCACAGTGATCACACCAAGTAATTTTGTTAATAATAGGGTTTATGAAATTACAGAGTATTGAATATGGGTGAATAACCCATATGGGTTAAATTAATGATTAAATCATATGTTTATATTTAAATTGATACATGAATATGATTGTATATGTTAAAACAAAGGAAATGGAATTAAAATGAATGGATTTGGTGTAGTAACGAATCCGTAAGGAGATTTTTTTATGTTTTTCATTAAACTCTTGAAAGTTTTGAAGAACAGTGAAAATTAATATTTTGATTTGTGTAATTACATGACTTGGAATGTTAAGAACATGTTATAAGTGATATATAATGTTCCTGTGAAGTTTATACTTCATGGATAACATTATAAATCAGTGTAATGATGTGAATTGGGAGAAAATGGGAGAAAATCTGTGTTCGTTCGCAAACTTCAGATTCTGAAATTCCGCAGCCGCGCGGCCGCGCCGGCTGCAAGGCAAAATGGCGCGCTGCCGCGCCTGTCCGAAAATTTTGAAAAAACTTGCTAAGTGTTGGAAAATTTTGAAATGTGTTTCGAGTCTAATGAACATGAACACATGTTGTATAAATATGATAAAATATTGATAGGAGTTTAATAATTTATGTTATGTGATTAATTAATAAATTAATTACGTGACTTAAACTATTATTTGTAAAGGTTAAATAATGTGATATAAATATGAAGACATTATTTTAAGTCTAATAAATATGAAGGCATGTGATGTAAGTAATAAGTTATTAATATAAGTTAATAACTTAAGTTATGCGATTAATTAATAAGTTAATTAATCAACGTAAACCATTATTTGAAAAAAAATCTAATAATGAGTTTGAAGAATATAATTGTAAATCAATAATCATATCGAACCTGTGATTAATTGATATTGTTAATGTGTGATAGGTAAGAGTAATTAAAGAAGTGAGTAATAACTGTAGCTTGCGCACAAGGCAAGTTTTGTATCCCTAACTTATTATTATTGTTGGGCAGGTTTCCTAAACTAAACTCTTTAAGTTAAGCAATTGCTATGTTTAATTACTATTGTTGAGCAAATTCTTACTCTTCAATATCCAAGTTTAGAATTTTACATGAGATGCCATGATTCCTTTGAAAGTATCATTTAAGTGTACAATACTTATTCGATTGTATACCTTGAGAAGTTAATATTCAATTTGAATAGCATTTATTGAGTTATCCAAACCAACTTTATTTGGTGCGGATTCTGATGTCAAACTGAGATGAACAACCCTAATATAGGGGATTAATGAAGATGCTTTAAGCGTTAAGATAATGTGCACAGTATCAGTACGAATGGCTGATCTCCCTAAGTACGAGAAGTAAAGTCTATAGTCTTATGACTGTTAAAGGTTGGAAAGGTTAATATACTTGACAACCTAAGACTCGGTTCAAGGTCTTAATGACCCTCAGAAGTAATTTGACTCTCGATTAATATTCTTGATTCAAAAGTTGAGAAGTAATTTGACTCTTGATTAATATTCTTGATTCAAATGTTGAGCTTTCTGTTATTCAGAATTCTTTCACTCGCATGTTATTATTCTGTCATATTTTTATACTTGCGGGCATTCATGCTCACTCTTGCATAATAACATTGCAGCTAATAATGAATGAAGTGATGTACCTTCTAGTAGCAAGGGCAAAGGAAAAGCTAACAAGTGTGAAGACTTGTGTTGTCATGAATAATGTTAAAGTTCAAGACTTATGTGTTATGATTTAAGACTTATTTATTTACGTTTCCGCGATAGAGATTTAAGGTTAAGTATAACCTGGGATTTATGATGTATTTTTATTTCAGATGATGTAAGATGATGATTTATTTATCTAATAAATGAATTTCATTATTTTTGGGTAGATAGTTGTATGATATTGGAACAGTGAACACCAAATCCTATGGAAATTAAGATACCGAATTTGGGGGTGTCACAATAGTGATGGGATTGCTCCTTTTGATGCTAATTTCAACTTGAACAAAGTAATAGGACTCATAATCACCTATATTTTGACAATTTGATTGAACTAATGAAAAATTAAAAAGGTCTCCCTAAATGAAGACTTGTGTGTGATGTACGGATCGTTTTTAAGGCCCTAGTGATAGGATTGTTCCTTTTGATGCTAATCAAACTAGAACGAATTCATAGGACTCGTAATCACCTCTTTTTATGACAATTTGAGTGACCCAATGAAATAATAATAAGGTATCCCTAAATCAAGACTTGTGTGAGATGTACTCATCGTTTTTAACGCGATAGGTATAGGATTGCTTCTTTTGACGCTAATCAAATTAGAACGAAATAATAAGACTCCTAATCACCTCCTTCTTTCATAATTTTAGAGAACCAATGAAACAATAAGAAGGTCTCCTTAAATGAAGACTTGTGTGAGATGTACGCATCGTTTTTAACGCGATAGTCATGGGATTGCTCCTTTTGATGCTAATCAAACTAGAACGAAGTTATAGGACTCCTAATCACTTCTTTCTTTGAAAATTTTAGTGCACCAACGAAACAATAAGAAGGTCTCTCTAAATAAATAATTGTGTGAGATGTACGCTTGATTTTGAACCCGATAGTCATGGGCTTCTCCTTTTGATGCTAATCAAACTAGAACGAAGTAATACAACTCTTAATCACCTCTTTCTTTGTAAATTTGAAACAACCAATGAAACAATATGATGGTCTCCTTAAATGTAGACTTGTGTGAGATCTACTCATCGGTTTGGACGCGATAGTGATGGGATTGCTCCTGTTGATGCTAATTTCAACTTGAACGAAGTAATAGGACTCATAATCATCTATGTGTTGACAATTTAAGAGAGAACTAATGAAACAATAAGAAGGTCTCCCTAAATGTATACTTGTGTGAGATGTACAGATCGTTTTGAAGGCACTAGTGATAGGATTGCTCCTTTTGATGCTAATCAAAGTAGAACGAAGTCATAGGACTCATAATCACGTCTTTCTTTGACAATTTGAGAGAACCAATGAAACAATAAGAAGGTCTCCCGAAATCAAGACTTGTGTGAGATGTAGGCATCGTTTTTAACGCGATAGTCATGGGATTGCTTCTTTTGATGCTAATCAAACTATAACGAAATTATAGGACTTATAATCACCTCTTTCGTTGACAATTTTAGAGAACCAATGAAACAATAAGAATGTCTCCCTAAAAGAAGACTTGTGTGAGATGTACGTATGATTTTGAACGCGATAGTCATTGGTTCCTCGTTTTGACGCTAATCAAACTAGAACGAAGTAATACAACTCTGAATCACCACTTTCTTTGTAAACTTGAAACGACCAATGAAACAATATGAAGGTCTCCCTAAATGAAGACTTGTGTGAGATCTACGCATCGTTTTAGACGCAATAGTGATGGGATTGCACCTTTTGAAGCTAATTTCAACTAGAACAAAGTAATAGGACTCATAATCACCTATATTTTGATAATTTGAGAGAACTAATGAAACATTAAGAAGGTCTCCCTAAATGAAGACTTGTGTGAGATGTACGGATCGTTTTGAAGGCACTAGTGATAGGATTGCTCCTTTTGATGAAAATCAAACTAGAACGAATTTATAGGACTCGTAATCACCTCTTTTTATGACAATTTGATAGACCCAATGAAACAATAAGAAGGCATCCCTAAATCAAGACTTGTGTGAGATGTATGCATCGTTTTTAACGCGATAGTTATGGGATTGCTCCTTTTGATGCTAATTAAATTAGAACGAAGTAATAAGACTCCTAATCACCTCTTTATTTCACAATTTTAGAGAACCAATGAAATAATAAGAAGGTCTCCTTAAATAAAGACTTGTGTGAGATGTACGCATCGTTTTTAACGCGATAGTCATGGGATTGCTCCTTTTGTTGCTAATCAAACTAGAACATTTTTATAGGACTCCTAATCACTTCTTTCTTTGACAATTTTAATGCACCAATGAAACAATAAGAAGGTCTCCCTAAATGAAGACTTGTGTGAGATGTACGCTTGATTTTGAACCCGATAGTCATGGGTTTCTCCTTTTGACGCTAATCAAACTAGAACAAAGTAATACAACTCTGAATCACCTCTTTCTTTGTAAACTTGAAACAACCAATGAAACAATATGAAGGTCTCCCTAAATGAAGACTTGTGTGAGATCTACGCATCGTTTTGGACGCAATAGTGATGGGATTGCTCCTTTTGGTGCTAATTTCAACTTAAACAAAGTAATAGGAATCATAATCACCTATATTTTGACAATTTGAGAGAACTAATGAAACATTAAGAAGGTGTCCCTAAATGAAGACTTGTGTGAGATGTACGGATCGTTTTGAAGGCACTAGTGATAGGATTGCTCCTTTTGATGCTAATCAAACTAGAACGAATTCATAGGACTCGTAATCACATCTTTCTATGACAATTTGAGAGACCCAATGAAATAATAAGAAGGTATCCCTAAATCAAGACTTGTATGAGATGTACGCATCGTTTTTAACGCGATAGTCATAGGATTGCTCCTTTTAATGCTAATCAAATTAGAACGATTAATAAGACTCCTTATCACCTCTTTATTTCACAATTTTAGAAAACCAATGAAACAATAAGAAGGTCTCCTTAAATGAAGACTTGTGTGAGATGTACGTATCATTTTTAACGCGATAGGGATTGCACCTTTGATGATAATCAAACTAGAACGTTGTTATAGGACTTCTAATCACTTCTTTCTTTGACAATTTTATTGCACCAATGAACTAATATGAAGGTCCCCCTTAATGAAGACTTGTGTGAGATGTACGCTTGATTTTGAACCCGATAGTAATGGGTTTCTCCTATTGACGCTAATCAAACTAGAACGAAGTAATACAACTCTGAATCACATCTTTCTTTGTAAACTTGAAACAACCAATGAAACAATATGAAGGTCTCCCTAAATGTAGACTTGTGTAAGATCTACTCATCGTTTTGGACGCAATAGTGATGGGATTGCTCCTTTTGATGCTAATTTCAACTTGAACAAAGTAATAGGAATAATAATCACCTATATTTTGACAATTTGAGAGAACTAATGAAACATTAAGAAGGTGTCCCTAAATGAAGACTTGTGTGAGATGTAGGATCGTTTTGAAGGAACTAGTGATAGGATTGCTCCTTTTGATGCTAATCAAACTAGAACGAATTCATAGGACTCGTAATCACATCTTTCTATAACAATTTGAGAGACCCAATGAAACAATAAGAAGGTATCCCTAAATCAAGACTTGTGTGAGATGTACGCATCGTTTTTAATGCGATAGTCATGGGATTGCTCCTTTTGATGCTAATCAAATTAGAACGAGTTAATAAGACTCCTAATCACCTCTTTCTTTCACAATTTTAGAGAACCAATGAAACAATAAGAAGGTCTCCTTAAATAAAGACTTGTGTGAGATGTACGCATCGTTTTTAACGCGATAGTCATGGGATTGCTCCTTTTGATGCTAATCAAACTAGAACGTTGTTATAGGACTGCTAATCACTTCTTTCTTTGACAATTTTAGTGCACCAATGAAATAATACGAAGGTCTCCCTAAATGAAGACTTGTGTGAGATGTACGCTTGATTTTGAAACCGATAGTCATGGGTTTCTCCTTTTGACGCTAATCAAAATAGAACAAAGTAATACAACTCTGAATCACCTATTTCTTTGTAAACCTGAAGCAACCAATGAAACAATATGAAGGTCTCCCTAAATGTAGACTTGTGTGAGATCTACTCATCGTTTTGGACGCAATAGTGATGGGATTGCTCCTGTTGATGCTAATTTCAACTAGAACGAAGTAATAGGACTCATAATCACATATATTTTGATAATTTAAGAGAACTAATGAAGCATTAAGAAGGGCTCCCTAAATGAAGACTTGTGTAAGATGTACGGATCGTTTTGAAGGCACTAGTGATATGATTGCTCTTTTTGATGCTAATCAAACTAGAACGAATTCATAGGACTCATAATCAACTCTTTCTTTGACAATTTGAGAGACCCAATGAAACAATAAGAAGGTATCCCTAAATCAAGACTTGTGTGAGATGTACGCATCGTTTTTAACGTGATAGGCATAGGATTGCTCCTTTTGATGCTAATCAAATTTGAACAAAATAATAAGACTCCTAATCACCTCCTTCTTTAACAATTTTAGAGAACCAATGAAACATTAAGAAGATTTTCATAAATAAAGACATGTGTGAGATGTACTCATCGTTTTTAACGCGATAGTCATGGGATTGCTCCTTTTGATGCTAATCAAACTAGAACGAAGTTATAGGACTCCTAATCACTTCTTAATTTGACAAGGTTAGTGCACCAATGAAACAATAAGAAGGTCTCCCTAAATCAATAATTCTGTGAGATGTACGCTTGATTTTGAACCCGATAGTCATGGGTTTCTCCATTTGATGCAATCAAACTAGAACGAAGTAATACAACTCTTAATCACCTCTTTCTTTGTAAATTTGAAATAACAAATGAAACAATATGAAGGTCTCCCTAAATGTAGACTTGTGTGAGATCTACTCATCGGTTTGGACGCGATTGTGATGGGATTGCTCCTGTTGATGAAATAATAGGACTCATAATCATCTATGTGTTGACAATTTTAGCAAGAACCAATGAAACAATAAGAAGGTCTCCCTAAATGTATAGTTGTGTGAGATGTAAAGATCGTTTTGAAGGCACTAGTGATAGGATTGCTCCTTTTGATGCTAATCAAACTAGAACGAAGTCATAGGACTCATAATCACCACTTTTTTGACAATTTGAGAGAACCAATGAAACAATAAGAAGGTCTCCCGAAATCAAGACTTGTATGAGATGTACGCATCGTTTTTAATGCGATAGTCATGGGATTGCTCCTTTTGATGCTAATCAAACTAGTTCGAAATTATAGGACTCATAATCACCTCTTTCTTTGACAATTTTAGAGCACCAATGAAACAATAAAAAGGTCTCCCTAAATGAAGACTTGCCTGATATGTACGCATGATTTTAAACGCGATAGTCGTGGGTTTCTCGTTTTGACGCTAATCAAACTAGAACGAAGTAATACAACTCTTAATCACCTCTTTTTTTGTAAATTTGAAACAACCAATGAAACAATATGAAGGTCTCCTAAATGAAGACTTGTGTGAGATCTACGCATCGTTTTGGATGCGATAGTGATGGGATTGCTCCCTTTGATGCTAATTTCAACTAGAACAAAGTAATAGAACTCATAATCACCTATATTTTGACAATTTGAGAGAACTATTGAATCAATAAGATGGTCTCCCTAAATTAAGATTTCTGTGAGATGTATAGATAGTTTTGAAAGCACTATTGATATAATTGCACTTTTATATGCTAATCAAACTAGAACAATGTCATAGGACTCATAATCACCTAATTATTTGACAATTTGAAAGAAGCAATGAAACAATAAGAAGGTTTTCCTAAATGAAGACTTGTGTGAGATGTACGCATGGTTGTGAACGCGATAGTCACGTGTTTCTCATTTTGAACCCGATTGTCATGGGTTTCTCCTTTTGATACTAATCAAACTAGAACGAAGTAATACAACTCTTAATCACCTCTTTCTTTGTAAACTTGAAACAACCAATAAAACAATATGAAGGTCTCCCTAAATGTAGACTTGTGTGAGATCTACTCATCGTTTTAGACACAATAGTGATGGAATTGCTCCTGTTGATTCTAATTTCAACTAGAACGAAGTAATAGGACTCATAATCACATATATTTTGACAATTTGAGAGAACTAATGAAACATTAAGAAGGACTCCCTAAATGAAGACTTGTGTGAGATGTACGGATCGTTTTGAAGGCACTAGTGATAGGATTGCTCTTTTTGATGCTAATCAAACTAGAACAAATTCATAGGACTCATAATCACCTCTTTCTTTGACAATTTGAGAGACCCAATGAAACAATAAGAAGGTATCCCTAAATCAAGACTTGTGTGAGATGTACGCATCGTTTTTAACGCGATAGGCATAGGATTTCTCCTTTTGATGCTAATCAAATTAGAACGAAATAGTAAGACTCCTAATCACCTCCTTCTTTCATAATTTTAGAGAACCAATGAAACATTAAGAAGATTTTCATAAATGATGACATGTGTGAGATGTACTCATCGTTTTTAACGCGATAGTCATGGGATTGCTCCTTTTGATGCTAATCAAACTAGAACGAAGTTATAGGAATCCTAATCACTTCTTAATTTGACAATTTTAGTGGACCAATAAAACAATAAGAATGTCTCCCTAAATGAATACTTCTGTGAGATGTACGCTTGATTTTGAACCCGATAGTCATGGGTTTCTCCATTTGATGCTAATCAAACTAGAACGAAGTAATACAACTCTTAATCACCTCTTTCTTTGTAAATTTGAAACAACCAATGAAACAATATGAAGGTCTTCCTAAATGTAGACTTGTGTGAGATCTACTCATCGGTTTGGACGCGATAGTGATGGGATTGCTCATGTAGATGCTAATTTCAACTAGAACGAAGTAATAGGACTCATAATCATCTAAGTGTTGATAATTTGAGAGAGGACCAATGAAACAATAAGAAAGTCTCCCTAAATGTATAGTTGTGTGAGATGTAAGGATCGTTTTGAAGGCACTAGTGATAGGATTGCTCCTTTTGATGCTAATCAAACTAGAACGAAGTCATAGGACTCATAATCACCTCTTTGTTTGACAATTTGAGAGAACCAATGAAACAATAAGAAGGTCTCCCGAAATCAAGACTTGTGTGAGATGTACGCATCGTTTTTAACGCGATAGTCATGGGATTGCTCCTATTGATGCTAATCAAATTAGAACGAAGTAATAAGACTCCTACTCACCTCTTTATTTTATAATTTTAGAGAACCAATGAAATAATAAGAAGGTCTCCTTAAATGAAGACTTGTGTGAGATGTACGCATCGTTTTTAACGCGATAGTCATGGGATTGCTCCTTTTGATGCTAATCAAACTAGAATGTTATTATAGGACTCCTAATCACTTCTTTCTTTGATAATTTTAGTGCACCAAAGAAACAATACGAAGGTCTCCTTAAATGAAGATTTGTGTGAGATGTACGCTTGATTTTGAACCCGATAGTCATGGGTTTCTTCTTTTGACGCTAATCAAACTAGAACGAAGTAATACAACTCTGAATCACCTCTTTCTTTGTAAACTTGAAACAACCAATGAAACAATATGAAGGTCTCCCTAAATGAAGACTTGTGTGAGATATACGCATCGTTTTGGACGCGATAGTGATGAGATTGCTCCTTTTGATGCTAGTTTCAACTATAACGAAGTAATAGGACTCATAATCACCTATATTTTGATAATTCGAGAGAACTAATGAAAAATTAAGAAGGTCTCCTTAAATGAATACTTGTGTGAGATGTACGGATCGTTTTGAAGGCACTAGTGATAGGATTGTTCTTATTGATGCTAATTAAACTAGAACGAATTCATAGGACTCATAATCACCTCTTTCTTTTACAATTTGAGAGACCCAATAAAACAATAAGAAGGTATCCCTAAATCAGGACTTGTGTGAGATGTACGCATCGTTTTTAACGCGATAGGCATAGGATTGCTTCTTTTGACGCTAATCAAATTAGAACGAAATAATAAGACTCCTAATCACCTCCTTATTTCATAATTTTAGAGAACCAATGAAACATTGAGAAGATTTTCATAAATGAAGACATATGTGAGATGTTCTCATCGTTTTTAACGCGATAGTCATGGGATTGCTCCTTTTGATGCTAATCAAACTAGAACGAAGTTATAGGACTCCTAATCACTTCTTTCTTTGACAGTTTTAGTGCTCCAATGAAACAATAAGAAGGTCTCCCCATCCGTTCCTTTTTCAGTCAGGGATGTCTGCTTCGGGGGTCCAATTCCACTGCTATTGCTCTTGTGCCTAAAGTCCCGAACCCCTCTTCTATGAATTATTTTAGACACATCTCTTGTTGCAACACAACCTATAAGTGCATTTCGAAGATCATTGCTTTGAGGCTTAAGGACATTCTCCCATCCATTATTTCTCCTTTTCAATCCGCTTTTGTTCCGAGTAGGAGGATCGGTGATAACATTCTTCTTGCTCAAGAATTATTCAGGAACTACCTTAGACCCTCAGGCCTGGCTAGATGTGCAATGAAGATTGACCTTAGGAAGGCTTTTGACTCTGTTTCTTGGGATTTTTTGTGGGCTGCACTTAAGCTTTTTAAATTCCCTCCTAAATTTATCTATTGGATCAAGGCATTCATCTCCACCTCAAGTTTCTCTGTTAAGGTTAATGGGGCTTTATGTGGTTACTTTAAAGGGGCTAAAGGCCTTAGACAAGGTGACCCTCTCTTCCCCTACCTTTTTGTCATCATTATGGAAGTTCTTTCCCTAATGCTAGGCCAGACTTCAAAGCAGGCTTCTTTCAAATTTCATTGGCGTACAGTGCCTTTATCTCTCAACCATCTTTGTTTTGTGGATGATATTCTTATTTTCTGTCATGGTGATATCGATTCTGTTAAGTACATTAAGACTTGTCTTGACCAGTTCTCCTTGGACTCGGGCCTTCACATCAATGCCTCGAAAAGTATGTGCTTTCTTTCCCATGTTCCTCCTGCTCAATCGAATCTTATTCTTACCTATCTGAATTTCCAATTGGGGGTTTTCCTGGCTAAATTTTTGGGGGTTCCCCTGATCACCTCGAAACTTAGTATTGCTGATTGTCGCCCTCTTCTTGAAAGGGTCAAATCCAAAATTAGCTCCTGGACCAACAAGTTCCTCTCATATATTGGTCGTATGCAACTTATCAAGTCTGTTATCTACGCCTCCCAAGCTTATTGGCCTGCTCATTTCATTCTCCCTGCAGCTACTTTGAAGGATCTTCAAGCTTCCATGTCTAGATTTTTATGGAAGGGTTCTTCTTTGAACAAAAATGGCTCTAAAGTTGCTTGGACGAAGATTTGCCTTCCCTTTGCTGAAGGTGGTCTTGCCATAAAAAACCTTGCCGAATGGAATAAATCTCTTATCTTATTACATCTTTGGCATGTCATTAATCCCTCTTCTTCATCTCTTTGGGCAAAATGGGTTCATACTACTATTCTAAAGAACAAATCTTTCTAGACTATTCACATTCCTTCTGATTGTTCTTGGATCTGGAGGAAAGTTTTACAAAGTAGGGATACTGCCCGTAGACACATATCCTTTGACATAGGCAACGGAGCTAATACTAGCCTTTGGTTTGACCCTTGGATTGGACAATCTCCCTTGGCAAATTCTATCCTCTCTTCTCTGATTGCCAACTCTGGGCTCGGTCCTTATGCTTCTGTGAATAGCATTATTCAAAATTCTAGGTGGGCGCTTCCTGCATCAAACCATCAGGATGTTATTGCTTTTTGAAATTCCTTTGACACCTCTAGATCCTGTAACTCAACAAAATGTGATAGTATTCTCTGGGATGGTATCATGGAAAAAGATGTAAAGGCTGCTACTATTTGGAATTCCATTCGACAGTCTGGGTCTACTATGTCTTGGCATAACTTGGTTTGGCATAAGATTGTGCCTCCCCGGCACTCTTTTATTCTCTGGCTTGCTTTTCATAAGGGGCTTAGGACTCTTGACAGATTGACTCAATTTGGGCTTGATATTAACCCTAGCTGTGTGCTTTGTTCGAATGATAGTGAAACTTTCAACCATTAATTTTTTGAATGCTCATTCTCGTTTTAGATTCTGGTTGCTATCCTTAGGCTTTGTGGGTGGAGAGGGTTTAGTAGGAGTTGGGTTTCTATCACTGGCTACATCTCTAGCTCTTCCTGTAAAAACTTTCACTACAATCTTCTCCACCTTGGGTTTACAATCGTGGTCTATAGAATCTAGGCTGAAAGGAATGCTAGGATTTACTCTCATGTCTCCACCCCTACTCGAATTATTATTCGAGATATTATTAATTTAATTCAATGTGGTCTTCATTAAAATGCTAAATTTCAAAAAATTAAGTCAAGATTCTGTTATAGATCTCTTGTGTTGTAACTGTGCTGTTTCTATGATTGCTCTGGAGTGGCGAGTTTTGTTCTTATGCTGCGGCTGTGTTTTGTTACCTTGTTTCATGTTTCTTGGCATCATGATTTGGTTGCCTTGGCTGGGATTCCTTGCTGGCTTTATGCTCTTTATCTGCTACTTTTGGGTTACTATTGTTGCTTTTGATTTTCATTTCGTTGCTGCTGCTGCTGATGTTTTGGGCAGTTCTGGCAGAAGTTGTTTGGTCCTTTCCTGCTGGTCATTTTCTGGTCTTGGGTTTCTGCTAGCTGCTGGTTTCATGCCTGTACCTGGGCCAGTACTGTTGCTGTTCTTGTGATGGTCCAATGTTATTCTCAGTTGGCTGGATCTTGGTAGCTTTGGTCATATCTTCTTTGGTTCCTACTCTTTTTGGAGTTTCTCCTAGACAGATAGAGGACTGTCGATGGATCACTTCCTTTTGAGTATCTGGGCTGATTTTTGGGGGTTTTCCTGTGTTGCCGCGGCTCAGCTAGGCGTGTTGGGTTTTGGTTGTTGGTGGTGCTTTTGTTCAAATGGTTGTTTTGTGTTCCTTGATTCCATATCTGGTTGCTTGCATTTGGATTTCATTTTCACTGGTGCTTCGCTTGGGCAGATTGGGAGGTCTGTTCTTGTTAGTTCATTCATTTGAATGTGTCCAGTCCCGGTTGTGGAGTTGGTTCCTCTGTTTATTTTGTATAGCCGGACATGTGTTGTTGGCTTTTGATTATTTTCATATTCGGCCGCTGCTCTACTTTTCTGGTGAGCAGGGTCGTGAGGCTTGTTTCTCCTGCTTTGTGGTCAGACCCACGTGGGTTTGCAGGCATCATCAATTTGTCTTAGTCTGCTGTGGGTTAGGCCATGCGGTGACCTCCTTGGTTGGCTTGTAGGCTCGGCTGTGGGCTGCTATTGTGGGCTCGTTTTCCCAGTCTGGGCTGGAAGGGTGGGCTGATGTTTGGGCTGAATAGTTTGGGCTGTTGCCTTGGCTACTGTTTTGATGGTCTCGGGCTGCTTTTTGCTTCGGGTGGCTGTATAGCTTGTAGATGTTTTTTTAGTCCGGTTTTCCTTAGTGGTTTTATGTCATTATTTAATGTTAATGTTGTTGAGATCCGTTGGTTTTTTCAGTTTAATGGTTGGCAAATGGCCTATTGGGTTTGCTTAGTTAGCTTGTGGGCTATACTTTGTTTATCTTATAGTCGTGACATCATAGGGCATGTCCTATGATGTCTATGTTTCACTCTGATTGGGGTTCCTATGAGGATTTGTAATCTCTTATTTTTTTATTTCAATCTAAATTTAGCAACAAAAAAAAAAGAAGGTCTCCCTAAATGAATACTTGTGTGAGATGTACGCTTGATTTTGAACCCGATAGTCATAGGTTTCTCCTTTTGACGCTAATCAAACTAGAACGAAGTAATACAATTCTTAATCACCACTTTCTTTGTAAATTTGAAACAACCAATGAAACAATATGAAGGTCTCCCTAAATGTAGACTTGTGTGAGATCTACTCATCGGTTTGGACGCATCGTTTTTAACTCGATAGTCATGGGATTGCTCCTTTTGATGTTAATCAAACTAGAACAAAATTATAGAGCTCATAATCACCTTTTTCTTTGACAATTTTAGAGCACCAATGAAACAATAAGAAGGTTTCCCTAAATGAAAACTTGTGTGAGATGTACGCATGGTTTTGAACGCGATAGTCATGGATTTCTCGTTTTGACGCTAATCAAACTAGAACGAAGTAATACAACTCTTAATCACCTCTTTTTTTGTAATTTGAAACAACCAATGAAACAATATGAAGGTCTCCCTAAATGAAGACTTGTGTGAGATCTACGCATCGTTTTTGACGCGATAATGATGGGATTGCTCCCTTTGATGCTAATTTCAACTAGAACAAAGTAACAGGACTCATAATCATCTATATTTTGACAATTTGAGAGAACTAATGAAACAATAAGATGGTCTCCCTAAATTAAGATTTCTGTGAGATGTACGGATCGTTTTGAAACCACTAGTGATAGAATTGCTCCTTTATATGCTAATCAAACTAGAACAAAGTCATAGGACTCATAATCACCTAATTATTTGACAATTCGAGAGAACCAATGAAACAATAAAAAGGTTTTTCTAAATGAAGACTTGTGTGAGATGTACGCATGGTTTTGAACGCGATAGTTATGTGTTTCTCGTTTTGACGCTAATCAAACTAGAACGAAGTAATACAACTCTTAATCACCTCTTTCTTTGTAAATTTGAAACAACCAATGAAACAATATGAAGGTCTCCCTAAATGAAGACATGTGTGACATTTACGCATCGTTTTGAACGCGATAGTGATGGGATTGCTCCTTTTGATGTTTATTTTAACTAGAACGAAGTAATTGAACTCATAATCACCTATATTTTGACAATTTGAGAGAACTAATGAAACATTAAGAAGGTCCCCCCAAATGAAGACTTGTGTGAGATGTACGGATCGTTTTTAAGGCACTATTGATAGGATTGCTCCTTTTGATGCTAATCAAACTAGAACGAATTCATAGGACTAGTAATCACCACTTTCTATGACAATTTGGGAGACCCAATGAAACAATAAGAAGGTATCCCTAAATCAAGACTTGTGTGAGATGTACGCATCATTTTTAACGCGATAGTCATGGGATTGCTCCTTTTGATGCTAATCAAATTAGAACGAAATAATAAGACTCCTAATCACCACTTTCTTTCACAATTTTAGAGAACCAATGAAACAATAAGAAGGTCTCCTTAAATGAAGACTTGTGTGAGATGTACGCATCGTTTTTAACGCGATAGTCATGGGATTGCTCCTTTTGATGTTAATCAAACTAGAACGTTGTTATAGGACTCCTAATCACTTCTTTCTTTGACAATTTTAGTGCACCAATGAAACAATACGAAGGTCTCCCTAAATGAAGACTTGTGTGAGAAGTACGCTTGATTTTGAACCCGATAGTCATGGGTTTCTCCTTGTGACGCTAATCAAACTAGAACGAAGTAATACAACTCTGAATCACCTCTTTCTTTGTAAACTTGAAACAACTAATGAAATAATATGAAGATCTCCCTAAATGAAGACTTGTGTGAGATCTACGCATCGTTTTGGACGCGATAGTGATGGGATTGCTTTTTTTGATGCAAATTTCAACTAGAACGAAGTAATAGGACTCCTAATCACCTATATTTTGACAATTTGAGAGAACTAATTAAACATTAAGAAGGTCTCCCTAAATAAAGACTTGTGTGAGATGTACGGATCATTTTGAAGGCATTATTGATAGGATTGTTCTTTTTGATGCTAGTCAAATTAGAACGAATTCAAAGGACTCAAAATCACCTCTTTCTTTGACAATTTGAGAGACCCAATGAAACAATAAGAAGGTATGTCTAAATCAAGACTTGTGTGAGATGTACGCATCGTTTTTAACGCGATAGGCATAGGATTTCTCCTTTGGACGCTAATCAAATTAGAACGAAATAATAAGACTCCTAATCACCTCCTTCTTTCACAATTTTAGAGAACCAATGAAACATTAAGAAGATTTTCATAAATGAAGACATGTGTGAGATGTACTCATCGTTTTTAACGCGATAGTCATGGGATTGCTCCTTTTGATACTAATCAAACTAGAACGAAGTTATAGGACTCCTAATCACTTCTTTCTTTGACAATTTTAGTGCACCAATGAAACAATAAGAAGGTCTCCCTAAATGAATACTTGTGTGAGATGTACGCTTGATTTTGAACCCGATAGTAATGGGTTTCTCCTTTTGACGCTAATCAAACTAGAACAAAGTAATACAACTCTTAGTCACCTCTTTGTTTGTAAATTTGAAATAACCAATGAAACGATATGAAGGTCTCCCTAAATATAGACTTGTGTGAGATCTACTCATCGGTTTGGACGCGATAGTGATGGGATTACTCCTGTTGATGCTTATTTCAACTAGAACGAAGTAATAGGACTCATAATCATCTATGTGTTAACAATTTGAGAGAGAACCAATGAAACAATAAGGTCTCCCTAAATGTATACTTGTGTGAGATGTACGGATCGTTTTGAAGGCACTAGTGATAGGAATTCTCCTTTTCATGCTAATCAAAGTAGAACGAAGTCATAGGACTCATAATCACCACTTTCTTTAAAAATTTGAGAGAACCAATGAAACAATAAGTAGGTCTCCCTAAATGAAAACTTGTGTGAGATGTACGCATGGTTTTGAACGCGATAGTCATGGGTTTCCCGTTTTGACGCTAATCAAACTAGAACGAAGTAATACAACTCTTAATCACCTCTTTTTTTGTAAATTTGAAACAACCAATGAAACAATATGAAGGTCTCCCTAAATGAAGACTTGTGTGAGATCTACGCATCGTTTTGGACGTGATAGTGATGGGATTGCTCCCTTTGATGCTAATTTTAACTAGAACAAAGTAATAGGACCCATAATCACCTATATTTTGACAATTTGAGAGAACTAATGAAACAATAAGATGGTCTCCCTAAATTAAGATTTCTATGAGATGTACGGATCGTTTTGAAAGAACTAGTGATAAAATTGCTCCTTTATATGCTAATCAAACTATAATAAAGTCATAGGACTCATAATCACCTAATTATTTGACAATTTGAGAGAACCAATGAAACAATAAGAATGTTTTCCTAAATGAAGACTTATGTGAGATGTACGTATGGTTTTGAACGCGATAGTCATATGTTTCTCGTTTTAACGCTAATCAAACTAGAACGAAGTAATACAACTCTTAATCACCTCTTTCTTTATAAATTTGAAACAACCAATGAAACAATATGAAGGCCTTCCTAAATGAAGACATGTGTGACATTTACGCATCGTTCTGGACGCGATAGTGATGGGATTCCTCCTGTTGATGCTAATTTTAACTAGAACGAAGTAATAGGACTTATAATCATCTATGTGTTGACAATTTGAGAGAGAACCAATGAAACAATAAGAAGGTCTCCCTAAATGTATACTTGTGTGAGATGTACGGATCGTTTTGAAGGCACTAGTGATAGGATTGCTCCTTTTGATGCTAATTGACTATGATGAAACCTTCTCACCAGTGGCCATGCTCAAGTCCATTCGGATTTTGCTTGAGATTGCAGCTTACAACGACTATGAGATCTGGCAGATGGACGTGAAAACGGCCTTCCTCAATGGGAAACTTGAGGAGGATGTGTATATGACACAGCCAGAGGGATTTATCTCAAAAGTTAGAACAAATCGAGTCTGTAAGCTACAACGATCCATTTATGGGTTGAAGCAAGCTTCTCGTAGATGGAACATTCGTTTTGATGAGACAATCAAAGAGTTTGATTTTATCAAAAACGAGGATGAACCTTGTGTATACAAGAAGGTTAGTGGGAGCGCAGTATCATTCCTTGTATTATATGTTAATGATATATTACTGATAGGGAATGACATTCCTATGTTACAATCCATTAAAATCTGGTTATCTAAAAACTTCTCCATGAAGGACTTGGGTGAAGCATCCTATATTTTGGGGATAAAGATCTATAGAGATAGATCTAAAAGGATGCTCGGTTTATCCCAAGGAACGTACATTGATACGATGCTAAAGAGGTTTAGCATGGAAGATTCCAAAAGAGGTCTCATGCCGATGAGCCATGGAATAAATCTCTCCAAGAAATAGGCCCCAAAGACACCTGAGGAGAGAGACCGTATGAGTAAGATCCCTTATGCTTATGCAATAGGATCTATCATGTACGGTATGATATGTACCAGATCGGATGTTGCTCACGCACTTAGTGTAACAAGCAGATACCAGTCGAATCCAGGAGAAGAGCACTGGAAGGCAGTGAAAAATATCCTAAAGTACTTGAGAAGGACTAAAGATATTTTTCTTGTCTACGGTGGGTCTGAATTAAAACTCGAGGGATTCACGGACTCAAGTTTTCAAACAGACCAAGATGACAGTAAATCTGTTTCAGGGTATCTGTTTACCTTGAACGGAGGTGCAGTGAGTTGGAAGAGTTCCAAGCAGCAAACAGTTGCTGATTCAATGACAGAGGCAGAGTATATAGCTGCAAGTGAAGCTGCAAAGGAAGCTGTTTGGATGAAGAAGTTCATAACTGAACTTGGTGTGGTTCCTAGCATCGGAGAAGCAGTTCCCGTATACTGTGACAACACCGGAGCGGTTGCACAGGCTAAGGAACCCAGGTCTCATCAGAAATCTAAACACGTGTTGCGGCGATTTCACTTGATCAGGGAGATCATTGAAAGAGGAGACGTCAGCTTGGAGCGTGTGGACTCTCAAGACAACATTGCAGATCCATTTACTAAAGCTCTAACACAACAGCAGTTTGATCGTCACTTAGAGAAGATGGGTATAAGAGACCATGGCGATTGGGTTTAGTGCAAGTGGGAGATTGATAGTAGTGTGCATACAAGCCAATCATGTATGATGATAAAGCACATACTTTGTAAACAATCTTATTTATTTATTAATAAAATATTCATTTAAGGCATATAATTATCTACATGGTGCTGTTTTTATAATATGTAAATAACCCATAGTTTTAAGCAATGCTTTTAGAATCATGATGAGATCATGATAATGAGATCTAAATTCTCAAAAATCTTAAAAACTAAAATAGTTCCCAATTGTGGGATTACTAAAATGGGAATTAGTAAATCCGGATAGATTGGTACATATGTTGCTTGCTCATTGGATGAGGATGACTGATCTCATGGTCATTTGTGTGGAGACACTAAAGCACGTATGTAGGTGCTTATTGGAGAATAAGTTCACTGAACGTGACTCGCTATGGAATACCTAATGGAGTTTTACTCGCCTGTCAATAGGAATTCCTAATGTGATAGTAGTACAAGTGATCCTTGGACTTGAGATCATCATAGTATCTTGTATGTAACAAATTATACTTTGACTAATTCCTTAAGGCATATATAGGGTATGCTTGGGTATAATGAGTTACATATGGAGATAATGAATGATCAATAAAGAATCTACCACCTCTAGAAAAAGAGAAGATATGTCCTATGTGATTCATTAAATGACAACCCAGGAATCCTTGGCCAAGGTAGAATGAAATTAGAAAGAGGTTTCTAATTTGCATTATTTGGATGTGTGCATTTTCTAATCGAAATACATATGATTAAATAAATTAAGACTTGACAGTAAATCCATGTCTTATATTTAATTGGGACATTGTATGGTGGAAGGATTGAATTGTACGGTAACTATTAACTCACAGGTTCTTTTATGATTAATGTTGAAATCTATATTATCTGGAAAGTCGTTGATCGCTAGGGAGGCTTATCCCTATTGTAGAATAAATATTATTTATTTCAATAGATTATTAGTTTAATTTATTTATTTAAATAAGATTAGAATTATTATAATTGATTTATTCATAACCGGTTTAATATGGAGAACCTAAAGGGTCACATCATAAAAGGAAGAAGAATTATTTAAGAAGAAAATGGCATGATAGTAATAATGCATTAAGTATAATTAATTTAATCTATGGTGATAGAATAAATAAAATAGCTTAATGTTTATTATTTAATATTTTAGAAATATTAAATATAAATTAATAAAAGGAGTCTTATTAATATTATTATTATTTTAATTCTAAAGGAGTTTAGGAATTAATATAATATCAGTACTCTCTCTCAATCCTAATAAAGATTAGGATATAAATTAATTAAAAGTATTTAATTAATTAAATAAAATCCTATTCTAATTGGATTAGGAGGGTTAACCTAATATCTATATAAGTGTCTTATATTAGAAATAAGGTACGTGAATTTTTCCAAGAGTTGGGAGTACACATATTCTATAGAGATAGAAACAAGGGTTAAGCCAATAACCCATCTTCTTGAGTTCTTCATCTTCCTTGGTGGATCACCGTTAGAGGCCAAACAATTGGGTGGCTGACATTGATCAAGGGAAGGAGCCACTACAGAGGAATCAAAGGAATCAAAGGAGTAGAACTTGTACCTGAGAAAGCTTGGATCTTGAAAGGTATAATTCCATGTTCTCTCTTTTCTGTTATTGATAACTAGCACAAAGCATCATTATGGTTATGGGTTTGTATAAATTTTTAAAAACCTAGTTTTTGCGCTTCTGCCCTATTTATGTGATTTGATTGCATGATTGCGTTACGTACAAACCCAACACTAATGATAGGATTGGTCTTTTTGATGCTAATCAAACTAGAACGAAGTCATAGGACTCATAATCACCTCTTTCTTTGACAATTTGAGAGAACCAATGAAACAATAAGAAGGTCTCCCGAAATCAAGACTTGTGTGAGATGTACGCATCATTTTTAACGCGATAGTAATGGGATTGCTCCTTTTGATGCTAATCAAACTATAACGAAATTATAGGACTCATAATCACCTCTTTCTTTGACAATTTTAGAGCACCAATGAAACAAAAAGAATGTCTCCCTAAATGAAGACTTGTGTGAGATGTACGTATGGTTTTGAACTCGATAGTCATGGGTTTCTCGTTTTGACGCTAATCAAACTAGAACGAAGTAATACAACTCTTAATCACCTCTTTTTTTGGAAATTTGAAACAACTAATGAAACAATATGAAGGTCTCCCTAAATGAAGACTTGTGTGAGATCTACACATCGTTTTGGACGCGATAGTGATGGGATTGCTCCCTTTGATGCTAATTTCAACTAGGACAATGTAATAGGACTCATAATCACCTATATTTTGACAATTTGAGAGAACTAATAAAACAATAAGATGGTCTCCCTAAATTAAGATTTCTGTGAGATGTATTGATCGTTTTGAAAGCACTAGTGATAGAATTGCTCCTTTACATGCTAATCAAACTAGAACAAAGTCATAGGACTCATAAGCACCTAATTATTCGACAATTTGAGAGAACCAATGAAATAATAAGAAGGTTTCCCTAAATGAAAACTTGTGTGAGATGCAAGCATGGTTTTGAACGCGATAGTCATGTGTTTCTCGTTTTGACGCTAATCAAACTAGAACGAAGTAATACAACTCTTAATCACCTCTTTCTTTGTAAATTTGAAACAACCAATGAAACAATATGAAGGCCTCCCTAAATGAAGACATGTGTGAGATTTACGCATTATTTTGGACTCGATAGTGATGGGATTGCTCCTTTTGATGCTAATTTCAACTAGAACGAAGTAATAGGACTCCTAATCACCTATATTTTGACAATTTGAGAGAACTAATGAAACATTAAGAAGGTCTCCCTAAATGAAGACTTGTGTGAGATGTACGGATCGTTTTGAAGGCACTAGTGATAGGATTGCTCCTTTTGATGCTAATCAAACTAGAATGAATTCATAGGACTCGTAATCACCTCTTTCTATGACAATTTGAGAGACCCAATGAAACAATAAGAAGGTTTCCCTAAATCAAGACTTGTGTGAGATGTACGCATCGTTTTTAACGCGATAGTCATAGGATTGCTCCTTTTGATGCTAATCAAACTAGAACGCTGTTATAGGAATCCTAATCACTTCTTTCTTTGACAATTTTAGTGCACCAATGAAACAATACGAAGGTCTCCCTAAATGAAGACTTGTGTGAGATGTACGCTTGATTTTGAACCCGATAGTCATGGGTTTCTCCTTTTGACGCTAATCAAACTAGAACGAATTAATACAACTCTTAATCACCTCTTTCTTTGTAAACTTGAAACAACCATTGAAATAATATGAAGGTCTCCCTAAATGAAGACTTGTGTGAGATCTACGCATCGTTTTGGACATAATAGTGATGGGATTGTTCCTTTTGATTCTAATTTCAACTAGAACAAAGTAATAGAACTCATAATCACCTTTATTTTGATAATTTGAGAGAACTAAGGAAACATTAAGAAGGTCTCCCTAAATGAAGACTTGTGTGAGATATACGGATCGTTTTGAAGGCTCTAGTGATAGGATTGCTCCTTTTGATGCTAATCAAATTTGAACGAAGTAATAAGACTCCTAATCACCTCTTACTGTCAAAATTTTAGAGAACCAATGAAATAATAAGAAGGTCTCCTTAAATGAAGACTTTTGTGAGATGTACGCATCGTTTTTAACGTGATAGTCATGGGATTGTTCCTTTTGATGCTAATCAAACTAGAACGTTGTTATAGGACTCCTAATCACTTTTTTCTTTGACAATTTTAGTGCACCAATGAAACAATACGAAGGTCTCCCTAAATGAAGACTTGTGTGAGATGTACGCTTGATTTTGAACCCGATAGTCATGGGTTTCTCCTTGTGACGCTAATCAAACTAGAACGAAGTAATACAACTCTGAATCACCTCTTTCTTTGTAAACTTGAAACAACTAATGAAATAATATGAAGATCTCCCTAAATGAAGACTTGTGTGAGATCTACGCATCGTTTTGAACGAGATAGTCATGGGTTTCTCGTTTTGACGCTAATCAAACTAGAACAAAGTAATACAACTCTTAATCACCTCTTTCTTTGTAAACTTGAAACAACCATTGAAACAATATGACGGTCTCCCTAAATGAAGACTTGTGTTAGATCTACGCATCGTTTTGGACACAATAGTTATGGGATTGTTCCTTTTAATGCTAATTTCAACTAGAACAAAGTAATAGGACTCATAATCACCTATATTTTGATAATTTGAGAGAACTAATGAACCATTAAGAAGGTCTCCCTAAATGAAGACTTGTGTGAGATATACGGATCGTTTTGAAGGCTCTAGTGATAGGATTGCTCCTTTTGATGCTAATCAAACTAGAACGAATTCATAGGACTCGTAATCACCTCTTTCTATGACAATTTGAGAGACCCAATGAAATAATAAGAAGGTATCCCTAAATCAAGACTTGTGTGAGATGTACGCATTGTTTTTAACGCGATAGTCACGGGATTGCTCCTTTTGATGCCGTGACGAACGAGAATTTTGTAAAGTTATTTGAATATTTATGGAGTTAAATAAATATTTTTAATGATTTAATTATTGAATTAAATAATTAATTCATGAATTTGTAGTAGATTAATTTAATTATATGTGTGACATTAATTAAATTAATATGTAGTAATTTAATAGTTCAAAGAATATATTTAATGGAGTTTATTTGATTAATTGAATTAATTAAATAAGCATATGTTACTTTAGTTAATTTAATAATTAATTAATGAATTAATGAATTGACATAATTAATAAATAAAAATATTAATTATGTGACAATATGATTTAATGTAAAATTTATTATATTATATTTAATTGATTTAAATAAAATTGATTGGTTAATAAAAGTGTTACAATTAACTATATACTAAACTAGTTAATTAAAATAAATAAAAAATGAATTAAGGGTGTAGCCAAACATGGCCTTAAGGGAAGTTAGTCCGTTTGTGATACAACGGATATATTATGTATACGTATATTATTCTGTTAAACGGAATTGTTTTCATTTTATTCAAAGTCAGAGAAAGAAAAAAAAACTTAGAAATTTTCAGAGAGAAGAAGAAGAAGAGAGAAAGAGATTTGAGGAATCCTGAGTGTTATATTAGATTTATCTTCATACTAACAAAGGGTAATCTTCTTTCAAAGTTTTTAAAATTAAGTTTTTCAAAGTTTTTCATATACGTATTCTAAAGTCTGTGAAAATTTGGATTTCCCAATTGGGTTATGATATGGCTTTATCTGTATGAGTATGTGATTATAACATGTTTTCTAACGTATATACATGTTTTAAAGTAATCAATTTTATATAATTTGGCCTTAATTGGTTTTTCGAAAAGTTACAGAGTTTTCTACGATGTTGTAAAATTTCTCTGTCAGTACTTATTTTTGGAAAATTAAAGTGTGAGGTTACTATATATATGACCGTATATGTTAGTATTATGTGTTGGATCATGTATCCATGATTTACAGTGATCACACCAAATAACTTTGTTAATAAATGGGTTTGATGAAATTACAAAGTATTGAATATGGGTGAATAACCCATATGGGTTAAATTAATGATTGAATCATATGCTTATATTTAAATTGATACATGAATATGATTGTATATGTTAAAACAAAGAAAATGGAATTGAAATGAATGGATTCGGTGTAGTAACGAATTCGTAAGGAGATTTTTATGTTTTTCATTAAACTCTTGAAAGTTATGAAGAACAGTGAATTTGATGATGTTAATTCGTATAATTTTATGTGTTAAAATGTTAAGAATGTGTTAGAAGTGTTATATAATGTTCCTATGAAGTTTATACTTCATTGGTAACACTACAAATTATTATATTGGTGTAAAATTGGAGAAAATGGCCAAATTCTGTGTTCGTTCGCGAACTTCAGATTCTGAGTTTCCGCAGCCGCGCGGCCGCGCCGGGTGCAAGGCTAAACGGCGCGCGGCCGCGCTTGTCCGAAAATTTTGAAAAAAATTGCTAAGTGTTGGAAATTTGTTAAATGTGTTTTGAGTCTAATGAGCATGAACACATGTTGTATAAATATAATAAAATATTGATATGAGTTTAATAATTTATGTTATGTGATTAATTAATAAATTAATTACGTGATTTAAATTATTATTTGTAAAGGTTAAATAATGTGTTATAAACATTAAGACATTATTTTAAATCTAATTAACATGATGACATGTTATGTATGTAATGAGTTATTAATACAAGTTAATAACTTAAGTTACGTGATTAATTAACAAGTTAATTAATCAACGTAAACCATTATTTGAAAACCTAATAATGAGTTTAAAGAATACTATTGTAAATCAATAATCATATCGAACTTGTGATTAATTGATATTGTGAATGTATTGATAGGTAAAAGTAATTAAAGAAGTGAGTAATAACTGTAGCTTGAGCACGAGGCAAGTTTTCTAAACTCAAATCTTTATATTTGAGCAAGTTTCCTAACTATACTCTTTAAATTGAGCAAGTTTTCTATCCCTAACTTATTATTATTGTTGGGCAAGTTTCCTAAACTAAACTCTTTAAATTAAGCAATTGCTATGCTTAATTACTATTGTTGAGTAAATTCTTACTCTTGAATATCCAAGTTTAGAATTTCACATGAGATGCCATGATTCTTTTAAAAGTATTATTTAAGTGTACAATACTTATTCGATTGTATACCTTGAGAAGTTAATATTCAATTTGAATATCATTTATTGAGTTATCCAAACCAACTTTATTTGGTGCGGATTCTGATGTCAAACTGAGATGAACAACCCTAATATAGGGAATTAATGAAGATGCTTAAAGCGTTAAGATAATGTGCACAGTATCAGTATGAAGGGCTGATCTCCCTAAGTACGAGAAGTAAAGTCTGTAGTCTTATGACTGTTAAAGGTTGGAAAGGTTAATATACTTGACAACATAAGACTCGGTTAAAGGTCTTAATGACCCTCAGAAGTAATTTGACTCTCGATTAATATTCTTGATTCAAAAGTTGAGAAGTAATTTGACTCTTGATTAATATTCTTGATTCAAATGTTGAGCTTTCTGTTATTCAGAATTCTTTCACTCGCATGTTATTATTCTGTCATATTTTTATACTTGCGGGCATTCGTGCTCACTCTTGCATAATAACATTGCAGCTAATAATGAACGAAGTGATGTACCTTCTAGTAGCAAGGGCAAAGGAAAAGTTAACAAGCGATGAAGACTTGTGTTGTCATGAATAATGTTAAAGTTCAAGACTTATGTGTGATGATTTAAGACTTATTTATTTACGTTTCCGCAACAGAGATTTAAGGTTAAGTTTAACCTGGAATTTATGATGTATTATTATTTTAGATGATGTAAGATGATGATTTATTTTTATAATAAATGAATTTCATTATTTATGGGTAGATAGTTGTATGATATTGGAACAGCGAACACCAAATCCTGTGGAAATTAAGATACTGCATTTGGGGGTGTCACAGATGCTAATAAAATTAGAACGAGGTAATAAGACTCCTAATCACCTCTTTCTTTCATAATTTTAGAGAACCAATGAAACAATAAGAAGGTCTCCTTAAATGAAGACTTGTGTGAGATGTACGCTTGATTTTGAACCCGATAGTCATGGGTTTCTCCTTTTGACGCTAATCAAACTAGAACGAAGTAATACAACTCTGAATCACCTCTTTCTTTGTAAACTTGAAACAACCAATGAAACAATATGAAGGTCTCCTTAAATGTAGAGTTGTGTGAGATTTACTCATCGTTTTGGACGCAATAGTTATGGGATTGCTCCTGTTGATGCTAATTTCAACTAGAACGAAGTAATAGGACTCATAATCACCTATATTTTGACAATTTGAGAGAACTAAGGAAACATTAAGAAGGTGTCCCTAAATGAAGACTTGTGTGAGATGTACGGATCGTTTTGAAGGCACTAGTGATAGGATTGCTCTTTTTGATGCTAATCAAACTAGAACGAATTCATAGGACTCATAATCACCTCTTTCTTTAACAATTTTAGAGCACCAATGAAACAATAAGAAGGTCTCCCTTAATGAAGACTTGTGTGAGATGTACGCATGGTTTTGAACGCGATAGTCATGGGTTTCTTGTTTTGACGCTAATCAAACTAGAACGAAGTAATACAACTCTTAATCACCACTTTTTTTGTAAATTTGAAACAACCAATGAAACAATATGAAGGTCTCCCTAAATGAAGACTTGTGTGAGATCTACGCATCTTTTTGGACGCGATAGTGATGGGATTGCTCCCTTTGATGCTAATTTCAACTAGAACAAAGTAATAGGACTCATAATTACCTATATTTTGATAATTTGAGAGAACTAATGAAACAATAAGATGGTCTCCCTAAATTAAGATTTCTGTGAGATGTACGGATCGTTTTGAAAGCATTAGTGATACAATTGCTCCTTTATATGCTAATCACACTAGAACAAAGTCATAGGACTCATAATCACCTAATTATTTGATAATTTGAGAGAACCAATGAAACAATAAGAAGGTTTCCCTAAATGAAGACTTGTGTGAGATGTACGCATGGTTTTGAACGCGATAGTCATGTGTTTCTCGTTTTGACGCTAATCAAACTAGCACGAAGTAATACAACTCTTAATCACCTCTTTCTTTATAAATTTGAAACAACCAATGAAACAATATGAAGGCCTCCCTAAATGAAGACATGTGTCAGATTTACGCATCGTTTTGGGTGAGATAGTGATGGGATTGCTCCTTTTGATGCTAATTTCAACTATAACGAAGTAATAGGACTCATCATCACCTATATTTTGATAATTTGAGAGAACTAATGAAACATTAAGAAGGTCTCCCTAAATGAAGACTTGTGTGAGATGTACGGATCGATTTAAAGGCACTAGTGATAGGGTTGTTCTTTTTGATGCTAATCAAACTAGAACGAATTCATAGGACTCATAATCACCTCTTTCTATGATAATTTGAGAGACCCAATGAAACAATAAGAAGGTACTCCTAAATCAAGACTTGTGTGAGATGTACGCATCGTTTTTAACGCGATAGGCATAGGATTGCTCCTTTGGACGCTAATCAAATTAGAACGAAATAATAAGACTCCTAAATCAAGACTTGTGTGAGATGTACGGATCGTTTTGAAGGCACTAGTGATAGGATTGCTCCTTTTGATGCTAAACAAACTAGAACGAATTCATAGGACTCGTAATCACCTATTTCTATGACAATTTGAGAGACCCAATGAAACTGTGACACCCCCAAATCTGGGTACTTCATTTCCACATGATTTGGTATTCACTTTCTAATATAACATACATCTACCCAATGAATAATGTAAAATAAACTACAACTTAAATTAGAATAGATAAATCTCTCTTAAAACAAGGGTTACAACCTTTTCAAGATAATCCCGATTTACTCTAACCCTGACATGAATATAACAAAGTGCGGAAACAAAAACATAACATTCAAGTCTTGTTACAATCATTCTCAATATAATTAAAAAAAAACAAGTCTTCACTTGCTTTGCTTTTCCTTGCCCTTACTCGTAGACGGAGCATCAACGTTATCAACCTTAACTGAAATTGTTATTTAATGCAAGAGTGAGCAAACCACAGCTCACTGGAGTTTAACAATAACATAGACATTAAATGATATATTTAAAAGAATTTGAACAACTTAGCTTGCTTCAATAATAAAGAATTGAATAATAATTCTCTATCCACATTAAAATTTGAATATAGAATTTATCTGAGGGTCATAAGACCTTTGAACTCTTATCCTAGGTTATAAATATTTCTATTTAAACCTTTAACAGTCAATAAGACTATGGACCTTAACTCGTACTTAGGGGAATCAGCCCTTCGTACCATGTATTGTGCACAAACATATTAACGCTATGCGTAGTAAACTCCCCTAGTAAATAGGGTTGTTCAACTCAGTAATTTGAATTCAAGTCCGCACCAAAGAAAGTTTGGTTTGGATAAGCTTACAAGGGTAATTTAGAATTCACGTTCATCAACTAAGGATTAGTTGAATCGACTTCCAATAATTCATAAATAAAGAATTATGAATTAACATATGCTTTAGAATCAACTTAAAGCATTTAAAATAATAACTGGATCTTACTTGAACAATAAGTTAAGATCATTTTAATTAAATAAACAATTGTCTAATACAGAAATAGAAAAGGACATTCTTAACAAGAATATATGAACTCAAGAATTATACAAGATTAGGGTTTAGAAAACTTGCATAAAATTAACGAGTTTAAGGTTTAGAAGACTTGCCTCAAGCGCAAGCTACTTAATTCAATTCACGTACTTTAATACTTCCTATACACATTCAATTATAATAATCTAAATCAGTTAACACATAACTAATTCACAAAAGTGGTTAACCCTCATGGTTAACTCACTCTAATTAAATAAACAATAATAATTAACTATCACATAGTTAATCACATCACACATATACTCACATAATTAACTTAATTATGTATTTAACTAAATTATAATTAAACAATTATAATTCAAACACTTAATCAAATTATAATTACCATTTAAATTATAAATAATTATAATTTAAAATCAATTAAACTACATTCATACATTTATAATTACACAATTTATAATTAATAATGTAATTATCAATTTAATTAATAATTACTTAAACTATACCATACATTATAATTACACAATTTATAATTAATTATGTAATTATCAATTTAAAATCCACAATTAAACATGCATTTATTAAATTATAATTACAGAAATTATAATTTAAATTAACATCTAATAAATCAACCTTTATTCATTATAATTTAATTATAATTTAAAATAAACATTTACTTTTGATTATAATTATTTAAATTATAATTATATATCACATTTAAATAATAATTCAAATCATACTTTAAGGTTTTCAAACCTCTTTTCTTTTCTAAATATAAATTTGTCAAATTTATGTTAACAACATGTTGTAGCAACTACATACATGCTCACTGTCATAGCATAATTAAACTAGGTTCAAAACCAACACTGCACAATTAGCTAACCTTCACTGCCTAAGCACTGTGCCCGGCGCAGCTGCGCAGCCAGCTGCCCTATAACCGGCGCAGCTGCGCAGGGAAGGATTCTGGGAAAGGCAGCCGGCGCAGCTGCACTGCTTCTGGCTGTGTTACCAGCGCAGCTGCGCAGGAACACAGACAGAGGCAGACAGCAACGGCACCCTGCTTCACTGATTAACCCATACAAGCCAACAATCGGCAATTCACAGTAACTTAAACATTGTAAATCATACCTATGCAATAATACATATATATAACATGCTTCTAAAACACAAAACCATCTAAACAATGATAATCACAAATTTTAAAATCTAATTTGGCCATTTTCATGAAAACTCATATTTTTCATAAAATAATTCACTGTAACTACTTTTCTCCATCAATTCGAACTTATATACATGCATTACATACAAAGTTGAAGATAGCATCCAGAAATTACTTAATAAGCATATTAACACATACCAATTGCATGAATTTCTCAATTAACATTAACCACACTCATGAAATTCTATATGAACTCATATAAACATGAATTTTCTGTTAAAAATATATTTATACAGTAATTTAATTTTTGAAAATCCTCTTATGTCATACAATTACCACAATCAACACATGGATACAATACATATATATAAAATTCATGATTACATAATTTCATGAAATTCATAGAAAACTAAATTTACATAAACTCAAAACAATGAAGAACAACTGATCACAATTCTTTCAAACTATAAGATATTAATTATCTTTTTGATGATTGGAGAAGAATACAATGACTAATTCTAGTCTTCACAAGTTTCTTCTTCCTTCTCTTCTCTAACTTCTCTGCTCTTCTTTTCTCTTTTTGTTCTTAGCTTTACAAACTAACTTTTAATCTAACGTAGTATAGATATATTATAACTGATATAATATACGTATACTAATGATATATATGTAATTGCTAATTACTTAATATATATAATAAATACATTTATTATATAAGTTACAAAATTCAAAAACCACAATGCCTTGTTTGGCAAAACAAGGTTATTTTCAAAAATTGACTATTAATGCTAAGGCCATGTTTGGTAAACAGTTTATTTAAAAACAGCTTTTTGATAGTTAGGGCCCTGTTTGGTAGAAATAGGTTTAAAACAAGTACAAGGGCCTTGCTTGGTAAAAATCATTTAAAAATTCTTTTCCTTTTATTTTAATAAATCATTTTGACACATACTTTAATGTCATATTTTAATCAATTAAATATTAATCATCTAATTTAATCAATTAAAATCTAACATCCATTAATCACATAAAATTTGCCACATAATTATAATTACTCGCTAATTATAATTCATGTAACATTTCATCACATAATTCATCTAATTCAATTATCTCAATTAAATTAGAACTATAATATAACATTAATATATATACATATAATTAAATAACATTCATTAAATTAATATGTAACACTCAATTAAATCATTAACATAATTTACTTAATCTATTTATTTACTCAATAAATAATTCACATAAATATTTATTTAGTTCAATAAATATTTAAAATTAAATATAAAATCTCAATCGTTACAATCTTCCCTCCTTAAAAGGATTCTGTCCCCAGAATCACACAGGAAAAAAAAATCTCATCTATTACATTCTTCCCTCCTTAAAAGGATTCTGTCCCCAAAATCAGTATATAAGGGGTTACACACAACTAAGCAAATAAAAGCGGATACGATTTCATCATAACATCTTCGAGTTCCCACGTAGCTTCTTCAGCACTGTGGTTTCTCCAGATTACCTTAACAGAAGGTATCACTTTATTCCTAAGTACTTGTTCCTTTCTATCAATTATTTGAACAGGCACTTCTTCATATGTTAAGTCTTTATCAAACTGTAAAGGTTCATATTCTATTATATGTTTATAATCATGCTTGTAAGGTCTTAACACAGAAATATGGAAGACATTATGTATATTCTCAAGCTCCGGAGGTAATGCATTCTCGTAAGCAACCTCGCCCACCTTTTGTAGTACCTCAAAAGGTCCAATGAATCGGGGACTCAGCTTCCTCTTCTTACCGAATCGAATTTTCCCCTTCCATGGAGATACTTTCAGGAACACGAAACTTCCTGGTAAGAATTCTCGATTCTGTCGATGTAAATCGGCTTACTTCTTCTGTCTGTCTTGAGCAGCAACTAATCTCGTTCTGATCAGCTTTACAATTTCGGCGGTTTGTTGTACCAATTCTGGTCCCAACAATTGACGTTCACCGACTTCATCCCAGCACAAAGGAGTTCTGCATTTTCTACCGTATAACGCTTCGTAAGGCGGCATGCCAAAACTCGCATGATGACTATTGTTGTAGGCGAACTCCACCAATGGTAGATGATCCTCCCAACTTCCTTTGAAGTCCATCACACAAGCTCTCAGCATATCCTCAAGTGTTTGAATCGTTCTTTCGCTCTGGCCATCGGTCTGAGGATGATACGCTGTACTCATTCGCAATTGTGTTCCCATACATTCTTGCAATCGCTTCCAGAAATTAGACGTGAAACGTGGATCTCTGTCGGACACAATCGACACCGGAACACCATGTCGAGAAATAATTTTCTTCACGTAGAGCTTTGCTAGTTTATCCAGGTTGTACTTGACCCTGATCGGCAGAAAGTGGGCTGACTTTGTCAGTCGATCCACTATAGCCCATATCGCATCATATCCCTTCTGAGTCGTTGGAAGTCCTACCGCAAAATCCATCGTGATGTTCTCCCACTTCCACTTTGGAATTTCTAACGGTTGCAACAAACCACTTGGTCTCTGGTGTTCTGCTTTGATTTTCTGACACGTTAAGCATTTCGCAACGCATTCAGCCACGTCCCTCTTCATATTCGGCCACCAGAAATGATGCCTGAGATCCTGGTACATCTTCGTACTCCCAGGGTGAATAGAATATCTAGAACTATGAGCTTCGCTCAAAATCTCCTCTTTGACCTCTGGTACTGGCGGTACCTAGATTCTACCTTCAAATCGTAACAGTCCTTCATTATCGACCTTGAACTTGAACTCTTCGCCATCAGTTAACCTCGTCCGAATCTTTTCACATTCTTCATCATGAAGTTGTGCTTCTTTCACTTTGTCTATTAAAGTAGAACCAGTAGTTACTTGAAACAACATCTCATCCGATTCTTTCGGAAACTTCACTTCCAACTCCAATCTAGCCATTTGTTCTATTAACCGATCCTGATCAGTTAACACGTTCAGCTTCTCCCGACCTTTTCTGCTCAAAGCGTCGGCAACAACGTTAGCTTTACCCGGACGGTAAAGTATCTCGCAATCATAGTCTTTAATCAGTTCTAACCATCTTCTTTGGCGCATGTTCAAATCCTTCTGGGTAAATATATACTTCAGACTCTTGTGATCTGTGTATATTTCACACTTCTCTCCATATAAGTAGTGCCTCCAAATCTTTAGGGCAAACACTACTGCCGCCAATTCTAGATCATGGGTCGGATACCCCTTCTCGTAATCCTTCAGCTGACGTGACGCATATGCAATGACTTTGCCGCTCTGCATTAATACACAGCCTAATCCTTTATGTGAGGCATCGCTATATACTACGAAATTCCCCGAACTATCCGGTAAAGACAATACAAGCGCAGTACTCAACCTCTTCTTCAGCTCTTGAAAACTCTCCTCACACTTCTCCGTCCAAACAAACTTAACTATTTTACGAGTCAAATTCGTCAACGGAGTTGCGATTCTAGAAAAGCCTTGAATAAATCTTCGGTAATAACCAGCCAATCCTAAGAAACTTCTCACTTCAGACGGCGTCTTCGGCTGTTCCCAACTAATTACGGCCTCAACTTTCAACGGATCTACCGAAATACCATCCTTGTCGATCACGTAACCAAGAAATTGCACACGTTCCAACCAGAATTCGCATTTTGAGAATTTAGCGTAAAGATTTTCTCATCTCAGGGCTTCTAAGGTTAGTCGTAAGTGTTCAGCATGCTCCTCCTCAGTCTTGGAATAAACCAGGATGTCATCTATGAACACTACCACGAACTTGTCCAGAAATGGCTTGAACACCCTTTTCATTAAGTCCATAAATGCAACTGGGGCATTCGTGAGACCAAATGACATCACCAAGAACTCGTAATGACCATACCGAGTTCTAAAAGCCGTTTTCGGTATATCTTCCTTCCTCACCTTCAATTGATGATACCCGCTTCTCAAATCGATTTTCGAGAAGTATTTCGCACCCTTCAGTTGATCAAACAAGTCATCGATCCTAGGTAAAGGATACCTATTCTTGATCGTAACTTTATTCAACTCTCTATAATCAATGCAAAGACGCATCGACCCATCATTTTTCTTCACTAATAAGACAGGCGCTCCCCACGGCGAAACGCTAGGTTGAATATACTTCTTGTCTAGCAGTTCTTGCAGTTGAACCATCAGTTCCTTCATCTCGACTGGAGCCATTCGGTACGGAGCCTTCGAAATCAGAGCAATTCCCGGCAATAGATCGATCACGAACTCTGTCTCCCTATCTGGCGGAAGTCCTAGCAAATCGCTTGGAAAAACGTCCACAAACTCCTTAACTACCGATATCTCCTCCACCTTCGGACTTTCCTTACGCGAATCTACTATGTAGGCTAGATATCCTACACAGCCTTGCGTCAGAAGTTTCTTGGCTTGCATAACCGTCAGACAACTCGCTTGCCTAGGCGATTTGCTACCATAGAACACCAACTTCGACGTAGTCGTAAGGTTTACCGACTTCTTCTGACAGTCGATTACCGCCCCATGGTTGAACAACCAATCCATACCTAGTATGACGTCGAATTCCCCAAGTTTTATCGGAATCAAATCTACTCTAAGCTCCTGACCCTTACTGTCCAATCTACAGTTCTTATAAACGCTCCTAACAGGAATAACCTCCCTATTCTCAATCTCTATGTTCAAAGGGTAAATTAACTCCTCTACAGGTAAGTCTAGGATTCTAGCAAAATCATCAGATATGAATGAGCAAGTAGCACCCGAATCAAATAATACATATGCATTTATACTATTGACCGAAATAATACCTGACACCACATCTTTTGATTGCACAGCATCCTGCACCATCATATTGAATGTCCGTGCAGTGGGTCGAACAGCTTACAATGGTGCAGCGATAGTAACAGTACTACCGCTTCCATTCCTTCCGCTCCCTATTGACCCTGCCGTCAGCTTCTTCGGGCAGTTGCGAGCCATGTGATCTTTGGATCCACATGTAAAGCAAGCTCCCTTCTTCGGTTTTGGACAATTAGGCGCGATGTGGCCTTCCTGACCACAGTTGAAGCACACCCGCTTCCCCTTCATACACACGCCAGTGTGATTCTTACCGCATGTAGCACATGCTTCGAACTTCCTCTTCTGCTGGCTTCCTTGCTGACTCCCAGCAGAGGTATTATCAAACCACTTCCTCTTCTGGTTCACAGTGCTGCTACCCCCAGACTTGGTTTCTACCTCATTCTTCTTCTTACCCGAAATGCCGTTCTTCGGTCCACCACATACCACGGTAAACCTTGGAACTGAGCTGGGTAGTAGAAAATACGGTCCTGAGCTCTCTCTATCGCGGTATGAAATGTATATTCTATTTCCCTCAGCTTGGCCCTCTTGGCTTCAGCTTCATCTTCAGCTCGATCAGCTTGTTGATTAGCCCTCAAGCTTGACTCCTCAGCTCCGGAATGCTTCCTCGACTCCTCCTGGATGTCTTGCTTTAGCTTTGCCAATTCAAAACGAGCAGGATAGTCTCCACTGTGCATCTACCAGGTCACTTGCCATTTCCTCGATCGTCTCATCTCGTTGCTGGATAGTCTCCTCAAGATCTCCTACTCGTCCATGAAGCTCCACGTTGCTATCGTAGACTGCCTCGTACATCTCAGCACTAGTAGAGTGAGGTGGGAATTCCTCTTCGGGATCCTCTTCCTCCTCTTCCTCCTCTTCAAACTCGTCCTCGTCCTCATCCGCTGGAATAGGTGTCAGCTCACGCTCCCGAACAGCTATAGTGATCACTGGAGATGGCTCTCTCCTAACCAGCTGCTCCCAGATAATATGTATGTCACGGGGCTCTTCCTCTCTAGGCACCTGAGGTACATCCTCTCTAGCCTGACTAGGTTCTCCCACGTTCAACATTCTGACAAAAGAATTTTAAAGTTCATTATTACGTGATAACGAATCGTCACTCTTAGAATACTATAATGTAAGCACGTAGCACATAAGGTAGTTTATTATCTTTACCTATCACCCCTATCTTTTCGATCTTACCTATAAGGCTACTAACCTAAGGTTTTTCCCCACCTAAAGTTTCATAACCTATAGCTTTGATACCAACCTGTGACACCCCCAAATCCGGGTACTTATTTTCCACATAATTTGGTGTTCACTTTCTAATATAACATATATCTACCCAATGAATAATGTAAAATAAACTACAACTTAAATTAGAATAGATAAATCTCCCTTAAAACAAGGGTTACAACCTTTTCAAGATAATCCCGGTTTACTCTAACCCTGACATGAATATAATAAAGTGCGGAAACAAAAACATAACATTCAAGTCTTATTACAATCATTCTCAATATAATAAAAAAAAAACAAGTCTTCACTTGCTTTGCTTTCCCTTGCCCTTACTCGTAGACGGAGCATCAGCGTTATCAACCTTAACTGAAATTGTTATTTAATGCAAGAGTGAGCAAACCACAGCTCACTAGAGTTTAACAATAACATAGACATGAAAGGATATATTTAAAAGTATCTGAACAACTTAGCTTGCTTCAATAATAAAGAATTGAATAATAATTCTCTATCAATATTAAAATTCGAATATAGAATTTATCTGAGGGTCATAAGACCTTTGAACTCTTATCCTAGGTTATAAATATTTCTATTTAAACCTTTAACAGTCAATAAGACTATGGACCTTAACTCGTACTTAGGGGAATCAGCCCTTCGTACCATGTATTGTGCACAAACATCTTAACGCTATGCGTAGTAACCTCCCCTAGTAAATAGGGTTGTTTAACTCAGTAATTTGAATTCAAGTCCGCACCAAAGAAAGTTTGGTTTGGATAAGCTTACAAGGGTAATTTAGAATTCACGTTCATCAACTAAGGATTAGTTGAATCGACTTCCAATAATTCATAAATAAAGAATTATGAATTAACATATGCTTTAGAATCAACTTAAAGCATTTAAAATAATAACTGGATCTTACTTGAACAATAAGTTAAGATCATTTTAATTAAATAAACAATTGTCTAATACAGAAATAGAAAAGGACATTCTTAACAAGAATATATGAACTCAAGAATTATACAAGATTAGGGTTTAGAAAACTTGCATAAAATTAACGAGTTTAAGGTTTAGAAGACTTGCCTCAAGCGCAAGCTACTTAATTCAATTCACGTACTTTAATACTTCCTATACACATTCAATTATAATAATCTAAATCAGTTAACACATAACTAATTCACATAAGTGGTTAACCCTCATGGTTAACTCACTCTAATTAAATAAACAATAATAATTAACTGTCACATAGTTAATCACATCACACATATACTCACATAATTAACTTAATTATGTATTTAACTAAATTATAATTAAACAATTATAATTCAAACACTTAATCAAATTATAATTACCATTTAAATTATAAATAATTATAATTTAAAATTAATTAAACTACATTCATACATTTATAATTACACAATTTATAATTAATCATGTAATTATCAATTTAATTAATAATTACTTAAACTATACCATGCATTATAATTACACAATTTATAATTAATTATGTAATTATCAATTTAAAATCCACAATTAAACATGCATTTATTAAATTATAATTACATAAATTATAATTTAAATTAACATCTAATAAATCAACCTTTATTCATTATAATTTAAAATAAACATTTACTTTTGATTATAATTATTTAAATTATAATTATATATCACATTTAAATAATAATTCAAATCATACTTTAAGGTTTTCAAACCTCTTTTCTTTTCTAAATATAAATTTGTCAAATTTATGTTAACAACATGTTGTAGCAACTAGATACATGCTCACTGTCATAGCATAATTAAACTAGGTTCAAAATCAACACTGCACAATTAGCTAACCTTCACTGCCTAAGCACTGTGCCCGGCGCAGCTGCGCAGCCAGCTGCCCTATAACCGGCGCAGCTGCGCAGGGAAGGATTCTGGGAAAGGCAGCCGGCGCAGTTGCGCTGCTTCTGGCTGTGTTACCGGCGCAGCTGCGTAGGAACACAGACAGAGGCAGACAGCAACGGCACCCTGCTTCACTGATTAACCCATACAAGCCAACAATCGGCAATTCACAGTAACTTAAACATTGTAAATCATACCTATGCAATAATACATATATATAACATGCTTCTAAAACACAAAACCATCTAAACAATGATAATCACAAATTTTAAAATCTAATTTGGCTATTTTCATGAAAACTCATATTTTTCATAAAATAATTCACTGTAACTATTTTTCTCCATCAATTCGAACTTATATACATGCATTACATACAAAGTTGAAGATAGCATCCAGAAATTACTTAATAAGCATATTAACACATACCAATTGCATGAATTTCTCAATTAACATTAACCACACTCATGAAATTCCATATGAACTCATATAAACATGAATTTTCTGTTAAAAATATATTTCTACAGTAATTTAATTTTTGAAAATCCTCTTATGTCATACAATTACCACAATCAACACATGGATACAATACATATATATAAAATTCATGATTACATAATTTCATGAAATTCACAGAAAACTAAATTTACAGAAACTCAAAACAATGAAGAACAACTGAACACAATTCTTTAAAACTATAAGATATTAATTACCTTTTTGATGATTGAAGAAGAATACAATGACTAATTCTAGTCTTCACAAGTTTCTTCTTCCTTCTCTTCTCTAACTTCTCTGCTCTTCTTTTCTCTTTTTGTTCTTAGCTTTACAAACTAACTTTTAATCTAACGTAGTATAGATATATTATAACTGATATAATATACGTAAACTAATGATATATATGTAACTGCTAATTACTTAATATATATAATAAATACATTTATTATATAAGTTACAAAATTCAAAAACCACAATGCCTTGTTTGGCAAAACAAGGTTATTTTCAAAAATTGACTATTAATGCTAAGGCCATGTTTGGTAAACAGTTTATTTAAAAACAGCTTTTTGATAATTAAGGCCCTGTTTGGTAGAAATAGGTTTAAAACAAGTACAAGGGCCTTGTTTGGTAAAAATCATTTAAAATTCTTTTCCTTTTATTTTAATAAATCATTTTGACACATACTTTAATGTCATATTTTAATCAATTAAATATTAATCATCTAATTTAATCAATTAAAATCTAACATCCATTAATCACATAAAATTTGCCACATAATTATAATTACTCGCTAATTATAATTCATGTAACACTTCATCACATAATTCATCTAATTCAATTATTTCAATTAAATTAGAACTAGAATATAACATTAATATATATACATATCAATTAAATAACATTCATTAAATTAATATGTAACACTCAATTAAATCATTACCATAATTTACTTAATCCATTTATTTACTCAATAAATAATTCACATAAATATTTATTTAATTCAATAAATATTTAAAATTAAATATAAAATCTCAATCGTTACAATCTTCCCTCCTTAAAAGGATTCTGTCCCCAGAATCACACATAAAAAAAAATCTCATCTATTACATTCTTCCCTCCTTAAAAGGATTCTGTCCCCAGAATCAGTATATAAGGGGTTACACACAACTAAGCAAATAAAAGCGGATACAATTTCATCATAACATCTTCGAGTTCCCACGTAGCTTCTTCAGCACTGTGGTTTCTCCAGATTACCTTAACAGAAGGTATCACTTTATTCCTAAGTACTTGTTCCTTTCTATCAATTATTTGAACAGGCACTTCTTCATATGTTAAGTCTTTATCAAACTGTAAAGGTTCATATTTTATTATATGTTTATAATCATGCTTGTAAGGTCTTAACACAGAAATATGGAAGACATTATGTATATTCTCGAGCTCCGGAGGTAATGCAATCTCGTAAGCAACCTCGCCCACCTTTCGTAGTACCTCAAAAGGTCCAATGAATCGGGGACTCATCTTCCTCTTCTTACCGAATCGAATTTTCCCCTTCCAGGGAGATACTTTCAGGAACACGAAACTTCATGGTAAGAATTCTCGATTCTGTCGATGTAAATCGGCGTACTTCTTCTGTCTGTCTTGAGCAGCAACTAATCTCGTTCTGATCAGCTTTACAATTTCGGCGATTTGTTGTACCAATTCTGGTCCCAACAATTGACGTTCACCGACTTCATCCCAGCACAAAGGAGTTCTGCATTTTCTACCGTATAATGCTTCGTAAGGCGGCATGCCAATACTCGCATGATGACTATTGTTTTAGGCGAACTCCACCAATGGTAGATGATCCTCCCAACTTCCTTTGAAGTCCATCACACAAGCTCTCAGCATATCCTCAAGTGTTTGAGTCGTTCTTTCGCTCTGGCCATCGGTCTGAGGATGATACGCTGTACTCATTCGCAATTGCGTTCCCATACATTCTTGCAATCGTTTCCAGAAATTAGACGTGAAACGTGGATCTCTGTCGGACACAATCGACACCGGAACACCATGTCGAGAAATAATTTCCTTCACGTAGAGCTTTGCTAGTTTATCCAGGTTGTACTTGACCCTGATCGGCAGAAAGTGGGCTGACTTTGTCAGTCGATCCACTATAACCCATATCGCATCATATCCCTTCTGAGTCATTGGAAGTCCTACCACAAAATCCATTGTGATGTGCTCCCACTTCCACTTTGGAATTTCTAACGGTTGCAGCAAACCACTTGGTCTCTGGTGTTCTGCTTTGATTTTCTGACACGTTAAGCATTTCGCAACGCATTCAGCCACGTCCCTCTTCATATTCGGCCACCAGAAATGATGCCTGAGATCCTGGTACATCTTCGTACTCCCAGGGTGAATAGAATATCTAGAACTATGAGCTTCGCTCAAAATCTCCTCTTTGACCTCTGGTACTGGCGATACCCAGATTTTACCTTCAAATCGTAACAGTCCTTCATTATCGACCTTGAACTTGAACTCTTCGCCATCAGTTAACCTCGTCCGAATCTTTTCACATTCTTTATCATGAAGTTGTGCTTCTTTCACTTTGTCTATTAAAGTAGAACCAGTGGTTACTTGAAACAACATCTCATCCGATTCTTTCGAAAACTTCACTTCCAACTCCAATCTAGCCATTTGTTCTATTAACCGATCCTGATCAGTTAACACGTTCAGCTTCTCCCGACCTTTTCTGCTCAAAGCGTCGGCAACAACGTTAGCTTTACCCGGACGGTAAAGTATCTCGTAATCATAGTCTTTAATCAGTTCCAACCATCTTCTTTGGCGCATGTTCAAATCCTTCTGGGTAAATATATACTTCAGACTCTTGTGATCTGTGTATATTTCACACTTCTCTCCATATAAGTAGTGCCTCCAAATCTTTAGGGCAAACACTACTGCCGCCAATTCTAGATCATGGGTCGGATACCCCTTCTCGTAATCCTTCAGCTGACGTGACGCATATGCAATGACTTTGCCGCTCTGCATCAATACACAGCCTAATCCTTTATGTGAGGCATCGCTATATACTACGAAATTCCCCGAACTATCCGGTAAAGACAATACAGGCGCAGTACTCAACCTCTTCTTCAGCTCTTGAAGACTTGTCTACCTTAATGAAGACTTGCATGAGAAGTACGCTTGATTTTGAACCCGATACATGGGTTTCTCATTTTGACGCTAATCAAACTAGAACGAAGTAATACAACTCTGATACACCTCTTTCTTTGTAAACTTGAAACAACCAATGAAACAATAGGAAGGTCTCCCTAAATGTAAACTTGTGTGAGATCTACTGATCGTTTAGGACGCAATAGTGATGGGATTGCTCCTGTTGATGCTAATTTCAACTAGAACGAAGTAATAGGACTCATAATCACCTATATTTTGACAATTTGAGGGAACTAATGAAACATTAAAAAGGTCTCCCTAAATGAAGACTTGTGTGAGATATACGGATCGTTTTGAAGACACTAGTGATAGGATTCCTCTTTTTGATGCTAATCAATCTAGAACGAATTCATAGGACTCATAATCACCTCTTTCTTTGACAATTTGAGAGACCCAATGAAACAATAAGAAGGTATCCCTAAATCAAGACTTGTGTAAGATGTACGCATCATTTTTAACGCGATAGGCATAGGATTTCTCCTTTGGACGCTAATCAAATTAGAACGAAATAATAAGACTCCTAATCACCTCCTTCTTTCACAATTTTAGAGAACCAATGAAACATTAAGAAGATTTTCATAAATGAAGACATGTGTGAGATGTACTCATCGTTTTTAACGCGATAGTCATGGGATTGCTCCTTTTGATACTAATCAAACAAGAACGAAGTTATAGGACTCCTAATCACTTCTTTCTTTGACAATTTTAGTGCACCAATGAAACAATAAGAAGGTCTCCCTAAATGAATACTTGTGTGAGATGTACGCTTGATTTTGAACCCGATAGTCATGGGTTTCTCGTTTTGACGCTAATCAAACTAGAACGATGTAATACAACTCTGAATCATCTCTTTCTTTGTAAATTTGAAACAACTAATGAACCAATATGAAGGTCTCCCTAAATGTAGACTTGTGTGAGATCTACTCATCGGTTTGGACGCGATAGTGATGGGATTGCTCCTGTTGATGATAATTTCAACTAGAACAAAGTAATAGGACTCATAATCATCTATGTGTTGACAATTTGAGAGAGAACCAATGAAACAATAAGAAGGTCTCCCTAAATGTATACTTGTGTGAGATGTACGGATCGTTTTGAAGGCACTAGTGATAGGATTGCTCCTTTTGATGCTAATCAAACTCGAACGAAGTCATAGGACTCATAATCACCTCTTTCTTTGACACTTTGAGAGAACCAATGAAACAATAAGAAGGTCTCCCGAAATCAAGACTTGGGTGAGATGTACGCATCGTTTTGAACGCGATAGTCATGGAATTGCTCCTTTTGATGATAATCAAACTAGAACGAAATTATAGGACTCATAATCACCTCTTTCTTTGACAATTCTAGAGCACCAATGAAACAATAAGAAGGTCTCCCGAAATGAAAACTTGTGTGAGATTTACGTATGGTTTTGAACGCGATAGTCATGGTTTTCTCGTTTTGACGCTAATCAAACTAGAACGAAGTAATACAACTCTTAATCACCTCTTTTTTTGTAAATTTGAAATAACCAATGAAACAATATGAAGGTCTCCCTAAATGAGGACTTGTGTGAGATCTACGCATCGTTTTGGACGCGATAGTGATGGGATTGCTCCCTTTGATGCTAATTTCAACTAGAACAAAGTAATAGGACTCATAATCACCTATATTTTGACAATTTGAGAGAAATAATGAAACAATAAGATGGTCTACCTAAATTAAGATTTCTGTAAGATGTACGGATAGTTTTAAAATCACTAGAGATAGAATTGCTCCTTTATATGCTAATCAAACTAGAACAAAGTCATAGGACTCATAATCACCTACTTATTTGACAATTTGAGAGAACCAATGAAACAATAAGAAGGTTTCCCTAAATGAAGACTTGTGTGAGATGTACGCATGGTTTTGAACGCGATAGTCATGTGTTTCTCGTTTTGACGCTAATCAAACTAGAACGAAGTAATACAACTCTTAATCACCTCTTTCTTTGTAAAATAGAAACAACCAATGAAACAATATGAAGGCTTCCTTAAATGAAGACATGTGTGAGGTTTACGCATCGTTTTGGACGCGATAGTGATGGGATTGCTCCTTTTGATGCTAATTTCAAATAGAACGAAGTAATAGGACTCATAATCACCTATATTTTGACAATTTGAGAGAACTAATGAAATATTAAGAAGGTCTCCCTAAATGAAGACTTGTGTGAGATGTACGGATCGTTTTGAAGGCACTAGTGATAGGATTGTTCTTTTTGATGCTAATCAAACTAGAACGAATTCATAGGACTCATAATCACCTCTTTCTTTAACAATTTGAGAGACCCAATGAAACAATAAGAAGGTATCCCTAAATCAAGACTTGTGTGAGATGTACGCATCGTTTTTAACGCGATAGGCATAGGATTGCCCCTTTGGACGCTAATCAAATTAGAACGAAATAATAAGACTCCTAATCACCTCCTTCTTTCACAATTTTAGAGAACCAATGAAATATTATGAAGATTTTCATAAATGAAGATATGTGTGAGATGTACTCATCATTTTTAACGCGATAGTCATGGGATTGCTCCTTTTGATGCTAATCAAACTAGAACGAAGTTATAGGACTCCTAATCACTTCTTTCTTTGAGAATTTTAGTGCAACAATGAAACAATAAGAAGGTCTCCCTAAATGAATACTTGTGTGAGATGTACGCTTGATTTAGAACCCGATAGTCATGGGTTTCTCGTTTTGACGCTAATCAAACTAGAACGATGTAATACAACTCTGAATCACCTATTTCTTTGTAAATTTGAAACAACTAATGAAACAATATGAAGGTCTCCCTAAATGTAGACTTGTGTGAGATCTACTCATCGGTTTGGACGCGATAGTGATGGGATTTGCTCCTGTTGATGCTAATTTCAACTAGAACGAAGTAATAGGACTCATAATCATCTATGTGTTGACAATTTGAGAGAGAACCAATGAAACAATAAGAATGTCTCCCTAAATGTATACTTGTGTGGGATGTACGGATCGTTTTGAAGGCATTAGTGATAGGATTGCTCCTTCTGATGCTAACCAAACTAGAACGAAGTCATAGGACTCATAATCACCTCTTTCTTTGACAATTTGACAGAACTAATGAAATAATAAGAAGGTCTCCCGAAATCAAGACTTGTGTGAGATGTACGCATCGTTTTTAACGCGATAGTCATGCGATTGCTCCTTTTGATGATAATCAAACTAGAACTAAATTATAGGACTCATAATCACCTCTTTCTTTGACAATTTTAGAGCACCAATGAAACAATAAGAAGGTCTCCCGAAATGAAGACTTGTGTGAGATGTACGCATGGTTTTGAACGCGATTGTCATGGGTTTCTCGTTTTGACGCTAATCAAACTAAAACGAAGTAATACAACTCTTAATCACCTCTTTTTTTGTAAATTTGAAACTACCAATGAAACAATATGAAGGTCTCCCTAAATGAAGACTTGTGTGAGATCTACGCATCGTTTTGGACGCGATAGTGATGGGATTGCTCCCTTTGATGCTAATTTCAACTAGAACAAAGTAATAGGACTCATAATCACCTATATTTTGACAATTTGAGAGAACTAATGAAACAATAAGATGGTCTACCTAAATTAAGATTTCTGTGAGATGTACGGATCGTTTTGAAACCACTAGTGATAGAATTGCTCCTTTATATGCTAATCAAACTAGAACAAAGTCATAGGACTCATAATCACCTAATTGTTTGACAATTTGAGAAAACCAATGAAACAATAAGAAGGTTTGCCTAAATGAAGACTTGTGTGAGATGTACGCATGGTTTTGAACGCAATTGTCATGTGTTTCTCATTTTGACGCTAATCAAACTAGAACGAAGTAATACAACTCTTAATCACCTCTTTCTTTGTAAAATTGAAATAACCAATGAAACAATATGAAGGCCTCCCTAAATAAAGATATGTGTGAGATTTACGCATCGTTTTGGACGCGATAGTGATGGAATTGCTTCTTTTGATGCTAATTTCAACTAGAACGAAGTAATAGGACTCATAATCACCTATATTTTGACAATTTGAGATAACTAATGAAACATTAAGAAGGTCTCCCTAAATGAAGACTTGTGTGAGATGTACGGATCGATTTAAAGGCACTAGTGATAGGGTTGTTCTTTTTGATGCTAATCAAACTAGAACGAATTCATAGGACTCATAATCACCTCTTTCTATGACAATATGAGAGAACCAATGAAACAATAAGAAGGTACCCCTAAATCAAGACTTGTGTGAGATGTACGCATCGTTTTTAACGCGATAGGCATAGGATTGCTCCTTTGGATGCTAATCAAATTAGAACGAAATAATAAGACTCCTAATCACCTCCTTCTTTCATAATTTTAGAGAACCAATGAATACATAAGAAGATTTCCATAAATGAAGACATGTGTGAGATGTACTCATCGTTTTTAACGCGATAGTCATGGGATTGCTCCTTTTGATGCTAATCAAATTAGAACGAAGTTATAGGACTCCTAATCACTTCTTTCTTTGACATTTTTAGTGCACTAATAAAACAATAAGAAGGTCTCCCTAAATGAATACTTGTGTGAGATGTACGTTTGATTTTGAACCCGATAGTCATGGGTTTCTCCTTTTGACGCTAATCAAACTAGAACGATGTAATACAACTCTGAATCACCTCTTTCTTTGTAAATTTGAAATAACTATTGAAACAATATGAAGGTCTCCCTAAATGTAGACATGTGTGAGATCTACTCATCGGTTTGGACGCGATAGTGATGGGATTGCTCCTGTTGATGCTAATTTCAACTAGAACGAAGTAATAGGACTCATAATCATCTATGTGTTGACAATTTGAGAGAGAACCAATGAAACAATAAGAAGGTCTCCCTAAATGTATACTTGTGTGGGATGTACGGATCGTTTTGAAGGCACTAGTGATAGGATTGCTCCTTTTGATGCTAATCAAACTAGAACGAAGTCATAGGACTCATAATCACCTCTTTCTTTGACAATTTGAGAGAACCAATGAAACAATAAGAAGGTCTCCCGAAATCAAGACTTGTGTGAGATGTACGCATCGTTTTTAACGCGATATTCATGGGATTGCTCCTTTTGATGATAATCAAACTAGAACAAAATTATAGGACTCATAATCACCTCTTTCTTTGATAATTTTAGAGCACCAATGAAACAATAAGAAGGTCTCCCGAAATGAAGACTTGTGTGAGATTTACGCATGGTTTTGAACGCGATAGTCATGGGTTTCTCGTTTTGATGCTAACCAAACTAGAACGAAGTAATACAACTCTTAATCACCTCTTTCTTTGTAAATTTGAAACAACTAATGAAACAATATGAAGGCCTCCCTAAATAAAGACTTGTGTGAGATTTACGCATCGTTTTGGACGCGATAGTGATGGGATTGCTCCTTTTGATGCTAATTTCAACTAGAACAAAGTTATAGGACTCATAATCACCTATATTTTGACAATTTGAGAGAACTAATGAAACATTAAGAGGGTCTCCCTAAATGAAGACTTGTGTGAGATGTACGGATCGTTTCGAAGGCACTAGTGATAGGAATGCTCCTTTTGATGCTAATCAAACTAGAACGAATTCATAGGACTCGTAATCACCTCTTTCTATGACAATTTGAGAGACCCAATAAAACAATAAGAAGGTATCCCTAAATCAAGACTTGTGTGAGATGTACGCATCATTTTTAACGTGATAGTCATGGGATTGCTCCTTTTGATGCTAATCAACTAAGAACGAAGTAATAAGACTCCTAATAACCTCTTTCTTTCAAAATTTTAGAGAACCAATGAAACAATAAGAAGGTGTCCTTAAATGAAGACTTGTGTGAGATGCACGCATCATTTTAAACGCGATAGTCATGGGATTGCTCCTTTTGATGCTAATCAAACTAGAACGCTGTTATAGGACTCCTAATCACTTCTTTCTTTGACAATTTCAATGCACCAATGAGACAATACGAAGGTCTCCCTAAATGAAGACTTTTGTGAGATGTACGCTTGATTTTGAACCCGAAAGTCATGGGTTTCTCCTTTAGACGCTAATCAAACTAGAACGAAGTAATACAACTCTGAATCACCTCTTTCTTTGTAAACTTGAAACAACCAATGAAATAATATGAACGTCTCCCTAAATGAAGACTTGTGTGAGATCTACGCATCGTTTTGAAAGAGATAGTGATGGGTTGCTCCTTTTGATTCTAATTTCAACTAGAACGAAGAATAGGACTCATAATCACCTATATTTTGACAACTTGAGAGAACTAATGAAACATTAAGAAGGTCCCCTAAATAAAAACTTGTGTGAGATGTACGGATTATTTTGAAGGCACTAGTGATAGGATTGCTCTTTTTGATGCTAATCAAACTAGAACGAATTCATAGGACATATAATCACCTCTTTCTTTGACAATTTGAGATACCCAATGAAATAATAAAAAGGTATCCCTAAATCAAGACTTGTGTGAGATGTACTCATCGTTTTTAACGCAATAGGCATATAGGATTGCTCCTTTTGATGCTAATTAAATTAGAACGAAATAATAAGACTCCTAATCACCTCCTTCTTTCACAATTTTGGAGAACCAATGAAACATTAAGAAGATCTCCTTAAATGAAGACATGTGTAAGATGTACGCATCGTTTTTAACGCGATAGTCATAGGATTACTCCTTTTGATGCTAACCAAACTAGAATGAAGTTATAGGACTCCTAATCACTTCTTTCTTTGACAATTTTAGTGCACCAATGAAAAAATAAGAAGGTCTCCCTAAATGAATACTTGTGTGAGATGTATGCTTGATTTTGAACCCGATAGTCATGGGTTTCTCGTATTGGCGCTAATCAAACAAGAACGAAGTAATACAACTCTTAATCACCTCTTTCTTTGTAAATTTGAAACAACCAATGAAATAATATTAAGATCTCCCTAAATGTAGACTTGTGTGAGATCTACTCATCGTTTTGGACGCGGTAGTGATGAGATTGCTCCTTTTGATGGTAATTTAAACTAGAATGAAGTAAGAGGACTCATAATCATCTATGTTTTGACAATTTGTTAGAGAACCAATAAATTAATAAGACGGTCTCCCTAAATGTATAGTTGTGTGAGATGTACGGATCGTTTTAAAGGCATTAGTGATAGGATTGCTCCTTTTGATGCTAATCAAACTAGAAAGAAGTCATATGACTATAATCACCTCTTTCTTTGACAATTTGGGAGAACCAATGAAATAATAAGAAGGTCTCCCTAAATCAAGACTTGTGTGAGATGTACGCATCGTTTTTAATGCGATAGTCATGGGATTGCTCCTTTTGATGCTAATCAAACTAGAACGAAATTATAGGACTCCTAATCACCTCTTTCCTTGACAATTTTAGAGCACCAATGAAATAATAAGAAGGTCTCCCTAAATGTAGACTTGGTGTACACATGGTTTTGAATGCGATAGTCATCGGTTTCTCGTTTTGACGCTAATTAAACTAGAACGAAGTAATACAACTCTTAATCACCTCTTTCTTTGTAACTTTGAAACAACCAATGAAACAATATGAAGGTCTCCTTAAATGAAGACTTGTGTGAGATCTACGCATCGTTTTGGACGCGATAGTTATGGGATTGCTCCTTTTGATGCTAATTTCAACTAGAACGAAGTAATAGTACTCATAATCACCTATATTTTGACAATTTGAGAGAACTAATGAAACATTAAGATGGTCTCCCTAAATGAAGACTTGTGTGAGATGTACAGATTATTTTGAAGGAAATAGTGATAGGATTGCTCCTTTTGATGCTAATCAAACTAGAACGAATTCATAGGAGTCGTAATCACCTCTTTCTATGATAATTTGAGAGACCCAATGAAACAATAAGAAGGTATCCCTAAATCAAGACTTGTGTGAGATGTATGCATCGTTTCTAACGCGATAGTCATGGGATTGCTCCTTTTGATGCTAATCAAATTAGAACGAAGTAATAAAACTCCTAATCACCGCTTTCTTTGATAATTTTAGAACACTAATGAAACAATAAGAAGGTCTCCTTAAACGAAAACTTGTGTGAGATGTATGCATGGTTTTGAACGCGATAGTCATGGGTTTCTCGTTTTGAAGCTAATCAAACTAGAACGAAGTAATACAACTCTTAATCACCTCTTTCTTTGTAAATTTGAAACAACCAATGAAACAATATGAAGGTCTCCCTAAATGAAGACTTGTATGAGATCTACGCATCGTTTTGGACGCGATAGTGATGGGATTGCTCCCTTTGATGCTAATTTCTACTAGAACGAAGTAATAGGACTCATAATCACCTATATTTTGGCAATTTGAGAGAACTAATGAAACAATAAGAAGGTCTCCCTAAATGAAGATTTCTGTGAGATGTACGGATCGTTTTGAAAGCACTAGTGATAGAATTGCTCCGTTATATGCCAATCAAACCAGAACGAATGAAATAATTTGACAATTTGAGAGAACCAATGAAACAATAAGAAGGTGTCACTAATTGAAGACTTGTGTGAGATGTATGAATGGTTTTGAACGCGATAGTAATGGGTTTCTTACTTTGACGCTAATCAAACTAGAACGAAGTAATACAACTCTTAATCACCACTTTCTTTGTAAATTTGAAACAACCAATGAAACAATATGAAGGTCTCCTTAAATGAAGACTTGTGTGAGATCTACGCATCGTTTTGGTCGCGATAGTGATGAGATCGTTCCCTTTGATGCTAATTTCAACTTGAACGAAGTAATAGGACTCATAATCACCTATATTTTGACAATTTGAGATAACTAATGAAACAATAAGATGGTCTTCCTAAATTAAGATTTTTGTGAGAGAACTAATGAAACAAGAAGAAGGTCTCGCTAAATGAAGACTTTTGTGAGATGTATGCATGGTTTAGAATGCGATAGTCATGGGTTTCTCATTTTGATGCTAATCAAACTAGAATGAACTCATAGGACTCATAATCACCTTTTTCTTTGACAATTTGAGAGAACCAATGAAACAATAAGAAGGTATCCCTAAATCAAGACTTGTGTGAGATGGATGCATCGTTTTTAACGCGATAGTCATGGATTGCTCTTTTTGATGCTAATCAAATTGGAACGAAGTAATAAGACTCCTAATCACCTCTTTCTTTCACAATTTTAGAGAACCTATGAAACAATAAGAAGGTCTTATTAAATTAAGAGTTGTGTGAGATGTACGCATCGTTTTTAATGCGATTGTCATGGGATTGCTCCTTTTGATGCTAATCAAACGAGAACAAAGTTATAGGACTCCTAATCACCGCTTTCTTTGATAATTTTAGAACACTAATGAAACAATAAGAAGGTCTCCTTAAACGAAAACTTGTGTGAGATGTATGCATGGTTTTGAACGCGATAGTCATGGGTTTCTCGTTTTGAAGCTAATCAAACTAGAACGAAGTAATACAACTCTTAATCACCTCTTTCTTTATAAATTTGAAACAACCAATGAAACAATATGAAGGTCTCCCTAAATGAAGACTTGTATGAGATCTACGCATCGTTTTGGACTCGATAGTGATGGGATTGCTCCCTTTGATGCTAATTTCAACTAGAACGAAGTAATAGGACTCATAATCACCTATATTTTGGCAATTTGAGAGAACTACTGAAACAATAAGAAGGTCTCCCTAAATGAAGATTTCTGTGAGATGTACGGATCGTTTTGAAAGCACTAGTGATAGAATTGCTCCGTTATATGCCAATCAAACTAGAACGAATGAAATAATTTGACAATTTGAGAGAACCAATGAAACAATAAGAAGGTCTCACTAAATGAAGACTTGTGTGAGATGTATGAATGGTTTTGAACGCGATAGTAATGGGTTTCTTGCTTTGACGCTAATCAAACTAGAACGAAGTAATACAACTCTTAATCACCTCTTTCTTTGTAAATTTGAAACAACCAATGAAACAATATGATGGTCTCCTTAAATGAAGACTTGTTTGAGATCTACGAATCGTTTTGGTCGCGATAGTGATGAGATCGTTCCCTTTGATGCTAATTTCAACTTGAACGAAGTAATAGGACTCATAATCACCTATATTTTGACAATTTGAGATAACTAATGAAACAATAAGATGGTCTTCCTAAATTAAGATTTCTGTGAGAGAACTAATGAAACAAGAAGAAGGTCTCGCTAAATGAAGACTTTTGTGAGATGTATGCATGGTTTAGAATGCGATAGTCATGGGTTTCTCATTTTGATGCTAATCAAACTAGAACGAACTCATAGGACTCATAATCACCTTTTTCTTTGACAATTTGAGAGAACCAATGAAACAATAAGAAGGTATCCCTAAATCAAGACTTGTGTGAGATGGATGCATCGTTTTTAACGCGATAGTCATGGATTGCTCTTTTTGATGCTAATCAAATTGGAACGAAGTAATAAGACACCTAATCACCTCTTTCTTTCACAATTTTAGAGAACCTATGAAACAATAAGAAGGTCTTATTAAATTAAGAGTTGTGTGAGATGTACGCATCGTTTTTAACGCGATTGTCATGGGATTGCTCCTTTTGATGCTAATCCAACTAGAACGAAATTATAGAACTCCTAATCACCTCTTTCTTTGACAATTTTATAGCACCAATGAAACAATAAGAAGGTCTTCCTAAATGAAGATTTGTGTGAGATGTACGCATGGTTTGAACGCGATAGTCATGGGTTTCTCGTTTTGACGCTAATCAAACTAGAACGAAGTAATACAACTCTTAATCACCTCTTACTTTGTAAATTTGAAACAACCAATGAAACAATATGAAGGTTTCCTTAAATGAAGACTTGTGCGAGATCTACGCATCGTTTTCGAAGCGATACTGATGGGATTTCTCCCTTTGATGCTAATTTCAACTAGAACGAAGTAATAGGGCTCATAATCACCTATATTTTGATAATTTGAGAGAACTAATGAAACAATAAGAAGGTCTCGCTAAATGAAGACTTGTGTGAGATGTATGCAAGATTTTGAACGCGATAGTCATGGGTTTCTCATTTTGACGCTAATCAAAATAGAACCAATTCATAGGACTCATAATCACCTTTTTCTTTGACAATTTGAGAGAACCAATGAAACAATAAGAAGGTATCCCAAAATCAAGACTTGTGTGAGATGTACGCATCGTTTTTAACGCGATAGTCATAGGATTGGTCCTTTTGATGCTAATCTAATTAGAACGAAGTAATAAGATTCTTAATCACCTCTTTCTTTCACAATTTTAGAGAACCAATGAAACAATAAGAAGGTCTCATTAAATGAAGACTTGTGTGAGATGTACGCATCGTTTTTAAAGCGATAGTCATGGGATTGCTCCTTTTGATGCTAATCAAACTAGAACGAAGTTATAAGACTCCTAATCACTTCTTTCTTTGACAATTTTAGTGCACCAATGAAACAATACGAAGGTATCCCAAAATGAAGACCTGTGTAAGATGTACGCTTGATTTTGAACCCGATAGTCATGGGTTTCTCTTTTTGATGCTAATCAAACTAGAACGAAGTAATACAACTCTGAATCTCCTCTTTTTTTGTAAACTTGTAACAACCAATGAAATAATATGAAGGTCTCCCTAAATGAAGACTTGTGTGAGAACTACGCGTCGTTTTGGATGCGATAGTGATGGGATTGCTCCTTTTAATGGTAATTTAAACTGGAACGAAGCAATATGACTCATAATCATCTATATTTTGATAATTTGAGAGAACTAATGAAACATTAAGAAGGTCTCCCTAAATGAAGACTTGTGTGAGATGTACAGATCGTTTTGAAGGCACTTGTGATAGGATTGCTACTTTTGATGCTAATCAAACTTGAACGAATTCATAGGACTCATAATCACCATTTTCTTAGACAATTTGAGAGACCCAATGAAACAATAAGAAGGTATCCTTAAATCAAGACTTGTGTGAGATGTACACATCGTTTTTAAAGCGATAGGTATAGGATTGCTCCTTTTGATGCGAATCAAATTAGAACGAAATAATAAGACTCCTAATACCTCCTTCTTTCACAATTTTAGAGAACCAATAAAACATTAATAAGGTCTCCTTAAATGAAGACATGTGTGAGATGTACGCAACGTTTTTAACGCGATAGTCATGGGATTGATCATTTTGATGCTAATCAAACTAGAACAAAGTTATAGAATTCCTAATCACTTCTTTCTTTGGCAATGTTAGTGCACCAAGGAAACAATAAGAAGGTCTCCCTAAATGAATACTTATGTGAGATGTTCGCTTGATTTTGAACCCGATAGTCATGGGTTTCTCCTTTTGACGCTAATCAAACTAGAACAAAGTAATACAACTTTGCATCACATCTTTTTCTTTGTAAATTTGAAACAACCAATGAAACAATATTATGATCTCCCTAAATGTAGACTCGTGTGAGATCTACTCATCATTTTGGACGCGATAGTCATGGGATTGCTTCTTTTAATGCAATTAAACTGGAACGAAGCAATAGGACTCATAATCATCTATATTTTGACAATTTGAGAGAACCAATGAAACAATAAGAAGTTCTCCCTAAATGTATACTTGTGTGAGATATACGCATCGTTTTGAAGGCACTAGTGATAGGGTTGCTCCTTTTGATGCTAATCAGACTAGAACGAAGTCATAGGACTTATAATCACCTCTTTCCTTGACAATTTGAGAGAACCAATGAAACAATAAGAAGGTCCCCCGAAATCAAGACTTGTGTGAGATGTACGCATCTTTTTTAACGCGATAGTCATGGGATTGCTCCTTTTAATGCTAATCAAACTAGAACGAAATTATAAGACTCCTAATCACCTCTTTCTTTGACAATTTAAGAGCACCAATGAAACAATAAGAAGGTCTCCTTAAATGAAGACTTGTGCGAGATCTACGCATCGTTTTGGACGCGATAGTGATGGGATTGCTCCCTTTGATGCTAATTTCAACTAGAACGAAGTAATAGGACTCATAATCACTTATATTTTGATAATTTGAGAAAACTAATGAAACAATAAGAAGATCTCGCTAAATGAAGACTTGTGTGAGATGTATGCATGGTTTTGAACGCGATAGTCATGGGTTTCTCATTTTGACGCTAATCAAACTAGAACAAATTCATAGGACACATAATCACCTCTTTCTTTGACAATTTGAGAGAACCAATGAAACAATAAGAAGGTATACCAAAATCAAGACTTGTGTGAGATGTACGCATCGTTTTTAACGCGATAGTCATAGGATTGCTCCTTTTGATACTAATCTAATTAGAACGAAGTAATAAGATTCCAAATCACCTCTTTCTTTCATGGGATTGCTCCTTTTGATGCTAATCAAACTAGAACGAAGTTATAGGACTCCTAATCACTTCTTTCTTTGACAATTTTAGTGCATCAATGAAACAATACGAAAGTATCCCTAAATGAAGACTTGTGTGAGAAGTACGCTTAATTTTGAACCTGATAGTCATGGGTTTTTCTTTTTGATGCTAATCAAACTAGAACGAAGTAATACAACTCTGAATCTCCTCTTTCTTTGTAAACTTGTAACAACCATTGAAATAATATGAAGGTCTCCCTAAATGAAGACTTGTGTGAGAACTACGCGTTGTTTTGGATGCGATAGTGATGGGATTGCTCCTTTTAATGGTAATTTAAAACTGGAACGAAGCAATATGACTCATAATCATCTATATTTTTACAATTTGAGAGAACTAATGAAACATTAAGAAGGTCTCCCTAAATGGAGACTTGTGTGAGATATACGGATCGTTTTGAAAGCACTAGTGATAGAATTGCTCCTTTTGATGCTAATCAAACTTGAACGAATTCATAGGACTCAAAATCACCACTTTCTTTGACAATTTGAGAGACCCAATGAAACAATAAGAAGGTATCCCTAAATCAAGACTTGTGTGAGATGTACACATCGTTTTTAAAGCGATAGGTATAGGATTGCTCCTTTTGATGCTAATCAAATTAGAACGAAATAATAAGACTCCTAATAAATCCTTCTATCACAATTTTAGAGAACCAATGAATCATTAAGAAGGTCTCCTTAAATGAAGACATGTGTGAGATGTACGCAACGTTTTTAACGCGATAGTCATGGGATTGCTCCTTTTGATGCTAATCAAACTAGAACGAAGTTATAGAATTTCTAATCACTTCTTTCTTTGACAATTTTAGTGAACCAATGAAACAATAAGAAGGTTTCCCTTATTGAATACCTATGTGAGATGTACGCTTGATTTTGAACCCGATAGTCATGGGTTTCTCCTTTTGACGCTAATCAACCTAGAACAAAGTAATACAAATTTTAATTACATCTTTTTCTTTGTAAATTTGAAACAACCAATGAAACAATATTAAGATCTCCCTAAATGTAAACTCGTGTGAGATCTACTCATCGTTTTAGACGCTATAGTCATGGGATTGCTCCTTTTAATGCTAATTTAAACTGAAACGAAGTAATAGGTCTCATAATCATTCATATTTTGACAATTGGAGAGAACCAATGAAACAATAAGAAGGTCTCCCTAAATGTATACTTGTGTGAGATATACGGATCGTTTTGAAGGCACTAGTGATAGGGTTGCTCCTTGTGATGCTAATCAAACTAGAACGAAGTCATAGGACTCATAATCACCTCTTTCTTTGACAATTTGAGAGAACCAATGAACCATAAGAAGGTCTCTCTAAATCGAGACTTGTGTGAAATGTACGCATCACTTTTAATGCGATAGTCATGGGATTGCTCCTTTTGATGCTTATCAAACTAGAACGAAATTATAGGACTCCTAATCACCTCTTTCTTTGTCAATTTTAGAGCACCAATGAAACAATAAGAAAGTCTTCCTAAATGAAGACTTGTGTGAGATGTACGCATGGTTTTGAATGCAATAGTCATGGGTTTCTCGTTTTGACACTAATCAAACTAGAACAAAGTAATACAACTCTTAATCACCTCTTTCTTTGTAAATTTCAAACAACCAATGAAACAATATGAATGTTTCCTTAAATGAAGACTTGTGTGAGATCTACGCATCGTTTTGGACGCGATATTGATGGAATTGCTCCCTTTGACGCTAATTTCAACTAAAACGAAGTAATAAGACTCATAATCACCTATATTTTGGCAATTTGAGAGAACTAATAAAATGATAAGAAGGTCTCACTAAATGAAGACTTGTGTGAGATGTATGCATGGTTTTGAACGCGATAATCATAGGATTCTCATTTTGACGCTAATCAAACTAGAAAGAATTCATAGGACTCATAATTACCTTTTTCCTTGACATTAAGAATGTCTTCCTAAATCAAGACTTGTGTGTGATGGACTCATCGTTTTTAACGCGATAGTCCATGATTTCTCCTTTTGATGCTATTCAAATTAGAACGAAATAATAATACTCCTAATCACCTCTTTCTTTCACAATTTTAGAAAACCAATGAAAATAAGAAGGTCTCCTGAAATTAAGACTTACATGAGATGTACGCCGATGTTTTTAATGCAATAGTCATGGGATTGCTCATTTTGATGCTAATAAAACTAGAACGAAGTTATAGGACTCATAATCACCTCTTTCTTTGACAATTTTACAACACCAATGAAACAATAAGAAGGACTCCTAAAATGAAGACTTATAATGTGCGCATGGTTTTGAACGCGATAGTTATGGGTTTCTCATTTTGAAGCTAATCAAACTAGAACGAAGTAATACAACTCTTAATCACCTCTTTCTTTGTAAATTTGAAACAACCAATGAAACAATATGAAGGTCTCCCTAAATAAAGACTTGTGTGAGATCTACGCATCGTTTTGAACGCTATAGTGATGGGATTGCTCCTTTTGATGCTAATTTTGATAGTAGTGTGCATACAAGCCAATTATGTATAATGATAAAGCACGTACTTTGTAAATAATCTTATTTATTTATTAATAAAATATTTATTTATTAAAGGCATTTAATTATCTACATGGTGCTGTTTTTATAATATGTAAATAACCCATAGTTTTAAGCAATGCTTTTAGAATCATGATGATGATCATGCTAATGAGATCTAAATTCTTAGAAAGCTCTAAAACTAAAATAGTTCCCAATCGTGGGATTACTAAAAAGGGGATTAGTAAATCCGGATAGATTGGTACATATGTTGCTTGCTCATTGGATGAGGATGATTGATCTCATGATCATTTGTGTGGAGACACTAAAGCAAGTATGTAGGTGCTTATTGGAGAATAAGTTCACTGAACGTGACTCGCTATGGAATACCTAATGGAGTTTTACTCGCCTGTCAATAGGAATTCCTAATGTGATAGTAGTACAAGTGATCCTTGGACTTGAGATCTTCATAGTATCTTGTATGTAATGAATTATACTTTGACTTATTCCTTAAAGTCCTTTAGGGTATATAAAAGGGTATACTTGGGTATAATGAGTTACATATGGAGATAATGAATGATTAATAAAGAATCTACCACCTCTAGTAAAAGAGGAGATATGTCCTATGTGATTCGTTAAATGACAACCCAGGAATCCTTGGTCAAGGTAAAATAAAATTAGAAAGGATTTTCTAATTTGCATTATTTGGAGTTGTGCATTTTCTAATCGAAATACATATAATTAAATAAAATAAGACTTGACAGTAAATTCATGTCTTATATTTAATTGGGACATTGTATGGTGGAAGGATTGAATTGTACGGTAACTATTTACTCATAGGTTCTTTTATGATTAATGTTGAAATCTATATTATCTGAAAAGTCGTTGATCGCTAGGGAGGCTTATCCCTATTGTAGAATAAATATTATTTATTTAAATAGATTATTAGTTTAATTTATTTATTTAAATAAGATTAGAATTGTTCTAATTGATTTATTCACAACCGGTTTAATATGGAGAACCTAAAGGGTCACACCATAAAAGGAAGAATAATTATTTAAGAAGGTAATGGCATAATCGTAATAATGCATTAAGTATAATTAATTTAATCTATGGTGATAGAATAAATTAAATAATGTAATATTTAATATTTAATATTTTGAAAATATTAAATATAAATTAATAAGAGATGTCTTATTAATATTATTACAATTATTATTATTTTAATTTCTAAAAGAGTTTAGTAATTAATTTAATATGAGTACTCTCATTTATTCCTAATAAGATTAGGAGACAAATTAATTAAATGAATTTAATTAATTATTCCCAATGTGGTGGGAAGCCTAAATTAATTAAAGGAGTTTAATTAATTAAATGAAATCCCATGTCTAATAGGATTAGAAGGATTGACCAATATCTATATAAGAAGAGTCTTATAATAGATATCAGTTGATGGAATTTCAATTGTTGGAGAGTACTCCTTTTCTATAGAGGATAGAAAACTAAGGTTTAGCCAAACACCCTCCTTCTTGATAATTCCTCTTCCTTGGTGGATCACCTCTAGAGGCCAAACACTTGGGTGGCTAACGTTGATCAAAAGAAGGAATCTAACCCGGAAATTCAAGGAGATCACGAAGAACAAGGAGTTGAACTAGTACATGTGGAAGCTTCGTTCTACAAGGGTATGATTTCATAACTTCTTATTTATCGTTTTAAATTAATAATTTGCATAAAGGATGATCCGGGTAATGGTTTTGTAGAAATTTTTTTAAACTCTGATATACCATGCTTCAGCTAATTTTTGCAATTTGATTGCGTCACGATTTCGTACAAACCCAACAGTGGCATCAGAGCCAAACCTTTATGCAATTATTAATTATTTTTAATTTTATATACATATGGCTATGTATTTAGAATAATTTATTGAGCATAATTTTAATTGTATAAAATTATTTTAATTAAAGAAAAAAAAATGAATCGCGATTTCCTTGTTTTTTTTCTGCCGCCGGGCATCTCGTTGTTGCGTGGGCTCCGGACTGATTCAATACCAGCAGTGGTATTATAACGCACCTTTTGGAATTCGGCATATTGCTTCTTTCTAAAAAAGGAATCTACTAATATATATATATATATGAATGGATTCCTGCAGGATGTTTTGTAAAGGTGAATCAATTCAAAAGGATTCCTTGATTGTTTTAATAAAGAATCGCAGGATTAAAAAAAGAAAAAAAGAAAAAAAAAGGAGATAGTCTCCATATATATATAGTTATATATTATATTCTAAATAATTTTATAATTAAAATAAAGAGTTTATTTTAATCTTGAAATTAGATTTCATGCAATTTAAAATTGCCCATTAAATGATACTCATATATATATGGAATGTTTTAATTCATGAGATGAATATTTATTTATTGATATATATTGTGATATGAATGATAATAAATGGGGATTGATTATGGACTATTTGACCAATGTGATTGGATTTTATTTTAGTAGAATGCTTGAATGAATGGGTTTTATTAAATGGGGTCTGCGTACCTCGTCTTCTCTAATTTTTTTCTTGATGTAAAATTCTATCTCCCTCCTATGTACTTCCCCTTGACTGCTGATCAAGGTTTCTATTTAAATTAAATAGTTTAATGTAATAGAAATAGTTAGAATTATCTTGAAGAAATTGGAGACCAAGGAGCCAAGGAGCGCATGAAGACCCGTTTGTATGGAGCCCGGGTTTAAATGTAATAGTTACGTTTAAATTTAAATTCTTGCACTCCTAGGTTTGACCTTTTGGTTCACTTGGTGACTCTAGAGAACCAAACTAGAATAAAAGTCCATAATCAATCCGGGTAGAATTCTATATTGCATGTTAAATATTATATATATTATATTTTATGCAAACATGCTTCGCATGTTTAATAAAATGACGTGTATTTTATATATATATGTGCATACGCGCTAAACAAGATGAGACAAATAATAACAATCCCCTCAAAGAAATAATATTAAGTCCAAAGCGTACAAATGATATTTGGAATATCGAACGTCGCCTTCTAGCATGATTAATTGATAGAGTATTAAATATTTTATATGAGCTTGTTGTGCTATCCACAAGGCGAGTATTGAGTATTTAAGATGTTAATTAATCACATTTGATGCTTATCAAGAAAATTGAACGATCTAGTCTTGTTGTACTATCCACAAGGACGAACATTTTTCTTTTTTGAATTTATGGAAGTGCTAGGCTGGACTTAACTTAAATCATTTTAGTTCGGATGTGCACACACTTGACCATTATGATTTAAGAAGTAAAATAAAAGGAATTACATGGTGATGTAATTGACAAGAGTTGTCTACCTATTTATTTGTATATCGCTTGTTGTGCTATCCACAAGGTTATATACATTTGAAATGGGATCCTTATTCTCATTAGCAAATCTTTAATTAGATATTGCCGAACTATATAAGTGAGGGTAATATAGTTTGATGAAAATAGTGGGAGATACCAATTTAAAATAAAGACCTAAATTTATTTTGGTATGCAAAGTTAATAAAATGAATGTTTGCTAAAATGTTATTTTCTTTCACATGCAGAATTTTAAAAATGTCTAAATCACTAATCTCACTACGAAGCATACTTGATGCAAACAAGCTTACCAGGCCGAATTATGAGGACTGGCTAAGAAATCTGAGAATTGTTCTCACTGCTGAAAAGATTTCTTATGTCCTAAATTCAACTGTCTCTGAATCTGTTTCAGAAACAGCCTTTGAGGAAGAGACTGCCACTTTCAATAAGTGGCAAGATGATGCATCTGTGGCTAAATGCATCATGCTCGCATCCATGAATAACGAGCTTCAGCGTCAGCACGTAAACATGGATGCTCCTGCTATGCTGCTTCACCTCAAGGAGTTGTATGGTGAACAGAGTAGGACTGCTAGATATGAGATATCTAAGGAGCTCTTCTGATCTCGGATGACCGAGGGTATTGCCGTCGAGACTTACGTCCTAAAGGTGATCAATTTGATTGAACGCCTTGGACAGCTGGGGTTCGTCATGGATGGGGAGCTGAGTCAAGACTTGGTCTTGCAGTCACTCCCTGAGACCTTTTCGCAGTTTGTGGTTAATTTTCACATGAATAAGCTAGATGTCAGCTTGCCTGAGTTGCTTAACATGCTGAAAACTGCAGAAGGTCACTTCCCATCCAATAAGAACCATATCTTGATGGTGGATTCTTCCAATAAAAGGAAGAGGCCCAAGGTATCTTCTGAAAAGAAGAAATCCAAGAAGGCTAAGGGAAAGGGGAAAGAAAAGGAACAAAAGAAACCGGAACTAGCTAAAGGGATGTGCTTTCATTGCAACAAACCGGGACATTAGAAAAGGAACTGCAAGAAGTATCTAGAAGAGAAGAAGCTTGGAGAAGCTTCGACTTCCAATCAAGGTTTGTTTATGATTGAAATTAATTTTTCTGAAAGTCATAATTCTACTTGGGTATTGGATACCGGCTGTGGTTCTCACATATGTAATACTGTGCAGGGACTGGTCAGAAGTAGAAAGCTGAACAATGATGAGGTGATCCTACGAGTGGGGAATGGAGCAAAGGTTGCTGCATTAGCTGTAAGAACTTATTATTTAGCAATGCCTTCGGGCAAGTCCATTTATCTTAATAATTGTTATTATGTTCCGAATATTATTAAAAATATTATTTCAATTTCTGTATTGGATATGGAAGGATTTAACGTTGTTATAAAGAACAATAGTTGTTCTATTTATAAAGACGATGTTTTATATGGTATTGGAAATTTGCGAAATGGACTTTATACACTTGACTTACAAGAAAATATATTTCAAATTAAACAAACTAAGAAAAGGAAAAGAGATGATATTAATTATACTTACATGTGGCACTGTAGACTCGGTCATATCAATGAAACAAGATTATCCAAGTTGCATAAAGATGGGCTCCTCTAGCTATCCGATTATGAATCATATCCAACTTGTGAATCTTGTCTCATGGGTAAAATGACTAAATTTCCTTTTAGTGGAAAAGGAGAAAGAGTTACAGAGTTGTTGGCATTGATTCACACAGACGTTTGTGGGCCTATGACAACAAGTGCACGAGGTGGGTATTCTTATTTTATTACTTTCACTGATGATCACTCAAGATTTGGATATGTGTATTTAATGAAATACAAGTCAGAATCATTTGAAAAGTTCAAAGAGTTCAGAAGTGAAGTAGAGAAACAAACGGGCAAGAGTATAAAGATACTTCGATCAGATCGAGGTGGAGAATACTTAAGCGGTGAGTTTCTCAATTGTCTCAAAGAAAATGGTATAATCTCACAATGGACTCCTCCAGGTACACCACAGTTAAATGGAGTATCTGAAAGGAGAAATCGAACACTGTTGGACATGGTTCGATCTATGATGAGTTTTACCGACCTTTCAATTTTCTTCTGGGGATATGCCCTAGAAACGGCTGCATACCTACTTAACAAGGTACCTACCAAATTCGCCCCAAAGACTCCATATGAGATGTGGAAGGGGAGGAAACCAAATCTTAAGCATGTTAAGACTTGGGGTTGTCCAGCTTATGTCAAAAAGTTTGAACATGATAAGCTACAAACTAAATCCGACAAGTGTAGATTTGTGGGATACCCTAAAGAAACTGTAGGGTATTATTCCTATCATTCAACTGATCAAAAGGTGTTTGTTGCGAAGCATGCAGCCTTCTTGGAAAAGGAGTTTATCCATGAAGGGATCAGTGGGAGTAAGATATATCTTGAAGAAGTTCAAGAACCACAAATTACCATGGATCAAAGTCAGGTACCTGACCAAGTAGAAGAAACTACTATACCACACCCTGTTCGTAAATCTGGAAGAGTACCGAAGATACCTGAGAGGTATGGATTCGTTATAGAGGATGACGATGAGGTACACATCATGAATGATGATGATCCATTGAATTACGAACAGGCTATGAGTAATAAAGACTCAGGAAAATGGCTTGAAGCCATAAAATCCGAAATGGACTCCATGTATGAAAACACAGTATGGACTTTGGTTTCACCACATGAAGGCATTAAGCCTATTGGGTGTAAATGGGTCTTTAAAAGAAAGACTGGAGCGGACGGCAAGGTAGAGACCTATAAGGCCCGACTGGTTGCAAAAGGTTTCAAACAAAGACAAGGAGTTGACTATGATGAAACCTTTTCACCAGTAGCTATGCTCAAGTCCATTCAAATTTTGCTTGCGATTGCAGCTTATAACAACTATGAGATCTGGCAGATGGACCTGAAAAAGACCTTCCTCAATGGAAAACTTGAGGAGGATGTGTATATGACACAGCCAGAGGGATTTGTTTCAAAGGTTGGAACAAATCAAGTCTGTAAGCTGCAACGATCCATTTATGGATTGAAGCAAGCTTCTTGTAGATGGAACATTTATTTTGATGAGACAATCAAAGAGTTTGATTTTATCAAAAACGACGATGAACCATGTGTGTACAAGAAGGTTAGTGGGAGCGCAGTTTCATTCCTTGTATTATATGTTGATGATATATTACTGATAGGGAATGACATTCCTATGCTACAATCGATTAAAATCTGGCGATCTAAACACTTCTCCATAAAGGACTTGGGAGAAGCATCCTATATTTTGGGGATAAAGATCTATAGAGATAGATCTAAAAGGATGCTTGGTTTATCCCAAGGAACGTACATTGATGCAATACTAAAGATATTTAGCATGGAAGATTCCAAAAGAGGTCTCATGCCGATGAGCCATGGAATACATCTCTCCAAAAAACAGGCCCCAAAGACACCTGAGGAGAGAGCCCGTATGAGTAAGATCCCTTATGCTTCTGCAATAGGATCTATCATGTACGGTATGATATGTACTAGACCGGATGTTGCTCATGCACTTAGTGTAACGAGCAGACCAGTCGAATCCAGGAGAAGAGCACTGGAAGGCAGTGAAGAATATCCTAAAATACTTGAGAAGGACTAAAGATATTTTTCTTATCTACGGTAGGTCTGAATTAAAACTCGAGGGCTTCACAGACTCTAGATTTCAAACGGACCAAGATGACAGTAAATCTGTTTCAGGGTATATTTTTACCTTGAACGGAGGCGCAGTGAGTTGGAAGAGTTCCAAGCAGCAAATAGTTGCTGATTCAGTGACAGAGGCAGAGTATATAGCTGCAAGTGAAGCTGTAAAGGAAGCTGTTTGGATGAAGAAGTTCATAACTGAACTTGGTGTGGTTCCTAGCATTGGAGAAGCAGTTCCCGTTTACTGTGACAACACAGGAGTAGTTGCACAGGCTAAGGAACCAAGGTCTCATCAAAAATCTAAACACGTGTTGCGGCGATTTCACTTGATCAGGGAGATCATTGAAAGAGGAGACGTCACCTTGGAGCGTGTAGACTCTCAAGACAACATTGCAGATCCATTTACTAAAGCTTTAACACAACAGCAGTTTGATCATCACTTAGAGAAGATGGGTATGAGATACCATGGCGATTGGCTTTAGTGCAAGTGGGAGATTGATAGTAGTGTGCATACAAGCCAATCATGTATGATGATAAAGCACGTACTTTATAAATAATCTTATTTATTTATTATTAAAATATTCATTTATTAAAGGCATTTAATTATCTACATGGTGCTGTTTTTATAATATGTAAATAACCCATAGTTTTAAGTAATGCTTTTAAAATCATGATGATGATCATGCTAATGAGATCTAAATTCTTAGAAAGCTCTAAAACTAAAATAGTTCCCAATCGTGGGATTACTAAAAAGGAGATTAGTAAATCCGGATAGATTGGTACATATGTTGCTTGCTCATTGGATGAGGATGATTGATCTCATGATCATTTGTGTGGAGACACTAAAGCAAGTATGTAGGTGCTTATTGGAGAATAAGTTCACTGAACGTGACTCGTTATGGAATACCTAATGGAGTTTTACTCGCCTGTCAATAGGAATTCCTAATGTGATAGTAGTACAAGTGATCCTTGGACTTGAGATCATCATAGTATCTTGTATGTAATGAATTATACTTTGACTTATTCCTTAAAGTCCTTTAGGGTATATAAAAGGGTATGCTTGGGTATAATGAGTTACATATAGAGATAATGAATGATTAATATAGAATCTACCACCTCTAGTAAAAGAGGAGATATGTCCTATGTGATTCGTTAAATGACAACCCAGGAATCCTTGGCCAAGGTAAAATAAAATTAGAAATGAGTTTCTAATTTGCATTATTTGGAGTTGTGCATTTTCTAATCGAAATACATATAATTAAATAAAATAAGACTTGACAGTAAATTCATGTCTTATATTTAATTGGGACATTGTATGGTGGAAGGATTGAATTGTACGGTAACTATTTACTCATAGGTTCTTTTATGATTAATGTTGAAATCTATATTATCTGAAAAGTCGTTGATCGCTAGGGAGGCTTATCCCTATTGTAGAATAAATATTATTTATTTAAATAGATTATTAGTTTAATTTATTTATTTAAATAAGATTAGAATTGTTCTAATTTATTTATTCACAACCGATTTAATATGGAGAACCTAAAGGGTCACACCATAAAAGGAAGAATAATTATTTAAGAAGGTAATGGCATAATCGTAATAATGCATTAAGTATAATTAATTTAATCTATGGTGATAGAATAAATTAAATAATTTAATGTTTAATATTTAATATTTTGAAAATATTAAATATAAATTAATAAGAGATGTCTTATTAATATTATTATAATTATTATTATTTTAATTTCTAAAAGAGTTTAGTAATTAATTTAATATTAGTACTCTCATTTATTCCTAATAAGATTAGGAGACAAATTAATTAAATAAATTTAATTAATTATTCCCAATGTGGTGGGAAGTCTAAATTAATTAAAGTAGTTTAATTAATTAAATGAAATCCCATGTCTAATAGGATTAGAAGGATTGACCAATATCTATATAAGAAGAGTCTTATAATAGATATCAGTTGATGGAATTTTAATTGTTGGAGAGTACTCCTTTTCTATAGAGGATAGAAAACTAAGGTTTAGCCAAACACCCTCCTTCTTGATAATTCCTCTTCCTTGGTGGATCACCTCTAGAGGCCAAACACTTGGGTGGCTAACGTTAATCAAAGGAAGGAATCTAACCCGAAAATTCAAGGAGATCACGAAGAACAAGGAGTTGAACTAGTACCTGTGGAAGCTTCGTTCTACAAGGGTATGATTCCATAACTTCTTATTTATCGTTTTAAATTAATAATTTGCATAAAGGATGATCCGGGTAATGGTTTTGTAGAATTTTTTTTAAACTCTGATATACCATGCTTCCGCTAATTTTTGCAATTTGATTGCGTCACGATTTCGTACAAACCCAACAAATTTCAACTAGAACGAAGTAATAGGACTCATAATTACCTATATTTTGACAATTTGAGAGAACTAATGAAACATTTAGAAGGTCTCCCTCACTTGTGTGAGATGTACGGATCGTTTTGAGGCACTAGTGATAGGATTGCTTATTTTGATGCTAATCATACTAGAACGAATTCATAGGACTCATAATCTCCTCTTTTATTGACAATTTGAGAGAACCAATGAAATAATAAGAAGGTATCCCTAAATCAAGACTTGTGTGAGATGTACGCATCGTTTTTAACGCGATAGGCATAGAATTGTTCCTTTTGATGCTAATCAAATTATAACGAAATAATAGGACTCCTAATCACCTCCTTTCACAATTTTAGAGAGCCAATGAAACATTAAGAAGGTCTCCTTAAATGAAAACATATTTGAGATGTACGCATCATTTTTAACGCGATAGTCATGGGATTGCTCCTTTTGATGCTAATCAAACTAGAACGAAGTTATAGGACTCCTAATCACTTCTTATTTTGACAATTTTTGTGCACCAATGAAACAATAAGAAGGTCTCCCTAAATGAATACTTATGTGAGATGTACGCTTGATTTTGAACACTATAGTCATGGGTTTCTTCTTTTGAGGCTAATCAAACTAGAACGAAGTAATACAACTCTTAATCACCTCTTTCTTTGTAAATTTGAAACAACCAATGAAATAATATGAAGGTCTACTAAATGTAGACTTGTGTGAGATCTACTCATCGTTTTGGACGCGTTAGTGATGGGATTGCTCCTGTTGATGCTAATTTCAATTATAACGAAGTAATAAGACTCATAATCATTTATGTTTTGACAATTTGGGTTAACGAAGTAATAGGACTCATAATCATCTATGTTTTGACAATTTGAGAGAGAACCAATGAAACAATAAGAAGGTCTTTCTAAATGTATACTTGTGTGAGATGTACGGATCGTTTTGTAGGCACTAGTGATAGGATTACTCCTTTTGATGCTAATCAAACTAGAACGAAGTCATAGGACTCATAATCACCTCTTTCTTTGATAATTTAAGAGAACTACTGAAACAATAAGAAGGTCTTCCGAAATCAAGACTTGTGTGAGATGTACGCATCGTTTTTATCACGATATTCATGGGATTGCTCCTTTTGATGCTAATCAAACTAGAACAAAATTATAGGACTCCTAATCACCTCTTTCTTTGATAATTTAAGAGCACCAATGAAACAATAAGAAGATCAAAAAACGATGTGTGACCTCACACAAGTTAAGAAAAAAATGGGTTAGATTCTCTCTCTCTAGGATTTTCTCTCCCTTCTCTCTAAATCCCTCTCCTCCGTTCATCCCATCCATTGCCTTCTCCATTACCGTTAACTCCTTCTTTCCCTTTTGGTCCCCCGCCCTAACCTCACCTAACTTTTCTGTCCTTACCAACTTTCTCTGTTTTCCTTTTCTAGCTCTCTCCCTGGCCTTTTTTCTTTCTCCTCCTTCTGGCTCTCACCTCCGACTGCACCGTTCGTCCCTTCTCTCCTTCCTCTCCTTACTCATCAGTCTTCCTTTTCTCGCCATGGTTGACTTTAATCACCTCTCAGCTGGAAACTCCTCTAGTGGCCCTTCTAGGGATCTATTTGCTGAGTATGGAGTTTCAAACCAAAATTCTCCTACTGAGGCTGCCTCTGATATGGCTGAATCAGCCCCCTTCCTCCTAAAACATCCTTTGTTGTGTCTTCTGATTCGAAGGGTTCAGATTCTAACGGAGATGATGCAGACCGTCTTGGGCTGCGTCTAGGTTCTGACATGAAGGAAATTTTTGTTGCTGCCCAGCAGCTCTCTCAACAGGGACGTATTGATGCTGTTATCGAAAGGAAGAAATGCAATACTCTTATGGACTTCATACATGCGCAGGGGTTTTCTACCCAACAACTAAATAATTTTGCTAATAGGGGGACTGTCTCGTCTCGCATCATTAATGACCTTGACGTGTTTGTCAAAAGTCCCTTGAGAGATTCCAGGTTAAGGGATGCTCCGGTCCCTCCTTACCTTGGCGTGATTTGAGCTGGCCCTTTAACAAAGATCGCAAATGTGGCTGCCAGCTCAACTGGAGCTCCTATAGGGTCTAAATTAGTTGGTGGTGGGTCTTCTCATCCCCTTTTGGTTGCAAGAGGTCTAGAATCCTCTATTTTGGGTGACCCTAATAAGGATGGGAGTCCGGGGCATGTTTCGCCGGCTAAACAGTTTTGGTGCTCTGTTGTGGCTAAGGGTGAACCCCCTTCTCTCCTAAAGCTGGATTATGTGCCTCGCCCCCTCCTTCTGAACGTGGGGCTATTCTGGTTAGACCTCCCTCCGAGGTGTTGTTAAAGGGAATTAGTCTATGGAGCTCCAGTCTTGTGGGTGGTTTCCTTCACTCTCGATTACCTTTCAAGCTAGTTGAAGAAGCTGCTCACAATCTTTAGGACAAGTTTGGTCTTTAGAATGTTTTCTTACATGATAAGGGGTTCTTTATCTTCAAGTTCGCATCCTGTAAGGAGAGGCATAATGTTCTGGCCATGGGTCCATAGTATATTTCAAACAAACTACTTAGTCTAAAGCAATGGAAGGAAGACATGGACTTCCATTTCGACACTTGTACTAAAGCCCCTGTCTGGATGAAGTTCCATAACATTCCTTTGTCTTATCTATCATCCGATGGCCTTAGTTATATTGCTAGTACTGTGGGCAGACTACTGTTTGTAGATAAACTCACGAAAAAACTGGAACCGATGAACTTCGCAAGAGTATGCATTGAGATCTCCCCTGTCTCTGCCTTGCCGAGTAGTATTGATTTGGTTTTTATTGATGAGGAATCCAACTCAGAAAAGATAATCTCGGTTAAAGTTGAATATCAGAACAAGCCTCAACTTTGCTCTCACTGCAAGTCTTTTGGCCATTCCCTTGTTAGATGCCCTAGAGCTAACTATAAATGGATTCCAAAATCCCAGCCCGTGGCAGCTCCTGCTCCTCCAGACCCTGTTCTACACTCTGTCCCTCCATCTGCTCCTGTCCCGGGCCCAAATCCAGCTCATTCGCAAGATTGGACTTTGGTTTCCAAAGGTCCAAAGCAAACCAATCTGCCCCCTCCTAAAGTAGATGTTGATCCGAACACTTTCAATACTCTTGGCCTTCTTGTTGGGATTCCTGATATCTCAGACACTGATTGCACTCCATCTCCCAATCCTCTCGTGGGAAAGCTAAAGCTCATGGATGAAAAGGCTGGCCATGAACTAAAATCCAAGACTAGAGGTGGTGTGGAGATAGGCCAAACCTCTAAGAAAAAGATAAAATAAAGGGGGGGGGGAACCTCCTGTTTAACCTATCTATCTTTTTTTTATGTTAAATTTTTGCTCTATGAATGTTAGAGGTGTAAATAGGAAATCTAAGCAAGATAGTGTTCTTGCTCTTTTGGGTAAGCATCATATTTCTTTTGTTGGCCTAGTTGAAACTAGGGTCAAAGCTTCCAAAGCCATTTCTGTTTCTAAGGCTATTCGATCTAATTGGATTTGGCATTTTAATTATGAGCATCATACTAATGGGAGAGTTTAGGTTGGATGGGACCCGAATATATGGAAAGTGGATATTTTATCAAAATCCTCTCAATTTACTCATTGCTCTGCTTTAGCTATAGCTTTTAATTTGGAAATAAATATCACGGTTGTTTATGGGTTTAACACTCCATCCGAAAGGAAATCCCTCTGGTCTGATTTGAGATCCCTTGCCCCTTCTATCACTGCTCCTTGGTGTTTGCTTGGGGATTTCAACGAGGTTCTCGCTGTTTCCGAGGTTCTTGGGACTTCGGGATGCAAGATTTTTTGGACTGCTCTTCTGATTTGCATGTGGCTGACCTTCGTGCTTCTGGGTCGGAGCTCACCTGGTGGAATTCTAGTGACACCAAGCCGATATACAAAAAATTGGATCGAGTTTTGGTAAATGACCTATGGATGAATCGGTTTCCTTCTGCTCATACCTTTTTCTCGCCGAGAGATCTCTCGGACCATTGTCCCGCGGTGGTTTATACGGGTCTGGTTGTGCCTTTTTCTCCTAAACCATTTCAGTTTTTTAACTTCATGATAGACCTGCCAAATTTTAATGATGTGGTTGCTGCGGCATGGAGTGTTTCTACTTCTGGAGATTCGCTATAAATTTTGGCTGGGAAACTGAGAGCTACTAAGTAAGCTCTATACATTCTCAATAAAGCTAATGGGAATATGACCTCTAATGTGGAAATGGCTAGAAGCTTACTTCATGCAAATTAGACAGCTATTTCCTCTGTCCTGAACCTCCCCTCTACCCAGCGGGTGCTCTCTCTTAGTCTTTGGATTGCTTTATGTGCTGAGGAGAAGTTGCTTAGGCAAAAATCCAAAATTCAATGGCTCAAAGAGGGGGATAGAAATTCAGGTTATTTTTATAACCAAATAAAAGAACAGATGAAATCATAATAAAATCCTTGCAATTGTCAATTCTGAAGGTCAACTCCAAACAAACCAAAAGGATATTCAGAACATCGCAGTTAATCACTTTCGCTCTGTGTTGGGAGCTGGCCCGCAGGTTGTTTGTCCAAACCTGCAAAGCTTGTCCCTATCTTTGGTCAGTACCTTATCAACGCAACAAGCGGCCTCTCTTGAAAAAGATATATCTGATGAAGAAATCTTTGCTACTCTAAAGTCTATGAAGAAAAATTAAAGCCCGGGCCCGGATGGCTTTAATGTAAACTTCTTTTTGCACTGTTGGACTATTGTTGGAAGGGATTTTACTCTTGCTATTCAGTCATTTTTCAAGTCTGGATGTATCCTCCGTGGTAAAAATTCCACTGCCATTGTCCTGGTTCCAAAGGTCCCTCATCCATCTTCCATGTCTGACTTTAGGCCTATTTCATGTTGTAACACTACCTACAAGTGCATCTCCAAAATCCTTGCTTCTAGATTGAAGGTTATACTCCCAATGATTATCTTTCCTTGCCAGGCAGCGTTTGTTGCTGAAAGAAGAATTGGAGATAACATTCTCCGTGCCCAAGAGCTATTCCGGAATTATCACCGGCCCTCTGGACCGGCTCGTTGTGCCATAAAAATTGATCTAAGAAAAGCTTTCGATTCTGTCTCTTGGGATTTCCTTTTAGAGGCTCTTCGACTCTTCAAATTTCCTCCAAAATTTATCTTCTGGATCAAGGCTTGCTTCACATTTCCTTTCTTCTCGGTTAAAGTTAATGGTGCCTTATGTGGTTACTTCAAAGGGGAAAAAGGGCTTCGGCAGAGGGACCCCTTATCTCCTTACCTCTTTGTGATTGCTATGGAAGTTTTTTCTCTCATGTTAGGGAAGCAATCTCGGGAGTCCCCTTTTCGATTTCACTGGAAAACTAAGCAGCAATCTATCACCCATTTTTGCTTTGCGGATGACCTTATTCTTTTTTGTCACGGTGATCTCCAATCGGTCCAGATTATAAAGAACTGTCTTGACTCCTTCTCAAGTTTATCGGGCCTCCATGTTAATAAGTCCAAAAGTATGTGCTTCCTATCTCAAGTTCCCTCTCCTTTGGCTGAGTCCATCACTGCAACTTTGGGCTTCCAATTGGGTGGGTTTTCTGCTAAGTTCCTGGGAGTTCCGTTGATTACATCCAAGCTCAGCCTTGCCGACTGCCAACCCCTTATGGAGAAGATTTTGGCCTGAATTTCTTCATGGACTACTAAGTTTTTATCTTACGCCGGGAGACTTCTTCTTATCAAGTCTGTTATCTTCTCGACTCAATCCTTTTGGTCATCCTTTTTCATTATTCCCGCTGCGGTTCTTAAAAACATAAAATCCATTATGTGTAGATTTCTCTGGAAGGGCCCCTCCCTTCTTAAATTTGGTGCTAAAGTTGCTTGGAGTAAGATTGTGAGGCCTCTGTCTGAAGGGGGAGTTGCTATAAAATAACTTGAGGAATGGAATAAAGCCCTGATTCTCTTACACCTTTGGAGGGTTGTTAATCCAACTTACAGTTCTCTCTGGGCTTCTTGGATCTGTTCAAATATAAAGTCTAAATAGTTTTGGTGTATGCATATTCCTAGTGAATACTCTTGGATTTGGAGAAAAGTGCTCCAATTGAGACCCTTAGCTACCAAACATATTCGTTTTTGCATTGGGAATGGAAAGTCTACCAGCCTCTGGTTTGACCCCTGGCTTAGTGTTTTCCCTCTAGCCACATCTATTCACTCTCCATTGATTACCAACTCCGGGCTTGGTCCTTGGGCTACTGTTGACCACATTATCCGCAACTCGGTTTGGATCCTTCCCTCTTCTAATCATAATGATCTTATTGAGTTCAGAGAAGGGTTTGATTATAATAGGCTTTGTGACTCCAGTTCCATGGATCAGATCTTCTGGGAGGACACTAAAGCTATTGAGGTTAATGCCTACACTATTTGGAGGTCTATTAGGAAGGTGGGCACTGATGCCCCCTGGGTTAATTTAGTGAGGCACAAACTCCTCACCCCCCGGTATTCTTTCAATTTGTGGCTTTCTTTTCACAAAGGGTTGAGAACTTTGGATAGACTTGCGCTCTATGGTATACAGGTTAATCCCTTATGCGCTCTTTGTCACAATGACATGGAATCTTTTGACCACCTATTCTTTCAATGCAATTATTCCTACCGTGTGCTTGTCTCTGTCCTTAGATATTGTGGTTGGAGAGGTAATTCTAGGAGGTGGGTTTCAATCACTAATTTTTTGATTGTCTACCCTAGGGCAAATTTTCTTCACAATCTTATTCACCTTGCTTTTGCTACTGTTGTTTATGGAATTTGGAGGGAGCGTAATGCCAAAATCTTCTCCAAAAAAACTATCCCTGTGAGGACTATAGTTGATGATATCCTGAACCTCATTAAGTGTAAGTTGCACAGTAACCAAAGATTCCAGTGTGTCAAGGATAAATTTTGTTTTCGCCATCTTGTCTTATATCTAGTGGTGGTAATTTGGAAGTGGGAAGTGGAAGTGGATGATGGAGCTGACGCTAGGGGCTGTTCATGCCGTGTGCTATTTAAGTGCCTGGTCCTTGGGGTTGGGTTGCTGGCATTTTGGAGATTGGCTTTCAACTCCCAGCTGGCTTGCTGCTTGGGTTTATGGGGCTAGCCGTTTGGGTCCCGGGTTTTTGTTCCTCATTGTTGGGCCACTCTGCTGGGTTGATGCCATTTCGGCCTTCTGCTAAGCCGCTGGCTTATGGTTTCGGTGGGGGCTACTTCCTTGGCAGTGCTCATGCTTGGCGGATTTCTATTTTTTTTATGCTATTTCTTACTGTGTTTGGTTTGCATGTTCCAACGGTTGCATTGGGCTTACAAATTAAGTGTGGGCCGTTAGGCTTTTTGTTCCCTGGTTGTTTTGAGGATTGTCTGGTTTTGAGTTTCCATAGTCATGACATCATAGGGCCTGTCCTATGAAGTCTATGCTATAGTTTGGTTGGGTTTTCCCCATGAGGTCTTGTAACTCCATTTTATTTATTTCAACGTAATTTTTAGCCAAAAAAAAAGAAGAAGAAAAAGGTCTCCCTAAATGAAGACTTGTGTGAGATGTACGCATGGTTTTGAACGCGATAGTCATGGGTTTCTCGTTTTGACGCTAATCGAACTAGAACGAAGTAATACAACTCTTAATCACCTCTTTCTTTGTAAATTTGAAACAACCATTGAAACAATATGAAGGTCTCCTTAAATGAAGACTTGTGTGAGATCTACGCATCATTTTGGACGCGATAGTGATGAGATTGCTCCCTTTGATGCTAATTTCAACTAGAACGTAGTAATAGGACTAATAATCACCTATATTTTGACAATTTGAGAGAACTAATGAAACAATAAGAAGGTCTCCCTGAATGAAGACTTGTGTGAGATGTACGCATGGTTTTGAACGCGATAGTCATGGGTTTCTCGTTTTGACGCTAATCAAACTAGAACGAAGTAATACAACTCTTAATCACCTCTTTCTTTGTAATTTTGAAACAACCATTGAAACAATATGAAGGTCTCCTTAAATGAAGACTTGTGTGAGATCTACGCATCGTTTTGGACGCGATAGTGATGAGATTGCTCCCTTTGATGCTAATTTAACCTAGAACGAAGTAATAGGACTCATAATCACCTATATTTTGACAATTTGAGAGAACTAATGAAACAATAAGAAGGTCTCGCTAAATGAAGACTTGTGTGAGATGTACGCATGGTTTTGAACGCGATAGTCATGGGTTTATCATTTTGACGCTAATCAAACTAGAACGAATTCATAGGACTCATAATCACCTCTTTCTTTGACAAGTTAAGAGAACCAATGAAACAATAAGAAGGTCTCCCTAAATCAAGACTTGTGTGAGATGGACGCATCGTTTTTAATGCGATAGTCATGGGATTGCTCCTTTTGATGCTAATCAAATTAGAACCAAGTAATAAAACTCCTAATCATCTCTTTCTTTCACAATTTTAGAGAACCAATGAAACAATAAGAAGGTCTCCATAAATTTAGACGTGCGTGAGATGTACGCATCGTTTTTAAGGAGATAGTCATGGGATTGCTCCTTTTGATGCTAATAAAACTAGAACAAAGTTATAGAACTCCTAATCACCTCTTTCTTTGACAATTTTAGAACACCAATGAAACAATAAGAAGGACTCATAAAATGAAGACTTGTGTGAAATGTACGCATGGTTTTGAACGCGATAGTCATGGGTTTCTCGTTTTGACGCTAATCAAACTAGAACGAAGTAATACAACTCTTAATCACCTCTTTCTTTGTAAATTTGAAACAACCAATGAAACAATATGAAGGTCTCCCTACATAAAGACTCGTGGGAGATCTACGCATCGTTTTGAACGTGATAGTGATGGGATTGCTCCTTTTGATGCTAATTTCAACTAGAACGAAGTAGTAGGACTCATAATCACCTATATTTTTACAATTTGAGAGAACTAATGAAACATTAAGAAGGTCGCCCTCACTTGTGTGAGATGTACGGATCGTTTTGAAGGCACTAGTGATAGGATTGCTCATTTTGATACTAATCAAACTAGAACGAATTCATAGGACTCATAATCACCTCTTTCTTTGATAATTTGAGATAACCAATGAAATAATAAGAAGGTATCCCTAAATCAAGACTTGTGTGAGATGTACGCATCATTTTTAACGCGATAGGCATAGGATTGCTCCTTTTGATTCTAATCATATTAGAACAAAATAATAAGACGCCTAATCACCTCTTTCTTTGACAATTTTAGAGAACCAATGAAACATTAAGAAGGTCTCTTTCAATGAAGACATGTTTGAGATGCACGCATCATTTTTAACGCGATAGTCATGGGATTGCTCCTTTTGATGCTAATCAAACTAGAACAAAGTTATAGGACTCATAATCACTTCTTGCTTTGACAATTTTAGCGCACCAATGAAACAATAAGAAGGTCTCCCTAAATGAATACTTGTGTGAGATGTACGCTTGATTTTGAACACTATAGTCATCTCCTTTTGACGCTAATCAAACTAGAACGAAGTAATACAACTCTTAATCACCTCTTTCTTTGTAAATTTGAAACAACCAATGAAACAATATGAAGGTCTCCCTAAATATAGACTTGTGTGAGATCTACTCATCGTTTTGGATGCGATAGTGATGGGATTGCTCCTGTTGATGCTAATTTCAACTAGAATGAAGTAATAGGACTCATAATCATCTATATTTTGACAATTTGAGAGAGAACCAATGAAACAATAAGAAGGTAAATGTATACTTGTGTGAGATAGGATTGCTCCTTTTGATGCTAATCAAACTAGAACGAAGTCATAGGACTCATAATCACCTCTTTCTTTGACAATTTGAGAGAACCAATAAAACAATATGAAGGTCTCCTGAAATCAAGACTTGTGTGAGATGTACGCATTGTTTTTAACGCGATAGTCATGGGATTGCTCCTTTTGATGCAAATAAAAGTAGAACGAAATTATAGGACTCCTAATCACCTCTTTCTTTGACAATTTAAGAGCACCAATGAAACAATAAGAAGGTCTCCCTAAATGAAGACTTGTGTGAGATGTACGCATGGTTTTGAACGCGATAGTCATGGGTTTCTTGTTTTGACACTAATCAAACTAGAACGAAGTAATACAACTCTTAATCACCTCTGTCTTTGTAAATTTGAAACAACCATTGAAATAATATGAAGGTCTCCCTAAATGAAGACTGGTGTGAGATCTACGCATCATTTTGGACGCGATAGTGATGAGATTGCTCCCTTTGATGCTAATTTCAACTAGAACGCTAGGACTCATAATCACCTATATTTTGACAATTTGAGAGAACTAATGAAACAATAAGAAGGTCTAGTAAAATGAAAACTTGTGTGAGACGTATGCATGGTTTAGAACGCGATAGTCATGAGTTTCTCATTTTGACGCTAATCAAACTAGAACGAATTTATAGGACTCATAATCACCTCTTTCTTTGACAATTTGAGAGAACCAATCAAACAATAAGAAGGTCTCCCTAAATCAAGACTTGTGTCAGATGGACGCATCGTTTTTAACGCGATAGTCATGGGATTGCTCCTTTTGATTCTAATCATATTAGAACAAAATAATAAGACGCCTAATCACGTCTTTCTTTCACAGTTTTAGAGAACCAATGAAACAATAAGAAGGTCTCACTAAATTAAGACTTGTGTGAGATGTACGCATCGTTTTTAAGGCAATAGTCATGGGATTGCTCCTTTTGATGCTAATAAAACTAGAACAAAGTTATAGGACTCCTAATCACCTCTTTCTTTGACAATTTTAGAACACCAATGAAACATTAAGAATGTCTCCTAAAATGAGGACTTGTGTGAAATGTACGCATGTTTTTGAACGCGATAGTCATGGGTTTCTCTTTTTGACGCTAATCAAACTAGAACAAAGTAATACAACTCTTAATCACCTCTTTCTTTGTAAATTTGAAACAACCAATGAAACAATATGAAGGTCTCCCTAAATGAAGACTTGTGGGAGATCTACGCATCGTTTTGAACGCGATAGTGATGGGATTGCTCCTTTTGATGCTAATTTTAACTAGAATGAAGTAATAGGACTCATAATCATCTATATTTTGACAATTTGAGAGAGAACCAATGAAACAATAAGAAGGTAAATGTATACTTGTGTGAGATAGGATTGCTCCTTTTGATGCTAATCAAACTAGAACGAAGTCATAGGACTCATAATCACCTCTTTCTTTGACAATTTGAGAGAACCAATAAAACAATATGAAGGTCTCCTGAAATCAAGACTTGTGTGAGATGTACGCATTATTTTTAACGCGATAGTCATGGGATTGCTCCTTTTGATGCAAATCAAACTAGAACGAAATTATAGGACTCCTAATCACCTCTTTCTTTGACAATTTAAGAGCACCAATGAAACAATAAGAAGGTCTCCCTAAATGAAGACTTGTGTGAGATGTACGCATGGTTTTGAACGCGATAGTCATGGGTTTCTTGTTTTGACGCTAATCAAACTAGAACGAAGTTATACAACTCTTAATCACCTCTGTCTTTGTAAATTTGAAACAACCATTGAAATAATATGAAGGTCTCCCTAAATGAAGACTGGTGTGAGATCTACGCATCGTTTTGGATGCGATAGTGATGAGATTGCTCCCTTTGATGCTAATTTCAACTAGAACGCTAGGACTCATAATCACCTATATTTTGACAATTTGAGAGAACTAATGAAACAATAAGAAGGTCTCGCTAAATGAAGACTTGTGTGAGACGTATGCATGGTTTAGAACGCGATAGTCATGAGTTTCTCATTTTGACGCTAATCAAACTAGAGCGAATATATAGGACTCATAATCACCTCTTTCTTTGACAATTTGAGAGAACCAATCAAACAATAAGAAGGTCTCCCTAAATCAAGACTTGTGTGAGATGGACGCATCGTTTTTAACGCGATAGTCATCGGATTGCTCCGTTTGATGCTAATCAAATTAGAACCAAGTAATAAAACTCCTAATCACGTCTTTCTTTCACAGTTTTAGAGAACCAATGAAACAATAAGAAGGTCTCCTTAAATTAAGACTTGTGTGAGATGTACGCATCGTTTTTAAGGCGATAGTCATGGGATTGCTCCTTTTGATGCTAATAAAACTAGAACAAAGTTATAGGACTCCTAATCACCTCTTTCTTTGACAATTTTAGAACACCAATGAAACATTAAGAATGTCTCCTAAAATGAGGACTTGTGTGAAATGTACGCATGTTTTTGAACGCGATAGTCATGGGTTTCTCTTTTTGACGCTGATCAAACTAGAACAAAGTAATACAACTCTTAATCACCTCTTTCTTTGTAAATTTGAAACAACCAATGAAACAATATGAAGGTCTCCCTAAATGAAGACTTGTGGGAGATCTACGCATCGTTTTGAACGCGATAGTGATGGGATTGCTCCTTTTGATGCTAATTTCAACTAGAACGAAGTAGTAGGACTTATAATCTCCTATATTTTGACAATTTGAGAGAACTAATGAAACATTAAGAAGGTTTCCCTCACTTGTGTGAGATGTACGGATCGTTTTGAAGGCACTAGTGATAGGATTGCTCATTTTGATGCTAATCAAACTAGAACGAATTCATAAGACTCATAATCACCTCTTTCTTTGACAATTTGAGAGAACCAATGAAATAATAAGAAGGTATCCCTAAATCAAGACTTGTGTGAGATGTACGCATCGTTTTTAACGCGATAGGCATAGGATTGCTCCTTTTGATGCTAATCAAATTAGAACAAAATAGTAAGACACCTAATCACCTCTTTCTTTCACAATTTTAGAGGACCAATGAAACATTAAGAATGTCTCTTTAAATGAAGACATGTTTGAGATGTACGCATCATTTTTAACGAGATAGTCATGGGATTGCTCCTTTTGATGCTAATCAAACTAGAACAAAGTTATAGGACTCTTAATCACTTCTTGCTTTGTCAATTTTAGTGCACCAATTAAACAATAAGAAGGTCTCCCTAAATGAATACTTGTGTGAGATGTACACTTGATTTTGAACCCTATAGTCATGGGTTTCTTCTTTTGACGCTAATCAAACTAGAACGAAGTAATACAACTCTTAATCACCTATTTCTTTGTAAATTTGAAACAACCAATGAAACAATATAAAGGTCTCCCTAAATGGAGACTTATGTGAGATCTACTCATCGTTTTGGACGTGATAGTGATGGGATTGCTTCTGTTGATGCTAATTTCAACTAGAATGAAGTAATAGGACTCATAATCATCTATGTTTTGACAATTTAAGAGAGAACCAATGAAACAATAAGAAGATAAATGTATACTTGTGTGAGATAGGATTGCTCCTTTTGATGCTAATCAAACTAGAACGAAGTCATAGGACTCATAATCACCTCTTTCTTTGACAATTTGAGAGAACTAATGAAACAAAAAGAAGGTCTCCCGAAATCAAGACTTGTGTGAGATGTACGAATTATTTTTAACGCGATAGTCATGGGATTGCTCATTTTGATGCAAATCAAACTAGAACGAAATTATAGGACTCCTAATTGTGACACCCCCAAATCCGGTATCTTAATTTCCACAGGATTTGGTGTTCACTGTTCCAATATCATACAACTATCTACCCATAAATAATGAAATTCATTTATTAGATAAATAAATCATCATCTTACATCATCTGAAATAATAATACATCATAAATCCCAGGTTATACTTAACCTTAAATCTCTGTTGCGGAAACGTAAATAAATAAGTCTTAAATCATCACACATAAGTCTTGAACTTTAACATTATTCATGACAACACAAGTCTTCATCACTTGTTAGATTTTCCTTTTCCCTTGCTACTAGAAGGCTCACCAGACTGTTCATTCTTATCTGCGATGTTATTATGCAAGAGTGAGCACGAATGCCCGCAAGTATAAAAATATGACATAATAATAATAGGCGAATAAAAGAATTCTGAATAACAGAAAGCTCAATATTTGAATCAAGAATATTAATCAAGAGTCAAATTACTTCTCAACTTTTGAATCAAGAATATTAATCAAGAGTCAAATTACTTCTGAGGGTCATTAAGACCTTGAACCGAGTCTTAGGTTGTCAAGTATATTAACCTTTCCAACCTTTAACAGTCATAAGACTATAGACTTTACTTCTCGTACTTAGGGAGATCAGCCCTTCGTACTGATACTGTGCACATTATCTTAACGCTTAAAGCATCTTCATTAATCCCCTATATTAGGGTTGTTCATCTCAGTTTGACATCAGAATCCGCACCAAATAAAGTTGGTTTGGATAACTCAATAAATGATATTCAAATTAAATATTAACTTCTCAAGGTATACAATCGAATAAGTATTGTATACTTAAATGATACTTTTAAAAGAATCATGGCATCTCATGTAAAATTCTAAACTTGGATATTCAAGAGTAAGAATTTGCTCAACAATAGTAATTAAGCATAATAATTGCTTAATTTAAAGAGTTTAGTTTAGGAAATTTGCCCAACAATAATAATAAGTTAGGGATAGAAAACTTGCCTCGTGCGCAAGCTACAGTTATTACTCACTTCTTTAATTACTCTTACCTATCACACATTTACAATATCAATTAATCACAGGTTCGATATGATTATTGATTTACAATTAGTGTTCTTTGAACTCATTATTAGGTTTTTCAAATAATGGTTTACGTTGATTAATTAACTTGTTAATTAATCACATAACATAAGTTATTAACTTGTATTAATAACTTATTACTTACATCACATGACTTCATATTTATTAGACTTAAAATAATGTCTTCATATTTATATCACATTATTTAACCTTTACAAATAATAGTTTAAGTCACGTAATTAATTTATTAATTAATCACATAACATAAATTATTAAACTCATATCAATATTTTATCCTATTTATACAACATGTGTTCATGTTCATTAGACTCAAAACACATTTCACAGTTTTCCAACACTTAACAATTTTTTTCAAAATTTTCGGACAGGCGCGGTCGCGCACCATTTTGCCTTGCAGCCGGCGCAGCCGCACTGCTGCGGAATTTCAGAATCTGAAGTTTGCGAACGAACACAGATTTTCTCTCATTTTCTCCCAATTCACATCATTACACTGATTAATAACGTTACCCATGAAGTATAAACTTCATAAAAATATTATACAACACTTATATCATGTTCTTAACAATCATAATCACATAGTTACACAATCTAAACACTTTTAATTCCACTGTTCTTCAACATTTTGCAAACTTTAAAGAAAAATATAAAATTTCTCATTGCGGATTCGTTACTACACCGAATCCACTCATTCCAATTTTATTTTCTTTGTTTTAACATATACAATCATATTCATGTATCAATTTAAATATAAACATATAATTCAATCATTAATTTAACCCATATGGGTTATTCACCCATAATCAATACTCTGTAATTTCATAAAACCCATTTATTAACAAAGTTATTTGGTGTGATCAGAGTAAATCATGGATACATAATCTAACACATAATACTAACATCTACGGTCACATATATGATAACCTCATACTTTAATTTTCCAAAATGATTCTTAACAGAGGATTTTTACAAAGACGTATAAAAACTCTGTAAATATTTGAAAAACCCAATTAAGGCCAAATTATATAAAATTGATCATTTAAAACATGTTTATATATTAGAAAAACATTATGATCACATACCCATATAGATAAAGCCATATCATAACCCAATTTTGAAACTAGTTTTTCACAGAAAACTAAAATACGTAAATGAAGACTTTGGAAAAATATAACTTTTAAAAACTTAAAAAGGAAGATTACCCTTTGTTAGTATGAAGATAATCACAGACAACACTTAAGATTTTCTCAAATCTCTTTCTTTCCCTCAATTTTTCTCTTTTCCTCTGATATTTTTCTCTCAACTTTTCTCTTAGAATTTTTAACTTTTCCTTTGATAATGAATTAGGATAACCCAATATACGTATATATAAATATTACCGTTGTATTTACAATGGACTAACTCCTCTTAAGGCCCTGTTTGCCTTCCTTCTTTTCCTCCTTTCTCTTTATTTTAATAACTAGTTTATAATATAGTTAATGTAACACTTCAATTAATTCAATTAATCTTATTTAAATTAATTAAATAATATAATATAATTCACATTTAAATCACATTGTCACATAATTAATATTTTTATTTATTAATTATGTCAATTAATTAATTAATTATTAAATTAACTAAAGTAACATATGCTTATTTAATTAATTCAATTAATCAAATAAACTCCATTAAATATATTCTTTGAACTATTAAATTACTACATATTAATTTAATTAATGTCACACATATAATTAAATTAATCTACCATAAATTCATGAATTAATTATTTAATTCAATAATTAAATCATTAAAAATATTTATTTATTTCAACAAATATTCAAATATCTTTACAAAATTCTCGTTTGTCACATCTTTCCCCCCTTAAAAGGATTCTGTCCTCAGAATCGCGGTTCGATTAATAATTTCGTCTCATCACATTCTCATAACCAAAATATTTATTTATTTCAATAAATATTCAAAACAACTTTGCAAAATTCTCAATATTTATTTATTTCAATTAATATTCAAAACAACTTTGCAAAACTCTCGTTTGTCACATCTTTCCCCCCTTAAAAGGGTTCTGTCCCCAGAATCACGTTCACCTATTCAAGAAAATAAGTGTGGATAATTCTTTATCATATTCTCTTCGAGTTCCCACGTAGCTTCTTCAGCGTTGTGGTTCCTCCAAATTACCTTAACAGAAGGTATTAATTTGTGCCTGGGAACTTGCTCTTTCCTGTCAACTATCTGAACAGGAACTTCTTCGTATGATAAATCTTTCTCAAATTGTAGGGGTTCATATTCTATCACATGTTTGTAATCGGGTTTATAACGTCGTAATATCGACACATGGAAAACGTTGTGGACATGCTCCAGTGCCGGAGGTAAAGCTACCTCATAGGCTACTTCTCCAATTCTTCGGAGTACCTCAAAGGGTCCAATGAACCTCGGGCTCAATTTTCCCTTCTTACCAAATCTGATCTTTCCCTTCCAAGGAGAGACCTTCAAAAATACAAAACTACCCGATTCAAACTCTACATTCTTGTGGTGTGGATCGACGTATTTCTTCTGCCTATCCTGAGCCGCTACTAATCTTGTTCGAATCACTTTAACTATTTCTGCTATTTGTTGGACTAACTCTGGACCTAGCAATTGTCTTTCACCAACTTCATCCCAGTACAGTGGAGTTCTGCACTTTCTACCGTACAATGCTTTGTAAGGCGGCATACCAATACTAGCGTGATAACTATTATTATAACCAAATTCTATAAGCGGCAAATGATAATCCCAATTGCCTTTAAAATCCATTATGCATGCTCTAAGCAAATCCTCTAATGTTTGGATCGTTCTTTCACTTTGTCCGTCAGTCTGAGGGTGATAAGCCGTGCTCATCCTCAACTGTGTTCCCATGCATTCTTGTAGTTGCTTCCAGAAATTCGATGTGTAGCACGGATCACGGTCAAAAATAATTGACACTGGCACCCCGTGCCTCGAAATAATCTCTTTTACATATAACTTTGCCAATTGTTCGAGGTTAAATCTGAGTCGTCGGAAGGCCAACAACAAAATTCATTGTAATATGTTCCCATTTCCATTCTGGGATTTCTAAAGGTTGTAACAAACCACTTGGTCTTTGGTGTTCTGCCTTGACCTTTTGGCAAGTCAGACACTTGGCAACACAATCGGCAACGTCTTTCTTCATATTTGGCCACCAAAAGTGTTGTCGTAAATCCTGATACATCTTGGTACTTCCGGGATGAATGGAATACCTCGAACTATGAGCCTCGCTCAAAATGTCCTCCTTGATTTCTGGTATTGGCGGTACCCAAACTCTACTTTCAAATCTCAACAATCCTTCGCTGTCTATTTTAAATCTAAGTTCAGTCCCTTCAGATATCTTTTTCTTTACTTCTTCACATTCCTTATCTAGTATTTGAGCTTCCTTAATCTTATCCAACAAAGTTGTACCAGCTTGCATATGAAAGAGTTTCTCATCAATATCCATTGGACATCCTACTTCCAATTCCAGCTTTTCCATTGCTGAAATCAATTCTTCTTGTGCTGTCAGCATCATCAACTTCTCCCGACCCTTTCTACTTAAGGCGTCGGCTACAACATTCGCTTTGCCTGGGTGGTATAAGATATCACAATCATAATCCTTTATTAATTCCAGCCACCTTCTTTGGCGCATATTGAAGTCTTTCTGTGTGAAAATATACTTCAGACTCTTATGGTCTGTATATATTATCTACATGGTGCTATTTTTATAATATATAAATAACCCATAGTTTTAAGCAATGCTTTTAGAATCATGATGAGATCATGATAATGAGATCTAAATTCTTAGAAAGCTTAAAAACTAAAATAGTTCCCAATTGTGGGATTACTAAAATGGGGATTAGTAAATCCGGAGAGATTGGTACATATGTTGCTTGCTCATTGGATGAGGATGACTGATCTCATGGTCATTTGTGTGGAGACACTAAAGCAAGTATGTAGGTGTTTATTGGAGAATAAGTTCACTGAACGTGACTCGCTATGGAATACCTAATGGAGTTTTACTCGCCTGTCAATAGGAATTCCTAATGTGATAGTAGTACATGTGATCCTTGGACTTGAGATCATCATAGTATCTTGTATGTAACAAATTATACTTTGACTAATTCCTTAAGGCCTTTTAAGGCATATATAGGGTATGCTTGGGTGTAATGAGTTACATATGGAGATAATGAATGATCAATAAAGAATCTACCATCTCTAGTAAAAGAGGAGATATGTCCTATGTGATTCGTTAAATGACAACCCAGGAATCCTTGGCCAAGGTAGAATGAAATTAGAAAGAGGTTTCTAATTTTCATTATTTGGAGTTGTGCATTTTCTAATCGAAATACATATGATTAAATATATTAAGACTTGACAGTAAATCCATGTCTTATATTTAATTGGGACATTGTATGGTGGAAGGATTGAATTGTACGGTAACTATTAACTCACAGGTTCTTTTATGATTAATGTTGAAATCTATATTATCTGGAAAATCGTTGATCGCTAGGGAGGCTTATCCCTATTGTAGAATAAATGTTATTTATTTAAATAGATTATTAGTTTAATTTGTTTATTTAAATAAGATTAGAATTGTTCTAATTGATTTATTCACAACCGGTTTAATATGGAGAACCTAAAGGGTCACACCATAAAAGGAAGAAGAATTATTTAAGAAGAAAATGGCATGATAGTAATAATGCATTAAGTATAATTAATTTAATTTATGATGATAGAATAAATTAAATAGCTTAATGTTTATTATTTAATATTTTAGAAATATTAAATATAAATTAATAAGAGGAGTCTTATTAATATTATTATTATTATTATTATTTTAATTCTAAAGGAGTTTAGGAATTAATATAATATCAGTACTCTCTCTCAATCCTAATAAAGATTAGGATATAAATTAATTAAAAGTATTTAATTAATTAATTAAATAAAACCCTATTCTAATTGGATTAGGAGGGTTAACCTAATATCTATATAAGAGAGTCTTATATCAGAAATAAGGAACGTGAATTTTTCAAGAGTTGGGAGTACACATATTCTATAGAGATAGAAACAAGGGTTAAGCCAATAACCCATCTTACTGAGTTCTTCATCTTCCTTGGTGGATCACCGTTAGAGGCCAAACATTTGGGTGGCTGACATTGATCAAGGGAAGGAGCCACTACAGAGGAATCAAAGGAATCAAAGGAGTAGAACTTGTACCTAAGGAAGCTTGGATCTTCAAAGGTATAATTCTATTTTTCTCCTTCTTCATTCACTGATAATTGATGCATAAGAATGATCATGGTAATGGGTTTGTATAAATTTTTGAAAACCTAGTTTTTTACGCTTCCGCCCTATTTATGTGATTTGATTGCATGATTGCGTTACGTACAAACCCAACACTTTGGTGTTCTGCCTTGACATTTTGGCAAGTCAGACACTTGGCAACACAATCGGCAACGTCTTTCTTCATATTTGGCCACCAAAAGTGTTGTCATAAATCCTGATACATCTTAGTACTTCCGGGATGAATGGAATACCTCGAACTATGAGCCTCGCTCAAAATGTCCTCCTTAATTTATGGTATTGGCGGTACCCAAACTCTACTTTCAAATCTCAACAATCCTTCGCTGTCTATTTTAAATCTAAGTTCAGTCCCTTCAGATATCTTTTTCTTTACTTCTTCACATTCCTTATCTAGTATTTGAGCTTCCTTAATCTTATCCAACAAAGTTGTACCAGCTTGCATATGAAAGAGTTTCTCATCAATATCCATTGGACATCCTACTTCCAATTCCAGCTTTTCCATTGCTGAAATCAATTCTTCCTGTGCTGTCAGCATCATCAACTTCTCCCGACCCTTTCTGCTTAAGGCGTCAGCTACAACATTCGCTTTTCCTGGGTGGTATAAGATATCACAATCATAATCCTTTATTAATTCTAGCCACCTTCTTTGGCGCATATTGAAGTCTTTATGTGTGAAAATATACTTCAGACTCTTATGGTCTGTATATATTTCACACTTCTCCCTATAGAGATAGTGTCTCCAAATCTTTAAAGCAAATACCACCTCAGCTAATTCCAAATCATGGGTTGGATATCCCTTCTCATAATCTTTCAACTGTCGTGACGCATACACAATGACTCTGCCATTTTGCATAAGCACACAGCCTAGCCCTTTATGCGACGCATCACTATATACCACAAAATTTCCTGTGTCATCCGGAAGGGACAACACAGGTGCTGTACTTAACCTTCTCTTAAGTTCTTGAAAATTTTCCTCACACTTCTCCGTCCAAACGAATTTCACAACTTTCCTAGTCAAATTCGTTAATGGAGTGGCGATCTTGGAAAAATCCTGAATGAATCTTCTGTAATAACCGGCTAATCCAAGAAGACTTTTTACTTCCGACGGTGTTTTCGGCTGATCCCAATTCTTTACTACTTCGACTTTGGAGGGATCCACCGAAATTTCATCCTTATCAATCACGTGTCCGAGAAATTGCACCCTTTCAATCCAGAGTTCACACTTTGAGAATTTGGCATACAACTTCTCTCTTCTTAATACTTCTAACGTCAACTTTAAATGCTCAACATGTTCTTCCTTGGTCTTAGAATAGACCAATATATCATCAATAAAAACCACTATAAATTTGTCCAGAAACGGCTTGAACACTCCATTCATTAGGCCCATAAATGCTGCAGGCGCATTTGTTAGACCAAATGACATAACCAAAAATTTGTAGTGACCGTATTGTGTCCTAAACGCTGTCTTCGGGACATCTTCTGGCCTTACCTTCAACTGATGATAACCACTTCTCAGGTCTTTCTTCGAGAAATATCTCGTTCCTTTTAATTGATCAAGCAGATCATCAATCCTTGGCAACGGATACCTATTCTTAATGGTAACCTTGTTCAATTCTCTATAGTCGATGCAGAGTCGCATCGTTCCATCCTTCTTCTTAACAAATAATACCGGCGCTCCCCACGGTGATACGCTCGGTTGAATATATTTCTTGTCCAACAGCTCTTGTAGCTGTACCATCAATTCTTTCATTTCTACCAGGGCCATCCGGTACGGTGCTTTCGATATTGGAGCCGTTCCTGGCACCAAATCGATAACAAAATCTACTTCCCTGTCAGGCGAAAGTCCTGCCAGATCATCCGGGAAAACATCCACGAAGTCTCTTACGACTGGTATTTCTTCTAACTTTGGATTCTCTTTACGACTATCGACTATGTAGGCTAAATACCCCACACAGCCCTGTCTTAATAACTTCCTGGCCTGCATCATCATCAGACAACTCGCTTGTCTAGGCGATTTGCTGCCATAAAACACAACTTTTGACGGATTCATAAGGTTAATACATTTCTTCTGATAATCAATTACTGCTCCATAATTGAATAACCAATCCATTCCCAGGATAACGTCAAATTCCCCAAATTTAATCGGGATCAGATCTACGTTCATAACGTTACCCTTAATATCCACTCTACAGTTCTTGTGTATATACTTAACGGAAATTACATCCTTATTCGCAATCTCTATGTTCATAGGGATCTCTAATTCGTCTTTAAGCAATTCTAAATTCTTTGCAAAGTCGTCAGATATAAATGAACAAGTAGCACCCGAATCAAATAAAACATAAGCATTGACTTTATTGATCGGAATGATACCTGACACCACATCACGAGACTGCACAGCTTCTTGTACGGTCATGTTAAATGTCCTTGCAGTTGGTCGGTTTGTCGAAGTTCGGTCCGATAATGCTAAGAGGATTCCCACTATTATTTCCCCTATGTCCACCTGACCCTGCCCCTCCAGATGCCTTCTTTGGACAGTCTCTAGCCAAGTGATCCTTTGACCCACATGTGTAGCAGGCGCCCTTCTTAGGGTTAGGGCAGTTACGTGCTATGTGGCCTTCCTGACCACAATTGTAGCAAACTCTTTTTACTTTCATGCAGACTCCCAAGTGAGTCTTCCCACAGGTTGGGCATGGCTCTAACTTTTTCTTCTGACTACCTTGCTGACTTACAGAAGACAGGTTGTCATTCCATTTTCGTTTATGATTATTAGTTCCCCCTGTGTGACTGCCACTAGCCTTATTGTTTCCTTCACTATCATTCTTCTTCTTCTTTTGATCCTGATTGTACTTAGACACCGCTTCGCTTCCACCTTCAGCGAGAATGGCCTTCTCCAGAACTCCAGCAAAAGTGTTCAATTGAAACATTGACACCTTGCTATACAACCAGGGTTTCAGTCCCTGTTCAAAATGCCTAGCCTTTCTTTCGTCAGTATGCACCTGATATTGGGCAAACCTAGACAATTCATTAAACTTTGCCGCGTAGTCGGGCACAGACATATTCCCCTGCTTCAACTCCAGAAACTGCACCTCCATTTGATTCTGGGAGCTGGTCAGGAAATACATCTCGAAAAACATTTCTTTAAACCTTTCCCAGGTTATTACACCTTCTCCACCCCTGATCTTATTTGCCTGCCACCAGTAGCTGGCTTCTGATTTTAATATAAATGTCGCGTAGGCGGTCTTCTGGTCCTCCCTAACTCGGGCGACCTCAAAAATTTTCTCCATTTCCATAACCCAAGTCTGAGCTTCTATCGGGTTCGTGGAACCCTTAAAATCTGGCGGTTCCACTGCCTTAAAGTCTTTAAATGAGGTGTTCGGTGGAGCTTGAGGCTGATTGTTCATCGCTCCAGCCAACAGATTTACCAACTGCTGAACGCTCACATTGGCATCATTGTTGTTATTGGTTGACCCTTCTTGGGCTTGTCGACGATTTTGTCTCCTTCTTGGCGGCATATTTCTGTTAAGAATATATGCTCATTAAATCTTTATTCAATGTCTTAAATATTTAAGACTTAACTCAAATATTTAACATAACCACTTTAACTCTTTTCTTTTCAAATAATCTTTGATATTTTATTTAAATCAAAAGTTTTAAACATAGTACTATAGCATCTCTGCTGCCATTTACTTCAACTATTCCAAGCTAAAGAATCTTCAGGATTTAGTTTCTCAAAATATTCCTTTGTTTTTAATCACATCAGAATTTACATTAACTACTTCAAAGAGTATCACATAATGTTAAATACTTTAACATACTCACTTAACCCATATCATCTTGAACAACTTTATTATTTTATTAAAACCAAAATCTTTTAATACAATACGATAGCATTTCTGCCATTTACATCAACTATCCTGAAATAAAGTTTCTACAGGATTTACATTATCACAATATTCCTTTGTTTATAATCACATCGAAATTTACATTATTTATGATTATTTAAAGATTAACAATATCATATTGTCCTATCACGGCCTGCTAAGACGTCGAGCAACTTCACTACGCTCCTCCTGCATAATGCGGGACATAGTCCTGCGATCTAACATATACCCAGGCAGTCCCTCGAACTGAATAGGATATCTCATAACTCGGTCCTGGCCCTCATAAAATGCCCTCAGAAACGTGTAGCACGTCTCTGCAACCTTAACTCTCTTTGCACGTGCCTCCTACTCTGCCAAGTCTTCACGTCGTGCATTTCTCACCTAAGCTTCTTCCACTACGGCGAGTTGTTCAGATTTCTCTTTCAACTCATTCTTCAACCTTTCTATTTCCTCTATCTTCTGCTCAGTTTGGCCCTTCTCGTGAGCCAAGTCCCACTCCACATTCCCAAGGCAGGTGTGGAGTGTCTCAACTTCCTCATTCTGCTGCTCAATCGTATCTAGTAACTCTACGTTGCGATCATACAATAAAGCATACATATCAGCGCTGACAGAGTTCGGTGGGAACTCCTCAAGGTCTTCCTCCTCTTCTTCCTCCTCCTCGGCTGCCTCAGCCGAAATCTCAACCTCCTCAGGGTCCTCCTCTGAGTCAGTATCTGGCTCATGCTCTTGACCAAAATCTGGAATCACAGGAGATGGCTCTGGCTGTACTAACTGCTCCCAGACAGTATGTATGTCCCGGGGCTCCTCATCTCTAGTCTTTAGGGGTACAACATCCCTGGGCTGACTAGCTCCTCCAGTATCTGACATCTTGACAAAATAAATTTTAAGTCTTAGTTTTTACGTTATGCTAATCAATACTCTAACAAGTATGAACACATAAGCACATAGCACATAACGTAATTTTATTATCTTTCTTAGAACTCAATCAGAGTTGTCATTACTATCTTCACGAAGGCTACTATGCTAAGGTTTTTCCCCCCACCTAAGGTTCATAACCTACGGCTTTGATACCAACTTGTGACACCCCCAAATCCGGTATCTTAATTTTCACAGGATTTGGTGTTCACTTTTCCAATATCATACAACTATCTACCCATAAATAATGAAATTCATTTATTAGATAAATAAATCATCATCTTACATCATCTGAAATAATAATACATCATAAATCCCAGGTTATACTTAACCTTAAATCTCTATTGCGGAAACGTAAATAAATAAGTCTTAAATCATCACACATAAGTCTTGAACTTTAACATTTTTCATGACAACACAAGTCTTCATCACTTGTTAGATTTTCCTTTTCCCTTGCTACTAGAAGGCTCACCAGACTGTTCATTCTTATCTGCGATGTTATTATGCAAGAGTGAGCACGAATGCCCGCAAGTATACAAACATGACATAATAATAATAGGCGAATAAAAGAATTCTGAATAACAGAAAGCTCAACATTTGAATCAAGAATATTAATCAAGAGTCAAATTACTTCTCAACTTTTGAATCAAGAATATTAATCAAGAGTCAAATTACTTCTGAGGGTCATTAAGACCTTGAACCGAGTCTTAGGTTGTCAAGTATATTAACCTTTCCAACCTTTAACAGTCATAAGACTATAGACTTTACTTCTCGTACTTAGGGAGATCAGCCCTTCGTATTGATACTGTGCACATTATCTTAACCCTTAAAACATCTTCATTAATCCCCTATATTAGGGTTGTTCATCTCAGTTTGACATCAGAATCTGCACCAAATAAAGTTGGGTTGGATAACTCAATAAATGATATTCAAATTAAATATTAACTTCTCAAGGTATACAATCGAATAAGTATTGTACACTGAAATGATACTTTTAAAAGAATCATGGCATCTCATGTAAAATTCTAAACTTGGATATTCAAGAGTAAAAATTTGCTCAACAATAGTAATTAAGCATAATAATTGCTTAATTTAAAGAGTTTAGTTTAGGAAACTTGCCCAACAATAATAATAAGTTAGGGATAGAAAACTTGCCTCGTGCGCAAGCTACAGTTATTACTCACTTCTTTAATTACTCTTACCTATCACAAATTTACAATATCAATTAATCACAGGTTCGATATGATTATTGATTTACAATTAGTATTCTTTTAACTCATTATTAGGTTTTTCAAATAATGGTTTACGTTGATTAATTAACTTGTTAATTAATCACATAACTTAAATTATTAACTTGTATTAACAACTTATTACTTACATCACAAGCCTTCATATTTATTAGACTTAAAATAATGTCTTCATATTTATATCACATTATTTAACCTTTACAAATAATAGTTTAAGTCACGTAATTAATTTATTAATTAATCACATAACATATATTATTAAACTCATATCAATATTTTATCCTATTTATACAATGTAATACCCGAAAAAAAACATTTAAAGTTATATTTTTAAATATGTTAATTGGATTTTGTCGTTTATTTGGGTCAAACTAGTCATTTAATTCATATGGGTTAATAAATATTAATAAGTGATGGGTAAATTTACTCAGTAAAATTAGGCCTTAAAATTTATTGAGTCTAATTTATATTTTTGTAATATTAAAATCTTAATAAAGTTTGGATAGTTAATAAGATATATTAATTAATAAGAAATATTTAAACCCTAATCTATCTCACATACCTCTGAAAACTGGCCGAGAAAAAAAAAAGAAGAAGAGGCGCTGCGACATAACAACTGAGGAGAAATTTGTTAAAAGTGGATTTTTGGCAAGATCCATCTGGTAAGTGATTACTATTTTCTTTTGAAATTTTGATAGTTCTTTTCATATAGAATGTTCAATGCCCCTTAAAGTTAAAATACATATTTTATATATGTATATTGCTTCCGTAAAATTTGATATTTAATGGGTTATGGTGGATTGCTTGAGGAAGATGGTATATATATATTGATTAAAAAAGAAAGTAAGTTTTCCTTGAATGCTAATAGATTCAGGCGAATTGCCAAAGTCAACATAAAAATGCATTAGTTTAAATTATATTGTGGGCATAAAAATAAAAAAATTAAAAAAAAGTTTTGCTAACAGACTATAATTGATCAGAGTTTTCTAATATTGGTACCATGCGAATAAAAGACAGTAAATTTTCTTATAAATTATAATAATTAGGTAATGAAATTGGTTAAGTGATATGTCATAGTAACATAATTATAAGAGATTAGGATCATTAAATTTAATAGTATAATTATTACTAAGTTTATAAGTTAATTATTTATTTATTCTTTTAATTAGTTCGGACGGAAAGAGTTTAACGAACTATATTGGGATTATAAATTTGGGTATTACATTGCTTAATCCAGGTACGGATTCCGTACTCTTTCAGCAATACTCTTGTTAAATTTGATTTATTCGTTTTGTTCCTTATTTCAAAATTCGTTATTATTTCACATAATTGTTTCTTGTGACATTCATATAATAGTTTCATTTTGGAGTTGATTCATATGACGCGAATTTGTACTCTTTGAATTAAGTTATCATGTTTAGTATTTATTTTTGATAATTGTAGAGCGGTACATGTTACTACTTTCTTTTTGAGGCATTGAGATTATGATTTGATTTGGTCCAACATGTACGTATAGAACCCTTTTGTTGGTATTATGTCGCATGTGTTGTGACATGGTATTTTTATTAAAATATACCGTAGGGTATACCTGAGCTATAACCACCTGTGAGTGTACCACAGGCATGTCCTCTTGGCACCGAGGCATGACACCTTCCGTGGCGGTGTGATCAGCCCACGGCGTCTCCGTTTTGTGCTCCGGTGGGAGTTGGCCATTTGGTGTTTTGTTGTGGGAGGCATATGGGTCGACCCTAGTTTTCTGTTCTGTTCTGCGGATTGGCGATGTTTGTGCCAAACACGCCTTTTGATTTGCATGCATCTGGATCGGCACTATCTGGGAGGCATATGGGTCCGATGTATGTTATGTCTGTGTGGCACTATTTTGATTGTCTGTGTGGCATTATTTGACTTGTCTGTGTGGCAATATATATTTTTGTGAGCTCGGTATGAAATAACACCCAGCCATTTGTTTCAGCCTATTATTTCGTTGTGTTAGTTTTGTTCGTTCAGTTCATTTATTTGAGTTAGTTATTTCGTTTCATTATTCTTGTATTCTATATCCGTACTGGGCATTTGGCTCATGCTGTATTTTTCTTCCGGCAGGTAATCAAGGGGATCAAGGGCAAATGTGATGAGAGCTTCATTCAATCCAATGATTTAGATGTTTTGCTTAGGTTGTCGAAGGGTTTATTTGGAGTTGTAATAAATATTTTAGATTTTGGTTTGGGCCAGCTTGGCATTTATTATGGTTTGACCTTTTGGTATTTATTGGTTATAAATACTATTCTTTCGTAGCCTAGAGCTTTTGTTCAGTTTTGTTGTGTTTTGAGTAACCTCTCTATCTATTTCGGAAAGGGGGTGTTACATACAACATGTGTTCATGTTCATTAGACTCAAAACACATTTCATAATTTTCCAACACTTAGCAATTTTTTGCAAAATTTTCGGACAGGCGCGGCAGCGCACCATTTTGCCTTGCAGCCGGCGCGGCCGCGCCGCTGCGGAATTTTAGAATCTGAAGTTTGCGAACGAACACAGATTTTCTCTCATTTTCTCCCAATTCACATCATTACACTGATTAATAACGTTACCCATGAAGTATAAACTTCATAAAAATATTATACAACACTTATATCATGTTCTTAACAATCATAATCACATAGTTACACAATCTAAACACTTTTAATTTCACTGTTCTTCAACATTTTGCAAACTTTAAAGAAAAATATAAAATTTCTCATTGCGGATTCGTTACTACACCGAATCCACTCATTCCAATTTTATTTTCTTTGTTTTAACATATACAATCATATTCATGTATCAATTTAAATATAAATATATGATTCAATCATTAATTTAACCCATATGGGTTATTCACCCATAATCAATACTCTGTAATTTCATAAAACCAATTTATTAACAAAGTTTTTTGGTGTGATCAGTGTAAATCATGGATACATGATCCAACACATAATTCTAACATCTACGATCACATATATGATAACCTCATACTTTAATTTTCTAAAATGATTCTTAACAGAGAGTTTTTACAAAGACGTATAAAAACTCTGTAAATATTTGAAAAACCCAATTAAGGCCAAATTATATAAAATTAATCCTTTAAAACACGTTTATATGTTAGAAAAACGTTATGATCACATACCCATATAGATAAAGTCATATCATAACCCAATTTTGAAACTAGTTTTTCACAGAAAACTAAAATACGTAAATGAAGACTTTGGAAAAATATAACTTTTAAAAACTTAAAAAGGAAGATTACCCTTTGTTAGTATGAAGATAATCACAGACAACACTTAAGATTTTCTCAAATCTCTTTCTTTCCCTCAATTTTTCTCTTTTCCTCTGATATTTTTCTCTCAACTTTTCTCTGAGAATTTTTAACTTTTCCTTTGATAATGAATTAGGATAACCCAATATACGTATATATAAATATTACCGTTGTATTTACAACAGACTAACTCCTCTTAAGGCCCTGTTTGCCTTCCTTCTTTTCCTCCTTTCTCTTTATTTTAATAACTAGTTTATAATATAGTTAATGAAACACTTCAATTAATTCAATTAATCTTATTTAAATTAATTAAATAAAATAATATAATTCACATTTAAATCACATTGTCACATAATTAATATTTTTATTTCTTAATTATGTCAATTAATTAATTAATTATTAAATTAACTAAAGTAACATATGCTTATTTAATTAATTCAATTAATCAAATAAACTCCATTAAATATATTCTTTGAACTATTAAATTACTACATATTAATTTAATTAATGTCACACATATAATTAAATTAATCTACCACAAATTCATGAATCAATTAGTTAATTCAATAATTAAATCATTAAAAATATTTATTTATTTCAATAAATATTCAAATATCTTTACAAAATTCTCGTTCGTCACATCTTTCCCCCCTTAAAAGGATTATGTCCTCAGAATCGCGGTTCGATTAATAATTTCGTCTCATCACATTCTCATAACCAAAATATTTATTTATTTCAATAAATATTCAAAACAACTTTGCAAAATTCTCAATATTTATTTATTTCAATAAATATTCAAAACAACTTTGCAAAACTCTCGTTTGTCACATCTTTCCCCCCTTAAAAGGGTTCTGTCCCCAGAATCACGTTCACCTATTCAAGAAAAAAAGTGTGGATAATTCTTCATCATATTCTCTTCACCTATTCAGTGTTGTGGTTCCTCCAAATTACCTTAACAGAAGGTATTACTTTGTGCCTGAGAACTTGCTCTTTCCTGTCAACTATCTGAACAGGAACTTCTTCGTATGATAAATCTTTCTCAAATTGTAGGGGTTCATATTCTATCACATGTTTGTAATCGGGTTTATAACGTCGTAATATCGACACATGGAAAACGTTGTGGACATGCTCCAGTGCCGGAGGTAAAGCTACCTCATAGGCTACTTCTCCAATTCTTCGGAGTACCTCAAAGGGTCCAATGAACCTCGGGCTCAATTTTCCCTTCTTACCAAATCTGATCTTTCCCTTCCAAGGAGAGACCTTCAAAAATACAAAACTACCCGATTCAAACTCTACATTCTTGCGGTGTGGATCGACGTATTTCTTCTGCCTATCCTGAGCCGCTACTAATCTTGTTCGAATCACTTTAACTATTTCTGCCGTTTGTTGGACTAACTCTGGACCTAGCAATTGTCTTTCACCAACTTCATCCCAGTACAGTGGAGTTCTGCACTTTCTACCGTACAATGCTTCGTAAGGCGGCATACCAATACTAGCGTGGTAACTATTATTATAACCAAATTCTACAAGCGGCAAATGATCATCCCAATTGCCTTTAAAATCCATTATGCATGCTCTAAGCATATCCTCTAATGTTTGGATCGTTCTTTCACTTTGCCCGTCAGTCTGAGGGTGATAAGCGGTGCTCATCCTCAACTGTGTTCCCATGCATTCTTGCAGTCGCTTCCAGAAATTCGATGTGTAGCGCGGATCACGGTCAAAAATAATTGACACTGGCACCCCGTGCCTCGAAATAATCTCTTTTACATATAACTTTGCCAATTGTTCGAGGTTAAATCTGAGTCGTCGGAAGGCCAACAACAAAATCCATTGTAATATGTTCCCATTTCTATTCTGGGATTTCTAAAGGTTGTAACAAACCACTTGGTCTTTGTTATAGTAGTGTGCATACAAGCCAATCATGTATGATGACAAAGCACATACTTTGTAAACAATCTTATTTATTTACTAATAAAATATTCATTTAAGGCATATAATTATCTACATGGTGCTGTTTTTATAATATGTAAATAACTCATAGTTTTAAGCAATGCTTTTAGAATCATGATGAGATCATGATAATGAGATCTAAATTCTTAGAAAGCTTAAAAACTAAAATAGTTCCCAATTGCGGGATTACTAAAATGGGGATTAGTAAATCCGGATAGATTGGTACATATGTTGCTTGCTCATTGGATGAGGATGACTGATCTCATGGTCATTTGTGTGGAGACACTAAAGAAAGTATGTAGGTGCTTATTGGAGAATAAGTTCACTGAACGTGACTCGCTATGGAATACCTAATGGAGTTTTACTCGCCTGTCAATAGGAATTCCTAATGTGATAGTAGTACATGTGATCCTTGGACTTGAGATCATCATAGTATCTTGTATGTAACAAATTATACTTTGACTAATTCCTTAAGGCCTTTTAAGGCATATATAGGGTATGCTTGGGTGTAATGAGTTACATATGGAGATAATGAATGATCAATAAAGAATCTACCACCTCTAGTAAAAGAGGAGATATGTCCTATGTGATTCGTTAAATGACAACCCAGGAATCCTTGGCCAAGGTAGAATGAAATTAGAAAGAGGTTTCTAATTTTCATTATTTGGAGTTGTGCATTTTCTAAATGAAATACGTATGATTAAATATATTAAGACTTGACAGTAAATCCATGTCTTATATTTAATTGGGACATTGTATGGTGGAAGGATTGAATTGTACGGTAACTATTAACTCACAGGTTCTTTTATGATTAATGTTGAAATCTATATTATCTGGAAAGTCGTTGATCGCTAGGGAGGCTTATCCCTATTGTAGAATAAATGTTATTTATTTAAATAGATTATTAGTTTAATTTGTTTATTTAAATAAGATTAGAATTATTCTAATTGATTTATTCACAACCGGTTTAATATGGAGAACCTAAAGGGTCACACCATAAAAGGAAGAAGAATTATTTAAGAAAAAAATGGCATGATAGTAATAATGCATTAAGTATAATTAATTTAATCTATGATGATAGAATAAATTAAATAGCTTAATGTTTATTATTTAATATTTTAAAAATATTAAATATAAATTAATAAGAGGAGTCTTATTAATATTATTATTATTATTATTATTTTAATTCTAAAGGAGTTTAGGAATTAATATAATATCAGTACTCTCTCTCAATCCTAATAAAGATTAGGATATAAATTAATTAAAAGTATTTAATTAATTAATTAAATAAAACCCTATTCTAATTGGATTAGGAGGATTAACCTAATATCTATATAAGAGAGTCTTATATCAGAAATAAGGAACGTGAATTTTTCAAGAGTTAGGAGTACAAATATTCTATAGAGATAGAAACAAGGGTTAAGCCAATATCCCATCTTACTGAGTTCTTCATCTTCCTTGGTGGATCACCGTTAGAGGCCAAACATTTGGGTGGCTGACATTGATCAAGGGAAGGAGCCACTACAGAGGAATCAAAAGAATCAAAGGAGTAGAACTTGTACCTGAGGAAGGTTGTCAAAGGTATAATTCTGTTTTTCTCCTTCTTCATTCACTGATAATTGATGCATAAGAATGATCATGCTAATGGGTTTGTATAAATTTTTGAAAACCTAGTTTTTTACGCTTCCGCCCTATTTATGTGATTTGATTGCATGATTGCGTTACGTACAAACCCAACAGTGGTATCAGAGCCAATCTTGTGCTAATTATCAGTCTATGTGATTCCATACATGTATGATATGCGATTGGATCGAGTTCTGGGCAACAAAAATTTTTCAGATTCTGCGAAGCTGCGCAGCTGCGCCGGTACAAGGCAATATTGCTGCGCAGCTGCGCCGGGTGCTGTTCCTGGTTTTCATGCTGCGTAGCTGCGCCGATTCCCTTTACATTCTTGGCGCAGCTGCGCCACTGGACAGGAACTGAATTTTTATTTAATTAAATGAATGGTTTATTTAATTAATAAAGGTTTAAAATAAAGATGTTTATTTTATATGAAATGAGATTTCAGAATTGCTAAAATTAAAGAGTTTAATTTGGAATTGTTTTTGAATGAAATAAAGGAGTTTATTTTTCCAAAAATAAAGTTTAGCAAACTTTTGCCCAGTAACTGATATTAATACATATATGGAATGAATTTATTTTCATGAGATGAATAAGTTTTATTGATATGTATGATGATATGTATGGTAATAAAAGGGATTGATTATGGACTATGACCAATGTGATTAGATTTTATTTTGGATGAATGCTTAAATGTATGGATTTTATAAAATGGGGTCTGCGTACCTCGTCTTCTCTGATTTTATTCTCGGTGTAAAATTCTATCTCCCTTCTATGTACTTCCCCTTGACTGCTGATCAAGGTTTCTATTTAAAAATAATTTATGTAATAGAGATAGTAAGAATTATCTTGAAGAAACTGGAGACCAAGAAGCAAGGAGCGCGTGAAGACCCGTTTGTATGGAGCCCGGGTTTAAATGTAACAGTTACGTTTAAATTTAAATTTTTGCACTCCTAGGTTTGACCTTTTGGTTCACTTGGTGGCTCTAGTGAACCAAACTAGAATAAAAGTCCATAATCAATCCGGGTAGAATATAGTATTCTATATTGCATGCTAAATATTATATATTATATTTTATACAAACATGCTTCGCATGTTTAATAAAATGACGCGTATTTTATATATATATGTGCATGCGCGCTTAAAAAGATGAGACAAATAATAACAAACCCCTCAAAGAAATATTATTAAGTCTGAAGCGTTCAAATGATATTTGGAATATCGAGCGTCGCCTTCTAGCATGATTAGTTAATAGAGTATTAAATATTTAATATGAGTTTGTTGTGCTATCCACAAGACGAGTATTGAATATTTAAGATGTTAATTAATCACATTTGATGCTTATCAAGAAAATTGAACGATCTAGTCTTGTTGTGCTATCCACAAGGACGAATTTTTTTTTTTTTTGAATTTATGGAAGTGCTAGGCTGGACTTAACTTAAATCATTTTAGTTCGGATGTGCACACACAGGACCATTATAATTTAAGAGGCAAAATAAAAGGAGTTACATGGTGATGTAATTGACAAGAGTTGTCTACCTATTTATTTATATATCGCTTGTTGTGCTATTCACAAGGTTATATACATTTGAAATGGGATCCTTAATCTCACTAGCAAATCTTTAATTAGATGTTGCCGAACTATATGAGTGAGGGTAATATAGTTTGATGAAAATAGTGGGAGATACCAATTTAAATTAAAGACCTAAATTTATTTTGGTATGCAAAGTTAATAAAATGAATGTTTGCTAAAATATTGTCTTTTCACATGCAGAATTTTAAAAATGTCAAAATCACTAATCTCACTACGAAGCATACTTGATGCAAATAAGCTTACCGGCCCGAATTATGAGGACTGGCTAAGAAATCTGAGAATTGTTCTCACTGCTGAAAAGATTTCTTATGTCCTAAATTCCACTATCCCTGAATCTTTTTCAGAAACAGCCTCTGAGGAAAAGATTGCCACTTTCAATAAGTGGCAAGATGATGCATCTGTTGCTCAATGCATCATGCTCGCATCCATGAATAACGAGCTTCAGCGTCAGCACGAAAAAATGGATGCTCCTGCTATGCTGCTTCACCTCAAGGAGTTGTATGGTGAACAGAGTAGGACTGCTAGATATGAGATATCTAAGGAGCTCTTCCGATCTCGGATGACCGAGGGCACTGCCGTCGAGACTCATGTTCTGAAGGTAATCAATTTGATTGAACGCCTTGGACAGCTTGGGTTCGTCATGGATGGGGAGTTGAGTCAAGACTTGGTCTTGCAGTCACTCCCTGAGACCTTCTCGCAGTTTCTGGTTAATTTTCACATGAAAAAGCTAGATGTCAGCTTACCTGAGCTGCTTAACATGCTGAAAACTGCAGAAGGTCACTTCTCATCCAAGAAGAACCATGTCTTAATGGTGGATTCTTCCAATAAAAGGAAGAGGCCCAGGTTATCTTCTGAAAAGAAGAAATCTAAGAAGGCTAAGGGAAAAGGGAAAGAAAAGGAGCAAAAGAAACCTGAACCAGCTAAAGGAATGTGCTTTCATTTCAATGAGCCAGGACATTGGAAGAGGAACTGCAAGAAGTTTCTAGCAGAGAAGAAGCTTGGAGAAGCTTCGACTTCCAATCAAGGTTTGTTTATGATTGAAATTAATTTTTTTGAAAGTCATAATTCTACTTGGGTATTGGATACCGGCTGTGGTTCTCACATATGTAATACTGTGCAGGAACTGGTCAGAAGTAGAAAGCTGAACAAAGATGAGGTGATCCTACGAGTAGGAAATGGAGCAAAAGTTGCTGCATTAGCTGTAGAAACTTATTGTTTAGCAATGCCTTCGGGCAAATCCATTTATCTTAATAATTGTTATTATGTTCCGAATATTATTAAAAATATTATTTCAATTTCTGTATTGGATATGGAAGGTTTTGACGTTATTATAAAGAACAATGGTTGTTCTATTTATAAAGACGATGTTTTATATGGTATTGGAAATTTGCGAAATGGACTTTATACAATTGACTTACAAGAAAATATATTTCAAATCGAACAAATTAAGAAAAGGAAAAGAGATGATATTAATTATACCTATATGTGGCACTGTAGACTCGGTCATATCAATGAAACAAGATTATCCAAGTTGCATAAAGATGGGCTCCTCGAGCTATCTGATTATGAATCATATCCAACTTGTGAATCTTGTCTCATGGGTAAAATGACTAAATCTCCTTTTTAGTGGAAAAGGAGAGAGAGTTACAGAGTTGTTGGCATTGATTCACACAGACGTTTGTGGACCTATGACAACAAGTGCACGGGGTGGGTATTCTTATTTTATTACTTTCACTGATGATCACTCAAGATTTGGATATGTGTATTTAATGAAATACAAATCAGAATCATTTGAAAAGTTCAAAGAGTTCAGAAGTGAAGTAGAGAAACAAACGGGCAAGAGTATTAAGATACTTCGATCAGATCGAGGTAGAGAATACTTAAGCAGTGAGTTTCTCAATTGTCTAAGAGAAAATGGTATAATCTCACAATGGACTCCTCCAGGTACACCACAGTTAAATGGAGTATCTGAAAGGAGAAATCGAACACTGTTGGACATGGTTCGATCCATGATGAGTTTTACCGACCTTCCAATTTCCTTCTGGGGATATGCCCTAGAAACAGCTGCATACCTACTTAACAAGGTACCTACCAAATCCGCCCCAAAGACTCCATATGAGATGTGGAAAGGGAGGAAACCAAATATTAAGCATGTTAAGACTTGGGGTTGTCCAGCTTATGTCAAAAAGTTTGAAAATGATAAGCTACAGACTAAATCCGATAAGTGTAGATTTGTGGGATACCCTAAAGAAACCGTAGGGTATTATTTCTATCATCCAACTGATCAAAAGGTGTTTGTTGCGAAACATGCTACCTTCTTGGAGAAAGAGTTTATCCATGAAGGTTGGGAGTAAGATATATCTTGAAGAAGTTCAAGAACCACAAGTTGCCACGGACCAAAGTCAGGTACCTAACCAAGTAGAAGAACCTACTGTACCACACCCTGTTCGTAAATCTGGAAGAGTACCGAAGATACCTGAGAGGTATGGATTCGTTATAGAGGATGACGATGAGGTACACATCATGAATGATGATGATCCATTGAATTACGAACAGGCTATAAGTAATAAAGACTCAGGAAAATGGCTTGAAGCCATGAAATCCGAAATGGACTCCATGTATGAAAATAAAGTATGGTCTTTGGTTTCACCACCTGAAGGTATTAAACCTATTGGGTGTAAATGGGTTTTTAAGAAAAAGACTGGAGCAGACGGAAAGGTAGAGACCTATAAGGCCCGACTGGTTGCAAAAGGTTTCAAACAAAGACAAGGAGTTGACTATGATGAAACCTTCTCACCAGTAGCCATGCTTAAGTCCATTCGGATTTTGCTTGCGATTGCAGCTTACAACTACTATGAGATCTGGCAGATGGACGTGAAAACGGCCTTCCTCAATGGGAAACTTGAGGAGGATGTGTATATGACACAGCCAGAGGGATTTATTTTAAAAGTTGGAACAAATCAAGTCTGTACGCTAGAACGATCCATTTATGGGTTGAAGCAAGCTTCTCGTAGATGGAACATTCGTTTTGATGAGACAATCAAAGAGTTTGATTTTATCAAAAACGAGGATGAACCATGTGTATACAAGAAGGTTAGTGGGAGCGCAGTATCATTCCTTGTATTATATGTTGATGATATATTACTGATAGGGAATGACATTCCTATGTTACAATCCAATAAAATCTGGTTATCTAAAAACTTCTCCATGAAGGACTTGGGTGAAGCATCCTATATTTTGGGGATAAAGATCTATAGAGATAGATCTAAAAGGATGCTCGGCTTATCCCAAGGAACGTACATTGATACGATGCTAAAGAGGTTTAGCATGGAAGATTCCAAAAGAGGTCTCATGCCGATGAGCCATGGAATAAATCTCTCCAAGAAACAGGCCCCAAAGACACCTGAGGAGAGAGACCGTATGAGTAAGATCCCTTATGCTTCTGCAATAGGATCTATCATGTACGGTATGATATGTACTAGACCGGATGTTACTCACGCACTTAGTGTAACAAGCAGATACCAGTCGAATCCAGGAGAAGAGCACTGGAAGGCAGTGAAAAATATCCTAAAGTACTTGAGAAGGACTAAAGATATTTTTCTTGTCTACAGTGGGTCTAAATTAAAACTCGAGGGATTCACGGACTCAAGTTTTCAAACAGACCAAGATGACAGTAAATCTGTTTCAAGGTATGTGTTTACCTTGAACGGAGGTGCAGTGAGTTGGAAGAGTTCCAAGCAGCAAACGGTTGCTGATTCAGTGACAGAGGCAGAGTATATAGCTACAAGTGAAGCTGCAAAGGAAGCTGTTTGGATGAAGAAGTTCATAACTGAACTTGGTGTGGTTCCTAGCATTGGAGAAGCAGTTCCCGTATACTGTGACAACACCGGAGCGGTTGCACAAGCTAAGGAACCCAGGTCTCATCAAAAATCTAAACACGTGTTGCGGCGATTTCACTTGATCAGGGAGATCATTGAAAGAGGAGACGTCACCTTGGAGCGTGTAGACTCTCAAGACAACATTGCAGATCCATTTACTAAAGCTTTAACACAACAGCAGTTTGATCGTCACTTAGAGAAGATGGGTATAAGATACCATGATGATTGGCTTTAGTGCAAGTGGGAGATTGATAGTAGTGTGCATACAAGCCAATCATGTATGATGACAAAGCACATACTTTGTAAACAATCTTATTTATTTATTAATAAAATATTCATTTAAGGCATATAATTATCTACATGGTGCTGTTTTTATAATATATAAATAACCCATAGTTTTAAGCAATGCTTTTAGAATCATGATGAGATCATGATAATGAGATCTAAATTCTTAGAAAGCTTAAAAACTAAAATAGTTCCCAATTGTGGGATTACTAAAATGGGGATTAGTAAATCCGGATAGATTGGTACATATGTTGCTTGCTCATTGGATGAGGATGACTGATCTCATGGTCATTTGTGTGGAGACACTAAAGCAAGTATGTAGGTGCTTATTGGAGAATAAGTTCACTGAACGTGACTCGCTATGAAATACCTAATGGAGTTTTACTCGCCTGTCAATAGGAATTCCTAATGTGATAGTAGTACATGTGATCCTTGGACTTGAGATCATCATAGTATCTTGTATGTAACAAATTATACTTTGACTAATTCCTTAAGGCCTTTTAAGGCATATATAGGGTATGCTTGGGTGTAATGAGTTACATATGGAGATAATGAATGATCAATAAAGAATCTACCACCTCTAGTAAAAGAGGAGATATGTCCTATGTGATTCGTTAAATGACAACCCAGGAATCCTTGGCCAAGGTAGAATGAAATTAGAAAGAGGTTTCTAATTTTCATTATTTGGAGTTGTGCATTTTCTAATCGAAATACATATGATTAAATATATTAAGACTTGACAGTAAATCCATGTCTTATATTTAATTGGGACATTGTATGGTGGAAGGATTGAATTGTACGGTAACTATTAACTCACAGGTTCTTTTATGATTAATGTTGAAATCTATATTATCTAGAAAGTCGTTGATCGTTAGGGAGGCTTATCCCTATTGTAGAATAAATATTATTTATTTAAATAGATTATTAGTTTAATTTGTTTATTTAAATAAGATTAGAATTGTTCTAATTGATTTATTCACAACCGGTTTAATATGGAGAACCTAAAGGGTCACACCATAAAAGGAAGAAGAATTATTTAAGAAGAAAATGGCATGATAGTAATAATGCATTAAGTATAATTAATTTAATTTATGATGATAGAATAAATTAAATAGCTTAATGTTTATTATTTAATATTTTAGAAATATTAAATATAAATTAATAAGAGGAGTCTTATTAATATTATTATTATTATTATTATTATTTTAATTCTAAAGGAGTTTAGGAATTAATATAATATCAGTACTCTCTCTCAATCCTAATAAAGATTAGGATATAAATTAATTAAAAGTATTTAATTAATTAATTAAATAAAACCCTATTCTAATTGGATTAGGAGGGTTAACCTAATATCTATATAAGAGAGTCTTATATCAGAAATAAGGAACGTGAATTTTTCAAGAGTTGGGAGTACACATATTCTATTGAGATAGAAACAAGGGTTAAGCCAATAACCCATCTTACTGAGTTCTTCATCTTCCTTGGTGGATCACCGTTAGAGACCAAACATTTGGGTAGCTGACATTGATCAAGGGAAGGAGCCACTACAGAGGAATCAAAGGAATCAAAGGAGTAGAACTTGTACCTGAGGAAGCTTGGATCTTCAAAGGTATAATTCTATTTTTCTCCTTCTTCATTCACTGATAATTGATGCATAAGAATGATCATGGTAATGGGTTTGTATAAATTTTTGAAAACCTAGTTTTTTACGCTTCCGCCCTATTTATGTGATTTGATTGCATGATTGCGTTACGTACAAACCCAACACTTTGGTGTTCTGCCTTGACCTTTTGGCAAGTCAGACACTTGGCAACACAATCGGCAACGTCTTTCTTCATATTTGGCCACCAAAAGTGTTGTCATAAATCCTGATACATCTTAGTACTTCCGGGATGAATGGAATACCTCGAACTATGAGCCTCGCTCAAAATGTCCTCCTTAATTTATGGTATTGGCGGTACCCAAACTCTACTTTCAAATCTCAACAATCCTTCGCTGTCTATTTTAAATCTAAGTTCAGTCCCTTCAGATATCTTTTTCTTTACTTCCTCACATTCCTTATCTAGTATTTGAGCTTCCTTAATCTTATCCAACAAAGTTGTACCAGCTTGCATATGAAAGAGTTTCTCATCAATATCCATTGGACATCCTACTTCCAATTCCAGCTTTTCCATTGCTGAAATCAATTCTTCCTGTGTTGTCAGCATCATCAACTTCTCCCGACCCTTTCTGCTTAAGGCGTCAGCTACAACATTCGCTTTGCCTGGGTGGTATAAGATATCACAATCATAATCCTTTATTAATTCCAGCCACCTTCTTTGGCGCATATTGAAGTCTTTATGTGTTAAAATATACTTCAGACTCTTATGGTCTGTATATATTTCACACTTCTCCCTATAGAGATAGTGTCTCCAAATCTTTAAAGCAAATACCACCACAGCTAATTCCAAATCATGGGTTGGATATCCCTTCTCATAATCTTTCAACTGTCGTGACGCATATGCAATGACTCTGCCATTTTGCATAAGCACACAGCCTAGCCCTTTATGCGACGCATCACTATATACCACAAAATTTCCTGTGTCATCAGGAAGGGACAACACAGGTGCTGTACTTAACCTTCTCTTAAGTTCTTGAAAACTTTCCTCACACTTCTCCGTCCAAACGAATTTCACAACTTTCCTAGTCAAATTCGTTAATGGAGTGGCGATCTTGGAAAAATCCTGAATGAATCTTCTGTAATAACCGGCTAATCCAAGACGACTTTTTACTTCCGATGGTGTTTTCTGCTGATCCCAATTCTTCACTGCTTCGACTTTGGAGGGATCCACCGAAATTTCGTCCTTATCAATCACGTGTCCGAGAAATTGCACCCTTTCAATCCAGAATTCACACTTTGAGAATTTGGCATACAACTTCTCTCTTCTTAATACTTCTAACATCAACTTCAAATGCTCAACATGTTCTTCCTTGGTCTTAGAATAGACCAATATATCATCAATAAAAACCACTACAAATTTGTCTAGAAACGGCTTGAACACTCCATTCATTAGGCCCATAAATGCTGCAGGCGCATTTGTTAGACCAAATGACATAACCAAAAATTTGTAGTGACCGTATCGTGTCCTAAACGCTGTCTTCGGGACATTTTCTGGCCTTACCTTCAACTGATGATAACCACTTCTCAGGTCTATCTTCGAGAAATATCTCGCTCCTTTTAATTGATCAAACAGATCATCAATCCTTGGCAACGGATACCTATTCTTAATGGTAACCTTGTTCAATTCTCTATAGTCGATGCAGAGTCGCATCATTCCATCCTTCTTCTTAACAAATAATACCGGCGCTCCCCACGGTGATACGCTCAGTTGAATATATTTCTTGTCCAACAGCTCTTGTAGTTGTACCATCAATTCCTTTATTTCTACCGGAGCCATCCGGTACGGTGCTTTCGATATTGGAGCCGTTCCTGGCACCAAATCGATAACAAAATCTACTTCCCTGTCAGGCGGAAGTCCTGCCAGATCATCCGGGAAAACATCCACGAAGTCTCTTACGACTGGTATTTCTTCTAACTTTGGATTCAATTTACGACTATCGACTATGTAGCCTAAATACCCCCACACAGCCCTGTCTTAATAACTTCCTGGCCTGCATCATCGTCAGACAACTCGCTTGTCTAGGCGATTTGCTGCCATAAAACACAACCTTTGACGGATTCATAAGGTTAATACATTTCTTCTGACAATCAATTACTGCTCCATAATTGAATAACCAATCCATTCCCAGGATAACGTCAAATTCCCCAAATTTAATCGGGATCAGATCTACGTTCATAACGTTACCCTTAATATCCACTCTACAGTTCTTGTGTATATACTTAACGGAAATTACTTCCTTATTCGCAATCTCTATGTTCATAGGGATCTCTAATTCGTCTTTAAGCAATTCTAAATTATTTGCAAAGTCGTCGGATATAAATGAACAAGTAGCACTCGAATCAAATAAAATATAAGCATTGACTTTATTGATCGGAATGATACCTGACACCACATCACAAGACTGCACAGTGTCTTGTACGGTCATGTTAAATGTCCTTGTAGTTGGTCAGTTTGTCGAAGTCGGTCCGATAATGGTAAGAGGATTCCTACTATTATTTCCCCTATGTCCACCTGACCCTGCCCCTCCAGATGCCTTCTTTGGACAGTCTCTAGCCAAGTGATCCTTAGACCCACATGTGTAGTAGGCGCCCTTCTTAGGGTTAGGGCAGTTAGGTGCTATGTGGCCTTCCTGACCACAATTGTAGCAAACTCTTTTTCCTTTCATGCAGACTCCCAAGTGAGTCTTCCCACAGGTTGGGCATGGCTCTAACTTTTTCTTCTGACTACCTTGCTGACTTACAGATGACAGGTTGTCATTCCATTTCCGTTTATGATTATTAGTTCCCCATGTGTGACTGCCACTAGCCTTATTGTTTCCTTCACTATCATTCTTCTTCTTCTTTTGATCCTGATTGTACTTAGACACCTCTTCGTTTCCACCTTCAGCGAGAATGGCCTTTTCCAGAACTCCAGCAAAAGTGTTCAATTGAAACATTGACACCTTGCTATACAACCAGGGTTTCAGTCCCTGTTCAAAATGCCTAGCCTTTCTTTCGTCAGTATGCTCCTGATATTGGGCGAACCTAGACAATTCGTTAAACTTTGCCGCGTAGTCGGGCACAGACATATTCCCCTGCTTCAACTCCAGAAACTGCACCTCCATTTGATTCTGGGAGCTGGTCGGGAAATACATCTCGAAAAACATTTCTTTAAACCTTTCCCAGGTTATTACACCTTCTCCACCCCTGATCTTATTTGCCTGCCACCAGTGGCTGCCTTCTGATTTTAACATAAATGTCGCGTAGGCGGTCTTCTGGTCCTCCCTAACTCGGGCTACCTCAAAAATTTTCTTCATTTCCATAACCCAAGTCTGAGCTTCTATCGGGTTCATGGAACCTTTAAAATTTGGCGGTTCCACTGCCTTAAAGTCTTTAAATGAGGTGTTCGGTGGAGCTTGAGGCTGATTGTTCATCGCTCCAGCCAACAGATTTACCAACTGCTGAACGGGGTTCACATTGGCATCATTGTTGTTATTGGTTGACCATTCTTGGGCTTGTCGACGATTTTGTCTCCTTCTTGGCGGCATATTTCTATTAAGAATATATGCTCATTAGATCTTTATTCAATCTCTTAAATATTTAAGACTTAACTCAAATATTTAACATAACCACTTTAACTCTTTTCTTTTCAAATAATCTTTGATATTTTATTTAAATCAAAAGTTTTAAACATAGTACTATAGCATCTCCGCCATTTACTTCAACTATTCCAAGATAAAGAATCTTCAGGATTTAGTTTCTCAAAATATTCCTTTGTTTTTAATCACATCGTAATTTACATTAACTACTTCAAAGAGTATCACATAATGTTAAATACTTTAACATACTCACTTAACCCATATCATCTTGAACAACTTTATTATTTTATTAAAACCAAAAGCTTTTAATACAATACGATAGCATTTCTGCCATTTACATCAACTATCCTGAAATAAAGTTTCTACAGGATTTACATTATCACAATATTCCTTTGTTTATAATTGTTGGGTTTGTACGAAATCACGACGCAATCAAATTGCAAAAATTAGCGGAAGCATGGTATATCAGAGTTTAAAAAATTTCTACAAAACCATTACCCGGATCATCCTTTATGCAAATTATTAATTTAAAACGATAAATAAGAAGTTATGGAATCATACCCTTGTAGAACGAAGCTTCCACAGGTACTAGTTCAACTCCTTGTTCTTCGTGATCTCCTTGAATTTCCGGGTTAGATTCCTTCCTTTGATCAACGTTAGCCCACCAAGTGTTTGGCCTCTAGAGGTGATCCACCAAGGAAGATGAATTATCAAGAAGGAGGGTGTTTGGCTTAACCTTAGTTTTCTATCCTCTATAGAAAAGGAGTACTCTCCAACAATTGGAATTGCATCAACTGATATCTATTATAAGACTCCTCTTATATAGATATTGGTCAACCCTTCTAATCCTATTAGACATGGGATTTCTTTTAATTAATTAAACTCCTTTAATTTATTTAGGCTTCCCACCACATGGGAATAATTAATTAAATTTATTTAATTAATTTGTCTCCTAATCTTATTAGGAATAAATGAGAGTACTAAATATTAAATTAATTACTAAACTCCTTTAGAAATTAAAATAATAATAATTGTAATAATATTAATAAGACTCCTCTTATTAATTTATATTTAATATTTCTAAAATATTAAATAATAAACATTAAGCTATTTAATTTATTCTATCACCATAGATTAAATTAATTATACTTAATGCATTATTACGATTATGCCATTACCTTCTTAAATAATTATTCTTCCTTTTATGGTGTGACCCTTTAGGTTCTCCATATTAAACCGGTTGTGAATAAATCAATTAAAATAATTTTAATCTTATTTAAATAAATAAATTAAACTAATAATCTATTTAAATAAATAATATTTATTCTACAATAGGGATAAGTCTCCCTAGCGATCAACGACTTTCCAGATAATATAGATTTCAACATTAATCATAAAAGAACCTGTGAGTTAATAGTTACCATACAATTCAATCCTTCCACCATACAATGTCCCAATTAAATATAAGACATGGATTTACTGTCAAGTCTTATTTTATTTAATTATATGTATTTCGATTAGAAAATGCACAACTCCAAATAATGCAAATTAAAAACTCCTTTTTAATTTCATTTCACCTTGGCCAAGGATTCCTGGGTTGTCATTTAACGAATCACATAGGACATATCTCCTCTTTTACTAGAGGTGGTAGATTCTTTATTGATCATTCATTATCTCCATATATAACTCACTATACCCAAGCATACCCTATATATGCCTTAAAAGGTCTTAAGGAATAAGTCAAAGTATAATTTGTTACATACAAGATACTATGATGATCTCAAGTCCAAGGATCACTTGTACTACTATCACATTAGGAATTCCTATTGACATGCGAGTAAAACTCCATTAGGTATTCCATAGCGAATCACGTTCAGTGAATTTATTCTCCAATAAGCACCTACATACTTGCTTTAGTGTCTCCACACAAATGATCATGAGATCAATCATCCTCATCCAATGAGCAAGCAACATATGTACCAATCTATCCGGATTTACTAATCCCCTTTTTAGTAATCCCACGATTGGGAACTATTTAAGTTTTAAAACTTTCTAAGAATTTAGATCTCATTAGCATGATCATCATCATGATTCTAAAAGCATTGCTTAAAACTATGGGTTATTTACATATTATAAAAACAGCAACATGTAGATAATTAAATGTCTTTAATAAATGAATATTTTATTAATAAATAAATAAGATTGTTTACAAAGTACGTGCTTTATCATCATACATGATTGGCTTGTATGCACACTACTATCAATCTCCCACTTGCACTAAAGTCAATCGCCATGGTATCTCATACCCAACTTCTCTAAGTGACGATCAAACTGCTGTTGTGTTAAAGCTTTAGTTAATGGATCTGCAATGTTGTCTTGAGAGTCTACACTCTCCTCTTTCAATGATTTCTTTAATCAAAGTGCCGCAACACATGTTTAGATTCAAGATGAGACTTAGGAACTATTCCTAGTTCTGTAGTGAACTTTTCATCTAAAACATCAACTTGCAGCTTCACTTACAGTTATATACTCTGCCTCTGTCACTGAATCAGCAACTGTTTGCTGCTTGGAACTCTTCCAACTCACTGCGCCACCGTTCAAGGTAAAAACATACCCCGAAACAGATTTACTGTCATCTTGGTCCGTTTGAAAACTTGAGTCTGTGAAGCCCTCGAGTTTTAATTCAGACCCACCGTAGACAAGAAAAATATCCTTAGTCCTTCTCAAGTATTTTAGGATATTCTTCACTGCCTTCCAGTGCTCTTCTCCTGGATTCGACTGGTATCTGCTCATTACACTAAGTGAATGAGCAACATCCGGTCTAGTACATATCATACCGTACATGATAGATCCTATTGCAGAAGCATAAGGGATCTTACTCATACGGTCTCTCTCCTCAGGTGTCTTTGGGGCCTGTTTCTTGGAGAGATGTATTCCATGGCTCATCGGCATGAGACCTCTTTTGGAATCTTCCATGCTAAATCTCTTTAGCATTGCATCAATGTACGTTCCTTGGGATAAACCAAGCATCCTTTTAGATCTATCTCTATAGATCTTTATCCCCAAAATATAGGATGCTTCTCCCAAGTCCTTCATGGAGAAGTGTTTAGATAACCAGATTTTAATCGATTGTAGCATAGAAATGTCATTCCCTATCAGTAATATATCATCAACATATAATACAAGGAATGAAATTGCGCTCCCACTAACCTTCTTGTACACACATGGTTCATCGTCATTTTTGATAAAATCAAACTCTTTGATTGTCTCATCAAAACGAATGTTCCATCTACGAGAAGCTTGCTTCAATCCATAAATGGATCGTTGCAGCTTACAGACTTGATTTATTCCAACCTTTGAAACAAATCCCTCTGGCTGTGTCATATACACATCCTCCTCAAGTTTCCCATTGAGGAAGGCCGTTTTCACGTCCATCTGCCAGATCTCATAGTCGTTATAAGCTGCAATCGCAAGCAAAATCCGAATGGACTTGAGCATAGCTACTGGTGAAAAGGTTTCATCATAATCAACTCCTTGTCTTTGTTTAAAACCTTTTGCAACCAGTCGGGCCTTATAGGTCTCCACCTTGCCGTCCGCTCCAGTCTTTCTTTTAAAGACCCATTTACACCCAATAGGCTTAATGCCTTCAGGTGGTGAAACCAAAGTCCATACTTTGTTTTCATACATGGAGTCCATTTCGGATTTCATGGCTTCAAGCCATTTCCCTGAGTCTTTATTACTCATGGCCTGTTCGTAATTCAATGGATCATCATCATTCATGATGTGTACCTCATCGTCATCCTCTATAACGAATCCATACCTCTCAGGTATCTTCGGTACTCTCCAAGATTTACGAACAGGGTGTGGTATAGTAGGTTCTTCTACTTGGTCAGGTACTTGACTTTGATCCGTGGTAATTTGTGGTTCTTGAACTTCTTCAAGATATATCTTACTCCCACTGACCCCTTCATGGATAAACTCCTTTTCCAAGAAGGCAGCATGTTTCGCAACAAACACCTTTTGATCAGTTAGATGATAGAAATAATACCCTACAGTTTCTTTAGGGTATCCCACAAATCTACACTTTTCGGATTTAGTCTGTAGCTTATTATGTTCAAACTTTTTGACATAAGCTGGACAACCCCAAGTCTTAACATGCTTAAGATTTAGTTTCCTCCCTTTCCACATCTCATATGGAGTCTTTGGGGCGGATTTGGTAGGTACCTTGTTAAGTAGGTATGCAGCCGTTTCTAGGGCATATCCCCAGAAGGAAATTGGAAGGTCGGTAAAACTCATCATGGATCGAACCATGTCTAACAGTGTTCGATTTCTCCTTTCAGATACTCCATTTAACTGTGGTGTACCTGGAGGAGTCCATTGTGAGATTATACCATTTTCATTGAGACAATAGAGAAACTCACCGCTTAAGTATTCTCCACCTCGATCTGATCGAAGTATCTTTATACTCTTGCCCGTTTGTTTCTCTACTTCACTTCTGAACTCTTTGAACTTTTCAAATGATTCTGACTTGTATTTCATTAAATACACATATCCAAATCTTGAGTGATCATCAGTGAAAGTAATAAAATAAGAATACCCACCCCGTGCACTTGTTGTCATAGGTCCACAAACGTTTGTGTGAATCAATGCCAACAACTCTGTAACTCTTTCTCCTTTTCCACTAAAAGGAGATTTAGTCATTTTACCCATGAAATAAGATTCACAAGTTGGATATGATTCATAATCAGATAACTCAAGGAGCCCATCTTTATGCAACTTGGATAATCTTGTTTCATTGATATGACCGAGTCTACAGTGCCACATGTAAGTATAATTAATATCATCTCTTTTCCTTTTCTTAGTTTGTTCAATTTGAAAAATATTTTCTTGTAAGTCAAGTGTATAAAGTTCATTTCGCAAATTTCCAATACCATATAAAACATCGTCTTTATAAATAGAACAACTATTATTCTTTATAACAACGTTAAATCCTTCCATATCCAATACAGAAATTGAAATAATGTTTTTAATAATATTCGGAACATAATAACAATTATTAAGATAAATGAACTTGCCCGAAGGCATTGCTAAATAATAAGTTCCTACAGCTAATGCAGCAACCTTTGCTCCATTCCCCACTCGTAGGATCACCTCATCATTGTTCAACTTTCTACTTCTGACCAGTCCCTTCACATTATTACATATGTGAGAACCACAGCCGGTATCCAATACCCAAGTAGAATTTTGACTTTCTGAAAAATTAATTTCAATCATGAACAAACCTTGATTGGAAGTCGAAGCTTCTCCAAGCTTCTTCTTTGCCAGAAATTTCTTGCAGTTCCTCTTCCAATGACCCGGCTCATTGCAATGGAAGCACATTCCTTTGCTAGCTGGATCAGATTTCTTTTGTTCCTTTATGTTCACTTTGCCCTTGGTCATCCGAGATCGGAAGAGCTCCTTAGATATCTCATATCTAGCAGTCCTACTTTGTTCACCATACAACTCCTTGAGGTGAATCAACATAGTAGGAGCATCCATATTTTCGTGCTGACGCTGAAGCTCGTTATTCATGGATGCGAGCATGATGCATTGAGCCACAGATGCATCATCTTGCCACTTTACAATGGTGGCAATCTCTTCCTCAGAGACTGTTTCTGGAACAGTTCCAGGGACAGGTGAGTTTAGGACATAAGAAATCTTTTCAACAGTGAGAACTATTCTCAGATTTCTTAGCCAGTCCGTATAATTCGGCCCGGTAAGCTTATTAGCATCAAGTATGCTTCGCAGTGAAATTAGTGATTTTGACATTTTTAAAATTCTGCATGTGAAAAACAACATTTTAGCAAACATTCATTTTATTAATTTTGCATACCAAAATAAATTTAGGTCTTTATTTTAAATTGGTATCTCCCACTATTTTTATCTAACTATATTACCCTCACTTATATAGTTCGGCAACATCTAATTAAAGATTTGCTAGTGAGAATAAGGATCCCATTTCAAATGTATATAACCTTGTGGATAGCACAACAAGCGATATACAAATTAATAGGTAGACAACTCTTGTCAATTACAACACTATATAACTCCTTTTATTTTGCCTCTTAAATCATAATGGTCAAGTGTGTGCACATCCGAACTAAAATGATTTAAGTTAAGTCCAGCCTAGCACTTCCATAAATTCAAAAAAGAAAAATGTTCGTCCTTGTGGATAGCACAACAAGACTAGATCGTTCAATTTTCTTGATAAGCATCAAATGTGATTAATTAACATCTTAAATACGCAATACTCGCCTTGTGGATAGCACAACAAGCTCATATTAAATATTTAATACTCTATTAATTTATCATGCTAGAAGGCGACGTTCGATATTCCAAATATCATTTGAACGCTTCGGACTTAATATTATTTCTTTGAGGGGTTTGTTATTATTTGTCTCATCTTGTTTAGCGCGCATGCACATATATATATAAAATACGCGTCATTTTATTAAACATGCGAAGCATGTTTGCATAAAATATAATATATATAATATTTAGCATGCAATATAGAATATTATATTCTACCCGGATTGATTATGGACTTTTATTCTAGTTTGGTTCACTAGAGCCACCAAGTGAACCAAAAGGTCAAACCTAGTAGTGCAAGAATTTAAATTTAAATATAACTATTACATTTAAATCCGGGCTCCATACAAACGGGTCTTCACGCGCTCCTTGCTCCTTGGTCTCCAATTTCTTCAAGATAATTCTAACTATTCTTATTACATTAAACTATTTAATTTAAATAGAAACCTTGATCAACAGTCAAGGGGAAGTACATAGGAGGGAGATAGAATTTTACATCAAGAAAAAAAATTTAGAGAAGACGAGGTACGCAGACCCCATTTAATAAAACCCATTCATTCAAGCATTCAACTAAAATAAAATCCAATCACATTGGTCAAATAGTCCATAATCAATCCCCATTTATTTTCATACATATCACCATATATATCAATAAATAAATATTCATCTCATGAATTAAAACATTCCATATATATATGAGTATCATTTAATGGGCAATTTTAAATTGCATGAAATCCAATTTCAAGATTAAAATAAACTCTTTATTTTAATTATAAAATTATTTAGAATATAATATATAAATATATCATATTTATTTTTTAAAAAGAAGTCACCTTCTTTTATTAAAAGAGTCCTGCAGGTTTATTAAAAAAAGTCCTTTCCTGATGGGTCACCTTCTTTTTGGAGTAAGAAAGAGACAACACCTTTTCTTTGCAGAATTCAAGATTAGCACCAAAAAAAAATTGTGATTCGTCCCAAAAAAAGTCTTCTTTTTTTTTTCTTAAAAAATATAATTTTATACAATAAAATTATGCCCAATAAATTATTTTAAATACATACCCATATGTATATGAAATCAAAAATAAATTAATAATTGCATAAAGATTTGGCTCTGATGCCACTGTTGGGTTTGTACGAAATCACGACGCAATCAAATTGCAAAAATTAGCGGAAGCATGGTATATCAGAGTTTAAAAAATTTCTACAAAACCATTACCCGGATCATCCTTTATGCAAATTATTAATTTAAAACGATAAATAAGAAGTTATGGAATCATACCCTTGTAGAACGAAGCTTCCACAGGTACTAGTTCAACTCCTTGTTCTTCGTGATCTCCTTGAATTTCCGGGTTAGATTCCTTCCTTTGATCAACGTTAGCCACCCAAGTGTTTGGCCTCTAGAGGTGATCCACCAAGGAAGATGAATTATCAAGAAGGAGGGTGTTTGGCTTAACCTTAGTTTTCTATCCTCTATAGAAAAGGAGTACTCTCCAACAATTGGAATTGCATCAACTGATATCTATTATAAGACTCCTCTTATATAGATATTGGTCAACCCTTCTAATCCTATTAGACATGGGATTTCTTTTAATTAATTAAACTCCTTTAATTTATTTAGGCTTCCCACCACATGGGAATAATTAATTAAATTTATTTAATTAATTTGTCTCCTAATCTTATTAGGAATAAATGAGAGTACTAAATATTAAATTAATTACTAAACTCCTTTAGAAATTAAAATAATAATAATTGTAATAATATTAATAAGACTCCTCTTATTAATTTATATTTAATATTTCTAAAATATTAAATAATAAACATTAAGCTATTTAATTTATTCTATCACCATAGATTAAATTAATTATACTTAATGCATTATTACGATTATGCCATTACCTTCTTAAATAATTATTCTTCCTTTTATGGTGTGACCCTTTAGGTTCTCCATATTAAACCGGTTGTGAATAAATCAATTAAAATAATTTTAATCTTATTTAAATAAATAAATTAAACTAATAATCTATTTAAATAAATAATATTTATTCTACAATAGGGATAAGTCTCCCTAGCGATCAACGACTTTCCAGATAATATAGATTTCAACATTAATCATAAAAGAACCTGTGAGTTAATAGTTACCATACAATTCAATCCTTCCACCATACAATGTCCCAATTAAATATAAGACATGGATTTACTGTCAAGTCTTATTTTATTTAATTATATGTATTTCGATTAGAAAATGCACAACTCCAAATAATGCAAATTAAAAACTCCTTTTTAATTTCATTTCACCTTGGCCAAGGATTCCTGGGTTGTCATTTAACGAATCACATAGGACATATCTCCTCTTTTACTAGAGGTGGTAGATTCTTTATTGATCATTCATTATCTCCATATATAACTCACTATACCCAAGCATACCCTATATATGCCTTAAAAGGTCTTAAGGAATAAGTCAAAGTATAATTTGTTACATACAAGATACTATGATGATCTCAAGTCCAAGGATCACTTGTACTACTATCACATTAGGAATTCCTATTGACATGCGAGTAAAACTCCATTAGGTATTCCATAGCGAATCACGTTCAGTGAATTTATTCTCCAATAAGCACCTACATACTTGATTTAGTGTCTCCACACAAATGATCATGAGATCAATCATCCTCATCCAATGAACAAGCAACATATGTACCAATCTATCCGGATTTACTAATCCCCTTTTTAGTAATCCCACGATTGGGAACTATTTAAGTTTTAAAACTTTCTAAGAATTTAGATCTCATTAGCATGATCATCATCATGATTCTAAAAGCATTGCTTAAAACTATGGGTTATTTACATATTATAAAAACAGCAACATGTAGATAATTAAATGCCTTTAATAAATGAATATTTTATTAATAAATAAATAAGATTGTTTACAAAGTACGTGCTTTATCATCATACATGATTGGCTTGTATGCACACTACTATCAATAATCACATCGAAATTTACATTATTTACGATTATTTAAACATTAACAATATCATATTGTCCTATCACGGCCTGCTAAGACGTCGAGCAACTTCACTACGCTCCTCCTCCATAATGCGGGACATAGTCCTACGATCTAACATATACCCAGGCAGTCTCTCGAACTGAATAGGATATCTCATAACTCAGTCCTGGCCCTCATAAAATGCCCTCAGAAACGTGTAGCACGTCTCTGCAACCTTAACTCTCTTTGCACGTGCCTCCTCCTCTGCCAAGTCTTCACGTCGTGCATTTCTCACCCAAGCTTCTTCCACTATGGCGAGTCGTTCAGATTTCTCTTTCAACTCTTTCTTCAACCTTTCTATTTCCTCTGTCTTCTGCTCAGTTTGGCCCTTCTCGTGAGCCAAGTCCCACTCCACATTCCCAAGGCGGGTGTGGAGTGTCTCAACTTCCTCATTCTGCTGCTCAATCGTATCTAGTAACTCTACGTTGCGATCATACAATAAAGCATACATATCAGCGCTGACAGAGTTCGGTGGGAACTCCTCAGGGTCTTCCTCCTCTTCTTCCTCCTCCTCGGCTGCCTCAGCCGAAATCTTAACCTCCTTAGGGTCCTCCTCTGAGTTAGTCTCTGGCTCATGCTCTTGACCAAAATCTGAAATCACAGGAGATGGCTCTGGCTGTACTAACTGCTCCCAGACAGTATGTATGTCCCGGGGCTCCTCATCTCTAGTCTCTAGGGGTACAACATCCCTGGGCTGACTAGCTCCTCCAGTATCTGACATCCTGACAAAATAAATTTTAAGTCTTAGTTTTTACGTGATGCTAATCAATACTCTAACAAGTATTAACACATAAGAACATAGCACATAACGTAATTTTATTATCTTTCTTAGAACTCAATCAGAGTTGTCATTACTATCTTCACGAAGGCTACTATCCTAAGGTTTTTTCCCCCACCTAAGGTTCATAACCTACGGCTTTGATACCAACTTGTGACACCCCCAAATCCGGTATCTTAATTTCCACAGGATTTGGTGTTCACTTTTCCAATATCATACAACTATCTACCCATAAATAATGAAATTCATTTATTAGATAAATAAATCATCATCTTACATCATCTGAAATAATAATACATCATAAATCCCAGGTTATACTTAACCTTAAATCTCTGTTGCGAAAACGTAAATAAATAAGTCTTAAATCATCACATATAAGTCTTGAACTTTAACATTATTCATGACAACACAAGTCTTCATCACTTGTTAGATTTTTCTTTTCCCTTGCTACTAGAAGGCTCACCAGACTGTTCATTCTTATCTACGATGTTATTATGAAAGAGTGAGCACGAATGCCCGCAAGTATAAAAACATGACAGAATAATAATAGGCGAATAAAAGAATTTTGAATAACAAAAAGCTCAACATTTGAATCAAGAATATTAATCAAGAGTCAAATTACTTCTCAACTCTTGAATCAAGAATATTAATCAAGAGTCAAATTACTTCTGAGGGTCATTAAGACCTTGAACCGAGTCTTAGGTTGTCAAGTATATTAACCTTTCCAACCTTTAACAGTCATAAGACTATAGACTTTACTTCTCGTACTTAGGGAGATCAGCCCTTCGTACTGATACTGTGCACATTATCTTAACGCTTAAAGCATCTTCATTAATCCCCTGTATTAGGGTTGTTCATCTCAGTTTGACATCAAAATCCGCACCAAATAAAGTTGGTTTGGATAACTCCATAAATAATATTCAAATTGAATATTAACTTCTTAAGGTATACAATCGAATAAGTATTGTACACTTAAATGATACTTTTAAAAGAATCATGGCATCTCATGTAAAATTCTAAACTTGGATATTCAAGAGTAAGAATTTGCTCAACAATAGTAATTAAGCATAACAATTGCTTAATTTAAAGAGTTTAGTTTAGGAAACTTGCCCAACAATAATAATAAGTTAGGGATAGAAAACTTGTCTCGTTCGCAAGCTACAGTTATTACTCACTTCTTTAATTACTCTTACGTATCACACATTTACAATATCAATTAATCACAGGTTCGATATGATTATTGATTTACAATTAGTGTTCTTTGAACTCATTATTAGGTTTTTCAAATAATGGTTTACGTTGATTAATTAACTTGTTAATTAATTACATAACTTAAGATATTAACTTGTATTAATAACTTATTACTTACATCACATGCCTTCATATTTATTAGACTTAAAATAATGTCTTCATATTTATATCACATTATTTAACCTTTACAAATAATAGTTTAAGTCACGTAATTAATTTATTAATTAATCACATAACATAAATTATTAAACTCATATCAATATTTTATCCTATTTATACAATATGTGTTCATGTTCATTAGACTCAAAACACATTTCACAATTTTTCAACACTTAGCAATTTTTTTTAAAATTTTCGGACAGGCGCGGCCATTTTCTCCCAATTCACATCATTACACTGATTAATAACGTTACCCATGAAGTATAAACTTCATAAAAATATTATACAACACTTATATCATGTTCTTAACAATCATAATCACATAGTTACACAATCTAAACACTTTTAATTTCACTGTTCTTCAACATTTTGCAAACTTTAAAGAAAAATATAAAATTTATCATTGCGGATTCGTTACTACACCGAATCCACTCATTCCAATTTTATTTTCTTTGTTTTAACATATACAATCATATTCATGTATCAATTTAAATATGAACATATGATTCAATCATTAATTTAACCCATATGGGTTATTCACCCATAACAATACTCTGTAATTTCATAAAACCCATTTATTAACAAAGTTATTTGGTGTGATCAGTGTAAATCATGAATACATGATCTAACACATAATACTAACATCTACGGTCACATATATGATAACCTCGTACTTTAATTTTCCAAAATGATTCTTAACATAGAGTTTTTACAAAGACGTATAAAAACTCTGTAAATATTTGAAAAACCCAATTAAGGCCAAATTATATAAAATTGATCATTTAAAACATGTTTATATGTTAGAAAAACGTTATGATCACATACCCATAGAGATAAAGCCATATCATAACCCAATTTTGAAACTAGTTTTTCACAAAAAACTAAAATACGTAAATGAAGACTTTGGAAAAATATAACTTTTAAAAACTTAAAAAGGAAGATTACCCTTTGTTAGTATGAAGATAATCACAGACAACACTTAAGATTTTCTCAAATCTCTTTCTTTCCCTCAATTTTTCTCTTTTCCTCTGATATTTTTCTCTCAACTTTTCTTTGAGAATTTCTAACTTTTCCTTTGATAATGAATTAGGATAACTCAATATGCGTATATATAAATATTACCGTTGTATTTACAACGGACTAACTCCTCTTAAGGCCCTGTTTTCCTTCCTTCTTTTCCTATTTTCTCTTTATTTTAATAACTAGTTTATAATATAGTTAATGTAACACTTTAATTAATTCAATTAATCTTATTTAAATTAATTAAATAAAATAATATAATTCACATTTAAATCACATTGTCACATAATTAATATTTTTATTTATTAATTATGTCAATTCATTAATTAATTATTAAATTAACTAAAGTAACATATGCTTATTTAATTAATTCAATTAATCAAATAAACTCCATTAAATATATTCTTTGAACTATTAAATTACTACATATTAATTTAATTAATATCACACATATAATTAAATTAATCTACCACAAATTCCTGAATTAATTATTTAATTCAATAATTAAATCATTAAAAATATTTATTTATTTCAATAAATATTCAAATAACTTTACAAAATTCTCGTTCGTCACACTAATCACCTCTTTCTTTGACAATTTAAGAGCACCAATAAAACAATAAGAATGTCTCCCTAAATGAAGACTTGTGTGAGATGTACGCATGGTTTTGAACGAGATAGTCACGGGTTTCTTGTTTTGACGCTAATCAAACTAGAACGAAGTAATACAACTCTTAATCACCTCTTTCTTTGTAAATTTAAAACAACCATTGAAACAATATGAAGGTCTCCCTAAATGAAGACTGGTGTGAGATCTACGCATCGTTTTGGACGCGATAGTGACGAGATTGCTCCCTTTGATGCTAATTTCAACTAGAACGAAGTAATAGGACTCATAATCACCTATATATTAACAATTTGAGAGAACTAATGAAACAATAAGAAGGTCTCGCTAAATGAAGACTTGTGTGAGATGTATGCATGGTTTTGAATGCGATAGTCATGGGTTTCTCATTTTAACGCTAATCAAACTAGAACGAATTCATAGGACTCATAATCACCTATTTCTTTGACAATTTTAGAGAACTAATGAAACAATAAGAAGGTCTCCCTAAATCAAGACTTGTGTGAGATGGACGCATCGTTTTTAACGCGATAGTCATGGGATTGCTCCTTTTGATGCTAATCAAATTAGAACCAAGTAATAAAACTCCTAATCACGTCTTTGTTTCACAGTTTTAGAGAACCAATGAAACAATAAGAAGGTCTCCATAAATTAAGACTTGTGTGAGATGCACGCATCGTTTTTAACGCGATAGTCATGGTATTGCTCCTTTTAATGCTAATAAAACTAAAACGAAGTTATAGGACTCCTAATCACCTCTTTCTTTGACAATTTTAGAACACAAATGAAACAATAAGAAGGTCTCCTAAAATGAAGACTTGTGTGAGATGTACGCATGGTTTGAACGTGATAGTCATGGGTTTCTCGTTTTGACGCTAAGCAAACTAGAACGAAGTAATACAACTCTTAATCATCTCTTTCTTTGTAAATTTGAAACAACCTATGAAACAATATGAAGGTCTCCCTAAATGAAGACTTGTATGAGATCTACGCATCGTTTTGAATGCGATAGTGATGGGATTGCTCCTTTTTTTTAATGTGGAGTTTCTCAACCGCAGTCGGACTAAGTCTCCCCACCCTGGACTAGGGTTTGCGCACAGGCTCAGCCTAAGACCTGGCTCTGCCCTGAAACATGCTATCCGTGGCCACACGGACCAGTTTTTAAATGGCCCTCCCACTTGTTTGCAGGCTGGAATCGAAGCTTACCGCTGCGCCAAGTGTTGTGGTTGGGATTGCTCCTTTTGATGCTAATTTCAACTAGAACGAAGTAATAGGACTCATAATCACCTATATTTTGACAATTTGAGAGAACTAATGAAATATTAAGAAGGTCTCCCTCACTTGTGTGAGATATACGGATCGTTTTGAAGGCACTAGTGATAGGATTGCTCATTTTGATGCTAATCAAACTAGAACGAATTCATAGGACTCATACTCACCTCTTTTTGACAATTTAAGAGAACCGACGAAATAATAAGAAGGTATCCATAAATCAAGACTCGTGTGAGATATACACATCGTTTTTAACGCGATAGGCATAGGATTGCTCCTTTTGATGCTAATCAAATTAGAACGAAATAATAAGACTCCTACTCACCTCCTTCTTTCACAATTTTAGAGAACCAATGAAACATTAAGAAGGTCTCCTTAAATGAAATGTTTGAGATGTACGCATCGTTTTTAACGCATAGGCACGGGATTGCTCCTTTTGATGCTAATCAAACTAGAACAAAGTTATAGGACTCCTAATCACTTCTTGCTTTGACAAATTTAGTGCACCAATGAAACAATAAGAAGGTCTCCCTAAATGAATACTTGTGTGAGATGTACGCTTGATTTTGAACCCGATAGTTATGGGTTTCTCCTTTTGACGCTAATCAAACTAGAACAAAGTAATACAACTCTTAATCACATCTTTCTTTGTAAATTTGAAACAACCAATGAAACAATATGAAGGTCTCCCTAAATGTAGACTTGTGTGAGATCTACTTATCGTTTTGGACGCGATAGTGATGGGATTGCTCCTGTTGATGCTAATTTCAATAAGAACGAAATAATAGGACTCATAATCATTTATGTTTTGACAATTTGAGAGAGAATCAACGAAACAATAAGAAGGTCTCCCTAAATGTATACTTGTGTGAGATGTACGGATCGTTTTGAAGGCACTAGTGATAGAATTGCTCCTTTTGATGCTAATCAAACAAGAACGAAGTCATAGGACTCATAATCACCTCTTTCTTTGACAATTTGAGAGAACCTGTAACGATTGAGATTTTATATTTAATTTTAAATATTTATTAAATTAAATAAATATTTTATGTGATTCTGGGGACAGAATCCTTTTAAGGAGGGAAGATTGTAACGATTGAGATTTTATATTTAATTTTAAATATTTATTGAACTAAATAAATATTTTATGTGATTTATTTATTGAGTTAAATAAATAAATTATGTGATTTATGGAGTTATTTAATTAAGGGTATATATTAATTAAATGAATGTGCAATATTTAATTTAATTAATGTATATTAATTTTATTTTTAGTTCTAATTTAATTGAGAGAATTAAATTAGATGTGATGAAGTGTTACATGAATTATAATTAGCGAGTAATTATAATTATGTGGCAAATTTTATGTGATTAATTGATGTTAGATTTTAATTGATTAAATTAGTTGATTAATATTTAATTGATTAAAATATGACATTAAAGTATGTGTTAAATGATTTGTTAAAATAAAAAGGAAAAAAATTTTAAATAATTTTTACCAAACAAGGCCCTTGCTTTTGTACTAAAAATTATTGCCAAACAGGGCCCTTGCACTAGCTTAAACCTAATTTACCTAAACCATGCCTAAGTAAGTAAAACTAGTTTCTAATTTTCTTGTAGCCAAACAAGCCAAGTTGGCTTTTGAATTTTGTAACTTACATAATAAATGTATTTATTATATATATTAAGTAATTAGCAGTTACATATATATCATTAGTATACGTATATTATATCAGTTATAATATATCTAAACTACGTTAGTTTTTCCTAAGTCTTAACTAAGAACTAAGAAGAAAAGAAAGCAGAGAAAAGGAAGAGTAGAGAAGAGAAAAGAGGAAGAAGAATTGTTAGAATTGAACTCACATCGCTTTCTCTTTCAATCTATTAACAAAAGGTATTATCTATAATCTCTAATTATTATAGAACTCAATTCATATGTTTCATGTATTTTATTCTCTGTCAAAAGTTGAGTTTTCATGAAGTTGTATAATTGTGACTATATATATATATGATGTTCATACGTTTTCATATGTAATTGTGTTCATATCATGTCTATATGTGATGATATGCTTAATTAGTTGTTTAATTCATGAATATATATATATATATATATATATATATATATATATATATATATAGATGATATAATGGAGAATTTATGTTTTTCAAAAGTCACAGTGAAGTGTCTGGGAAAAATAAAGTTTCTCATAGAAATTAAAATATATGTTGATTGTTGATTTTGTATAAATTAATTGTGGAATATGTTATTATGTTTAGAAATTAGTTGATTGGGATTGGAATTGTGAGAATTGGTTTTAAAACAAATTCGCAGTGTTCAATTTCATCTAGAACACTGACATTGGCATTTTTTTAAATTTTTGTAAAAATTAAGCACTGTAATTTTGCTAATTGATATATTAGTGTGTTCAAAACATGTTAGAAGCTTTGCACTTTGTTTGTGTAAAGTTTTATATGAAAATTGTTGGCTGAATTGAGAATTTATTGTAGAGAAATAAGCCAAATTGGCTTTTCTCTGCACTATTCGCGAAGCTGCTCTATTTCTGTCCGCTGCCGGCGCAGCTGCGCAGGCAGTAAGGGTAGAAGCGGCGCAGCTGGGTTTTCGCAGGTTTGGCCCCTGCGCAGCTGCGCCGGTGTCAAGGCTAAAGGTGGCGCAGCTGCGCCGTGTCCCGGGCAGTGGCAGTGACTTTAGTTTTTGTGCAGTGTTAATTCTAAGCTTAGTTTAATTATTCTATGACAAGGAGCATGTATCTAGCTACTATAACATGTGTTATAATTTGAGAAAAAGGAAGTTTTGAAAAACTAATATGGTATTTAAATTATAAACTATAATTGTTTAATTGTACAATAAGTTACTTAATTATAATTTTATTAATTATAATTAAGAGTTAATGTTTAATTTAAATTATAATTTTTGTAAAATTATAATGTATAGAAGTTGATTTATTTTAATCAATTAAATGTTAAATTAAATTATAATTTATTCATGTTTAATTATGGATTATAAATTGATAATTTCATGATTAATTATAATTTGTGTAATTAAATGCATGATGTGGTTTAATTGATTATAATTATTTATAATTTAAATGGTAATTATAATTTAAGTAATTATAATTTGATTAAGTGTTTGAATTATCATTTAGTTAAATACATAATTGATTTAATTAACTATGTGATAGTTGATTATTATTATTAGAGTGAGTTAACCATGAGGGTTAACCACTTATGTGAATTAGGTACGTGTTAACTAATTTAGGTTATTGTGATTGAATATATATGTGTAGGAAGTATTAAAGTATGTGAATTGTGTTAAGTAGCTTGCGCTTGAGGCAAGTCTTCTAAACCCTAAACTCGTTAATTTTATGCATGTTTTTTAAACCCTAACCTTGTATAATTTCTTGAGTTCATATATTCTTGTTAAGAATGTCCTTTTCATTTCTGTATTGGGAAATTATTTATTTAATTGAAATGATCTTAGCTTATTGTTCAAGTAAGATCCAGTTATTATTTTAATTGCTTTAAATTTACTTCTAAATCATATGTTAATTTATAATTCTTTTATTTATGAATTATTGAAAGTCGATTCAACTAATCCTTAGTTGATGAGCGTGAATTCTAAATTACCCTTGTAAGCTTATCCAAACCAAACTTTCATTGGTGCGGACTCGAATTCAAATTACTGAGTTGAACAACCCTATTTACTAGGGGAGGCTACTACGCATAGCGTTAAGATGTTTGTGCATAATACATGGTACAAAGGGCTGATCCCCCTAAGTACGAGTTAAGGTCCATAGTTTTATTGACTGTTAAAGGTTTAAATAGAAATATTTATAACCTAGGATAAGAGTCCAAAGGTCTTATGACCCTCAGATAAATTCTATATTCGAATTTTAATGTTGATAGAGAATTATTATTCAATTTTTTATTATTGAAGCAAGCTAAGTTGTTCAGATTCTTTTAAATATATCCTTTCATGTCTATGTTATTGTTAAATTCCAGTTAGCTGTGGTTTGCTCACTATTGCATTAAATAACAATTTCAGTTAAGGTTGATAACGCTGATGCTCCGTCTACGAGTAAGGGCAAGGGAAAGCAAAGCAAGTGAAGACTTTTTTTTTATTTTTATATTGAAAATGATTGTAATAAGACTTGAATATTATGTTTTTGTTTCGCACTTTATTATATTCATGTCAGGGTTAGAGTAAACTGGGATTATCTTGAAAAGGTTGTAACCCTTGTTTTAAGGGAGATTTATCTATTCTAATTTAAGTTGTAGTTTATTTTGCATTATTCATTGGGTAGATGTATGTTATATTAGAAAGTGAACACCAAATCATGTGAAAACGAAGTACCCGGATTTGGGGGTGTCACAGGTTGGTATCAAAGCTGTAGGTTATGAAACCTTGGGTGGGGAAAAACCTTAGGTAGTAGCCTTATGGTAAGATCGAAAAGATAGTCATGCTAGGTAAAGATAATAAACTACCTTATGTGCTTATGTGTTTACATTATAGTATTCGAAGTGTGACGATTCGTTATCACGTAATAATGAACTTTAAAATTCTTTTGTCAGGATGTCGAACGTGGGAGAACCTAGTCAGGCTAGAGAGGTTGTACCTCAGGTGCCTAGAGAGGAAGAGCCCCATGACATACATGTTGTCTGGGAGCAGCTGGTTAGGAGAGAGCCATCTCCAGTGATCACCGTAGTTGGTCGGGAGCGTGAGCTGACACCTATTCCAGAGGATGAGAACGAGGACGAGTCTGAAGAGGAGGAAGAGGATCCCGAAGAGGAATTCTCACCTCACTCTACTAGTGCTGAGATGTACGAGGCAGTCTACGATAGCAATGTGAAACTTCATGGACGAATAGGAGATCTCGAGGAGACTATTCAGCATCGTGATGAGACTATCGAAGAGATGGATAGTGCACTAGGAGATGCACAGTGGAACCTGATACATATGGAGGTCGAAAGAGATGCTGCTCATTTTGAATTGGCAAAGCTGAAGCAAGACATCCAGGAGGAGTTGAGGAAGCGTGCCAGAGCTGAGGAGTCAAGCTTGAGGGCTAATCAACGAGCCGATCGAGCTGAAGGTGAAGCTGAAGCCAAGAGAGCCAAGCTGAGGGAAACAAGATATGCTTTTCATACAGCGATAGAGAGAGCTCATGACTGTATTTTCTACTACCCAGCTCAGTTCCAAGGTTTACCGTGGTATGTGGTGGACCGAAGAACGGCATTTTGGGTAATGGAAGAGGAATGTAGAGAGGCTGTGCGACGTATTAATATGCCTAGGCAGTAGCAGCAGTAGCAGTAATAGTAGTAGTAGCAGTAGTAGTAGAGCTTTTATTTATGTATTGCTTTTTGTATTAAATAATGTAAATTCCATAATTTGAGATAAGAATGGGATGAGTTAATAATATAATCATGTAACTTTTTCAGTTCAGGAAGGATGATGTAAATGGCAGAAATACTATCTGATTGATGTTTTTAAACTACGACTAATGAATAAAAGAAGTCTATTGACATGCTTGGTGTTCTATGTGAACTGAATTGTCTAGAACGTTCAAGTATGAACTGGAGTACTTAATAATTGAATAAAGGGTCTAATAATAATAATTTCTTAACAGAAAATGCCTCCTAGAAGAAGAGTAACACGTCAAAATCCCGAGGGTTTGACGAACAACAACAATAACGAGGGAACGAATCCCAATTCGGTTCAGCAGTTAGTGAATCTGTTGACAAGAGCTCTAACCCTATCGAAGCTCAGACATGGTTATGGAAATGGAGAAGGTATTTGACGTGGCTAGGGTAGGAGAAGACCAAAAGATAATGTTCGCGGCTTTCATGTTGAAGTCGGATGCTAGCTTTTGGTGGCAGGCTAACAAGACTCGAGAGGGAGAGGGAGTCATCACGTGGGAACGTTTCAAGGAAATGTTCTACGAGATGTATTTTCCAGTGAGTTCGCAGGACCAGATGGAGGTCCAGTTCCTAGAACTTAAGCAAGGAGGGATGACGGTGTCTGAGTATGCCGCTAAGTTTAACGAGTTGGCCAGGTTCGCTACATACCAGGTCAGCACTGACGCTAGGAAAGCGAGAAGGTTTAAACGGGGACTAAAGCCCTGGCTCTACAGCAAGGTTTCCATGTTCCAGCTGAATACCTTTGCAGCGGTGTTGGAGAAGGCCATACTTGCTGAGGGAGGAAGCGAAGCGGTGACGAAGTTCAACCAAGATAAGAAGAAGAAGAATGAGGTAGAAACCAAGTCTAGGGGTAGCAGCACTGTAAACCAGAAGAGGAAGTGGTTTGATAATACCTCTACTGGGAGTCAGCAAGGAAGCCAGCAGAAGAGGAAGTTCGAAGCATGTGCTACATGCGGTAAGAATCACACTGGCGTGTGCATGAAGGGGAAGCGGGTGTGCTTCAACTATGGTCAGGAAGGCCACATCGCGCCTAATTGCCCAAAACCGAAGAAGGGAGCTTGCTTTACATGTGGATCCAAAGATCACATGGCTCGCAACTGCCCGAAGACGCTGACGGCAGGGTCAACAGGGAGCGGAGGGAATGGAAGCGGCAGTACCGTTACTATCGCTGCACCATTGTAAGCTGTTCGACCCACTGCACGGACATTCAATATGACGGTTCAGGATGCTGTGCAATCAAAAGATGTGGTGTCAGGTATTATTTCGATCAATAGTATAAATGCATATGTATTATTTGATTCGGGTGCTACTTGCTCATTCATATCTGATGATTTTGCTAGAACCCTAGACTTACCTGTAGAGGAGTTAATTTACCCTTTGAACATAGAGATTGCGAATAGGGAGGTTATTCCTGTTAGGAGCGTTTATAAGAACTGTAGATTGGACATTAAGGGTCAGGAGCTTAGAGTAGATTTGATTCCGATAAAACTTGGGGAATTCGACGTCATACTAGGTATGGATTGGTTGTTCAACCATGGGGCGATAATCGACTGTCAGAAGAAGTCGGTAAACCTTACGACTTAGTCGAAGTTGGTGTTCTATGGTAGCAAATCTCCTAGGCAAGCGAGTTGTCTGACGGTTATGCAAGCCAAGAAACTTCTGACGCAAGGCTGTGTAGGATATCTAGCCTACATAGTAGATTCGCGTAAGGAAAGCCCGAAGGTGGAGGAGATATCGGTAGTTAAGGAGTTTGTGGACGTTTTTCCAAGCGATTTGCCAGGACTTCCGCCAGATAGGGAGACAGAGTTCGTGATCGATCTAGCGCCGGGAACTGCTCCGATTTCGAAGGCTCCGTACCGAATGGCTCCAGTCGAGATGAAGGAACTGATGGTTCAACTGCAAGAACTGCTAGACAAGAAGTATATTCAACCGAGCATTTCGCCGTGGGGAGCGCCTGTCTTATTCGTGAAGAAAAAGGATGGGTCGATGCGTCTTTGCATTGATTATAGAGAGTTGAATAAAGTTATGATCAAGAATAGGTATCCTTTACCTAGGATCGATGACTTGTTTGATCAATTGAAGGGTGCGAAATACTTCTCAAAAATCGATTTGAGAAGCGGGTATCATCAATTGAAGGTGAGGAAGGAAGATATACCGAAAACAGCTTTTAGAACTCGGTATGGTCACTACGAGTTCTTGGTGATGTCATTTGGTCTCACGAATGCCCCAGTTGCATTTATGGACCTAATGAACAGGGTGTTCAAGCCATTTTTGGACAAGTTCATGGTAGTGTTCATAGATGACATCCTGGTTTATTCCAAGACCGAGGAGGAGCATGCTGAACACTTACGACTAACCTTAGAAGCACTGAGACGAGAGAAGCTTTACGCTAAATTCTCGAAATGCGAATTTTGGTTGGAACGTGTGCAATTCCTTTTCCACGTGATTGACAAGGATGGTATTTCGGTAGATCCGTCAAAAGTTGAGGCCGTAATTAGTTGGGAACAGCCGAAGACGCCGTCTGAAGTGAGAAGTTTCTTAGGATTGGCTGGTTATTACCGAAGATTTATTCAAGACTTTTCTAGAATCGCAATTCCGTTGACGAATTTGACTCGTAAAATAGTTAAGTTTGTTTGGACGGAGAAGTGTGAGGAGAGTTTTCAAGAGCTGAAGAAGAGGTTGAGTACTGCGCCTGTATTATCTTTACCGGATAGTTCGGGGATTTCGTAGTATATAGCGATGCCTCACATAAAGGATTAGGCTGTGTATTGATGCAGAGCGGCAAAGTAATTGCCTATGCGTCACGTCAGCTGAAGGATTACGAGAAGGGGTATCCGACCCATGACCTAGAATTGGCGGCAGTAGTGTTTGCCCTAAAGATTTGGAGGCACTACTTATATGGAGAAAAGTGTGAAATATACACAGATCACAAGAGTCTGAAGTATATATTTACCCAGAAGGATTTGAACATGCGCCAAAGAAGGTGGTTGGAACTGATTAAAGACTACGATTGCGAGATACTTTACCATCCGAGTAAAGCTAACGTTGTTGCTGACGCTTTGAGCAGAAATGGTCGGGAGAAGCTGAACGTGTTAACTGATCAGGATCGGTTAATAGAACAAATGGCTGGATTGGAGTTGGAAGTCAAGTTTCCGAAAGAATCGGATGAGATGTTGTTTCAAGTAACCACTGGTTCTACTTTAATAGACAAAGTGAAAGAAGCACAACTTCATGATGAAGAATGTGAAAAGATTCGGACAAGGTTAACTGATGGCGAAGAGTTCAAGTTCAAGGTCGATAATGAAGGACTGTTACGATTTGAAGGTAGAATCTGGGTACCGCCAGTACCAGAGGTCAAAGAGGAGATTTTGAGCGAAGCTCATAGTTCTAGATATTTTATTCACCCTAGGAGTACGAAGATGTACCAGGATCTCAGGCATCATTTCTGGTGGCCGAATATGAAGAGGGACGTGGCTGAATGCGTTGCGAAATGCTTAACGTGTCAGAAAGTCAAAGCAGAACACCAGAGACCAAGTGGTTTGCTACAACCGTTAGAAATTCCAGAGTGGAAGTGGGAGCACATCACAATGGATTTTGTGATAGGACTTCCAATGACTCAGAAGGGATATGATGCGATATGGGTTATACTGGATCGACTGACAAAGTCAGCCTACTTTCTGCCAATCAGGGTCAAGTACAACCTGGATAAACTAGCGAAGCTCTACGTGAAGGAAATTATTTCTCGACATGGTGTTCCGGTGTCGATTGTGTCCGATAGAGATCCACGTTTCACGTCTAATTTCTGGAAGCGATTGCAAGAATGTATGGGAACGCAATTGCGAATGAGTACAGCGTATCATCCTCAGACAGATGGACAGAGCGAGAGAACGATTCAGACGCTTGAGGATATGCTGAGAGCTTGTGTGATGGACTTTAAAGGAAGCTGGGAGGATCATCTACCGTTGGTGGAGTTCGGCTACAATAATAGTCATCATGCGAGTATTGGCATGCCGCCTTACGAAGCATTATACGGCAGAAAATGCAGAACTTCTTTGTGCTGGGATGAAGTCGGTGAACGTCAATTGTTGGGACCAGAATTGGTACAACAAATCGCTGAAATTGTGAAGCTGATCAAAACGAGATTAGTTGCTGCTCAAGACAGACAGAAGAAGTATGCCGATTTACATCGACAGAACCGAGAATTCTTACCAGGAAGTTTCATTTTTTCTGAAGGTATCTCCTTGGAAAGGGAAATTCAATAAGAAGGGGAAGCTGAGTCCCAGATTTATTGAACCTTTTGAGGTATTACGAAAGGTGGGCGAGGTAGCTTACGAGATTGCATTACCTCCGGAGCTCGAGAATATACATAATGTCTTTCATATTTATGTATTAAGACCTTACAAGCACGACTATAAACATGTAATAGAATATGAACTTTTGCTATTTGATAAAGACTTATCATATGAAGAAGTGCATGTTCAAATAGTTGATAGAAAGGAACAAGTACTTAGGAATAAAGTGATACCTTCTGTTAAGGTAATCTGGAGGAACCACAGTGCTGAAGAAGCTACGTGGGAACACGAAGATGTTATGATAAAATCTTATCCGCATTTATTTGTTTAGTTATGTGTAACCCTTATATACTGATTCTGGGGACAGAATCCTTTTAAGGGGGAAGAATGTAATAGACGAGATTTTTTTTTTTTTTTTTGTGATTCTGGGGACAGAATCCTTTTAAGGAGGGAAGATTGTAACGATTGAGATTTTATATTTAATTTTAAATATTTATTGAATTAAATAAATATTTTATGTGATTCTGGGGACAGAATCCTTTTAAGGAGGGAAGATTGTAACGATTGAGATTTTATATTTAATTTTAAATATTTATTGAATTAAATAAATATTTTATGTGATTTATTTATTGAGTTAAATAAATAAATTATGTGATTTATGGAGTTATTTAATTAAGGGTATATATTAATTAAATGAATGTGCAATATTTAATTTAATTAATGTATATTAATTTTATTTTTAGTTCTAATTTAATTGAGAGAATTAAATTAGATGTGATGAAGTGTTACATGAATTATAATTAGCGAGTAATTATAATTATGTGGCAAATTTTATGTGATTAATTAATGTTAGATTTTAATTGATTAAATTAGTTGATTAATATTTAATTGATTAAAATATGACATTAAAGTATGTGTTAAATGATTTGTTAAAATAAAAAGGAAAAGAATTTTAAATGATTTTTACCTAACAAGGCCCTTGCTTTTGTTTTAAAATTTGTTGCCAAACAAGGCCTTTGCACTAGCTTAAACCTAATTTACCTAAACCATGCCTAAGTAAGTAAAACTAGTTTCTAATTTTCTTGTAGCCAAACAAGCCAAGTTGGCTTTTGAATTTTGTAACTTACATAATAAATGTATTTATTATATATATTAAGTAATTAGCAGTTACATATATATCATTAGTATACGTATTTATATCAGTTATAATATATCTAAACTACGTTAGTTTTTCCTAAGTCTAAACTAAGAACTAAGAAGAAAAGAAAGCAGAGAAAAGGAAGAGCAGAGAAGAGAAAAGAGGAAGAAGAATTGTTAGAATTGAACTCACATCGCTTTCTCTTTCAATCTATTAACAAAAGGTATTATCTATAATCTCTAATTATTATAGAACTCAATTCATATGTTTCATGTATTTTATTCTCTGTCAAAAGTTGAGTTTTCATGAAGTTGTATAATTGTGACTATGTATATAGATGTTCATAGGTTTTCATATGTAATTGTGTTCATATCATGTCTATATGTGATGATATGCTTAATTAGTTGTTTAATTCATGAATATATATATATATATATATATATATGATATAATGGAGAATTTATGTTTTTCAAAAGTCACAATGAAGTGTCTGGGAAAAATAAAGTTTCTCATAGAAATTAAAATATATGTTGATTGTTGATTTTGTATAAATTAATTGTGGAATATGTTATTATGTTTAGAAATTAGTTGATTGGGATTGGAATTGTGAAAATTGGTTTTAAAACAAAATCGCAGTGTTCAATTTCATCTAGAACACTAACATTGGTATTTTTTTAAAATTTTGTAAAAATTAAGCATTGTAATTTTGCTAATTGATATATTAGTGTGTTCAAAACATGTTAGAAGCTTTGCGCTTTGTTTCTGTAAAGTTTTATATGAAAATTATTGGCTGAATTGAGAATTCCTTGTAGAGAATTAAGCCAAATTGGCTTTTCTCTGCACTATTCGCGAAGCTGCTCTGTTTCTGTCCGCTGCCGGTGCAGCTGCGCAGGTAGTAAGGGTAGAAGCGGCGCAGCTGCGCCGCTGGGTTTTCGCAGGTTTGGCCCCTGCGCAGCTGCGCTGGTGTCAAGGTAAAGGTGGCGCAGCTGCGCCGTGTCCCGGGCAGTGGCAGTGACTTTAGTTTTTGTGCAGTGTTAATTCTAAGCTTAGTTTAATTATTCTATGACAAGGAGCATGTATCTAGCTGCTATAACATGTGTTATAATTTGAGAAAAAGGAAGTTTTGAAAAACTAATATGGTATTTAAATTATAAACTATAATTATTTAATTGTACAATAAGTTACTTAATTATAATTTTATTAATTATAATTAAGAGTAAATGTTTAATTTAAATTATAATTTTTGTGAAATTATAATGTATAGAAGTTGATTTATTTTAATCAATTAGATGTTAAATTAAATTATAATTTATGCATGTTTAATTATGGTTTATAAATTGATAATTTCATGATTAATTATAATTTGTGTAATTAAATGCATGATTTGGTTTAATTGATTATAATTATTTATAATTTAAATGGTAATTAAAATTTAAGTAATTATAATTTGATTAAGTGTCTGAATTATAGTTGTTTAATTATAATTTAGTTAAATACATAATTAATTTAATTAACTATGTGATAGTTGATTATTATTATTAGAGTGAGTTAACCATGAGGGTTAACCACTTATGTGAATTAGTTATGTGTTAACTAATTTAAGTTATTGTGATTGAATATATATGTGTAGGAAGTATTAAAGTACGTGAATTGTGTTACGTAGCTTGCGCTTGAGGCAAGTCTTCTAAACCCTAAACTCGTTAATTTTATGCAAGTTTTCTAAACCCTAACCTTGTATAATTTCTTGAGTTCATATATTCTTGTTAAGAATGTCCTTTTCATTTCTGTATTGGACAATTGTTTATTTAATTGAAATGATCTTAGCTTATTGTTCAAGTAAGATCCAGTTATTATTTTAATTGTTTTAAATTTACTTCTAAAGCATATGTTAATTCATAATTCTTTTATTTATGAATTATTGAAAGTCGATTCAACTAATCCTTAGTTGATGAACGTGAATTCTAAATTACCCTTGTAAGCTTATCCAAACCAAACTTTCTTTGGTGCGGACTCGAATTCAAATTACTGAGTTGAACAACCCTATTTACTAGGGGAGGCTACTACGCATAACGTTAAGATATTTGTGCACAATACATGGTACAAAGGGCTGATCCCCCTAAGTACGAGTTAAGGTCCATAGTCTTATTAACTGTTAAAGGTTTAAATAGAAATATTTATAACCTAGGATAAGAGTTCAAAGGTCTTATGACCCTCAGATAAATTCTTTATTCGAATTTTAATGTTGATAGAGAATTATTATTCAATTCTTTATTATTGAAGCAATCTAAGTTGTTCAGATTCTTTTAAATATATCCTTTCATGTCTATGTTATTGTTAAACTCTAGTGAGCTGTGGTTTGCTCACTCATGCATTAAATAACAATTTCAGTTAAGGTTGATAACGCTGATGCTCCGTCTACGAGTAAGGGCAAGGGAAAGCAAAGCAAGTGAAGACTTGTTTTTTTTATTATATTGAGAATGATTGTAATAAGACTTGAATGTTATGTTTTTGTTTCCGCACTTTATTATATTCATGTCAGGGTTAGAGTAAACCGGGATTATCTTGAAAAGGTTGTAACCCTTGTTTTAAGGGAGATTTATTTATTCTAATTTAAGTTGTAGTTTATTTTACATTATTCATTGGGTAGATGTATGTTATATTAGAAAGTAAACACCAAATCATGTGGAAACGAAGTACCCGAATTTGGGGGTGTCACAGAACCAATGAAACAATAAGAAGGTTTCCCGAAATCAAGACTTGTGTGAGATGTACGCATTGTTTTTAATGCGATAGTCATGGGATTGCTCTTTTTGATGCTAATCAAACTAGAACGAAATTATAGGACTCCTAATCACCTCGTTCTTTGACAATTTAAGAGCACCAATGGAACAATAAGAAGGTCTCCCTAAATGAAGACTTGTGTGAGATGTACTCATGGTTTTGAATGCGATAGTCATTGGTTTCTAGTTTTGACGCTAATCAAACTAGAACGAAGTAATACAACTCATAATCACCTCTTTCTTTATAAATTTGAAACAACCAATGAAACAAGATGAAGGTCTCCCTAAATGAAGACTTGTGTGAGATCTACGCATCGTTTTGAACGCGATAGTGATGGGATTGCTTTTTTTGATGCTAATTTCAAAAAGAACGAAGTAATAGGACTCATAATCACCTATATTTTGACAATTTAAGAGAACTAATAAAACATTAAGAAGGTCTCCTTCACTTGTGTGAGATGTACGGATCGTTTTGAAGGCACTGGTGATAGGATTGCTCATTTTGATGTTAATCAAACTAGAACGAATTTATAGGACTCATAATCACCTCTTTCTTTGACAATTTAAGAGAACCAATGAAATAATAAGAAGGTATTCCTAAATCAAGACTTGAGTGAGATGTACGCATCGTTTTTAATGCGATAGTCATGGGATTGCTCCTTCTGATGCTAATCAAACTAGAACGAAATTATAGGACTCCTAATCACCTCTTTCTTTGACAATTTAAGAGCACCAATGAAACAATAAAAAGGTCTCCCAAAATGAAGACTTGTGTGAGATGTACGGATCATTTTGAAGGCACTAGTGATAGGATTGCTTTTTTTGATGCTAATAAAACTAGAACGAATTCATAGGACTCATAATCACCTCTTTCTTTGACAATTTGAGAGAACCAATGAAATAATAAGAAGGTATCCCTAAATCAAGACTTGTGTGAGATGTACGCATCGTTTTTAACGCGATAGGTTTAGGATTGCTCCTTTTGATGCAAATCAAATTAGAACGAAATAATAAGACTCCTAATCATCTCCTTCTTTTACAATTTTAGAGAACCAATAAAACATTTAGAAGGTCTCCTTAAATGAAAACATGTTTGAGATATATGCATCGTTTTTAACGCGATAGTCATGAGATTGCTCCTTTTGATGCTAATCAAACTAGAACGAAGTTATAAGACTCCTAATCACTTCTTGCTTTGACAATTTTAGTGCACCAATGAAACAATAAGAAGGTCTCCCTAAATGAATACTTGTGTGAGATGTACGCTTGATTTTGAACCCGATAGTCATGGGTTTCTCCATTTGACGCTAATCAAACTAGAACGAAGTAATACAACTCTTAATCACCTCTTTCTTTATAAATTTGAAACAATGAAACAATATGGAGGTCTCCCTAAATGTAGACTTGTGTGAGATCTACTCTGTAATACCCGAGAATTTCCATATATTATTAAATAAATATATTAATGGAAATGAGAATTTATTTGAATATAAATGATTTTGTGTTATGAGATGAATTAATTCAATTATATATAATTGAATAATTATAATAATTGAGAAATTGGTGGAGTTTGTGATAAACTCGTTGATTGCCTTGTGTGGCACAGTGACGTAATATAAGAATGATTATATTAATTTAAGCGAACAATTAATCTATATTAATTGTTAATCGAAGAATATTAATTAACTGTTATAAAATACTAATGAGGATTGATTAATAATATGTGATTATTATTGCAAGAAACATAATAATAATGAGCAACGTGTTTATAAATATAATAAGATTTATATCAAAGTGATAGTTAATCATATAAAGGTTAATTAAATTGTTATGGAGGTTAACAATTATATTGATTGATGTAGGATATGTGTATATTATTAATTAATATTCAATTTATAAGATGAGAAATTATATGTGCAAGCATGCGAATTAAATGTATAGTAACTATATGTTATGATATGTGTAGGTGACAAATGATGTGTGGATATACATTAAAATAATGTATCATGGATCTATTATAAATAATTGTTGAGTAATACAATTTAATAATATATGATATAATGTAATGTGGTAGTATCCGATTGTATTATATCGGTAAGATAAAATGTACATAGATTATATGTATTCAAATTGCATTTATTACATTATGGGTAGAACATTGTAATTATAACCTAAGAGTACATATAATATATAACATAAGTGTAGCATATAGTCCATTTGTAAGAATGCTGAGATTTGCTTGGTTTGTCCCAATATAATAGTCACTCTCCTTTCCCTCATTCACGTGCACAGCCATTATGGCCTAAGCCTATTGCTTCTCCTTAAACTCAGTAAATTTCCATAGCCTTGTAGCAATGATGAGCAAGGGAGTGGTTTTAATGATGGATTCTAACAACTAAATACCTACCATTCTATAACCTTCATGCAATTTGACAATCCGTTAGTTTGATTTGGGAGTTAGAAGCTTGGACTGTGTATTCATTCTTCTATATAAAGGAACTCCCTGCACCTTCATTTCATTGCTGAAATATTTCTAAGAGAAGAGAGTATACTGTGATTGTCTATTTAGTTCAGAAGGAATTTCTATAGTAGCATCAGCAAGCTTACTCCATAACAGAGGTATAAATCCTCTTCGTGTCTTCATTTTCATTTTCTGTCAAAAGAACTCCATTGTTGTTCTCTGAGTTTTGTTGAAATTCTTGATTATGCCAAATTGGTTCATGATTGGTTTGTAGAACCCTTATATTGTTGTTATATGAACATACACACATGATGGAACCACTGAATAGTCTTTCATTTCCATTGTTCCTCTTCAATTTCTGTAAATACATGAAATTCGTAAATTAGTTAAAGTTCATGAAATTGGGAATTGATAATTGCTATTGACTGTTATATAAGCATATATGTATGTGTTAGTAAGTTAAACAAGTCTAATGTCTGGGTATGTTGAAATCGATGAAATGGGAGGTTTTGGGTCGGTTTTCGCTGCAGTCTGAACCGCAGAAAACTGCCTCGACGCCGCAGCGCCGCAGCCCGCGCCGCAGCGCCACACGCGCCGCAGCCCGCGCCGCAGCGCCGCACGCAGCGCCACTCGCGCCGCAGCGCCAGTATTAAGCTACTGTTGCCGCGCCGCAGCGCCAGCCTCTGTGTTCAGTTTTCTGCATTCTGCAACAAAACTGTTATGTACCAATTGTTTGATTTTTGTTTAAACAAGCATGGGAGCATGATTAATACATATATATAAACCTAATGAGGCAATGTAAGCATGTTTTAGTATATTAGCATGCATGGTTAACCAAACGACACATAGTTTGGAAACGAATTTAAAGTTTCATAAACGACGTTAACATATATGAAGCATGTACACATTCTGACTTTTCGAGCATGTTTATAGGGCCTTGAAATACATGAAAAGCATGTTAACTTACATATGTAGGTTTCATAAGAAAGCATGAACATGATAGACCTTATTAATGAACTATACTAACAAAGTATAAGCTTTGAACGTGAACGTTGGTATGTTATGACGAGAATTAGAATTTGACATTTATGGACACATGTGATAGTACTCTTAGACTCATTCATGTTTCATGCATGTATATATACCATGATTAGTTGCCGTGATTAAAGTTTAGCATGATCAAAGCATGTTTTCAAGATAATAACAATGCTAGCTACATATATGCAATACGAGTACTCATGAGCATGACTAATACAAGTTATATGAATATCTTATGTGTTTAAAAGCAATCATGTTAGACCATATGAGTTCGTGTCCTTGAATGGCTTTAAGTATTAACTTAAGAACCTATACCATGTACGATTGGATTTGGAAAAGTTATACAAGCATGAAAGTATCCTTTAAATATGAATACATGCTACGCGATATTATATGATGTTACTTGAACCCGATTTTGACGGTTAACTTAAGGAGATGCCGTAACTTGCTAAAATGAAATATATTTAGTATTGATTGTGGTCTTATGTGATATTAATAATATGCAAGCATGTTTGCTAATTGTTGAGATCTTATATAATATGAGAATGCGTTTAAACTCTAAAGAAGGAACGTTAAGGATAGAAATTATATTCTATATAACTGTGTAGCTAGGTAAAACTTAGCTTATGTGTTGATCGTATATTCAAAGAGAAAATGTGAAGTTAAATTATATGACTAATGAATATCATATATATACGTAACTGTATTACGATAGGAATTCGAAAGTGTTGATTGCTTTTCGTGGATAAACTACGCTAAAGGCAAGTTCTCTTACTTACACTCTTTTAAAGTGCAAGTATCCTAACCGACGCATTTACTTTATGCAAGGAAATCTATGATTGTGAAAGTTTCCTAACTTATACTCTTTTACTATGCAAGTATCCTATCTTGTGTATTGCGAACTAGTTTCCTATTTAATCGGTTGAATCGAATTAGCATACTTGAACTCTTATTTCATTAAAGCTATTATTCATGTTGAACTTAGTATTGTTCTTGAATATTGTGAAAGTGTCTATGTCATTTGATTCGGCTGGACTTATGTTATTGAAAAGCAACCCAAACTAATTGATTGGTGCGGGATCTTGTATTTGACTGAGAAGAACAACCTTCTTTGAAGGGAATATATAATTGTCGGAGAACCGACGTGCACACTTGAGTATGGTTGATTGTTATGCATAACAAGGGTACTTTAGGCTGATCACCTATTGTACCTGTTTTTGTTGGATTTTCAGTTTATTACTGTCAATTCTAGTAGAAGTTCATAGTCCGTAGTGACTACTCAGTATTCAATTATTTGAAATCTTGAATTGACTTATTATTGAATCATATTGATATTATCCTGTCCTTAGCGACTGATATTGAGAACTGTTGATATTCTTGTTATTCTTGAACTATCAAATCTTGTTATACCCTTTCGAGAATTGAGAATCTTATTATTCACCCTTATTGTATATTACTTGCTGGGCAATTTGTGCTCATTCTTGCTTTCCCTAAAACATTTCAGTTAAGGCAGAGCGTGGCGAACCTTCGGGCATTGATAAGGGCAAGGGCAAGGCTACCAACTAGCTTATGTCTGTTATGTTTCAAATATATTAATATTGTGTGAAGATGATGTAGTAAGACTGGATTTGTTTATGTTTAAGCTTAAGTTAGATTATATAACAAGTCGTTAATTGATATTGCTATGTAATCTATTAAGTACTGTAGGTTGCGAGACTTGGGGGAATAATTATAATAAATCATTGTAAATTATTCTAGAATAGATTTTCCGCTGTGGTTGTGTGATATTTAGTTATCATTATTGCAATGTATTACCATGAGCACGTGATGAACCGAATTCGAGAGACCAAGTGGCGGTCCTGGAATTTGGGGGCGTCCCATACTCATCGTTTTGGACGTGATAGTGATGAGATTGCTCCTGTTGATGCTAATTTTAACTAGAACGAAGTAATAGGACTCATAATTATCTATGTTTTGACAATTTGAGAGAGAACCAATGAAACAATAAGGTCTCCCTAAATGTATACTTGTGTGAGGTATACGGATCGTTTTGAATGCACTAGTGATAGGATTGCTCCTTTTGATGCTAATCAAACTAGAACGAAGTCATAGGACACATAATCACCTCTTTCTTTGACAATTTGAGAGAACCAATGAAACAACCCAAAATCAATACTTGTGTGAGATGTACGCATCGTTTTTAACGCGATAGTCATGGGATTGCTCCTTTTGATGCTAATCAAATTAGAACGAAGTTATAGGACTCATAATCACTTCTTGCTTTGACAAATTTAGTGCACCAATGAAACAATAAGAAGGTCTCCCTAAATGAATACTTGTGTGAGATGTACGCTTGATTTTGAACCCGATAGTCATGGGTTTCTCCTTTTAACGCTAATAAAACTAGAACGAAGTAATACAACTCTTAATCACCTCTTTCTTTGTAAATTTGGAACAACCAATGAAACAATATGAAGGTCTCCCTAAATGTAGACTTGTGTGAGATCTACTCATCGTTTTGGACGCGATAGTGACGTGATTGCTCCTGTTGATGTTAATTTCAACTAGAACGAAGTAATAGGACTCATAATCATCTATGTTTTGACAATTTGAGAGAGAACCAATGAAAAAACTAAGAAGGTCTCCCTAAATGTATACTTGTGTGAGGTGTACGGATCGTTTTGAAGGCTCTAGTGATAGGATTGCTCCTTTTGATGATAATCAAACTAGAACGAAATTATAGGACTCCTAATCGCCTCTTTCTTTGACAATTTAAGAGCACCAATGAAATAGTAAGAAGGTCTACCTAAATGAAGACTTGTGTGAGATGTACGCATGGTTTTGAACGCGATAGTCATAGGTTTCTCGTTTTAACACTATTCAAACTAGAACAAAGTAATACAACTCTTAATCACCCCTTTCTTTGTAAATTTTAAACATCCAATGAAACATTATGAAGGTCTCCCTAAATGAAGATTTGTGTGAGATCTACGCATCGTTTTGAATGCGATAGTGATGGGATTGCTCCTTTTGATGCTAATTTCAACTAGAACGAAGTAATAGGACTCATAATCACCTATATTTTGACAATTTGAGAGAACTAACGAAACATTAAGAAGGTCTCCGTCACTTGTGTGAGATGTACGGATCGTTTTGAAGGCACTAGTGATAGGATTGCTCATTTTCATGCTAATCAAACTAGAACGAATTCATAGGACTCATAATCACCTCTTTCTTTGACAATTTAAGAGAACCAATGAAATAATAAGAAGGTATCCCTAAATCAAGACTTGCGTGAGATGTACGCATCGTTTTTAATGCGATAAGCATATGATTGCTCCTTTTGATGCTAATTAAATTAGAACGAATTAATAGGACTTATAATCACCTATATTTTGACAATTTGAGAGACCAATGAAACATTAACAAGGACTCATTAAATGAAGACATGTTTGAGATGTACGCATCATTTTTAACGCGATAGTCATGGGATTGCTCCTAATCAAACTAGAACGAAGTTATAGGACTCCTAATCACTTCTTGCTTTGTCAATTTTAGTGCACCAATGAAATAATAAGAAGGTCTCCCTAAATGAATATTTGTGTAAGATGTACGCTTGATTTTGAACCCGATAGTCATGGGTTTCTCCTTTTGACGCTAATAAAACTAGAACGAAGTAATACAACTCTTAATCACCTCTTTATTTGTAAATTTGAAACTACCAATGAAATAATATGACGGTCTCCCTAAATGAAGACTTGTGTGAGATCTACTCATCTTTTTGGACGCGATAGTGATGGGATTGCTCCTGTTGATGCTAATTTAAACTAGAACGAAGTAATAGGACTTATAACCATCTATGTTTTTACAATTTGAGAGAGAACCAATGAAACAATAAGAAGGTCTCCCTAAATGTATACTTGTATGAGGTGTACGGATCGTTTTGAAGGCACTAGTGATAGAATTGCTCCTTTTGATGCTAATCAAACTAGAACGAAATTATAGGACTCCTAATCACCTCTTTCTTTGACAATTTAAGAGCACCAATGAAACAATAAGAAGGACTCCCTAAATGAATACTTGTGTGAGATGTACGCATGGTTTTGAACGCGATAGTCATGGATTTCTCATTTTATCGCTAATCAAACTAGAACGAAGTAATACAACTCTTAATCTCCTCTTTCTTTGTAAATTTTAAACAACCAATGAAACATTATGAAGGTCTCCCTAAATAAAGATTTGTGTGAGATCTACGCATCGTTTTGAACGCGATAGTGATGGGATTGCTCCTTTTGATGCTAATTTCAACTAAAACAAAGTAATAGGACTCATAATCACCGATATTTTGATAATTTGAGAGAACTAACGAAATATTAAGAAGGTCTCCCTCACTTGTGTGAGATGTACGGATCGTTTTGAAGGCACTAGTGATAGGATGCTCATTTTCATGCTAATCAAACTAGAACGAATTCATAGGACTTATAATCACCTCTTTCTTTAACAATTTGAGAGAACCAATGAAATAATAAGAAGGTATCCCTAAATCAAGACTTGTGTGAGATGTACGCATCGTTTTTAACGCGATAGGCATATGATTGCTCCTTTTGATGCTAATCAAATTAGAACGAAATAATAAGACTCCTAATCACCTCCTTCTTTCACAATTTTAGAGAACCAATGAAACATTAAGAGGGTCTCATTAAATGAAGACATGTTTGAGATGTACGCATCGTTTTTAACGCGATAGTAATGGAATTGCTCCTTTTGATGCTAATCAAACTAGAACAAAGTTATAGGACTCCTAATCACTTCTTGCTTTGACAATTTTAGTGCACCAATGAAACAATAAGAAGGTCTCCCTAAATGAATACTTGTGTGAGATGTACGCTTGATTTTGAACCCGATAGTCATGGGTTTCTCCTTTTAACGCTAATCAAACTAGAACGAAGTAATACAACTCTTAATCACCTATTTCTTTATAAATTTGAAACAACCAATGAAACAATATGAAGGTCTCCCTAAATGTAGACTTGTGTGAGAGCTATTCATCGTTTTGAATGCGATAGTGATGGGATTGCTCCTGTTGATGCTAATTTCAGTAAGAACGAAGTAATAGGACTCATAATCGTCTATGTTTTGACAATTTGAGAGAAAACCAATGAAACAATAAGAATGTCGCCCTAAATGTATACTTGTGTGAGATGTACGGATCGTTTTGAAGGCACTAGTGATAGAATTGCTCCTTTTGATGCTAATCAAACTAGAACGAAGTCAAAGGACTCATAATCACCTCTTTTTTGACAATTTGAGGGAACCAATGAAATAATAAGAAGGTCTCCCGAAATCAAAACTTGTGTGAGATGTACGCATTATTTTTAACTCGATAGTAATGGGATTGCTCCTTTTGATGCTAATCAAACTATAATGAAATTATAGGACTCCTAATCACCACTTTCTTTGACAATTTAAGAGCACCAATGAAACAATAAGAAGGTCTCCCTAAATGAAGACTTGTGTGAGATGTACGCATGGTTTTGAACGTGATAGTCATGAGTTTCTCGTTTTGACGCTAATCAAACTAGAACGAAGTAATACAACTCTTAATCACTCTTTCTTTGTAAATTTGAAACAACCAATGAAATAATATGAAGGTCTCCCTAATTGAAGACTTGTGTGAGATCTACGCATCGTTTTGAATGCGATAGAGATGGGATTGCTCCTTTTGATGCTAATTTCAACAAGAACGAATTAATAGGACTTATAATCACCTATATTTTGACAATTTGAGAGAACCAATGAAACATTAATAAGGACTCATTAAATGAAGACATGTTTGAGATGTACGCATCGTTTTTAACGCGATAGTCATGGGATTGCTCCTAATCAAACTAGAACGAAGTTATAGGACTCCTAATCACTTCTTGCTTTGTCAATTTTAGTGCACCAATGAAACAATAAGAAGGTCTCCCTAAATGAATACTTGTGTGAGATGTACGCTTGATTTTGAACCCGATAGTCATGGGTTTCTCCTTTTAACGCTAATCAAACTACAACGAAGTATTACAACTCTTAATCACCTATTTCTTTATAAATTTGAAACAACCAATGAAACAGTATGAAGGTCTCCCTAAATGTAGACTTGTGTGAGAGCTACTCATCGTTTTGGACGCGATAGTGATGGGATTGCTCCTGTTGATGCTAATTTAAACTAGAACGAAGTAATAGGACTCATAATCATCTATGTTTTGACAATTTGAGAGAGAACCAATGAAACAAGAAGAAGGTCTCCCTAAATGTATACTTGTGTGAGGTGTACTGATCGTTTTGAAGGCACTAGTGATAGGATTGCTCCTTTTGATGCTAATCAAACTAGAACAAAATTATAGGACACCTAATCACCTTTTTCTTTGACAATTTAAGATCACCAAGGAAACAATAAGAAGGTCTCCCTAAATGAAGACTTGTGTGAGATGTACGCATGGTTTTGCACGCGATAGTCATGGGTTTCTCGTTTTGGCGCTAATCAAACTAGAACGAAGTAATACAACTCTTAATCACCTCTTTCTTTGTAAATTTTAAACAACCAATGAAAAATTATGAAGGTCTCCCTAAATGAAGATTTGTGTGAGATCTATGCATCGTTTTGAACGCAATAGTGATGGGATTGCTCCTTTTGATGCTAATTTCAACTAGAACGAAGTAATAGGAGTCATAATAACCTATATTTTAACAATTTGAGATAACTAATGCAACAATAAGAAGGTCTCCCTAAATGAAAACTTATGTGAGATCTACGCATCGTTTTGAAGGCGATAGGGATGGGATTGCTCCTTTTGATGCTAATTTCAGCAAGAACGAAGTAATAGGACTCATAATCACCTATATTTTGACAATTTGAGAGAACTAATGAAACATTAAGAAGGTCTCCCTAACTTGTGTGAGATGTACGGATCATTTTGAAGGCACAAGTGATAGGATTGCTCATTTTGATGCTAATCAAACTAGAACGAATTCATAGGACTCATAATCACCTCTTTCTTTGACAATTTGAGAGAACCAATGAAATAATAAGAAGGTATTCCTAAATCAAGACTTGTGTGAGATGTACGCATCGTTTTTAACGCGATAGGCATATGATCGCTCCTTTTGATGCTAATCAAATTAGAACGAAATAATAAGACTCCTAATCACCTCCTTCTTTCACAATTTTAGAGAACCAATGAAACATTAAGAAGGTCTCCCTAAATGTATACTTGTGTGAGATGTACGGATCGTTTTGAAGGCACTAGTGATAGAATTGCTCCTTTTGATGCTAATCAAACTAGAACAAAGTTATAGGACTCCTAATCACTTCTTGCTTTGACAATTTTAGTGCACCAATGTAACAATAATAAGGTTTCCCTAAATGAATACTTGTGTAACAATAAGAAGGACTCCTAATCACTTCTTTCTTTGACAATTTAAGAGCACCAATGAATTAATAAGAAGGTCTCCCTAAATAAAGACTTGTGTGTGATGTACGGATCATTTTGAAGGCACTAGTGATAACATTTCTCCTTTTGATGCTAATCAAACTATAACGAATTCATAGGACTCATAATCACCTCTTTTTTGACAATTTGAGAGAACAAATGAAATAACAAGAAGGTATCCCTAAATCAAGACTTGTGTGAGATGTACGCATCGTTTTTAATGCGACAGACATAAGATTGCTCATTTTGATACTAATCAAATTAAAACGAAATAACAATACTCCTAATCACCTCTTTTCATTCACAATTTTAGAGAACCAATGAAACATTAAGAAGGTCTCCTTAAATTAAAACATGTTTGAGATTTACGCATCGTTTTTAACGCGATAGTCATAGGATTGCTCCTTTTGATGCTAATCAAACTAGAACGAGGTTATCGGACTCCAAATCACTTCTTGCTTTGACAATTTTAGTGCACCAATAAAATAATAAGAAGGTCTCCCTAAGTGAATACTTGTGTGAGATGTACGCTTGATTTTGAACCCGATAGTCATGGGTTTCTCCTTTTGACTCTAATTAAACTAGAACGAAGTAATACAACTCTTAATCACCTCTTTCTTTGTAAATTTGAAATAACCAATGAAATAATATAAAGGTCTCCCTAAATGTAGACTTGTGTGAGATCTACTCATCGTTTTGGATGCGATAGTGATGGGATTGCTCCTGTTGATGCTAATTTCAATAAGAACGAAATAATAGGACTCATAATCATCTATGTTTTGACAATTTGAGAGAGAACCAATGAAACAATAAGAAGGTCTCCCTAAATGTATACTTGTGTGAGTTGTACGGATCGTTTTGAAGGCACTAGTGATAGAATTGCTCATTTTGATGCTAATCAAACTAGAACGAAGTCATAGGACTCATAATCACCCCTTTCTTTGACAATTTGAGAGAACCAATGAAACAATAAGAAGGTCTACCGAAATCATCCTTTTGGACGCGATAGTGATGGGATTGCTCCTGTTGATGCTAATTTAAACTAGAACGAAGTAATAGGACTTATAACCATCTATGTTTTTACAATTTGAGAGAGAACCAATGAAACAAGAAGAAGGTCTCCCTAAATGTATACTTGTGTGAGGTGTACTGATCGTTTTGAAGGCACTAGTGATAGGATTGCTCCTTTTGATGCTAATCAAACTAGAACAAAATTATAGGACTCCTAATCACCTCTTTCTTTGACAATTTAAGAGCACCAAGGAAACAATAAGAAGGTCTCCCTAAATGAAGACTTGTGTGAGATGTACGCATGGTTTTGCACGCGGTAGTCATGGGTTTCTCGTTTTGACGCTAATCAAACTAGAACGAAGTAATACAACTCTTAATCACCTCTTTCTTTGTAAATTTTAAACAACCAATGAAAAATTATGAAGGTCTCCCTAAATGAAAATTTGTGTGAGATCTATGCATCGTTTTGAACGCAATAGTGATGGGATTGCTCCTTTTGATGCTAATTTCAACTAGAACGAAGTAATATGACTCATAATAACCTATATTTTAACAATTTGAGATAACTAATGCAACAATAAGAAGGTCTCCCTAAATAAAAACTTGTGTGAGATCTACGCATCGTTTTGAACGCGATAGGGATGGGATTGCTCCTTTTGATGCTAATTTCAGCAAGAACGAAGTAATAGGACTCATAATCACCTATATTTTGACAATTTGAGAGAACTAATGAAACATTAAGAAGGTCTCCCTAACTTATGTGAGATGTACGGATCATTTTAAAGGCGCAAGTGATAGGATTGCTCATTTTGATGCTAATCAAACTAGAACGAATTCATAGGACTCATAATCACCTCTTTCTTTGACAATTTGAGAGAACCAATGAAATAATAAGAAGGTATCCCTAAATCAAGACTTGTGTGAGATGTACGCATCGTTTTTAACGCGATAGGCATATGATCGCTCCTTTTGATGCTAATCAAATTAGAACGAAATAATAAGACTCCTAATCACCTCCTTCTTTCACAATTTTAGAGAACCAATGAAACATTAAGAAGGTCTCCCTAAATGTATACTTGTGCGAGATGTACGGATCGTTTTGAAGGCACTAGTGATAGAATTGCTCCTTTTGATGCTAATCAAACTAGAACAAAGTTATAGGACTCCTAATCACTTCTTGCTTTGACAATTTTAGTGCACCAATGAAACAATAATAAGGTCTCCCTAAATGAATACTTGTGTGAGATGTACGCTTGATTTTGAACCCGATAGTCATGGGTTTCTCCTTTTGATGCTAATCAAACTAGAACGAAGTAATACAACTCTTAATCACCTCTTTCTTTGTAAATTTGAAACAACCAATGAAACAATATTAAGGTCTCCCTAAATGAAGACTTGTGTGAGATCTACGCATCGTTTTGAACGCGATAGGGATGAGATTGCTTTTGATGCTAATTTCAGCAAGAACGAAGTAATAGGACTCATAATCACCTATATGTTGACAATTTGAGAGAACTAATGAAACATTAAGAAGGTCTCTCCCTCACTTGTGTGAGATGTACGGATCGTTTTGAAGGCACAAATAATAGGATTGCTCATTTTGATGCTAATCAAACTAGAACGAATTCATAAGACTCATAATTGTGACACCCCCAAATCCAGTATCTTAATTTCCACAGGATTTGGTGTTCACTGTTCCAATATCATACAACTATCTACCCATAAATAATGAAATTCATTTATTAGATAAATAAATCATCATCTTACATCATCTGAAGTAATAATACATCATAAATCCCAGGTTAAATTTAACCTTAAATCTCTGTTGCGGCAACGTAAATAAATAAGTCTTAAGTCATCACACATAAATCTTGAACTTTAACATTCTTAACATCAACACAAGTCTTCAACACTTGTTAGCTTTTTCTTTGCCCTTGCTACTAGAAGGTACATCACTTCGTTCATTATTAGCTGCAATGTTATTATGCAAGAGTGAGCACGGAGGCCCGCAAGTATACAAATATGACAGAATAATAACATGCGAGTGAAAGAATTCTGAATAACAGAAAGCTCAACATTTGAATCAAGAATATTAATCAAGAGTCAAATTACTTCTCAACTTTTGAATCAAGAATATTAATCGAGAGTCAAATTACTTCTGAGGGTCATTAAGACCTTGAACCGAGTCTTAGGTTGTCAAGTATATTAACCTTTCCAACCTTTAACAGTCATAAGACTATAGACTTTACTTCTCGTACTTAGGGAGATCAGCCCTTCGTACTGATACTGTGCACACTATCTCAACGCTTTAAGCATCTTCATTAATTCCCTATATTAGGGTTGTTCATCTCAGTTTGACATCAGAATCCACACCAAATAAAGTTGGTTTGGATAACTCAATAAATGATATTCAAATTGAATATTAACTTCTCAAGCTATACAATCGAATAAGTATTGTACACTTAAATGATACTTTTAAAAGAATCATGGCATCTCATGTGAAATTCTAAACTTGGATATTCAAGAGTAAGAATTTGCTCAACAATAGTAATTAAGCATAGCAATTTCTTAATTTAAAGAGTTTAGTTTAGGAAACTTGCCCAACAATAATAATAAGTTAGGGATAGAAAACTTGCTCAATTTAAAGAGTATAGTTAAGAAACTTGCTCAAATATAAAGATTTGAGTTTAGGAAACTTGCCTCGTGCGCAAGCTACAATTATTACTCACTTCTTTAATTACTCTTACCTATCAATACATTCACAATATCAATTAATCACAAGTTCGATATGATTATTGATTTACAATAGTATTCTTCAAACTCATTATTAGGTTTTCAAATAATGGTTTAGGTTGATTAATTAACTTGTTAATTAATCACGTAACTTAAGTTATTAACTTGTATTAATAACTCATTACATACATAATATGTCATCATGTTAATTAGATTTAAAATAATGTCTTAATGTTTATAACCCATTATTTAACCTTTACAAATAATAATTTAAGTCACGTAATTAATTTATTAATTAATCACATAACATAAATTATTAAACTCATATCAATATTTTATTATATTTATACAACATGTGTTCATGTTCATTAGATTCAAAACACATTTTACAAATTTCCAACACTTAGCAATTTTTTTCAAAATTTTCGGACAGGCGCGGCCGCACCCCATTTTGCCTTGCAGCCGGCGCAGCCGCGCGGCTGCGAAATTTTAGAATCTGAAGTTCGCGAACGAACACAAATTTTCTCCCATTTTCTCCCAATTCACATCATTACACTGATTAATAACGTTACCCATGAAGTATAAACTTCATAAAAATATTATACAACACTTATATCATGTTCTTAACAATCATAATCACATAGTTACACAATCTAAACACTTTTAATTTCACTGTTCTTCAACATTTTGCAAACTTTAAAGAAAAATATAAAATTTCTCATTGCGGATTCGTTACTACACCGAATCCACTCATTCCAATTTTATTTTCTTTGTTTTAACATATACAATCATATCCATGTATCAATTTAAATATAAACATATGATCCAATCATTAATTTAACCCATATGGGTTATTCACCCATATTCAATACTCTGTAATTTCATAAACCCAATTATTAACAAAATTACTTGGTGTGATCACTGTGAATCATGAATGGATAGCCTAAATTATATCATGGACATATGTTACTATATATATATCCATGAAATCAATCAATTGTCAACTTTCTCCATTCACAAAGGGCTTTTACAAAACACTTACATGAAATCTCTGTAAATCCTTAACAACCCAATTAAGGCCAATTAAATCAAATTGATTACTTTAAAACATGTTTATACGTTAGAAAAACACGTTATGATTCCATACCCATATAGATAAAGCCATATCGTAACCCAATTGAGAAATCCAATTTTCACAGAACTTAAAAATATACGTAATGAAGAAATATCAATTTTGAAAACTTGAAAAGAAGGGATTACCCTTAGTAGTGAAGATAAATCAAAGAAACACAATTGATTTCTCAATTCTTCCTTTCTCAATCTCTCTCAATCTCTTCTTCTTCTTCTTTTTTTCTCTCTGACTTCACAAACTTTCTCTGACTTTCTAACCCAAATAATAATAACAAATGTCGATATGATATGGGTATTATACGTATAAATTATATCCGTTGTAAATTAACTCCTATTAAGGCCTCGTTTGGCTTTCTTATTTTTTTTCCTTTCCCATTATTTTAATAAACTCTTATAATATAGTTAATAGTCACACTACTAATTAACTAATTAATTTTATTTAAATCAATTAAATAAAATAAGATAATTCACATTAAATCACATTGTCACATAATTAATATTTTTATTTATTAATTATGTCAATTTATTAATTCATTAATTAATTATTAAATTAACTAAAGTAACATATGCTTATTTAATTAATTCAATTAATCAAATAAACTTCATTAAATATAGTCTTTGAACTATTAAATTACTACATATTAATTTAATTAATGTCACACATATAATTAAATTAATCTACCACAAATTCATGAATTAATTATTTAATTCAATAATTAAATTATTAAAAATATTTATTTATCTCCATAAATATTCAAATAACTTTACAAAATTCTTGTTCGTCACAATAATCACATCTTTTTTTGACAATTTGAGAGAACCAATGAAATAATAAGAAGGTATCCCTAAATCAAGACTTGTGTGAGATGTACACATCGTTTTTAATGCGATAGTCATGGGATTGCTCTTTTTGATGCTAATCAAACTAGAACGAAATTATAGGACTCCTAATTATCTCTTTCTTTGATAATTTAAGAGCACCAATGAAATAATAATAAGGTCTCCCTAAATGAAGACTTGTGTGAGATGTACGGATCGTTTTGAAGGCACTAGTGATAGGATGGCTCCTTTTGATGCTAATCAAACTAGAACGAATTCATAGGACTCATAATCACCTATTTCTTTGACAATTTAAGAGAACCAATGAAATAATAAGAAGGTATCCCTAAATCAAGACTTGTGTGAGATGTACACATCATTTTTAACGCGATAGGCATATGATTGCTCCCTTTGATGCTAATCAAATTAGAACAAAATAATAAGACTCCTAATCACCTCCTTCTTTCACAATTTTAGAGAACCAATGAAACATTAAGAAGGTCTCATTAAATGAAGACATGTTTATGATGTACGCATCGTTTTTAATGCGATAGTCATGGGATTGCTCCTTTTGATGCTAATCAAACTAGAACAAAGTTATAGGACTTCTAATCACTTCTTGCTTTGACAATTTCAGTGCACCAATGAAACAATAAGAAGGTCTCCCTAAATGAATACTTGTGTGAGATGTAAGCATGGTTTTGAACGCGATAGTCGTGGGTTTCTCATTTTGACGCTAATCAAACTAGAACGAATTCATAGGACTCATAATCACCTCCTTCTTTGACAATTTGAGAGAACCAACGAAACAATAAGAAGGTCTCCCTAAATCAAGACTTGTGTGAGATGTACGAATGGTTTTGAACGTGATAATCATGGGATTGCTCCTTTTGATGCTAATCAAATTAAAACGAAGTAATAAGACTCCTAATCATCTCTTTCTTCCATAATTTTAGAGAATCAATGAAACAATAAGAAGGTCTCCGTAAATGAAGACTTGTGTGAGATGTACGCTTCATTTTTAATGCGATAGTCATGGGGCTGCTCCTTTTGATGCTAATCAAACTAGAACGAAGTTATCGGACTCCAAATCACCTCTTTCTTTGACAATTTTAGAGCACCAACGAAACACTAAGAAGGTCTTCCTAAATGAAGACTTGTGTGAGATGTACGCATGGTTTTGAACTTGATAGTCATGGGTTTATCGTTTTAACGCAAATCAAACTAGAACGAAGTAATACAACTCTTAATCACCTCTTTCTCTATAATTTGAAACAATATAAAGGTCTCCCTAAATGAAGACTTGTGTGAGATCTACGCATCATTTTTGACGTGATAGTGATGGTATTGCTCCTTTTGATGCTAATTTCAGCAAGAACGAAGTAATAGGACTCATAATTACCTATATTTTGACAATTTGAGAGAACTAATGAAACATTAAGAAGGTCTCTCCCTCACTTGTGTGAGATGTACTGATCGTTTTGAAGGCACAAATGATTGGATTGTTCATTTTGATGCTAATCAAACTAGAACGAATTCATAGGACTTATAATCACCTCTTTTTTTGAAAGTTTGAGAGAACCAATGAAATAATAAGAAGGTATCCCAAATCAAGACTTGTGTGAGATGTACGCATCATTTTTAACGCGATAGTCATGGGATTGCTCCTTTTGATGCTAATCAAACTAGAACGAAGTTAAAGGGCTCCTAATCACTTCTTTCTTTGACAATTTTAGTGCACCAATGAAACAATAAAAATGTATCCTAAAATTAATACTTTTGTGAGATGTACGCTTGATTTTGAACCCGATAGTCATGGGTTTCTCCTTTTGACGCTAATCAAACTAGATAGAAGTAATACAACCCTTAAACACCTCTTTCTTTGTAAATATAAAAACACCAATGAACCAATATGAAGGTCTCCCAAAATGTAGACTTGTGTTAGATCTACTCATCCTTTTGATACTAATTTAAACTAGAACGAACTAATAGGACTTATAATCATCTATGTTTTCACAATTTGAGAGAACCAATCAAACAATAAGAAGGTCTCCTGAAATGTAGGCTTGTGTGAGATGTACGGATCGATTTGAAGGCACTAGTGATACGTTGGCTCCTTTTGTTGCTAATCAAACTAGAACGAAGTCATAGGACTCATAATCATCTCTTTCTTTGATAGTTTGAGAGAACCAATGAAACAATAAGAAGGTCTTGCTAAATCAAGACTTGTGTGAGATGTACGCAACATTTTTGTCGCGATAGTCATGGGATTGCTCCTTTTGATGCTAATCAAACTAGAACAAAGTTATAGGACTTAATCACCTGTTTCTTTGACAATTTTAGAGCACCAATGAAACAATAAGAAAGTCTCCCTAAAAGAAGACTTGTGTGATTTGTACACATGGTTTTGAACGCGATAGTCATGGGTTTCTCATTTTGACCCTAATCAAACTAGAACAAAGTAATACAACACTTAATCACCTCTTTCTTTTTAAATTTGAAACAACCAATGAAACACTATGAAGGTCTCCTAAAATAAAGACTTGTGTGAGATCTACGCATCGTTTTGGACGCGATAGTGATGGGATTGCTCCTTTTGATGCTAATTTCAACTAGGACGAAGTAATAGGACTCATAATCACATATATTTTCACAATTTGAGAGAACTAATGAAACAATAAGAAAGTCTCCCTAAATGAAGACTTGTGTGAGATGTACGCATGGTTTTGAACGTGATAGTCATGGGTTTCGCATTTTGACGATAATCAAACTAGAACGAATTCATAGGACTCATAATCACCTCTTTCTTTGACAATTTGAAAGAACCAATGAAATAATAAAAAGGTCTCACTAAATCAAGACTTGTGTGAGATGTACGCCTCGATTTTAACGCGCAATAATCATAGGATTGCTCCTATTGATGCTAATCAAATTAAAACAAAGTAATAAGACTCCTAATCACCTCTTTCTTTCACAATTTTAGAGAACCAATGAAACAATAAGATGGTCTCCTTAAATGAAGACTTGTGTGAGATGTACGCATCATTTTTAACGCGATAGTCATGGGGTTACTTCTTTTGATGCTAATCAAACTAGAACGAAGTTATAAGACTCCTAATCACCTCTTTCTTTAACAATTTTAGAGCACCAATGAAACAATATGAAGGTCTCCCTAAATGAAGATTTGTGTAAGATGTACGCATGGTTTTAAACTCGATAGTCATGGGTTTATCGTTTTAACGCTAATCAAACTAGAATGAAGTAATACAACTCTTAATCACCTCTTTCTTTGTAAATTTGAAACAATATGAAGGTCTCCCCCTAAAGTAAGACTTGTGTGAGATATACGCATCGTTTTGGACGCAATAGTGATGGGATTACTCCTTTTGATGCTTATTTTAACTAGAACGCAGTAATAGGACTCATAATCACCTATATTTTGATAATTTGAGATAACTAATGAAACAATAAGAAAGTCTCCCTAAATAAAGACTTGTGTGAGATGTACGCATGGTTTTGAACGCGATAGTCATAGGTTTCTCATTTTAACGCTAATCAAACTAGAACAAATTCATAGGACTCATAATCACCTCCTTCTTTGACAATTTGAGAGAACCAATGAAACAATAAGATGGACTCCCTAAATCAAGACTTGTGTGAGATGTACGCATCATTTTTAATGCGCGATACTCATGGGATTGCTCCTATTGATGCTAATCAAATTAAAACAAAGTAATAATACTCCTAATCACCTCTTTCTTCCATAATTTTAGAGAACTAATGAAACAATAAAAAGGTCTCTTTAAATGAAGACTTATGTGAGATGTACACATCGTTTTTAATGCAATAGTCATGGGGTTATTCCTTTTGATGCTAATCAGACTAGAACGAAGTTATAGGACTCCTAATCACCTATTTCTTTGACAATTTTAGAGCACCAATGAAACAATATAAAGGTCTCCCTAAATGAAGACTTGTGTAAGATGTATGCATGGTTTTAAACTCGATAGTCATGGGTTTATCGTTTTAGCGCTAATCAAACTAGAACGAAGTAATACAACTCTTAATCACCTCTTTCTTTGTAAATTTGAAACAATATGAAGATCTCCCTAAATTAAGACTTGTATGAGATCTACGCATCGTTTTGGACGCAATAGTGAGGAGATTGCTCCTTTTGATTCTAATTTCAACTAGAACGAAGTAATAAGATTCATAATCACCTATATTTTGACAATTTGAGATAACTAATGAAATAATAAGAAGATCCCTTTAAATAAAAACTTGTGTGTGAGGTACGGATCGTTTTGAAGGCACTAGTGATAGGATTGCTCCTTTTGATGCTAATCAAACTAGAACGAATTCATAAAACTCATAATCACCTCTTTCTTTGACAATTTGAGAGACCCAATGAAACAATTAGAAGGTCTCCCTAAATAAAGATTTGTGTGAGATGTACGCATCGTTTTTGACGCGATAGTCGTAGGATTGCTCCTTTTGATGCTAATCAAATTAGAACGATTAATAAGACTCCTAATCACCTCCTTCTTTCAAAATTTTAGAGAACTAATGAAACAATAAGAAAGTCTCCTTAAATGAAGACATGTGTGAGATGTACGCATCGTTTTTAACGCGATAGTTATGGGATTGCTCCTTTTGATGCTAATCAAAATAGAACGAAGTTATAGGGCTCCTAATCACTTCTTTCTTTGACAATTTTAGTGCACCAAAGAAACAATAAGAAGGACTCCCAAAATGAATACTTGTGTGAGATGCACGCTTGATTTTGAACCCGATAGTCATGGGTTTCTCCTTTTGACGCTAATCAAACTAGAACGAAGTAATACAACTCTTAATCACCACTTTCTTTGTAAATATCAAAAAACTAGTGAAACAATATGAAGGTCTCTCAAAATGTAGACTTGTGTGAGATCTACTCATCGTTTTGGATGCGATAGTGACGGAATTGCTCCTTTTGATGCTAATTTAAACTAGAACGAAATAATTGGACTTATAATCATCTATGTTTTCACAATTTGAGAGAACCAATCAAACCATAAGAAGGTCTCCCGAAATGTAGACTTGTGTGAGATGTACGGATCTTTTTGAAGGCACTAGTGATACGATTGCTCTTTTTATTTCTAATCAAAGTAGAATGAAGTCATAGGACTCATAATCTTCTCTTTCTTTGACAATTTGAGAGAACCAATGAAACACTAAGAAAGTCTCCCTAAATCAAGACTTGTGTGACATGTACGCATAGTTTTTAACGCGATAGTCATGGGGTTGCTCCTTTTGGTGCTAGTCAAACTAGAACGAAGTTATAGGGCTTAATCACCTCTTTCTTTGACAATTTTAGAGCACCAATAAAACAATAAGAAAGTCTCCCTAAATGAAGACTTGTGTGAGATGTACACAAGGTTTTGAACGCTATAGTGATGGGTTTCTCGTTTTGACGCTAATCAAACTAGAACAAAGTAATTCAACTCTTAATCACCTCTTTCTTTGTAAATTTGAAATAACCAATGAAACAATTTGAAGGTCTCCTTAAATGAATACTTGTGTGAGATCTACACATCGTTTTTGATGCGGTAGTGATGGGATTGCTCCTTTTGATGCTAATTTCAACTAGACCGAAATAATAGGACTCATAATCCCATATATTTTGAAAATTTGAGAGAACTAAGGAAACAATAAGAAGGTCTCCCTAAATGAAGACTTGTGTGAGATGTACGCATGGTTTTCAACGTGATAGTCATGGGTTTCTCATTTTAACGCTAATCAAATTAGAACGAATTCATAGGACTCATAATCACCTCCTTCTTTGATAATTTAAGTGAACAAATGAAACAATAAGAAGGTCTCCCTAAATCAAGACTTGTGTGAGATGTACGCATCGTTTCTAACGCGATAATCATAGGATTCCTCCTTTTGATGCTAATCAAATTAAAACGAAGTAATAAGACTCCTAATCACCTCTTTCTTTCACAATTTTAGAGAACCAATGAAACAATAAGAAGGTCTCCTTAAATGAAGACTTGTGTGAGATGTACGCATCGTTTTTAACGCGATAGTCATTGGGTTACTACTTTTGATGCTAATCAAACTAGAACAAAGTTCTAGGACTCCTAATCACCTCTTTCTTTGACAATTTTAGAGCACCAATGAAACAATATGAAGGTCTCCCTAAATGAAGACTTGTGTAAGATGTACGCATGGTTTTAAACTCGATAGTCATGGGTTTATCATTTTAACGCTAATCAAACTAGAACGAAGTAATACAACTCTTAATCACCTCTTTCTTTGTAAATTTGAAACAATATGAAGGTCTCCCTAAATTAAGACTTGTGTGTGATCTACGCATCGTTTTGGACGCAATAGTGATGGGATTGCTTCTTTTGATGCTAATTTCAACTAGAACGAAGTAATAGGACTCATAATCACCTATATTTTGACAATTTGAGATAATTAATGAAACAATAAGAAAGTCTCCCTAAATGAAGACTTGTGTGAGATGTACGCATGGTTTTGAACGCGATAGTCATGGGTTTCTCTTTTTAACGCTAATCAAACTAGAACGAATTCATACGACTCATAATCACCTCCTTCTTTGACAATTTGAGAGAACCAATGAAACAATAAGAAGGTCTCCCTAAATCAAGACTTGTGTGAGATGTACGCCTCATTTTTAACGCGCGATAATCATGGGATTGCTCCTATTGATGCTAATCAAATTAAAACAAAGTAATAAGACTCCTAATCACCTCTTTCTTCTACAATTTTAGATAACCAAAGAAACAATAAGAAGGTCTCCTTAAATGAAGACCTGTGTGAGATGTACGCATCGTTTTTAACGCGATAGTCATGGGGTTACTCCTTTTGATGCTAATCAAACTAGAACGAAGTTATAGGACTCCTAATCACCTCTTTCTTTGATAATTTTAGAGCACCAATAAAATAATTTAAAGGTCTCCCTAAATGAAGACTTGTGTAAGATGTATGCATGGTTTTAAACTCGATAGTCATGGGTTTATCGTTTTAACGCTAATCAAACTAGAACGAAGTAATACAACTCTTAATCACCTCGTTCTTTGTAAATTTGAAACAATATGAAGGTCTCCCTAAATTAAGACTTGTGTGAGATCTACGCATCGTTTTGGATGTAATAGTGAGGAGATTGCTCCTTTTGATGCTAATTTCAACTAGAACGAAGTAATAAGACTCATAATCACCTATATTTTGAAAATTTGAGATAACTAATGAAACAATAAGAAGATCTCCCTAAATGAAAACTTGTGTGAGATGTACGGATCGTTTTGAAGGCACTAGTGATAGGATTGCTCCTTTTGATGCTAATCAAACTAGAACGAATTCATAGAACTCATAATCACCTCTTTCTTTGAAAATTTGAGAGACCCAATGAAACAATAAGAAGGTCTCCCTAAATCAAGATTTGTGTGAGTTGTACGCATCGTTTTTAACGCGATAGTCATAGAATTGCTCCTTTTGATGTTAATTAAATTAGAACGATTAATAAGACTCTTAATCACCTCCTTCTTTCAAAATTTTAGAGAATCAATGAAACAATAAGAAGGTGTCCTTAAATGAAGACATGTGTGAGATGTACGCATTATTTTTAACGCGATAGTTATGGGATTGCTCCTTTTGATGCTAATCAAACTAGAACGACGTTATAGGGCTCCTAATCACTTCTTTTTTTGACAATTTTAGTGCACCAATGAAACAATAAGAGGACTCCCAAAATGAATACTTGTGTGAGATGCACGCTTAATTTTGAACCCGATAGTTATGGGTTTCTCCTTTTGACACTAATCAAACTAGAACGAAGTAATACAACTCTTAATAACCTCTTTCTTTGTAAATATCAAAAAACCAGTGAAACAATATGAAGGTCTCCCAAAATATAGACTTGTGTGAGATCTACTCATCGTTTTGGATGCGATAGTGATGGAATTGCTCCTTTTGATGCTAATTTAAACTAGAACGAAATAATTGGACTTATAATCATCCATGTTTTCACAATTTGAGAGAACCAATCAAACCATAAGAAGGTCTCCCGAGATGTAGACTTGTGTGAGATATACGGATCGTTTTGAAGGCACTAGTGATACGATTGCTCCGTTTGTTGCTAATCAAAGTAGAACGAAGTCATAGGACTCATAATCATCTCTTTCTTTGCCAATTTGAGAGAACCAATGAAACACTAAGAAGGTCTCCCTAAATCAAGACTTGTGTGAGATGTACGCATCATTTTTATCGCGATAGTCATGGGATTGCTCCTTTTGATGCTAGTCAAACTAGAACAAAGTTATAGGGCTTAATCACCTCTTTCTTTGACAATTTTAGAGCACCAATGAAACAATAAGAAAGTCTTCCTAAATGAAGACTTGTGTGAGATGTACACAAGGTTTTGAACGCGATAGTGATGGGTTTCTCGTTTTAACGCTAATCAAACTAAAACGAAGTAATACAACTCTTAATCACCTCTTTCTTTGTAAATTTGAAACAACCAATGAAACACTATGAAGGTCTCCTTAAATGAATACTTGTGTGAGATCTACACATCGTTTTGGACTCGATAGTGATGGGATTGCTCCTTTTGATGCTAATTTCAACTAGACCGAAATAATAGAACTCATAATCACATATATTTTGATAATTTGAGAGAACTAATGAAACAATAAGAAGGTCTCCCTAAATGAAGATTTGTGTGAGATGTACGCATGGTTTTGAACGAGATAGTCATGGGTTTCTCATTTTGACGCTAATCAAACTAGAACGAATTCATAGGACTCATAATCACCTCATTCTTTGACAATTTGAGTGAACCAATGAAATAATAAGGTCTCCCTAAATCAAGACTTGTGTGAGATGTACGAATCGTTTCTAACGCGATAATCATAGGATTGCTCCTTTTGATGCTAATCAAATTAAAACGAAGTAATAAGACTCCTAATCACCTTTTTCTTTCACAATTTTAGAGAACCAATGAAATAATAAGAAGTTCTCCTTAAATGAAGACTTGTGTGAGATGTACACATCGTTTTTAACGCGATAGTCATGGGGTTGCTCCTTTTAATGCTAATCAAACTAGAACGAAGTTATAGGACTCCTAATCACCTCTTTCTTTGACAATTTTAGAGCACCAATGAAATAATAAGAAGGTCTCCCTAAATGAAGACTTGTGTGAGATGTACGCATGGTTTTGAACTCGATAGTTATCGGTTTATCGTTTTAACGCTAATTAAACTAGAACGAAGTAATACAACTCTTAATCACCTCTTTCTTTGTAAATTTGAAACAATATGAAGGTCTCCCTAAATGAAGACTTGTGTGAGATCAACGCATCGTTTTTGACGTGATAGTGATGTGATTGCTCCTTTTGATGCTACTTTTGTAACGACCCCAAAATTCATACAATACAACTCTCGACATCGGTCGTTAACAATACATCCTTATTCAGACTTTACATCATTAATCAATGATACAATCAGTAAAAATACGGAATATTTAAAACTTTTATATTATTCCTTCTTTATTATCCCTGAATCTCAACCTTTATCATTACATAACTTTGATTCAACCTTATTTCATGAATCGCTTCGTCAGAGTTATTATAAACTAAAACTTACAACCACTTTCAATAACCCTTATACATCGGGTAACATTTAAACTTTATAACTCAACATCTGTTAACCATCATACATTATCAAATACATTATCTGAAACCTTAAACAGGGTCCAAAACAATAACAATTTAGCCAAAGTATATAAATCTTCATGCATTACATCTGATTCATTTCTTTCAAGTAGCACATAGCGTTACCTTGAATCCTTAACCTGCAAAAGTGATTATTTGCAAGAATGAGCTCGACAGCTCAGCAAGATCTAACAGCTTTCATGCATCACATAGCACATAAATACATGCTCAACATACATCTCATAATAATTAAAGTAACATGGCATACATGCTCTACTTCACATAACAAATATAAAGATTGAGTTCCTTACTCAATCAACATTCTTTAATCAATCAATGTAGTCATAAATTGACTTTAACATTTCATGCTTACGACACATATACAACATATCATGCTATTTGCAAAATAATTTAAAATAGTTCATCATCAAATTCACGTAGAAAATAAGAACTGAAAGACTTGCCTTGATCGTTGTTTACCAATAACAGTTTAACAGCTTACAGATATCTGCACTTCACGTGCCCTACACAATTATATAATCATGCACATTAATTATTAGTCATATAGCAATGCACATTAGTTGTAATGTAAACTTTACTCTACATCTCATAACCCTTCCTATTATCAATACACAACATTCAATTTGATGGTGTTAACTTTCGACTTATATCCCACTATATTTCTTTTTTAATAATATTCGAAATTCATTCAAGTGTTTAAGTCCTACTAGGACTACCTATTGGTTTTATATTAACCACACTTCATATATAATAATGTTCGTTACATTATAATCGAAACACTATTTAAGTGTATTACCACATTACACGGCGTTTCGACGTTTGTACGTCACACGCCTAACTCGCCTCTTCTGCATGTGATTTGCATGCTCCTATATTGGGTTACATTACTCTATAATATTTCATTCTTATTAAAAATATAATATTAAACAAGGTCATACACACTCGTTACGGCATTGAGACGCTTGCACGTTTGTACGCCAAACTTGCCTGTTCGAACGCCCAAACGACACGCATTTGTGCACGCTTAGCACGCCCAACCAAATTGTCTAATACTCAAGGGTTAATGTTAAGTATCATTATAATACCTAATAGTCATGTTATGGAAGTTAGAACATCATTTTACATGGTCGGGAGCATTACATGTGCATACGTGCATGCCCGACGCCCCCCGATTGCCTCCAAAAACACATCAGTCCCAACAATGACCATTTTGACCCTAACTAACGACCTCAAATTGAAACACTTAAAGAACGAAAGTTGTAGGTCTACTCGTGCTCGTTCCGGATCATCTTGAATCACCTCAATCCGAGTCCGTATGAAACAGTTATGGCCATTTTACCACAGGAGGTAAAAACAGTCCCGGACTGAATTTCCCTCCCGGCGCAGCTGCGCCCGAAACAGCCTTGGGGGCAGCGCAGCTGCGCCCCTGGCAGCCTGTTACGTGATTTTTCTTTCCAGTTTGTGGTTCTGTCGAATTTCCTAACCCTTTCTTCCATCCCATATTCATAAATCAAGCTATACACATCCGATTGAGTCCGTTTTCGACTCTATGGATTCGTGAAACACTGAACTACCCATCTATATGATAATTATAACACTTCAAAAACATTAACAATTCCTTATAAGCGCTCCAATTTAGTGTTCATGCTACTTTTTCATATTTTACACATATTTAGCGAATTCATTCACCACGGATTCGTTATTCAACCAAATCGATCCGTTTAACTTCCGTTGTTTTTATATTTCAACGTATTAACAACATTCATCATCAATTTACAGTTTATAGTATGAATTAAAAACCAATTTTGACTCCAAAACAAACCATATAATATATATAAAAACCAAAACTCCAATTCTTCACTTTCAAACATGCTTTCATGAATTTGATACTTCAAAAATCATCTATAGACAACATATAATAGATTATGTAATCCCAATACACATAAAACTAATTTCTCAACAAATTAACCATAGAACTTCAATTATAGAGAATTTAGAAAATAAAACTAAGAACTCGAAATTTAAACTAGATTGTTTACCTTTGATTAGCTAGATGATTAGAGAAGCTTGATTAATCTTCTTCCTCTTCTTTGATTCTCAGAATTTTCTTCTCAATTTACAGAGAATTATCTCAATTTCTCTATTCCTCTCTTCTGTGTTCTTAACTTTAGAAAAATAAGTTACGTATATTTACTTAGCCCTTAGTTAGAGTCTCAGCAGTTAGAAAATACAAAGGGTCTCTAGGCTATGTTTGGCTAGAACCCAAAATCTCTTTTTATTTTATTTTAATATTCCTCTATTATATGGCACATTTGTCACGCATAACCAAACCAACCTTAAAATTTCATATTAAGTTACATTGAGTTTATTAATCACTTAACTTATCAAATCACTCTTTATCAATATAATAAATTTATTTAATAAATCATTCATCCTCTAATTTAATTAAATTAAATTAGAGCATTGTCATTCTATTAGCATAATAAAATACGCACCGATTATAAAATTGTTTATCATCAATTTACTTAATATCATCATACATGAATAAATTATTCCATAATAATTTCCATCAAATATTTACTTTATTTAATAAATATCTCAACTAAAATATTTATTTTACTCAATAATTATCATAACTATTTACGAAATTCTCAATCAAATTACATTAAAATATTACATTTTTAGGTAACATACCTTCCTCTCTCATTTTCTTAAAACAAATATATTCACATTACTTCATTATTTCGTTAAGTGAATTACTCACATCATTTATGAAATTAAATTCATAACAATTATAGTGCCAACAAGGCATAATAATCAAATTATATTATTCCATAATATAATATCAACTTAATTAACTTAATTCCCTTTTCAAACAATTTTGTTTCCCTTCTTTAATAGCTAAAATAAATTAACTACTAAACCTCATTCCTCCAACCTATGAATATATATATATATATATATATATATATATCTTCTATATTCACACCACATCATATACTTCACCACATCATATACTTTACCACATATATACACATATCCAAACTCAAAACATCTCGTAATAAGAATTTTATTTATTAAATTCTTATTATAATAATTTTTAAAAATTCGGGTTGTCACATCCTTCCCTCCTTATAAGGATTCCGTCCTCGGAATCACCGAAACCCTACCTTACTCAGGTTTTCATCAAATCTCTTTAAAAACAGTTATCGTTGAATAACTTCAACACATTACCTTAGTATAGGTTATACATATATATTCTACTACATTCAATTCTTCAACAAATTTTAGGTTTTATTTCATAACCTCAGGTAAACACAATTATGTTTCAAATATTATATATTCTCTAACTCTCTCATTTCCTTTCTAAGGATCATTACCATATACTTTACTCGTCGAAGACATATACTTCATAATTCACTATCTTATAAGTATTCGGGTTATCACATTCACCCCTTCTTCTAAGAATTTCGTCCTAGAAATTTTTATTAATCTTCATTCATTCAATCTATCAAAGTAGATTTTACGTTAATCTTATTCACTAACTTGTTGTGTTCCACAACTATTTCTTTCTAGGGAATATCACTCTTGCCACCTTCACCTTCAGAATAATAAGAATCTTCCACAATTGTTCAATAATTGGGAAGCGATATGAATAACAGGAATTTAAAATATTTCAATTCACGCTGAGGGGTCATAAGACCTTGAACTCTTCTCCAGGTTTAATAGTGCATCACCACTGTAAACCATCTTTAATAGAATGTTTAGCAATCACACAGACTGAAAACACTCTTTGCAAGTACTCTAGGTGATCAGCCTATCGTACCCCTGCGTCGTGCACAACGTATTACATCTTAACATCGTAACGACTATATGCGTTACTTTCGGAACCATTGTCTCCGAAAACATGTCCCCCTTTTATAGGGTTGTTCACCTCAGCTTCTTAACATCTGAATCCGCACCAAAATAATTTGGTTTGGCATAGTTTGACCAAGAACGCTTGAATTTCATGAACATCTTTCAATATTCGTCTAGCTGAATCAAGTAGCATAGACTTCTAGCAATAACTCGGACATCAATCGAGATATATAAATATATATATGTTTAACCAACTCAAAATATTTTTTTTTTATTTAACGAAACTAAAAGTAAATAAATCCCTTTTTTTTATAGTTTAAGGAAACTAAAAATAAATGAATCTTTTCATAATATCCTGTTACCGTACCGTAATAATGGTACGTTGAGGATTTCGTCATTACATGACGTCGTCATACTACATCATACCATAGCGGGCTGACGATCATATGATCACATCCAACACTAGGTTTAAATGCATTGATAACTTCCTCGATTGTTTTTACACCATATCAAATGATGCATATGAAATACATTTTGAAGATTTAAAATCATTTTGTCCAGCTGAAGCAATTAGCATAGACATGTGAATAATAGTACTATTTTAAAAATTCATTGGTTCCATCATTGATCCAATATTTTTCAAGAAAACAGAAGTGCAACATCAGCACGAAGTCAATAAATTTTGAAAAATCTAGCAAAGCTAGGAGATTTAGAATATAAAATTTTCTCCATCAATTAAATCTTTACTCCATCATTACTTAATCATTCTATCAACCTTAAACAACATCAATGCTTCCTACACCATAACCTTTCTATTCCCAGTATAGTTCATCAAACTTTCCACACTTTGGAAGTCAGGAACTTTCCACAATAATATGAGTTTAAGAACTTCCTAGTCAGACCATAGGCGTCCATTCGCTGAGGAGTTCCAAACATACCATATGATTATGAGTCATGGACTTACCATAAGCATGAGTTTTAAGAACTTGCACTTAATCCTAGTAACATCTTACTAATCTTAATAGTCTCTAACTATCAAATATACACATGAGAAAAGAATAACCTTTTCACCACATATACATTGATAGCGCGACACCAACATTCCAATGATTATCAATGTGATAAACTAAGTGCAAGCACAAAACCCTCGTCCATACAAAGGTTTGTACAACCCAGCCATCACATGATTCCTCAATTGAAATCCCACTTAACTCTATCTTGCTCATAACTTGCTCTTTACTCGATACGAATTTTCCGCATCTCATCATTTATAACTCCTCGTGAGTTAACCTCGTACTATATCATAGTACATTCTCGTTATAGTCTCAAACTATAACTATACAATCATTACAGACCATCTGTCTTTCAACTTCAAAAGATCACGTCGTGATCTTATTCTATAATCATCTCCCATATGATTCTTTCCTATCTCATTATCGTTTTGTTTTAAAAACTTCTTATCTTTACCTATCATCATGTCATATCATGACTTTATTATGATTTTAATCTTATAAACTTTGGCTATTCATCGTTATTCGTCATCTTTATTATTGGAGTTAGGTAACTTCTGATTCTCATCTTCATATCTCTTCAAGATTCTTCTTCGAATCTTCTTGTTTATTTAATAACTCTTCTTTTAAGAATTTCTAACTTCGTTCATAAAGTTCAACATTTTATTCGAGTTTTATTCCTCGTTATTCTCACCTTCTTCCTATAACATTTCTAGGACTTAACTCATTCTATACTTCTACGTATGTGAAAGGAATCACCTTTTCGTTATACGTAACTTAACTTCTCATTCTCTAAGGTCATAGCCTAAGGTACTCTTACCTAAGGTGTATAACCTATCAGCTCTGATACCAACTGTAACGACCCCAAAATTCATACAATACAACTCTCGACATCGGTCGTTAACAATACATCCTTATTCAGACTTTACATCATTAATCAATGATACAATCAGTAAAAATACGGAATATTTAAAACTTTTATCTTATTCCTTCTTTATTATCCCTGAATCTCAACCTTTATCATTACATAACTTTGATTCAACCTTATTTCATGAATCGCTTCGTCAGAGTTATTATAAACTAAAACTTACAACCACTTTCAATAACCCTTATACATCGGGTAACATTTAAACTTTATAACTCAACATCTGTTAACCATCATACATTATCAAATACATTATCTGAAACCTTAAACAGGGTCCAAAACAATAACAATTTAGCCAAAGTATATAAATCTTCATGCATTACATCTGATTCATTTCTTTCAAGTAGCACATAGCGTTACCTTGAATCCTTAACCTGCAAAAGTGATTATTTGCAAGAATGAGCTCGACAGCTCAGCAAGATCTAACAGCTTTCATGTATCACATAGCACATAAATACATGCTCAACATACATCTCATAATAATTAAAGTAACATGGCATACATGCTCTACTTCACATAACAAATATAAAGATTGAGTTCCTTACTCAATCAACATTCTTTAATCAATCAATGTAGTCATAAATTGACTTTAACATTTCATGCTTACGACACATATACAGCATATCATGCTATTTGCAAAATAATTTAAAATAGTTCATCATCAAATTCACGTAGAAAATAAGAACTGAAAGACTTGCCTTGATCGTTGTTTACCAATAACAGTTTAACAGCTTACAGATATCTGCACTTCACGTGCCCTACACAATTATATAATCATGCACATTAATTATTAGTCATATAGCAATGCACATTAGTTGTAATGTAAACTTTACTCTACATCTCATAACCCTTCCTATTATCAATACACAACATTCAATTTGATGGTGTTAACTTTCGACTTATATCCCACTATATTTCTTTTTTAATAATATTCGAAATTCATTCAAGTGTTTAAGTCCTACTAGGACTACCTATTGGTTTTATATTAACCACACTTCATATATAATAATGTTCGTTACATTAGAATCGAAACACTATTTAAGTGTATTACCACATTACACGGCGTTTCGACGTTTGTACGTCACACGCCTAACTCGCCTCTTCTGCATGTGATTTGCATGCTCCTATATTGGGTTACATTACTCTATAATATTTCATTCTTATTAAAAATATAATATTAAACAAGGTCATACACACTCGTTACGGCATTGAGACGCTTGCACGTTTGTACGCCAAACTTGCCTGTTCGAACGCCCAAACGACACGCATTTGTGCACGCTTAGCACGCCCAACCAAATTGTCTAATACTCAAGGGTTAATGTTAAGTATCATTATAATACCTAATAGTCATGTTATGGAAGTTAGAACATCATTTTACATGGTCGGGAGCATTACATGTGCATACGTGCATGCCCGACGCCCCCCGATTGCCTCCAAAAACACATCAGTCCCAAAAATGACCATTTTGATCCTAACTAACGACCTCAAATTGAAACACTTAAAGAACGAAAGTTGTAGGTCTACTCGTGCTCGTTTCGGATCATCTTGAATCACCTCAATCCGAGTCCGTATGAAACAGTTATGGCCATTTTACCACAGGAGGTAAAAACAGTCCCGGACTGAATTTCCCTCCCGGCGCAGCTGCGCCCCAAACAGCCTTGGGGGCAGCGCAGCTGCGCCCCTGGCAGCCTGTTACGTGATTTTTCTTTCCAGTTTGTGGTTCTGTCGAATTTCCTAACCCTTTCTTCCATCCCATATTCATAAATCAAGCTATACACATCAGATTGAGTCCGTTTTCGACTCTATGGATTCGTGAAACACTGAACTACCCATCTATATGATAATTATAACACTTCAAAAACATTAACAATTCCTTATAAGCGCTCCAATTTAGTGTTCATGCTACTTTTTCATATTTTACACATATTTAGCGAATTCATTCACCACGGATTCGTTATTCAACCAAATCGATCCGTTTAACTTCCGTTGTTTTTGTATTTCAACGTATTAACAACATCCATCATCAATTTACAGTTTATAGTATGAATTCAAAACCAATTTTGACTCCAAAACAAACCATATAATATATATAAAAACCAAAACTCCAATTCTTCACTTTCAAACATGCTTTCATGAATTTGATACTTCAAAAATCATCTATAGACAACATATAATAGATTATATAATCCCAATACACATAAAACTAATTTCTCAACAAATTAACCATAGAACTTCAATTACAGAGAACTTAGAAAATAAAACTAAGAACTCGAAATTTAAACTAGATTGTTTACCTTTGATTAGCTAGATGATTAGAGAAGCTTGATTAATCTTCTTCCTCTTCTTTGATTCTCAGAATTTTCTTCTCAATTTACAGAGAATTATCTCAATTTCTCTATTCCTCTCTTCTGTGTTCTTAACTTTAGAAAAATAAGTTACGTATATTTACTTAGCCCTTAGTTAGAGTCTCAGCAGTTAGAAAATACAAAGGGTCTCTAGGCTATGTTTGGCTAGAACCCAAAATCTCTTTTTATTTTATTTTAATATTCCTCTATTATATGGCACATTTGTCACGCATAACCAAACCAACCTTAAAATTTCATATTAAGTTACATTGAGTTTATTAATCACTTAACTTATCAAATCACTCTTTATCAACATAATAAATTTATTTAATAAATCATTCATCCTCTAATTTAATTTAATTAAATTAGAGCATTGTCATTCCATTAGCGTAATAAAATACGCACCGATTATAAAATTGTTTATCATCAATTTACTTAATATCATCATACATGAATAAATTATTCCATAATAATTTTCATCAAATATTTACTTTATTTAATAAATATCTCAACTAAAATATTTATTTTACTCAATAATTATCATAACTATTTACGAAATTCTCAATCAAATTACATTAAAATATTACATTTTTAGGTAACATACCTTCCTCTCTCATTTTATTAAAACAAATATATTCACATTACTTCATTATTTCATTAAGTGAATTACTCACATCATTTATGAAATTAAATTCATAACAATTATAGTGCCAACAAGGCATAATAATCAAATTATATTATTCCATAATATAATATCAACTTAATTAACTTAATTCCCTTTTCAAACAATTTTGTTTCCCTTCTTTAATAGCTAAAATAAATTAACTACTAAACCTCATTCCTCCAACCTATGAATATATATATATATATATATATATATATATATATATATATATATATATATATATCTTCTATATTCACACCACATCATATACTTCACCACATCATATACTTTACCACATATACACACATATCCAAACTCAAAACATCTCGTAATAAGAATTTTATTTAGTAAATTCTTATTATAATAATTTTTAAAAATTCGGGTTGTCACATCTTTCAACTAGAACGAAGTAATAGGACTCATAATCACCTATATTTTAACAATTTGAGATAAATAAATGAAGACTTGTGTAAGATGTACGCATGGTTTTGAACTCGATAGTTATGGGTTTATCGTTTTAACGCTAATCAAACTAGAACGAAGTAATACAACTCTTAATCACCTCTTTCTTTGTAAATTTGAAACAATATGAAGGTCTCCCTAAATTAAGACTTGTGTGAGATCTACGCATCGTTTTGGAAGCAATAGTGATGTGATTGCTCTTTTTGATGATAATTTCAACTATAACGAAGTAATAGGACTCATAATCACCTATATTTTGACAATTTGAGATAACTAATGAAACAATAAGAAAGTCTCCCTAAATGAAGACTTGTGTGAGATGTACGCATGGTTTTGAACGTGATAGTCATGGGTTTCTCATTTTGACGATAATCAAACTAGAACGAATTCATAGGACTCATAATCACCTCTTTCTTTGACAATTTGAGAGACCCAATGAAACAATAAGAACGACTCCCTAAATCAAGACTTGTGTGAGATGTATGCATCATTTTTAACGCGATAGTCATAGGATTGCTCCTTTTGATGCTAATCAAATTAAAACGAATTAATATGACTCTTAATTACCTCCTTCTTTCACAATTTTAGAGAACCAATGAAATAATAAAAATGTCTCCTTAAATGAAGACATGTGAGATGTACGCATCGTTTTTAACGCGATAGTCATGGGATTGCTCCTTTTGATGCTAATCAAACTAGAACGAAGTTATAGGGCTCCTAATCACTTCTTTCTTTGACAATTTTAGTGCACCAATGAAACAATAAGAAGGTCTCCCAAAATTAATACTTTTGTGAGATGTACACTTGATTTTGAACCCGATAGTCATGGGTTTCTCCTTTTGACGCTAATCAAACTACAATGATGTAATACAACTCTTAAACACCTCTTTCTTTGTAAATATCAAAAAACCAATGAAAGAATATGAAGGTCTCCCAAAATATAGACTTGTGTGATATCTACTCATCGTTTTGGATGCGATAGTAATGAAATTGCTCCTTTTGATGCTAATTTAAACTAGAATGAAGTAATAGGACTTATAATCATCTATGTTTTCATAATTTGAGAGAACCAATCAAACAATAAGAAGGTCTCCCGAAATGTAGGCTTGTGTGAGATGTACGGATCATTTTGAAGGCACTAGTGATACGTTGGCACCTTTTGTTGCTAATCAAACTAGAACGATGTCATAGAACTCATAATCATCTCTTTCTTTGATAATTTGAGAGAACCAATGAAACAATAAGAAAGTCTCACTAAATCAAGACTTGTGTGAGATGTACGCATCGTTTTTAACGCGATAGTCATGGGAATGCTCCTTTTGATGCTAATCAAACTAGAACGAAGTTATAGGACTCCTAATCACCTCTTTCTTTGATAATTTTAGAGCACCAATAAAATAATTTAAAGGTTTTCCTAAATGAAGACTTGTGTAAGATGTATGCATGGTTTTAAACTCGATAGTCATGGGTTTATCGTTTTAACGCTAATCAAACTAGAATGAAGTAATACAACTCCTAATCACCTCTTTCTTTGTAAATTTGAAACAACCAATGAAACACTATGAAGGTCTCCTTAAATGAAGACTTGTGTGAGATCTACGCATCGTTTTGGACGCGATAGTGATGAGATTGCTCCTTTTAATGCTAATTTTAACTAGAACGAAGTAATAAGACTAATAATCACATATATTTTAAAATTTTGAGAGAACTAATGGAACAATAAGAAGGTCTCCCTAAATGAAGACTTGTGTGAGATGTACACATGGTTTTGAACGCGATAGTCAAGGGTGTCTCATTTTGACGCAAATTAAACTAGAACGAATTCATAGGACTCATAATCACCTCCTTCTTTGATAATTTGAGAGAACCAATAAAACAATAAGAAGGTCTCCCTAAATCAAGACTTGTGTGAGATGTACGCATCATTTTTAACGCGATAATCATGGGATTGCTTCTTTTGATGCTAATCAAATTAAAATGAAGTAATAAGACTCCTAATCACCTCTTTCTTTCACAATGTTAGAGAACCAATGAAACACTAAGAAGGTCTCCTTAAATGAAGACATGTGTGAGATGTACGCATCGTTTTTAACGCGATAGTCATGAGTTTGCTCCTTTTGATGCTAATCAAACTAGAGCAAAGTTAAAGGGATCTTAATCACTTCTTTCTTTGACAAGTTTAGTGCACCAATGAAACAATAAGAAGGTATCCCAAAATTAATACTTTTGTGAGATGTACGCTTCATTTTGAACCCGATAGTTATGGGTTTCTCCTTTTGACGCATATCAAACTAGAACGAAGTAATACAACTCTTAATCACCTCTTTCTTTGTAAATATCAAAAAACTAATGAAATAATATGAAGGTCTCCTAAAATGTATACTTGTGTGAGATCTACTCATCGTTTTGGATGCAATAGTGATGGAATTGTTCCTTTTGATGCTAATTTAAACTAGAACAAAGTAATAGGACTTATAATCATCTATGTTTTCACAATTTGAGAGAACCAATCAAACAATAAGAAGGTCTTCTGAAATATAGATTTGTGTGAGATGTACGGATCGTTTTGAAGGCACTAGTGATACGATTGCTCCTTTTGCTTCTAATCAAACTAGAACGAAGTCATAGGACTCATAATCATCTCTGTCTTTGACAATTTAAGAGAACCAATGAAACAATATGAAGGTCTCCCTAAATCAAGACTTGTGTGAGATGTACGCATCATTTTTAACGCGATAGTTATGGAATTGCTCCTTTTGATGCTAATCAAACTAGAACGAAGTTATAGGGCTTAATCACCTCTTTCTTTGACAATTTTAGAGCACCAATGAAACAATAAGAAAGTCTCCCAAAATGAAGACTTGTGTGCGATGTACACATGGTTTTGAATGCGATTGTGATGGGTTTCTCATTTTGATGCTAATCAAATTAGAATGAAATAATACAACTCTTAATCACCTCTTTCTTTATAAATTTGAAACAACCAATAAAACACTATGAACGTCTCCTTAAATGAATACTTGTGTGAGATCTACGCATCGTTTTGGACGCGGTAGTGCGGATTGCTCCTTTTGATGCTAATTTCAACTAAAACAAAATAATAGGACTCATAATCACATATATTTTGACAATTTGAGAGAACTAATGAAACAATAAGAAAGCCTCCCTAAATGAAGACTTGTGTGAGATGTACGCATGGTTTTGACCGCGATAGTCATGGGTTTCTCATTTTGACGCTAATCAAACTAGAACGAGTTCATAGGACTCATAATCACCTCTTTCTTTGATAATTTGAGAGAACCAATGAAACAATAAGAAGGTATCCCTAAATCAAGACTTAATTGAGATGTACGCATCTTTTTAAACGCGCGACAATCATGGGATTGCTCCAATTGATGCTAATCAAATTAAAACAAAGTAATAAGACTCCTAATCATCTCTTTCTTCTACAATTTTAGAGAACCAATGAAACAATAAGAAGGTCTCCTTAAATGAAGACTTGTGTGAGATGTACGCATCATTTTTAACGCGATAGTCATGGGGTTACTCCTTTTGATGTTAATCAAGCTAGAACGAAGTTATAGGACTCCTAATCGCCTCTTTATTTGACAATTTTAGAGCACCAATGAAACAATATGAATATCTCCTTAATTGAATACTTGTGTAAGATGTACGCATGGTTTTAAACTCGATAGTCATTGGTTTATCGTTTTAACGCTAATCAAACTAGAACGAAATAATACAACTGTAATAGACAGAATTTTTTTTGTGTGATTCTGGGGACAGAATCCTTTTAAGGAGGGAAGATTGTAACGATTGAGATTTTTATATTTAATTTTAAATATTTATGGAATTAAATAAATATTTTATATGATTTATTTATTGAGTGAAATAAATAAATTATGTTATTTATGGAAGTGATTTAATTAAGTGTATATATTAATTAAATGTGTGTTTAATATTTATCTAGTTGATGTATATTAATTTTATAATATAGTTCTGATTTAATTGAGAGAATTAAATTAGATGAATTATGTGGTAAGTGTTACATGGATTATAATTAGCGAGTAATTATAATTATGCGGCAAAATTTTATGTGATTAATTGATGTTAGATTTTAATTGATTAAATTAGATGATTAATATTTAATTAATTAAAGTGTGACATTAAAGTGTATGTATTAAAATAGTTTTTAAATGATTTTACCAAACAAGGCCCTTGCTTTTATTTAAATGACTATTGCCAAACAGGGCCCTTACACTAGCTAAACCTAAATTACCTAAACCATGTTTGGAGTTAATAAAAATTAGTTTCTAATTTTTCTTGTAGCCAAACAAGCCAAGTTGGCTTTTGAATTTTGTAACTTACGTTGTAATTAGTAGTTAGTGCATATATTTATTATATGGGAGTTACATATATTATATATTACTTGTGTTATATATTATATGTATATACTATCAGTACGTTAGTTTTTCTAAAGCCTAAGTCTAAACTAGAAGAAAATAAAGGAGAAAGAAGAGCAGAGAAGAGAGAATACAAAGAAGAGAACTTTAAGAAATAAGAGGAAAACTCACATCATCATCTCCATCTTTTCTTCCAATTCAAGCTAGTAAGATGATACTCTTAACCATAGAATCAATTCTTATGTGTTGTATTTCTTCTTGTCAAATTATGTTTTCATGAAGTTGTATAATTATGACTATGTATAGATGATGTTCATATGTAATTGTATGCCATGGAAAGATTTTCAAAATACAATTGTTGTAAAAACCAGTTTTAAAGTTATGATCCTTATATTTTCATTATCTGTAAAACATGTTTGGAAGTTGTATAGCATGATGGATATATATTTATATATATATATATATATGTAATTGTGTTCATATCATGTCTATATGTGATGGTATGCTTAATTAGTTGTTTAATTCATGAATATATATGATATAACTGGAGAATTTATGTTTTCAAAAGTCACAATGAAGTGTCTGGAAAAAATAAAGTTTCTCATAGAAATCAAAATATATGTTGAATGTTGATTTTTGTATAAATTAATTGTGGAATATGTTATTATGTTTAGAAATTAGTTGATTGGGATTGGAGTCGTGAGAATTGGTTTCAAAACAAATTCACAGTGTTTAATTTCATCTAGAACACTGACATTGGTATTTTCTTTAAATTTTTGTAAAAATTAAGCGTTGTAATCTTGTTAATTGATGTATTAGTGTGTTCAACACATGTTAGAAGCTTTGCACTTTGTTTCTGTAAAGTTTTATATGAAAATTGTTGGCTGAATTGAGAACTCATTGTAGAGAATTAAGCCAATTAGGCTTTTCTCTGCACTGTTCGCGAAGCTGCTCTGTTTATGTCCGCTGCCGGCGCAGCTGCGCAGGCAGTAAGGGTAGAAGCGACGCAGCTGCGCCGCTGGGTTTTCTCAGGTTTGATCCCTGCGCAGCTGCGCCGGTGTCAAGGCTAAAGGTGGCGCAGCTGCGCCATGTCCTGGGCAGAGGCAGTGACTTTAGTTTCTTGTGCAGTTTATTTTTTAAAGCCCTAATTTAATTATTCATTTATAGTGGATATATATTTAAATGATATAGCATGTTGTTATATGATTGTGACAAATTCATATTGGGGAATAAAAGAAATTATGAAAACATAACATAGTATTTAAATTATAAACTATTATTGTTTAATTGCACAATAAGTTACTTAATTATAATTTGATTTATTATAATTAAGAGTAAATGTTTAATTTAAATTATAATTTTTGTGAAATTATAAGGTATAGAAGTTGATTTATTTTAATCAATTAGATGTTAATTTAAATTATAATTTATGTAATTATAATTTAATAAATGCATGTTTAATTATGGATTATAAATTAATAATTGCATGATTAATTATAATTTGTGTAATTATAATGCATGATATAGTTTCATTGATTATAAATTATAACTTGTTTATAATTTAAAAGGTAATTATAATTTGATTAAGTGTTTGAATTATAATTGTTTAATTTTAATTTAGTTAAATACATAATTAATTTAATTATGTGAATATGTGTGTGATGTAATTAACTATGTGATAGTTGATTATGATTATTTATTTAATTAGAGTGAGTTAACCATGAGGGTTAACTACTTATGTAAATTAGTTACGTATTAACTGATTTATATTTTTATAATTAAATGTGTATAGGAAATGTTTAAGTACGTGGTTGAGTTAAGTAGCTTGCACGTAAGGCAAGTTTTCTAAACTCTAATCTTGTACTAATTTTATGCAAGTCTTCTAACCTTAAACTTGTTAATTCTATACAAATTCTTGAATTCATATATTCATTTTTGAGAATGCCCTTTTCATTTCTGTATTGGACAATTGTTTATTTAATTGAAATGATCTTAACTTATTGTTCAAGTAAGATTCAGTTATTATTTTAAATACTTTAAGTTTACTTCTAAAGCATATATTAATTCATAATTCTTTTATTTATGAATTGTTAAAAGTCAATTCAACTAATCCTTAGTTGATGAACGTGAATTCTAAATTACCCTTGTAAGCTTATCCAAACCAAACTTTCTTTGGTGCGGACTTGAATTCAAATTACTGAGTTGAACAACCATAATTATTAGGGGAGATTATTACGCATAGCGTTAAGATGTTTGTGCACAATACATGGTACGAAGGGTTGATCCCCCTAAGTACGAGTTAAGGTCCATAGTCTTATTGACTGTTAAAGGTTTAAATAGAAATATTTATAACCTAGGACAAGAGTTCAAAGGTCTTATGACTCTCAGACAAATTCTATATTCGAATCTTAATGTTGATAGAGAATTATTATTCAATTCTTTATGATTGAAGCAAGCTAAGTTATTCAGATTCTTTAAAAGATATTCTTTCATGTATTTATTATTGTTAAACTCCAGTGAGCTGTGGTTTGCTCACTCTTGCATTAAATAACAATTTCAGTTAAGGTTGATAACGCTGATGCTCCGTCTACAAGTAAGGACAAGGGAAAGCAAATGAAGTGAAGACTTATTTTATTTAATTGAGAATGATTATAATAAGACTTGAATGTTATGTTTTTATTTCCGCACTTTATAATATTCATGTCAGGGTTAGAGTAACCCGGGATTATTTTACAAAGGTTGTAACCCTTGTTGTAAGGGAGATTTATTTATTTTAATTTAAGTTATAGTTACTCTGCATTATTCATTGGGTAGATGTATGTTATATTAGAAAGTGAACACCAAGTCATGTGAAAACGAAGTACCCGAATTTGGGGGTGTCACAGGTTGGTATCAGAGCTGTAGGTTATGAAATCTTAGGTGGGGAAAAACCTTAGGTAGTAGCCTTATAGGTAAGATCGAAAAGATAGCGATGCTAGGTAAAGATAATAAACTACCTTATGTGCTATGTGTTTACATTATAGTATTCGAAGAGTGACGACTCGATATCACGTAATAATGAGCTTTAAAATTCTTTTGTCAGGATGTCGAATGTTGGAGAACCTAGTCAGGCTAGAGAGGATGTACCTCAGGTGCCTAGAGAGGAGGAGCCCCGTGACGTTGTCTGGGAGCAGCTGGTTAGGAGAGGGCCATCTCCAGTGATCACCGTAGCTGGTCGGGAGCGTGAGCTGACACCTATTCCAGAGGATGAGGACGAGGACGAGTCTGAAGAGGAGGAAGAGGATCCAGAAGAGGAATTCCCACCTCACTCTACTAGTGCTGAGATGTACGAGGCAGTCTACGATAGCAATGTGGAGCTTCATGGACGAGTAGGAGATCTCGAGGAGACTATCCAGCAGCGAGACGAGACGATCGAGGAAATGGCAAGTGACCTAGGAGATGCACAGTGGAACCTGATACATATGGAGGTTGATAGAGATGCTGCTCAATTTGAACTGGCAAAGCTGAAGCAAGACATCCAGGAGGAGTCGAGGAAGCATGCCAGAGCTGAAGAGTCAAGCTTAAGGGCTAATCAACGAGCCGATCTAGCTGAAGGTGAAGCTGAAGCCAAGAGAGCCAAGCTGAGGGAAACGGAATATGCTTTTCATACAGCGATTGAGAGAACTCAGGACCGTATTTTCTACTACCCAGCTCAGTTCCAAGGTTTATCGTGGTATGTGGTGGATCGAAGAACTGCGTTTTGGGTAATGGAAGAGGAACGCAGAGAGGCTGTGCGACGTATTAATATGCCTAGGCAGTAGCAGTAGTAGCAGTAGTAGAGTTTTGTTTATGTATTGCTTTTTGTAATAAGTAATGTAAATCCCATAATTTGAGATAAGAAGGGGATGAGTTAATAATGTAATCCTGTAACTTTTCCAGTTCCGGAAGGATGATGTAAATGGCAGAAATGCTATCTGTTTGATGTTTTTAACTACGACTAATGAATAAAAGAAGTTTATTTGACGTGCTATGTGTTCTATATGAATTGAGCCATTTAAACGTTGAAGTATGAACTTGAATACTTAATAGTTGAATAAAGGGTCTAATAATAATATTTTCTTAATAGAAAATGCCTCCTAGAAGAAGATCAACGCGTCAAAACCCCGAGGGTTCGACGAACAACAGCAATAACGATAGGACGAATCCCAACTCGGTTCAACAGTTGGTGAACCTGTTAACAGGAGCTCTTGCAAATCAGCCGCAGGTGCAAGGTACAACGTTCAAGGAATTCAAGGCAGTAGGACCGCCTGAATTCAAAGGATTTACTAACCCTATCGAGGCTCAGACATGGGTTATGGAAATGGAGAAGGTATTCGACGTTGCCCGAGTAGGTGAAGACCAGAAGACAGCGTTCGCGGCTTTCATGTTGAAGTCAGATGCTAGCTTTTGGTGGCAGGCTAACAAGACCCGAGAGGGAGAGGGAGTCATCACATGGGAACATTTCAAGGAAATGTTCTACGAGATGTACTTTCCAGTGAGTTCGCAGGACCAGATGGAGGTCCAGTTCCTAAAACTTAAGCAAGGACGGGTGACGGTGTCGGAGTATGCCGCTAAGTTTAACGAGTTGGCCAGGTTCGCTATATACTAGGTCAGCACTGACGCTAGGAAAGCGAGAAGGTTTGAGCGGGGACTGAAGCCCTGGCTCTATAGCAAGGTTTCTATGTTCTAGCTGAATACCTTTGCAGCGGTGCTGGAGAAAGCCATACTTGCTGAGGGAGGAAGCGAAGCGGTGACGAAGTTCAACCAAGATAAGAAGAAGAAGAATGAGGTAGAAACCAAAACTGGGGGTAGCAGCGCTGTGAACCAGAAGAGGAAATGGAATGACAACACCTCTGCTGGGAGTCAGCAAGGAAGCCAGCAGAAGAGGAAGTTCGAAGCATGTGCTACATGCGGTAAGAATCACACTGGCGTGTGCATGAAGGGGAAGCGGGTGTGCTTCAACTGTGGTCAGGAAGGCCACATCGCGCCTAATTGCCCAAACCCGAAGAAGGGATCTTGCTTTACATGTGGATCCAAAGATCACATGGCTCGCAACTGCCCGAAGAAGCTGACGGCAGGGTCAACAGGGAGCGAAAGGAATGGAAGCGGCAATACCGTTACTATTGCTGCACCATTGCAAGCTATTCGACCCACTGCACGGACATTCAATATGACGATGCAGGATGCTGTGCAATCAAAAGACGTGGTGTCAGGTATTATTCCGGTCAATAGTATAAATGCATATGTATTATCTGATTCGGGTGCTACTTGCTCATTCATATCTGATGATTTTGCTAAAACCCTAGACTTACCTGTAGAGGAGTTAGTTTACCCTTTGAACATAGAGATTGCGAATAGGGAGGTTATTCCTGTTAGGAGCGTTTATAGGAACTGTAGATTGGACATTAAGGGACAGGAGCTTAGAGTAGATTTGATTTTGATTAAACTTGGGGAATTCGATGTCATACTGGGTATGGACTGGTTGTTCAACCATAGGGCCATAATCAACTGTCAGAAAAAGTCGGTAAACCTTACGACTTCGTCGAAGTTGGTGTTCTATGGTAGCAAATCGCCTAAACAAGTGAGTTGTCTGACGGTTATGCAAGCCAAGAAACTTCTGACGCAAGGCTGTGTGGGATATCTAGCCTACATAATAGATACGCGTAAGGAAATCCCGAAGGTGGAGGAGATATCGGTAGTTAAGGAGTTTGTGGACGTTTTTCCGAGCGATTTTCCAGGACTTCCGCCAGATAGGGAGATGGAGTTCGTCATCGATCTAGCACCGAGAACTACTCCGATTTTGAAGGCTCCGTACAGAATGGCTGCAGTTGAGATGAAGGAACTGATGGTTCAACTACAAGAACTGTTAGACAAGAAGTATATCCAACCGAGCGTTTCGCCGTGGGGAGCGCCTGTTTTGTTTGTTAAGAAGAAAGATGGATCGATGCGTCTTTGCATTGATTATAGGGAGTTGAATAAAGTTACAATCAAGAATAGGTATCCTTTACCTAGGATCGATGACTTGTTTGATCAACTGAAGGGTGCGAGGTACTTCTCAAAAATCGATTTGAGAAGCGGGTATCATCAGTTGAAGGTGAGGAAGGAACATATACCGAAAATGGCTTTTAGAACTCGATATGGTCATTACGAGTTCTTGGTAATGTCATTTGGTCTCACGAAAGCCCCAGCTGCATTTATGGATCTAATGAACAGGGTGTTCAAGCCATTTCTAGACAAGTTCGTGGCAGTGTTCATAGATGACATCCTGGTTTATTCCAAGACCGAGGAGGAGCATGCTGAACACTTACAACTAACCTTAGAAGCGCTGAGACGAGAGAAGCTTTATGCTAAATTCTCAAAATATGAATTTTGGTTGGAACGTGTGCAATTTCTTGGCCACGTGATCGACAAGGATGGTATTTCGGTGGATCCGTCGAAGGTTGAGGACGTAATGAGTTGGGATCAGCCGAAGACGCAGTCTGAAGTGAGGAGTTTCTTGGGATTGGCAGGTTATTACCGTAGATTTATCCAAGACTTTTCTAGAATCGCAACTCCATTGACGAATTTGACTCATAAAATAGTTAAGTTTGTTTGGACGGAGAAGTGTGAGGAGTGTTTTCAAGAGCTGAAGAAGAGGCTGAGTACTGTGCCTATTTTGTCGTTACCAGATAGTTCAGGGAATTTCGTAGTATATAGCGATGCCTCACATAAAGGATTAGGCTGTGTGTTGATGCAGAGAGGCAAAGTCATTGCCTATGCGTCACGTCAGCTGAAGGATTACGAAAAGGGGTATCCGACCCATGATCTAGAATTGGCGGCAGTAGTGTTTGCCCTAAAGATTTGGAGGCACTACTTATATGGAGAGAAGTGTGAAATATACACGGATCACAAGAGTCTGAAGTATATATTTACCTAGAAGGATTTGAACATGCACCAAAGAAGATGGTTGTAACTAATTAAAGACTATGATTGCGAGATACTTTACCATCCGGGTAAAGCTAACGTTGTTGCCGACGCTTTGAGCAGAAAAGGTCGGGAGAAGCTGAACGTATTAACTGATCAGGATCGGTTAATAGAACAAATGACTAGATTGGAGTTGGAAGTAAAGTTTCTGAAGGAATCGGATGAGATGTTGTTTCAAGTAACCACTGGTTTTACTCTAGTAGACAAGGTGAAAGAAGCACAACTTCACGATGAAGAATGCGGGAAAGTACGGAAGAGGATAACAGTTGGCGAAGAGTTCAAGTTCAAGATCGATAATGAAGGTCTGTTACGATTTGAAGGTAGAATCTGGGTACCGCCAATACCTGAGGTCAAAGAGGAGATTCTGTGCGAAGCTCATAGTTCTAGATATTCTATTCACCCCGGGAGTACGAAGATGTACCAGGATCTCAGGCATCATTTTTAGTGGCCGAATATGAAGAAGGACATTGCAAAATGCGTTGCAAAATGCTTTACGTGCTAGAAAGTTAAAGCAGAACACCAGAGACCAAGTGGTTTGCTGCAACCGTTAGAAATTCCAGAGTGGAAGTGGGAGCACATCACGATGGATTTCGTGGTAGGTCTTCCAGCAACTCAGAAGGGATTTGATGCGATATGGGTTATAGTGGATCGACTGACGAAGTCAGTCCACTTTCTGCCGATCAGGGTTAAGTAAAACCTGGATAAGATAGCGAAGCTGTACGTGAAGGAAATTATTTCTAGACACGGTGTTCCGGTGTCGATTGTGTTCGACAGAGATCCACGTTTTATGTCTAATTTTTGGAAGCGATTGCAAGAATGTCTGGGAACGCAATTTCGAATGAGTACAACGTATCATCCTCAGACTGATGGCCAGAGCGAAAGAACAATTCAAACGCTTGAGGATATGTTGAGAGCTTGTGTGATGGACTTTAGAGGAAGCTGGGAGGATCATCTACCATTAGTGGAGTTCTCCTACAACAATAGTCATCATGCGAGTATTGGCATGCCGCCTTACGAAGCATTATACGGCAGAAAATGCAAAAATCCTTTGTGCTGGGATGAAGTCGGTGAACGTCAATTGTTGGGACCAGAATTGGTACAACAAACCGCCGAAATTGTGAAGCTGATCAGAGCAAGATTAGTTGCTGCTCAAGATAGACAAAAGAAGTATGCTGATCTTCATCGACAAAATCGAGAATTCTTACCAGGATGTTTCGTGTTCCTGAAAGTATTTCCCTGGAAGGGGAAGATTCGATTTGGTAAAAAGGGAAAGTTGAGTCCCAGATTTATTGGACCTTTTGAGGTGTTGCGAAAAGTTGGCGAGGTAGCTTACGAGGTTGCATTACCTCCGGAGCTCGAGAATATACATAATATCTTTCATATTTTTGTGTTAAGACCTTACAAGCATGATTATAAACATGTAATAGAATATGAACCTTTACAGTTTGATAAAGACTTAACATATGAAGAAGTGCCTGTTCAAATAGTTGATAGAAAGGAATAAGTACTTAGGAATAAAGTGATACCTTCTGTTAAGGTAATCTGGAGGAACCACAGTACTGAATAAGCTACGTGGGAACTCGAAGATGTTATGATGAAATCTTATCCGCATTTATTTGCTTAGTTGTGTGTAACCCCTTATATACTGATTCTGGGGACAGAATCCTTTTAAGGAGGGAAGAATGTAATAGACGGAATTTTTTTGTGTGATTCTAGGGACAAAATCCTTTTAAGGAGGGAAGATTGTAACGATTGATATTTTTATATTTAATTTTAAATATTTATTGAATTAAATAAATATTTTATGTGATTTATTTATTGAGTGAAATAAATAAATTATGTGATTTATGGAAGTGATTTAATTAAGTGTATATATTAATTAAATGCGTGTTTAATATTTATATAGTTGATGTTTATTAATTTTATAATATAGTTCTGATTTAATTGAGAGAATTAAATTAGATGAATTATGTGGTAAGTGTTACATGGATTATAATTAGCGAGTAATTATAATTATGAGGCAAAATTTTATGTGATTAATTGATGTTAGATTTTAATTGATTAAATTAGATGATTAATATTTAATTAATTAAAGTGTGACATTAAAGTGTATGTATTAAAATAGTTTTTAAATGATTTTACCAAACAAGACCCTTGCTTTTATTTAAAGGACTATTGCCAAACAGGGCCCTTACACTAGCTAAACCTAAATTACCTAAACCATGTTTGGAGTTAATAAAAACTAGTTTCTAATTTTTCTTGTAGCCAAACAAGTCAAGTTGGCTTTTGAATTTTTTAACTTACATTGTAATTAGTAGTTAGTGCATATATTTATTATATGGGAGTTACATATATTATATATTACTTGTGTTATATATTATATGTATATACTATCAGTACGTTAGTTTTTCTAAAGCCTAAGTCTAAACTAGAAGAAAACAAAGGAGAAAGAAGAGCAGAGAATAGAGAATACAAAGAAGAGAACTTTAAGAAATAAGAGGAAAACTCTACATCATCATCTCCATCTCTTCTTCCAATTCAAGCTAGTAAGATTATACTCTTAACCATATAATCAATTCTTATGTGTTGTATTTCTTTTTGTCAAATTATGTTTTCATGAAGTTGTATAATTATGACTATGTATAGATGATGTTCATATGTAATTGTATGCCATGGAAAGATTTTCAAAATACAATTGTTGTAAAAACCAGTTTTAAAGTTATGATCCTTATATTTTCATTATCTGTAAAACATGTTTGGAAGTTGTATAGCATGATGGATATATATATATATATATATATATATATATATATATATATATATATATATATATGTAATTGTGTTCATATCATGTCTATATGTGATGGTATGCTTAATTAGTTGTTTAATTCATGAATATATATGATATAAATGGAGAATTTATGTTTTCAAAAGTCACAGTGAAGTGTCTGGAAAAAATAAAGTTTCTCATAGAAATCAAAATATATGTTGAATGTTTATTTTTGTATAAATTAATTGTGGAATATGTTACTATGTTTAGAAATTAGTTGATTGGGATTGGAGTCGTGAGAATTGGTTTAAAAACAAATTCACAATGTTCAATTTCATCTAGAACACTGACATTGGTACTTTCTTTAAACTTTTGTAAAAATTAAGCGTTGTAATCTTGTTGATTGATGTATTAGTGTGTTCAACACATGTTAGAAGCTTTGCACTTTGTTTCTGTAAAGTTTTATATGAAAATTGTTGGCTGAATTGAGAACTCATTGTAGAGAATTAAGCCAATTTGGCTTTTCTCTGCACTGTTCGCGAAGCTGCTCTGTTTCTGTCCGCTGCCGGCGCAGCTGAGCAGGCAATAAGGGTAGAAGCGGCGCAGCTGCGCCGCTGGGTTTTCTTAGGTTTGATCCCTGCGCAGCTGCGCCGGTGTCAAGGCTAAAGGTGGCGCAGCTGCGCTGTGTCTTGGGCAGAGGCAGTGACTTTAGTTTCTTGTGCAGTTTATTTTTTAAAGCCCTAGTTTAATTATTCATTTATAGTGGATATATATTTAAATGATATAACATGTTGTTATATGATTGTGACAAATTCATATTGGGGAATAAAAGAAATTATGAAAACCTAACATAGTATTTAAATTATAAACTATAATTGTTTAATTGCACAATAAGTTACTTAATTATAATTTGATTAATTATAATTAAGAGTAAATGTTTAATTTAAATTATAATTTTTGTGAAATTATAAGGTATAGAAGTTGATTTATTTTAATCAATTAGATGTTAATTTAAATTATAATTTATGTAATTATAATTTAATAAATGCATGTTTAATTATGGATTATAAATTGATAATTGCATGATTAATTATAATTTGTTCAATTATAATGCATGATATAGTTTAATTGATTATAAATTATAACTTGTTTATAATTTAAAAGGTAATTATAATTTAATAATTATAATTTGATTAAGTGTTTGAATTATAATTGTTTAATTTTAATTTAGTTAAATACATAATTAATTTAATTATGTGAATATGTGTGTGATGTAATTAACTATGTGATAGTTGATTATGATTATTTGTTTAATTAGAGTGAGTTAACCATGAGGGTTAACCACTTATGTAAATTAGTTACGTATTAACTGATTTAGATTTTTATAATTAAATGTGTATAAGAAGTGTTTAAGTACGTGGTTGAGTTAAGTAGCTTGCGCGTAAGGCAAGTTTTCTAAACTATAATCTTGTATTAATTTTATGCAAGTCTTCTAACCTTAAACTTGTTAATTCTATACAAATTCTTGAATTCATATATTCATTTTTGAGAATGTCCTTTTCATTTCTGTATTGGACAATTGTTTATTTAATTGAAATGATCTTAACTTATTGTTCAAGTAAGATCCAGTTATTATTTTAAATACTTTAAGTTTACTTCTAAAGCATATATTAATTCATAATTCTTTTATTTATGAATTGTTAAAAGTCAATTCAACTAATCCTTAGTTGATGAACGTGAATTCTAAATTACACTTGTAAGCTTATCCAAACCAAACTTTCTTTGGTGCGGACTTGAATTCAAATTACTGAGTTGAACAACCCTAATTATTAGGGGAGATTATTACACATAGCGTTAAGATGTTTGTGCACAATACATGGTACGAAGGGTTGACCCCCTAAGTGCGAGTTAAGGTCCATAGTCTTATTGACTGTTAAAGGTTTAAATAGAAATATTTATAACCTAGAACAAGAGTTCAAAGTTCTTATGACCCTCAGACAAATTCTATATTCGAATCTTAATGTTGATAGAGAATTATTATTCAATTCTTTATGATTGAAGCAAGCTAAGTTATTCAGATTTTTTAAAAGATATTCTTTCATGTATTTATTATTGTTAAACTCCAGTGAGCTGTGGTTTGCTCACTCTTGCATTAAATAACAATTTTAGTTAAGGTTGATAACGCTGATGCTCCGTCTACAAGTAAGGGTAAGGGAAAGCAAAGGAAGTGATGTCTTGTTTTATTTAATTGAGAATGATTATAATAAGACTTGAATGTTATGTTTTTATTTCCGCACTTTATAATATTCATGTCAGGGTTAGAGTAACCCGGGATTATTTTACAAAGGTTGTAACCCTTGTTGTAAGGGAGATTTATTTATTTTAATTTAAGTTGTAGTTACTCTGCATTATTCATTGGGTAGATGCATGTTATATTAGAAAGTGAACACCAAGTCTTGTGAAAACAAAGTACCCGAATTTGGGGGTGTCACAACAACTCTTAATCACCTCTTTCTTTGTAAATTTGAAACAATATGAAGGTCTGCCTAAATGAAGACTTGTGTGAGATCTACGCATCGTTTTTGACGTGATAGTGATGTGATTGCTCTTTTTGATGCTAATTTCAACTAGAACGAAGTAATAGGACTCATAATAACCTATATTTTGACAATTTGAGATAACTAATGAAACAATAAGAAGGTTTCCCTAAATGAAGACTTGTGTGAGATGTACGCATGGTTTTGAACGCGATAGTCATGGGTTTCTCATTTTAACGCTAATCAAACTAGAACGAATTCATAGGACTCAAAATCACCACCTTCTTTGACAATTTGAGAGAACCAATGAAACAATAAGAAGGTCTCCCTAAATCAAGACTTGTGTGAGGTCTACGCATCGTTTTTAACGCACGATAATCATGGGATTGCTCCTATTGATGCTAATCAAATTAAAACAAAGTAATAAGACTCCTAATCACCTCTTTCTTTCATAATTTTAGAGAACCAATGAAACAATAAGAAGGTCTCCTTAAATAAGACATGTGTGAGACGTACGCATCGTTTTTAACGCGATAGTCATGGAGTTACTCCTTTTGATGCTAATCAAACTAGAATGAAGTTATTGGACTCCTAATCACCTCTTTCTTTGACAGCTTGAGAACACCAATGAAACAATATGAAGGTTTTCCTAAATAAAGACTTGTGTAAGATGTACGCATGGTTTTAAACTCGATAGTAATGGGTTTATCGTTTTAACGCTAATTAAACTAGAACGAAGTAATACAACTCTTAATCACCTCTTTCTTTGTAAATTTGAAACAATATGAAGGTCTCCCTAAATTAAGACTTGTGTGTGATCTACGCATCGTTTTGGACGCAATAGTGATGGGATTGCTCCTTTTGATGCTAATTTCAACTAGAACGAAGTAATAGGACTCATAATCACCTATATTTTGACAATTTGAGATAACTAATGAAACAATAAGAAGGTCTCCCGAAATGAAAACTTGTGTGAGATGTACGAATCGTTTTGAAGACACTAGTGAGAGGATTGCTCCTTTTTATGCTAATCAAACTAGAACGAATTCATAGAACTCATAATCACCTCTTTCTTTGACAATTTGAGAGACCCAATGAAATAATAATAAGGTCTCCCTAAATCAAGACTTGTCCGAGATGTACGCATCGTTTTTAACGCGATAGTCATAGGATTGCTCCTTTTGATGCTAATCTAATTAGAACGATTAATAAGACTCCTAATCACCACCTTCTTTCAAAATTTTAGAGAACCAATGAAACAATAAGAAGGTCTCCTTAAATGAAGACATGTGTGAGATGTACGCATCGTTTTTAACGCGATAGTTATGGGATTGCTCCTTTTGATGCTAATCAAACTAGAACGAAGTTATAGGGCTCCTAATCACTTCTTTCTTTGACAATTTTAGTGCACCAATGAAACAATAAGAAGGACTCCCAAAGTTAATACTTTTGTGAGATGTACGCTTGATTTTGAACCCGATAGTAATGGGTTTCTCCTTTTGACTCTAATCAAACTAGAACAAAGTAATACAACTCTTAATCATCTCTTTCTTTCTAAATATCAAAAAACCAATGAAACAATATGAAGGTCTCCCAAAATGTAGACTTGTGTGAGATCTACTCATCGTTTTGGATGCGATAGTGATGGAATTGCTCCTTTTTATGCTAATTTAAACTAGAATGAAATAATAGGACTTATAATCATCTATGTTTTCACAAGAGAACCAATCAAACAATAAGAAGGTCTCCCGAAATGCAGACTTGTGTGAGATGTACGGATCGTTTTGAAGGCACTAGTGATACGATTGCTCCTTTTGTTGCTAATCAAACTAGAACGAAGTCATAAGACTCATAATCATCTCTTTCTTTGACAATTTGAGAGAACCAATGAAATAATAAGAAGGTCTCCCTAAATCAAGACTTGTGTGAGATGTACGCATCGTTTTTAATGCGATAGTCATGGGATTGCTCCTTTTGATGCTAGTCAAACTAGAACGAAGTTATAGGGCTTAATCACCTCTTTCTTTGACAATTTTAGAGCACCAATGAAACAATAGAAAAGTCTCCTTAAATGAAGACTTGTGTGAGATGTACACATGGTTTTGAACGCGATAGTGATGGGTTTCTCATTTTGACGCTAATCAAACTAGAATGAAGTAATACAACTCTTAATCACCTCTTTCTTTGTAAATTTGAAACAACCAATGAAACACTATGAAGGTCTCCTTAAATGAATACTTGTGTGAGATCTACACATCGTTTTGGACATGGTAGTGATGGAATTGCTCCTTTTGATGCTAATTTCAACTAGAACGAAATAATAGGACTCATAATCACATATATTTTGACAATTTGAGAGAACTAAAGAAATAATAAGAAGGTCTCCCTAAATGAAGACTTGTGTGAGATGTACGCATGGTTTTGAACGCGATAGTCATGGGTTTCATCTCATTTTGACGCTAATCGAACTAGAACGAATTTATAGGACTCATAATCACCTCCTTCTTTGACAATTTGAGAGAACCAATGAAACAATAAGAAGGTCTCCCTAAATCAAGACTTGTGTGAGATGTACTCATCGTTTCTAACGCGATAATCATGTGATTGCTCCTTTTGATGCTAATCAAATTAAAACGAAGTAATAAGACTCCTAATCACCTCTTTCTTTCATAATTTTAGAGAACCAATAAAACAATAAGAAGGTCTCCTTAAATGAGGACTTGTGTGAGATGTACGCATCGTTTTTAACGCGATAGTCATGGGGTTGCTCCTTTTGATACTAATCAAACTAGAACGAAGTTATAGGACTCCTAATCATCTCTTTCCTTGACAATTTTAGAGCACCAATGAAACAATAAGAAGGTCTCCGTAAATGAAGACTTGTGTGAGTTGTACGCATGGTTTTGAACTCGATAGTCATGGGTTTATCGTTTTAACGCTAATCAAACTAGAACGATGTAATACAACTCTTAATCACATCTTTCTTTGTAAATTTAAAACAATATGAAGGTCTCACTAATGAAGACTTGTGTGAGATCTACGCATCGTTTATGACGTGATAGTGATGTGATTGCTCCTTTTGATGTTAATTTCAACTAGAACGAAGTAAAAGGACTCATAATCACCTATATTTTGATAATTTGAGATAACTAATGAAATAATAAGAATGTCTCCCTAAATAAAAACTTGTGTGAGATGTACGGATCGTTTTGATGGCACTAATGATAGGATTGCTCCTTTTGATGATAATCAAACTAGATGAATTCATAGGACTCATAATCACCTCTTTCATTGACAATTTGAGAGACCCAATGAAACAATAAGAAGGACTCCCTAAATCATGACTTGTGTGAGATGTACGTATCGTTTTTAACGCGATAGTCATAGGATTGCTCCTTTTGATGCTAATCAAATTAGAACGATTAATAAGACTCCTAATCACCTCCTTCTTTCATAATTTTAGAGAACCAATGAAACAATAAGAAGGTCTCCTTAAATGAAGACATGTTTGAGATGTACGCATCATTTTTAACGCGATAGTCATGGGATTGCCCCTTTTGATGGTAATTAAACTAGAACGAAGTTAGAGGACTCCTAATCACTTCTTTCTTTAAAAAATTTTGTGCACCAATGAAACAATAAGAAGGTCTCCCAAAATAAATACTTTTGTGAGATGTACGCTTGATTTTGAACGTGATAGTCGTGAGTTTCTCCTTTTAACGCTAATCAAACTAGATCGAAGTAATACAACTCTTAATCGCCTCTTTCTTTGTAAATTTGAAAAAACCAATGAAACAATATGAGGTCTCCCAAAATGTAGACTTGTGTGAGATCTACTCATCGTTTTGGACGCGATAGTGATGGGATTGGTCCTTTTGATGAAAATTTAAACTAGAACGAAGTAATAGGACTTAAAATCATCTATATTTTCACAATTTGAGAGAACCAATCAAACAATAAGAAGGTCTCCCGAAATGCAGACTTGTGTGAGATGTACGGATCGTTTTGAAGGAACTAGTGATACGATTGCTCCTTTTGTTGCTAATCAAACTAGAGCGAAGTCATAGGACTCATAATCATCCCCTTCTTTGACAATTTGAGAGAACCAATGAAACAATAAGAAGGTCTCCCTAAATCAAGACTTGTGTGAGATGTACACATCGTTTTTAATGCGATAGTCATGGGATTGCTCCTTTTGATGCTAATCAAACTAGAACGAAGTTATAGGGCTTAATCATCTCTTTCTTTGACAATTATAGAGCACCAATGAAACAATAAGAAAGTCTCCCTAAATGAAGACTTGTGTGAGATGTTCACATGGTTTTGAACGCGATAGTGATGGTTTTCTAGTTTTGACGATAATCAAACTAGAACGAAGTAATACAACTCTTAATCACCTCTTTCTTTATAAATTTGAAACAACCAATGCAACACTATGAAGGTCTCCTTAAATGAATACTTGTGTGAGATCTACGCATCGTTTTGGACGCGGTAGTGATGGGATTGCTCCTTTTGATGCTAATTTTAACTAGAACGAAATAATAGGACTCATAATCATATATATTTTGACAATTTGAGAGAACTAATGAAACAATAAGAAGGTCTCCCTAAATGAAGACTTGTTTGAGATGTACGCAAGGTTTTGAACTAGATAGTCATGGGTTTATTGTTTTAACGCTAATCAAACTAGAACGAAGTAATACAACTCTTAATCACCTCTTTCTTTGTAAATTTGAAACAATATGAAGGTCTCCCTTAATGAAGACTTGTGTGAGATCTACGCATCGTTTTTGACGTGATAGTGATGTGATTGCCCCTTTTGATGCTAATTTCAAGTAAAATGAAGTAAAAGGACTCATAACCACCTATATTTTAACAATTTGAGATAACTAATGAAACAATAAGAATGTCTTCCTAAATGAAAACTTGTGTGAAATGTACGGATCGTTTTGAAGGCACTAGTGATAGGATTGCACCTTTTGATGCTACTCAAACTAGAATGAATTCATAGGACTCATAATCACCTCTTTCATTGACAATTTGAGAGACCCAATGAAACAATATGAAGGTCTCCCTAAATCAAGACTTGTGTGAGATGTACGCATCGTTTTTAACGCGATAGTCATAGGATTTCTCCTTTTGATGCTAATCAAATTAGAACGATTAATAAGAATCCTAATCACCTCCTTCTTTCACAATTTTAGAGAACCAATGAAACAATAAGGTCTCCTTAAATGAAGACATGTTTGAAATGTACGCATTATTTTTAACGCGATAGTCATGGGATTGCTCTTTTTGATGCAAATCAAACAAGAACGAAGTTAGAGGACTCCTAATCACTTATTTCTTTGACAATTTTAGTGCACCAATGAAACAATAAGAAGGTCTCCCAAAATGAATACTTTTGTGAGATGTACGCTTGATTTTGAACGTGATAGTCGTGAGTTTCTCCTTTTGACGCTTATCAAACTAGAACGAAGTAATACAACCCTTAATCACCTCTTTCTTTGTAAATTTGAAAAAACCAATGAAACATTATGAAGGTTTCCCAAAATGTGGACTTGTGTGAGATCTACTCATCGTTTTGGATGCGATAGTGATGGGATTGCTCCTTTTGATGCTAATTTAAACTAGAACGAAGTAATAGGACTCAAAATCATCTATATTTTCACAATTTGAGAGACCCAATAAAACAATAAGAAGGTCTCCCGAAATGTAGACTTGTGTGAGATGTACGGATCGTTTTGAAGGCACTAGTGATACGATTGCTTCTTTTGTTGCTAATCAAACTAGAACGAAGTCATAGGACTCATAATCATCTCTTTGTTTGACAATTTGAGAGAACCAATGAAAAAATAAGAAGGTCTCCCTAAATCAAGACTTGTGTGAGATGTACGCAACGTTTTTAACGCGATAGTAATGGGATTGCTCCTTTGGATGCTAACCAAACTAGAACAAAGTTATAGGGCTTAATCACCTCTTTATTTGACAATTATAGAGCACCAATGAAATAATAAGAAAGTCTCCCTAAATGAAGACTTGTGTGAGATGTTCACATGGTTTTGAACGCGATAGTGATGGGTTTCTAGTTTTGACGCTAATCAAACTAGAACGAAGTAATACAACTCTTAATCACCTATTTCTTTGTAAATTTGAAACAACCAATGAAACACTATGAAGGTCTCCTTAAATGAATACTTGTGTGAGATCTACGCATCGTTTTGGACGCGGTAGTGATGGAATTTCTCCTTTCGATGCTAATTTCAACTAGAACGAAATAATAGGACTCATAATCACATATATTTTGACAATTTGGGAGAACTAATGAAACAATAAGAAGGTCTTCCTAAATGAAGACTTGTGTGAGATGTACGCATGGTTTTGAACGTGATAGTCATGGGTTTCTTATTTTGACGCTAATCAAACTAGAACGAATTCATAGGACTCATAATCACCTCCTTCTTTGACAATTTGAGAGAACCAATGAAACAATAAGAAGGTCTCCCATAATCAAGACTTGTGTGAGATGTACGCATCGTTTTTAATGCGATAATCATGGGATTGCTCCTTTTGATGAAAATCAAATTAAAACGAAGTAATAAGACTCCTAATCACCTCTTTCTTTCACAATTTAAGAGATCTAATGAAATAATAAGAAGGTCTCCTTAAATGAAGACTTGTGTGAGATGTACACATCTTTTTTAACGCGATAGTCATGGGGTTGCTCCTTTTGATGCTAATCAAACTAGAATGAAGTTATAGGACTCCTAATCACCTCTTTCTTTGACAATTTGAGAGAACCAATGAAACAATAAGAAGGTCTCCCTAAATCAAGACTTGTGTGAGATGTACGCATCGTTTTTAATACGATAGTCATGGGATTGCTCCTTTTAATGCTAATCAAACTAGAACGAAGTTATAGGGCTTAATCACTTCTTTCTTTGACAATTTTAGAGCACCAATGAAACAATAAGAAAGTCTCCCTAAATGAAGACTTGTGTGAGATGTACACATGGTTTTGAACGCGATAGTGATGGGTTTCTCGTTTTGACGCTAATCAAACTAGAACGAAGTAATACAACTCTTAATCACCTCTTTCTTTGTAAATTTGAAACAACCAATGAAACACTATGAAGGTATCCTTAAATGAATACTTGTGTGAGATCTACGGATTGTTTTGGACGCGGTAATGATGGGATTGCTCCTTTTGATGCTAATTTCAACTAGAACGAAATAATAGGACTCATAATCACATATATTTTGACAATTTGTGAGAACTAATGAAACAATAAGAAGGTCTCCCTAAATAAAGACTTGTGTGAGATGTACGCATGGTTTTGAATGTGATAGTCATGGGTTTCTTATTTTGACGCTAATCAAACTAGGACGAATTCATAGGACTCATAATCACCTCCTTCTTTGACAATTTGAGAGAACCAACGAAACAATAAAAAGGTCTCCCTAAATCAAGACTTGTGTGAGATGCACGCATCGTTTTTAACGCCATAATCATGGGATTGCTCAATTTGATGCTAATCAAATTAAAACGAAGTAATAAGACTCCTAATCACCTCTTTCTTTCACAATTTTAGAGAACCAATTAAACAATAAGAAGGTCTCCTTAAATGAAGACTTGTGTGCGATATACACATGGTTTTTAATGCGATAGTCATGGGGTTGCTCCTTTTGATGCTAATCAAACTAGAACGAAGTTATAGGACTCCTAATCATCACTTTCTTTGACAATTTTCGAGCACCAATAAAACAATAAGAAGGTCTCCCTAAATGAAGACTTGTGTGAGATGTACGCATGGTTTTGAACTCGATAGTCATGGGTTTATCGTTTTAATGCTAATCAAACTAGAACGAAGTAATACAACTCTTAATCACCTTTTTCTTTGTAAATTTGAAACAATATGAAGGTCTCCCTAAACGAAGAGTTGTGTGAGATCTACGCATCGTTTTTGACGTGATAGTGATATGATTGCTCCTTTTGATGCTAATTTCAACTAGAACGAAGTAAAAGGACTCATAATCACCTATATTTTGACAATTTGAGATAACTAATGAAACAATAAGAAGGTCTCCCTAAATAAAAACTTGTGTGCGATGTACGGATCGTTTTGAAGGCACTAGTGATAGGATTGCTCTTTTTGATGCTAATCAAACTAGAACGAATTTATAGGACTCATAATCACCTCTTTCATTGACAATTTGAGAGACCCAATGAAACAATTAGAAGGTCTCCCTAAATCAAGACTTGTGTGAGATGTATGCATCGTTTTTAACGCGATAGTCATAGGATTGCTCCTTTTGATGCTAATCAAATTAGAACAATTAATAAGACTCCTAATCACCTCCTTCTTTCACAGTTTTAGAGAACCAATGGAACAATAAGAAGACCATGTGTAAGATGTACACATCGTTTTTAACGCGATAGTCATGGGATTGCTTCTTTTGATGTTAATCAAACTAGAACGAAGTTATAGGACTCCTAATCTTTTCTTTCTTTGACAATTTTAGTGCACCAATGAAACAATAAGATGTACTCCCAAAATGAATACTTTTGTGAGATGTATGCTTGATTTTGAACTTGATAGTAATGGGTTTCTCCGTTTGACGCTAATCAAACTAGAACGAAGTAATACAACTCTTAATAACCTCTTTCTTTGTAAATTTGAAAAAAACAATGAAACAATATGAAGGTCTCCGTAAATGAAGGCTTGTGTTAGATCTACGCATCGTTTTGGACGCGATAGTGATGTGATTGCTCCTTTTGATGCTATATTCAACTAGAACGAAGTAATAGAACTTATAATCACCTATATTTTGACAATTTGAGAGAACTAATGAAACATTAAGAAGGTCTCCCTAAATGAAGACTTGTGTGAGATGTACGGATCGTTTTGAAGGCACTAGTGACAAGATTGCTCCTTTTGATGCTAATCAAACTAGAACGAATTCATAGGACTCATAATCACCTCTTTCTTTGATAATTTGAGAGACCCAATGAAATAATAAAATGGTCTCCCATAATCAAGACATGTGTGAGTTGTACGATTGTTTTTAATGCGATAGTCATAGGATTGCTCCTTTTGATGCTAATCAAATTAGAACGAAGTAATAAGACTCCTAATCACCTCCTTCATTCACAATTTTAGAGAACCAATGAAACAATAAGAAGGTCGCCTTAAATGAAGACATTTATGAGATGTACACATTGTTTTTAATACAATAGTCATGGGATTGCTCCTTTTGATGCTAATCAAACTAGAACGAAGTTGTAGGACTCCTAATCACCTCTTTCTTTAACAATTTTAGAGCACCAATGAAACAATAAGAAGGTCTCCCTAAATAAAGCCTTGTGTGAGATGTACACATGGTTTTGAACGCGATAGTAATGGGTTTGTCATTTTGACGCTAATCAAACTAGATCGATGTAATACAACTTTTAATCACCTCTTTCTTTGTAATTTTGAAACAACCAATGAAACAATATTATGGTCTCCCTAAATAAAGACTTGTGCGAGATCTACGCATCGTTTTGGACGCGATAGTGATGTGATTGCACCGTTTGATGCTAATTTCAACTAGAACGAAGTAATAGAACTCATAATCACCTATATTTTGACAATTTGAGAGAACTAATGAAACATTAAGAAGGTCTCCCTAAATGAAGACTTATGTGAGATGTACGGATCGTTTTGAAGGCACTAGTGACAAGATTGCTCTTTTTGATGCTAATCAAACTAGAACGAATTCATAGGACTCATAATCACCTCTTTCTTTGACAATTTGGGAGACCCAATGAAACAATAAAATGGTCTCCCATAATCAAGACTTGTGTGAGATGTACGATTGTTTTAAATGTGATAGTTATAGGATTGCTCCTTTTGATGCTAATCAAATTAGAACAAAGTAATAAGACTCCTAATCACCTCATTCTTTCACAATTTTAGAGAACCAATGAAATAATAAGAAGGACTCCTTAAATGAAGACATTTGTGAGATGTACGCATTGTTTTTAATGCAATAGTCATGGGATTGCTCCTTTTGATGCTAATCAAATTAGAACGAAGTAATAAAACTCCAAATCACCTCTTTCTTTGACAATTTTAGAGAACCAATGAAACAATAAGAAGGTCTCGTTAAATGAAGACTTGTGTGAGATGTACGCGTCGTTTTTAACGCGATAGTCATGCGATTGCTCATTTTGACGCTAATCAAACTAGATCGATGTAATACAACTCTTAATATCCTCTTTCTTTGTAATTTTGAAACAACCAATGAAACAATATTATGGTATCCCTAAAAAAAGACTTGTGTGAGATCTACGCATCGTTTTAGACGCGATAGTGATGTGATTGCTCCTTTTCATGCTAATTTCAACTAGAACGAAGTCATAGAACTCATAATCACCTATATTTTGATAATTTGAGAGAACTAATGAAACATTAAGAAGATCTCCCTAAATGAAGACTTGTGTGAGATGTACGGATCGTTTTGAAGGCAATAGTGATATGATTGCTCCTTTTGATGCTAATCAAACTAGAACGAATTCATAGGACTCATAATCACCTCTTTCTTTGACAATTTGAACGACCCAATGAAACAATAAAATGGTCTCCCTAAATCAAGACTTGTGTGAGATGTACGCATCGTTTTTAACGTGATAGTCATAGGATTGCTCCTTTTGATGCTAATCAAATTAAAACGAAGTAATAAGACTCCTAATCACCTCATTGTTTCACAATTTTAGAGAACCAATGAAATAATAAGAAGGACTCCCTAAATCAAGACTTGTGTGAGATGTACACATCGTTTTTAACGCTATAGTCATAGGATTGCTCCTTTTGATGCTAATCAAATTAGAACGAAGTAATAAAACTCCAAATCACCTCCTTCTTTCATAATTTTAGAGAACCAATGAAACAATAACAAGGTCTCGTTAAATGAAGACTTGTGTGAGATGTACGCGTCGTTTTTAACGCGATAGTCATGCAATTGCTCATTTTGATGCTAATCAAACTACAACGAAGTTTTAGGACTCCTAATCACCTCTTTCTTTGAGAATTTTAGAGCACCAATGAAACAATTAGAAGGTCTCCCTAAATGAAGCCTTGTGTGACATGTACACATGGTTTTGAACGCGATAGTAACAGGTTTATCGTTTTGACTCTAATCAAACTAGAACGAAGTAATACAACTCTTAATAAGCTCTGTGTTTGTAAATTTGAAACAACCAATAAAACAATATTAAGGTCTCCCTAAATGAAGACTTGTGTGAGATCTACGCATCGTTTTGGACGCGATAGTGATGTGATTGCTAATTTCTATGCTAATTTCAACTAGAACGAAGTAATAGAACTCATAATCACCTATATTTTAACAATTTGAGAGAACTAATGAAACATTAAGAAGGTCTCCCCAAATGAAGACTTGTGTGAGATGTACGGATCATTTTGAAGGCACTAGTGACAGGATTTCTTCTTTTGATGCTAATCAAACTAGAACGAATTCATAGGACTCATAATCACCTCTTTCTTTGACAATTTGAGAAACCCAATGAAACAATAAGAAGGTCTCCCTAAATCAAGACTTGTGTGAGATGCATCGTTTTTAACGCGATAGTCATGGGATTGCTCCTTTTGATGCTAATCAAATTAGAACGAAGTAATAAAACTCCTAATCCCCTCCTTCTTTCACAATTTTAGAGAACCAATGAAACAAAAAGAAGGTCTCTTTAAATGAAGACATGTTTGAGATGTACGCATCATTTTTAATACGATAGTCATGGGATTGCTCCTTTTGATGCTAATCAAACTAGAACGAAGTTAGAGGACTCCTAATCACTTCTTTCTTTAAAAAAATTTATGCACCAATCAAACAATAAGAAGGTCTCCCAAAATGAATACTTTTGTGAGATGTACGCTTGATTTTGAACGTGATAGTCGTGAGTTTCTCCTTTTAACGCTAATCAAACTAGAACGAAGTAATACAACTCTTAATCGCCTCTTTCTTTGTAAATTTGAAAAAACCAATGAAATAATATGAAGGTCTCCCAAAATGTAGACTTGTGTGAGATATACTCAACGTTTTGGACGCGATAGTGATGGGATTGCTCCTTTTGATGCTAATTTAAACTAGAACGAAGTAATAGGACTCAAAATCACCTATATTTTCACAATTTGAGAGAACCAATCAAACAATAAGAAGGTCTCCCAAAATGCAGACTTGTGTGAGATGTACGGATCGTTTTGAAGGAACTAATGATACGATTGCTCCTTTTGTTGCTAATCAAACTAGAACGAAGTTATAGGACTCATAATCATCTCTTTCTTTGACAATTTGAGAGAACCAATGAAATAATAAGAAGGTCTCCCTAAATCAAGACTTGTGTGAGATGTGCGCATCGTTTTTAACGCGATAGTCATAGGATTGCACCTTTTGATGCTAATCAAATTAGAACGAAGTAATAAGACTCCTAATCACCTCCTTCTTTCATAATTTTAGAGATCCAATGAAATAATAAGAAGGTCTCTTTAAATGAAGACATGTGTTAGATGTACGCATCGTTTTTAACGCGATAGTCATGGGATTGCCCTTTTGATGCTAATCAAACTAGAACGAAGTTATAGGGCTCCTAATCACCTCTTTGTTTGACAATTTTAGTGCACCAATGAAACAATAAGAAGGACTCCCAAAATGAATACTTGTGTGAGATGCACGCTTGATTTTGAACCCGATAGTCATGGGTTTCTCGTTTTGACGCTAATCAAACTAGATCGATGTAATACAACTCTTAATCAACTCTTTTTTTGAAAATTTGAAACAACCAATGAAACAATATTAAGGTCTCCCTAAATAAAGACTTGTGTGAGATCTACACATCGTTTTGGATGCGATAGTGATGTGATTGCTCCTTTTAATGCTAATTTCAACTAGAACGACGTAATAGAAATCATAATCACCTATATTTTGATAATTTGAGAGAAATAATAAAACATTAAGAAGATCTCCCTAAATGAAGACTTGTGTGAGATGTACGGATCGTTTTGAAAGCACTAGTGATATGATTGCTCCTTTTGATGCTAATCAAACTAGAACGAATTCATAGGACTTATAATCACGTCTTTCTTTGACAATTTGAGAGACCCAATGAAACAATAAGAAGGTCTCCCTAAATCAAGACTTGTGTGAGATGTGCGCATCGTTTTTAACGCGATAGTCATAGGATTGCTCCTTTTGATGCTAATCAAATTAGAACGAAGTAATAAGACTGCTAATCACCTCTTTCTTTCACAATTTTAGAGATCCAATAAAACAATAAGAAGGTCTCCTTAAATGAAGACATGTGTGAGATGTACGCATCGTTGTTAACGCGATAGTCATGGGATTGCTCTTTTTGATGCTAATCAAACTAGAACGAAGTTATAGGACTCCTAATCACTTCTTTCTTTGACAATTTTAGTGCACCAATGAAACAATAAGAAGGTCTCCCTAAATGAATACTTGTGTGAGATGTACGTATGGTTTTGAACGCAATAGTCATGTGTTTCTCATTTTGACGCTAATCAAACTAGAACAAATTAATACAACTCTTAATCACCTATTTCTTTGTAAATATAAAAAAACCTATGAAACATTATGACGGTCTCCCTAAATGAAGACTTGTGTGAGATCTACTCATCGTTTTGGACGCGATAGTGATGTGATTTCTCCTTTTGATGCTATATTCAATTAGAACGAAGTAACTCATAATCACTTATATTTTGACAATTTGAGAGAACGAATGAAACATTAAAAATGTCTCCCTAAATGAAGACTTGTGTGAGATGTACGGATCATTTTGAAGGCACTAGTGATAGGATTGCTCCTTTTGATGCTAATCAAACTAGAACAAATTCATAGGAATAATAATCACCTCTTTCTTTGACAATTTGAGAGACCCAATGAAACAATAAGAAGGTCTCCCTAAATCAAGGCTTTTGAGAGATGTACGCATCGTTTTTAATGCGATAGTCATAGGATTGCTTCTTTTGATGCTAATCAAATTAGAACGAAGTAATAAAACTCCAAATCACCTCCTTCTTTCACAATTTTAGAGAACCAATGAAATAATAACAAGGTCTCCTTAAATGAAGACTTGTGTGAGATGTACGCGTCGTTTTTAACGCGATAGTAATAGGATTTCTCATTTTGATGCTAATCAAACTAGAACGAAGTTATAGGACTCCTAATCACCTCTTTCTTTGACAATTTTAGAGCACCAATGAAATAATTAAAGGGTCTCCCTAAATGAAGCCTTGTGTGAGATGTACAGATCGTTTTGAACGCGATAGTAATGGGTTTGTCGTTTTGATGCTAATCAAACTAAAACGAAGTAATACAACTCTTAATCACCTCTTTCTTTGTAAATTTGAAACAACCAATGAAAAAATATTAAGGTCTCCCTAAATGAAGACTTGTGTGAGATCTACGCATCGTTTTGGACGCGATAGTGATGTGATTGCTCCTTTTGATGCTAATTTCAACTAGAACGAAGTAATAGAACTCATAATCACCTATATTTTGACAATTTGAGAGAATTAATGAAACATTAAGAAGGTCTGTGACACCCCCGAATCCGGGTCCTCTGACCCTGGTCCGGTCGCCACGATACAATACTAACATCCACCTTTAACAACATACGATAACTAAAAATGCGGAATATAATAAACGTACGTCGTTCATTCAAAAGGTGTTACTAGTCCCAAGATTCGATAACCTTAATACATCAATACAAACATACCCTAGAATAAACATTAGGGTTCATATTACATTAACAGTAATTAAACTAGACATAAAGATAAAGTCTGCTCCTTGCAAACCATCTTAAATCTTTCCTTTACCCTTGTCCTTCCCTGAGGGCTCGGGCTTAACTGCAATATAAGTCATGATATAGCAAGAATGAGCAACAAGTTTGCTCAGCAAGTTTAGATACAACAATAAAGGATATATCATGATGAATGGAAAAATATCTGACAACGATTTCAACAAAATGAATATCTTAAAGATTCAACAATATGAATATTAGAACGATTCAATAATATGAATATCTGAACGATTCAACAATATGAATATCTGAACGAATCAGTACGAATAATAGAATGATTCAATAATATGAATATTTGTAAGGTTCAACAACCTGCATGATTCAACACTATGAACATCTGAACAATTTAACAATATGAATATTAAAAGCAAAGATAATAATTGCCTTTAGAATGACTGATAGTCTAGTAGACTCTGAACTATAACTTTTCAATGGGTTCAATAGCTAATTTACCCTTTTTAGAATTACTGGCTTCTGGCTACAGAAACTTAGTACCTCGAGGAGATCAGCCTCGGGCACAACATGAATATGCATAACACTTAAATCTGCTTACTCGTATCATATATATTAGATACCTGGGCACACTCCTACATATGAGGGGTGTTCTGTTCCGTCTAAGAATCCTTACCATTAATTGGTTTAGATAGCTTCAAAGAAAATTTCACACACTAGTCTGACCGAGCAAAGGTTCAGACTCTTACTGACATGGTTCAAGAAATTTAGAACATTGAATAATGTACAAGTCCAAGATCGTACGAGCTCAAATGCACTAGGTGCGGACATCAATAATATCGATGTGGAATAATTGATAAGTAATTAAACCACTAAATAACATGATTGGAAATAAAGTTCAAGCAATTAAGTAAACAACTTTCTATTCAACAATAACCTACTCAATACAATATGAGAAGGATAGAGAACTTGCACAAAGTGAAGTTTAGAATTTGCACAATATAGGAATTTGTGTAAGTTCGGGGAAATTGCACAATACTCAACGTGTGAAGTTCGGGGAACTTGCACAATACTCAACGTGTGAAGTTCGGAGAACTTGCACAATACTAGATTTCCTTGCATAAAATAAATGCATAGGCTTAGACACTTACAACATCAAAGAGTGAAATTCAGGGAATTTCACCATAATAGATCCCTTGCATAAAGTAAATGCATAGGTTAGGACATTTGCTTATAACGTTCTTTGAGTAAAGTAAACACTAAGATAAGATACTTGCACAATATACGAGTTTGTATAAGTTTAGAGAACTTGCATAATAAAGAAATGAAGTTCGGGAATTTGCAAAATAACCAAAGTGTGAAGTTCGGGGAACTTTCACAATACTCAAAAATAACCTGCTCGATACAATATGAGAAGGATAGGAAACTTTCACTAAATGAAGACTTGTGTGAGATGTACCGATCGTTTTGAAGGCACTAGTGATAGGATTGCTCCTTTTGATGCTAATCAAACTAGAACGAATTCATAGGACTCATAATCACCTCTTTCTTTGACAATTTGAGAGACCCAATGAAACAATAAGATGGTCTCCCTAAATCAAGACTTGTGTGAGATGTACACATCGTTTTTAACACTATAGTTATAGGATTGCTCCTTTTGATGCTAATCAAAGTAGAACAAAGTAATAAGACTCCTAATCACCTCCTTCTTTCACAATTTTAGAGATCAAATGAAACAATAAGAAAATTTCCTTAAATGAAGACATGTGTAAGATGTACGCATCGTTTTTAACGCGATAGTCATGTGGATTGCTCCTTTTGATGCTAATCAAACTAGAACGAAGTTATAGGACTCCTAATCTTTTCTTTCATCGGCAATTTTAGTGCACCAACGAAATAATAAGAAGGTCTCCCAAAATGAATACTTTTGTGAGATGTACGCTTGATTTTGAACCCGATAGTCATGGGTTTCTCCTTTCGACACTAATCAAACTAGAACGAAGTAATACAACTCTTAATCTCCTTTTTCTTTGTAAATTTGAAAAAACCAATGAAATAATATGAAGGTCTCCCTAAATGAAGACTTGTGTGAGATCTACGCATCGTTTTGGACGCGATAGTGATGTGATTGCTCCTTTTGATGCTATATTAAACTAGAATGAAGTAATAGAACTTATAATCACCTACATTTTGACAATTTGAGAGAACTAATGAAACATTAAGAAGGTCTCCCTAAATGAAGACTTGTGTGAGATGTACGGATCGTTTTGAAGGCACTAGTGACAGGATTGCACCTTTTGATGCTAATCAAACTAGAACAAATTCATAGAACTCATAATCACCTCTTTCTTTGATAATTTGAGAGATCCAATGAAACAATAAGAAGGTCTCCCTAAATCAAGACTTGTGTGAGATGTACGCATCGTTTTTAAAGCGATAATCATGGGATTGCTCCTTTTGATGCTAATCAAATTAGAAGGAAGTAATAAGACTCCTAATCACCTCCTTATTTCACAATTTTAGAGAACCAATGAAACAATAAGAAGGTCTCCTTAAATGAAGACATGTGTGAGATGTACGCATCATTTTTAACGCGATAGTCATGGGATTGCTCCTTTTGAAGCTAATCAAACTAGAACGAAGTTATAGGACTCCTAATCACCTCTTTCTTTGATAATTTTAGATCACCAATGAAATAATAAGTAGGTCTCCCTAAATGAAGCCTTGTGCGAGATGTACACATGGTTTTGAACGCGATAGTAATGGGTTTGTCGTTTTGACGCTAATCAAACTATATTGATGTAATACAACTCTTAATCACCTCTTTCTTTGTAAACTTGAAACAACCAATGAAACAATATTAAGGTCTCCCTAAATAAAGACTTGTGTTAGATCTACGCATCGTTTTGGATGCGATAGTGATGTGATTGCTCTTTTTGATGCTATATTCAACTAGAACGAAGTAATAAAACTTATAATCACCTATATTTTGACAATTTGAGAGAACTAATGAAACATTAAGAAGGTCTCCCTAAATGAAGACTTGTGTGAGATGTACGGATCGTTTTGAAGGCACTAGTGATAGGATTGCTCCTTTTGATGCTAATCAAACTAGAACGAATTCATAGGACTCATAATCACCTCTTTCTTTGACAATTTGAGAGACCTAATGAAACAATAAGATGGTCTCCCTAAATCAAGACTTGTGTGAGATGTACACATCGTTTTTAACGCTATAGTTATAGGATTGCTCCTTTTGATGCTAATCAAATTAGAACGAAGTAATAAGACTCCTAATCACCTCCTTGTTTCACAATTTTAGAGAACAAATGAAACAATAAGAAAGTCTCCTTAAATGAAGACATGTGTAAGATGTACGTATCGTTTTTAACGCGATAGTCATGGGGATTTCTCCTTTTGATGCTAATTAAATTAGAACGAAGTTATAGGACTCCTAATCTTTTCTTTCTTTGGCAATTTTAGTGCACCAATGAAACAATAAGAAGGTCTCCCAAAATGAATACTTTTGTGAGATGTACGCTTGATTTTGAACCCGATAGTTCTAATACCCGAGAATTTCCATATATTATTAAATAAATATATTAATGGAAATGAGAATTTATTTGAATATAAATGATTTTGTGTTATGAGATGAATTAATTCAATTATATATAATTGAATAATTATAATAATTGAGAAATTGGTGGAGTTTGTGATAAACTCGTTGATTGCCTTGTGTGGCACAGTGACGTAATATAAGAATGATTATATTAATTTAAGCGAACAATTAATCTATATTAATTGTTAATCGAAGAATATTAATTAACTGTTATAAAATACTAATGAGGATTGATTAATAATATGTGATTATTATTGCAAGAAATATAATAATAATAATCCACTTGTTTATAATTGTGCTGAGATTTATATTTGTTAAAGTGATAATTAATCATATAAGGGTTAATTAAATTGTTATGGAGGTTAACAATTATATTGATTGATGTAGGATATGTGTATATTATTAATTACTATTCAATTTATAAGATGAGAAATTATATGTGCAAGCATGCGAATTAAATGTGTAGCATATATTAGCTGACTATGTATTATGTGAAGTGTAATATGACACTATTATATGGTAAGGCTTATTAAACCATGTGAGCTACTTGATTAATAACTTGTGTGACAATAAATATGTGGGTATACATTGTATAATATATCATGAACATATTGTAAACAATTAGTTTTAATAAAGGAGACAGTGTAATGTGTTAACATCTGATTAGATTATATCCGGTATTAACAAACTGTACATGGATTATACATGTCAATTTACACTTACTACAGTATATGAATTATTGTGACATTTCAATTAAAGACCTAAGTGTCTAAATATGTGTGTGTATATAACCTAAGTATTAACACTAGTTTGTTTACAAATTGGAAATGCTGAGATTTTTATGCCTTGTCCCATATTAATAAGACACAAGCCTTGTACACGTAAAACACTCATGAAGCTAGCCTACTCCTACCTTCTCAAACTCAGCATTCTAGCCATCATGATCATGAAGGGAGTGGGTGGAATAGTGGAGATCACCAACTAATTACCAACTCCCTCTTATCTAGCAAACATTCCTATAATCTGTTAGTTTGATTTTGGATGTAATTGCATTGTATGTGTAAGGATTCTTCTATAAATAGCAGCCATGTTTCTTTGTTTTCAATTTGCTGAGAGTTTGCATAAGTGGTGAGTGAAAGCAATATACATATATCAGTAGGAGAAGTTGGATTAGCAGCAAACTATATTGGAATCCTAGCAGAGGTATAATCCCTCTTCCTTTGTTCTTCATTTTCGTTTTCTGTTTCCGAAGTTTCCTTCAAATTTTTGATTATGCCAAATTGGTTCATGATTGGGTTGTAGAACCCTTATATTGTTGTTATATGAACATACATACGTGATGGAACCACTATATAGCTTTCTTGACTTTCATTTCCATTGTTGCTCTGTAATTTCTGTAAAGCATCGAATTCGTGAAATTAGTTGGAGTTCATGAAATTGGGAATCGTTTGGGCGATTGACTGTTATATAAGCATATATATATATATGTGTTAGTAAGTTAAAAGGTTAGTCTAATAGCATATGGGTATGTCGAGATCGATAAAATGGGAGGTTTTGGGTCGGTTTCGCTGCAGTATGAACTGCAGGAACTGTCCCCACGCCGCAGCGCCGCAGCCCCACCCACGCCGCAGCCCGCATCGCAGCGCCACTCACGCCGCAGCCCTAGAATATGGCTGCTGTTGCCGCGCCGCAGCGCCGGCCTCTGTGTTCAGTTTTCTGCATTCTGCAACAAAACTGTTATGTACTAATTGGTTGATTTTTGTTTAAACAAGCATGGAAGCATGATTAATACATATATATAAACCTAATGAGGCAATGTAAGCATGTTTTAGTGTATTAGCATGCATGGTTAACAAAACGACATGAAGCTTGGAAACGAACTTAAAATTTCATAAACAATCATTAACATTATAAAGCATGTTTACATACTGACCTTGCAAGCACGTTAGTACCACCTAGAGACACATGAAGTGCATGTTAGCTTATCTATATTGGTTCCGTAATAAAATATGAACATGTGAACCTAACTAGTGCTCATTCCTAACAAAAATATAAGTTTGAAGGTGGATATGATCATGTAAATGCTATATAGTCATTTTGATGTTATGAGCATGTTTAGATAACTTTGAAATATATGAATGAAGCCTTAACTTGTGTTTATATAGTTCGTAAGGAAGCATGAACATGTTAGGCTCTATTAGTAAGATTCACTAATAGAAATACAAGCCTTGCACATGAGCATTAACACGATACGTGGAGATTTAAATTCTGATATTTATGGACACATGTGATAGTACTCTTAGACTCATTCATGTGTCATGCATATATATATACCATGATTGGTTGCCGTGATTAAAGTTTAGCATAAACAAAGCATGTTTTCAAGATAATAACAATGCTAGCTACATATATGCAATACGAGTACTCATGAGCATGACTAATACAAGTTATATGAATATCTTATGTGTTTAAAAGCGACCATGTTAGACCATATGAGTTCGTGTCCTTGAATGGCTTTAAGTATTAACTTAAGAACCTATACCATGTACGATTGGATTTGGAAAAGTTATTCAAGCATGTAAAGTATCCTTTAAATATGAATACATGCTACGTGATATTATATGATGTTACTTGAACCCGATTTTGACGGTTAACTTAAGGAGATGCCGTAACTTGCTAAAATGAAATATATTTAGTATTGATTGTGGTCTTATGTGATATTAATAATATGCAAGCATGTTTGCTAATTGTTGAGATCTTATATAATATGAGAATGCGTTTAAACTCTAAAGAAGGAATGTTAAGGATAGAAATTATATTCTATATAACTGTGTAGCTAGGTAAAACTTACCTTATGTGTTGATCGTATATTCAAAGAGAAAATGTGAAGTTAAATTATATGACTAATGAATATCATATATATACGTAATTGTATTACGATAGGAATTCGAAAGTGTTGATTGCTTTTCGTGGATAAACTACGCTAAAGGCAAGTTCTCTTACTTACACTCTTTTAAAGTGCAAGTATCCTAACCGACGCATTTACTTTATGCAAGGAAAGCTATGATTGTGAAAGTTTCCTAACTTATACTCTTTTACTATGCAAGTATCCTATCTTGTGTATTGCGAACTAGTTTCCTATTTAATCGGTTGAATTGAATTAGCATACTTGAACTCTTATTTCATTAAAGCTATTATTCATGTTGAACTTAGTATTGTTCTTGAATATTGTGAAAGTGTCTATGCCATTTGATTCTGCTGGACTTATGTTATTGAAAAGCAACCCAAACTAATTGATTGGTGCGGGATCTTGTATTTGACTGAGAAGAACAACCTTCTTTGAAGGGAATATATAATTGTCGGAGAACCGACATGTACACTTGAGTATGATTGATTGTTATGCATAACAAGGGTACTTTAGGCTGATCACCTGTTGTACCTGTTTTTGTTGGATTTTCAGTTTATTACTGTCAATTCTAGTAGAAGTTCATAGTCCGTAGTGACTACTCAGTATTCAATTATTTGAAATCTTGAATTGACTTATTATTGAATCATATTGATATTATCCTGTCCTTAGCGACTGTTATTGAGAACTGTTGATATTCTTGTTATTCTTGAACTATCAAATCTTGCTATACCCTTTCGAGAATTGAGAATCTTATTATTCACCCTTATTGTATATTACTTGTTGGGCAATTTGTGCTCATTCTTGCTTTCCCTAAAACATTTCAGTTAAGGCAGAGCATGGCGAACCTTCGGGCATTGATAAGGGCAAGGGCAAGGCTACCAACTAGCTTATGTCTGTTATGTTTCAAATATATTAATATTATGTGAAGATGATGTAGTAAGACTGGATTTGTTTATGTTTAAGCTTAAGTTAGATTATATAACAAGTCGTTAATTGATATTGCTATGTAATCTATTAAGTACTGTAGGTTGCGAGACTTGGGGGAATAATTATAATAAATCATTGTAAATTATTTTAGAATAGATTTTCCGCTGTGGTTGTGTGATATTTAGTTATCATTATTGCGATGTATTACCATGAGCACGTGATGAACCAAATTCGAGAGACCAAGTGGCGATCCTGGAATTTGGGGGCGTCACAATAGTCATGGCTTTCTCATTTCGACGCCAATCAAACTAGAACGAAGTAATGCAACTCTTAATCACCTTTTTCTTTGTAAATTTGAAAAAACCAATGAAACAATATGAAGGTCTCCATAAATGAAGACTTGTGTGAGATCTACACATCGTTTTGGACGCGATAGTGATGTGATTGCTCCTTTTGATGCTATATTAAATTAGAACGAAGTAATAGAACTTATAATCACCTATATTTTGACAATTTGAGAGAACTAATGAAACATTAAGAAGGTCTCCCTAAATGAAGACTTTTGTGGGATGTACGAATCGTTTTGAAGGCACTAGTGACAGGATTGCTCCTTTTGATGATAATCAAACTAGAACGAATTCGTAGGACTCATAATCACCTCTTTCTTTAACAATTTGAGAGACCAAATGAAATAATAAGAAGGTCTCCCTAAATCAAGACTTGTGTGAGTTGTACGCATCATTTTTAACGCGATAGTCTTGGGATTGCTTCTTTTAATGCTAATCAAACTAGAACAAAGTAATAAAACTCCTAATCTCCTCTTTCTTTCACAATTTTAGAGAACCAATGAAACAATAGGAAGGTCTCCTTAAATGAAGACATGTGTGAGATGTACGCATCGTTTTTAACGCGATAGTCATGGGATTGCTCCTTTTGATGCTAATCAAACTAGAACGAAGTTATAGGACTCCTAATCACTTCTTTCTTTGACAATTTTAGTGCACCAATGAAACAATAAGAAGGTCTCCCTAAATCAATACTTGTGTGAGATGTACGCATGGTTTTGAACGCGATAGTCATGGGTTTGTCGTTTTGACGCTAATCAAACTATAATGAAGTAATACAACTCTTAATCACCTCTTTCTTTGTAAATTTCAAACAACCAATGAAACAATATTAAAGCCTCCCTAAATGAAGACTTGTGTGAGATCTACGCCTCGTTTTGGACGCGATTGTGATGAGATTTCTCCTTTTGATTCTAATTTCAACAAGAACGAAGTAATAGGACTCATAATCACCTATATTTTGACAATTTGAGAGAACTAATGAAACATTATGAAGGTCTCCCTAAATGAAGACTTGTGTGAGATGTACGGATCGTTTTGAAGGCACTAGTGATAAGATTGTTCCTTTTGATGCTAATCAAACTTTGGACGCGATAGTGATGGGATTGCTCCTTTTGATTCTAATTTCAACTAGAACGAAGTAATAGGACTCATAATCACCTATATTTTGACAATTTGAGAGAACTAATGAAACATTAAGAATGTCTCCCTAAATGAAGAATTGTGTGAGATGTACGGATCAATTTGAAGGCAGTAGTGATAGGATTGCTCCTTTTGATGCTAATCAAACTAGAACGAATTCATATGAATAATAATCACCTCTTTCTTTGACAATTTGAGAGACCCAATGAAACAATAAGAAGGTCTCCCTAAATCAAGACTTGTGTGAGATGTACGCATGGTTTTTAACGCGATAGTAATAGGATTGCTCCTTTTGATGCTAATCAAATTAGAACGAAGTAATAAAACTCCTAATCACCTCCTTCATTCATAATTTTAGAGAACCAATGAAACAATAACAAGGTCTCCTTAAATAAAGACTTGTGTGAGATGTACGCATCGTTTTTAATGCGATAGTCATGAGATTGTTCATTTTGATGCTAATCAAACTAGAACGAAGTTATAGGACTCCTAATCACCTCTTTCATTGACAATTTTAGAGCACCAATGAAACAAATAGAAGGTCTCCCTAAATGAAGCCTTGTGTGAGATGTACACATGGTTTTGAACGCGATAGTAATGGGTTTGTCGTTTTAACGCTAATCAAACTAGAACAAAGTAATACAACTCTTAATCACCTCTTTCTTTGTAAATTTGAAACAACCAATGAAACAATATTAAGGTCTCCCTAAATGAAGACTTGTCTGAAATCTACGGATCGTTTTGGACGCGATAGTGATGTGATTGCTCATTTTGATGCTAATTTCAACTAGAACGAAGTAAAAGAACTCATAATCACCTATATTTTGACAATTTGAGAGAACTAATGAAACATTAAGAAGGTCTCCCTAAATGAAGACTTGTGTGAGATGTACGGATCGTTTTGAAGGCACTAGTGATAGGATTGCTTCTTTTGATGCTAATCAAACTAGAATGAATTCATAGGACTAATAATCACCTCTTTCTTTGACAATTTGAGAGACCCAATGAAACAATAAGAAGGTCTCCCCAAATCAAAACTTGTGTGAGATGTACGCATAGTTTTTAACGCGATAGTCATAGCATTGCTCCTTTTGATGCTAATCAAATTAGAATGATGTAATAAGACTCCTAATCACCTCATTCTTTCACAATTTTAGAGAACAAATGAAACAATAAGAAAGTCTCCTTAAATGAAGACATGTGTAAGATGTACGCATTATTTTAAACGCGATAGTAATAGGATTGCTCCTTTTGATGCTAATCAAACTAGAACAAAGTTATAGGACTCTCAATCTTTTCTTTCTTTGACAATTTTAGTGCACCAATGAAACAATAAGAAGGTCTCCCAAAATGAATACTTTTGTGAGATGTACGCTAGATTTTGAACCCGATAGTCATGGGTTTCTCCTTTTGACGCTAATCAAACTAGAACGAAGTAATGCAACTCTTAATCACCTCTTTCTTTGTAAATTTGAAAAAACCAACGAAACAATATGAAGGTCTCCCTAAATAAAGACTTGTGTGAGATCTACGGATCATTTTGGATGCGATAGTGATGTGATTGCTCCTTTTGATGCTATATTCAACTAGAATAAAGTAATAGAACTTATAATCACCTATATTTTGACAATTTGAGAGAACTAATGAAACATTAAGAAGGTCTCCCTAAATGAAGACTTGTGTGAGATGTACGGATCGTTTTTAAGGCACTAGTGACAGGATTGCTCCTTTTGATGCTAATCAAACTAGAACGAATTCATAGGACTCATAATCACCTCTTTCTTTGACAATTTGAGAGACCCAATGAAACAATAGCAAGGTCTCCCTAAATCAAGACTTGTGTGAGATGTACGCATTGTTCTTAACGCGATAGTCATGAGATTGCTCCTTTTGATGCTAATCAAATTAGAACGAAGTAATAAAATTCCTAATCACCTCCTTCTTTCATAATTTTAGAGAACCAATGAAATAATAAGTAGGTCTCCTTAAATGAAGACATGTGTGAGATATACGCATCGTTTTAACGCGATAGTCATGGGATTGCCCCTTTTGATGCTAATCAAACTAGAACGAAGTTATAGAACTCCTAATCACCTCTTTCTTTGACAATTTTAGAGCACCAATGAAACAATAAGAAGGTTTCCCTAAATGATGCCTTGTGTGAGATGTACACATGGTTTTGAACGCGATAGTAATGGGTTTGTCATTTTGACGCTAATCAAACTAGATCGATGTAATGCAACTCTTAATCACCTCTTTCTTTGTAAATTTGAAAGAACCATTGAAACAATATTAAAGTCTCCCTAAATAAAGACTTGTGTGAGATCTACGCATCGTTTTGGACTCGATAGTGATGTGATTGCTCATTTTGATGCTAATTTCAACTAGAACGAAGTAATAGAACTCATAATCACCTATATTTTGATAATTTGAGAGAACTAATGAAACATGAAGAAGATCTCCCTAAATGAAGACTTGTGTGAGATGTACGGATCATTTTGAAGGCACTAGTGATATGATTGCTCCTTTTGATGCTAATCAAACTAGAACGAATTCATAGGACTCATAATCACCTCTTTTTTTGACAATTTGAGAGACCCGATGAAATAATAAAAAGGTCTCCCTAAATCAAGACTTTTTTTTTTGTTAAAGTTAGACTGTAATAAGAAATAAAATGGTGTTACATACTCAAGGGAGCCCTAATTAAGGCATAGCATAGACATCAAAGGACATGCCCTTTGATGTCATGACTATATAAGATACAGAGCCAAACAAGCAACAAACCGCCAAGCAGGTAACAAATCAGAGAAACACCCTAAAGGACCTAAACATAAGGAACCCAACAACCCAACAACAGGAATGGGCAGCCCGTGCAAAGAGGCCCACAATCAAGCCAAAGCCAAACCCCGCCCAAACAGCAACCACAAAGCTTCAAACCAAGAAGTGCATGAGGTGAATAGAACGGTAAGCCCACCAGCAAACCTTTAAGCTACAGACCCCAAGAGAGTCCCACAAAGCAATCTGATTACAAGAATCCATGGGAAAAGACCCAAGGCTTCCGCCTTGCCACAGCAGGAGGTAGCCATACAGCAAATCCCGTTATGTACCACATACAGAGCCCCGAACCGAAGCAGCTCCACACAGCCCCATACAGTCCTAATACAAAACCAAGCCACCCTTAGCCATCCTTGAAATGGCTAGTCAACAGCCAATCGTGGGCCCTTGCATCAGCCTAAACCATGAAGAATCCTGCCAGACCCAGCACCTTGAACAAACCAATGCAGACCAATATCAAAAAAAGAAGTCAAATTGCAAGTTGAGTAAACCATGGCCGGTCTTTCACTTTTTGGAATTTGTGAATGGAATGAAGCTTGCATTTCACAATCTACATCACAGTAGAAGTAATAGTCCTAACCGGAGAAGCCCCTCTGTCATGTATTCTAGCATTTCTTTCTTTCCAGTTATGATATACAACCGCGGCAAACCCTAGATGCAGTATTCCTTGGTGAATAGGAGTATGGGGTTTGGAGATGAGGAAGGAAGTAATTGAGGACCAACTCCTGGAGATTCCTCTCTAGCCACAATGACAAAGCACCATGATCAGTAGTTGATAGGAGTAAGGGCAGTTGAAAAAGAGATGGTTAGAGGATTCACACTGAGCATTGCATAAGGAGCAGCTGGGGTTTACACCCAGACCAAACTGGGATAGCCTATCCAAGGTATGCAAACCATTTTGGAAAGCAAGCCACAAGATAATAGAATACCTTAGGGGGATGAAAGAATGCCAGACGAGTTTATCCCTAGGCACAGAATTACCCGAAGTTCAAAGGGTCCTCCAGATGGTAGTAGTTGAAACCCTATAGGCCTTAAAGTTATCCCAACAGATGGAGTCCTCCTTTGCAGAGTCACACCTTATTGCCTGAGAGAACATATGCCGAAATTTAATAACCTCATGATGATTAGAGGTACGAAGAGCCCAGTTTGAGTTATAAATGATGCTGCTAACCATGGTATTTGGGCCTAAACCAGAATTTGTAATGAGAGTGGAGGCAGGAAAGGAGGCCAGAGGATACCTAGAAATCCAAGGATCAAACCATAGCTTTGTGATGCCTCCATTGCCAATAGAGTAAGAAATATGCTGCATAGTAAGGTTCCTCAAATTTAGGACTTTCCTCCAGATCCAGGAGCAATCGTTCGGGATGTTTATGCACCAAAAATGCTTACCCTTCAGGGCCCAAATAGAAGGAGAGGTAGGGTTGATCAGATTCCAGAGATGGAGAAGAATAGAGGCTTTATTCCATATATCCAATTACTTTAGGCCAAGGCCTCCCTCGGAACAAGGAAGAGAGACCTTACTCCACGCCACTTTAGCACCAAATTTCGAGATGGAGGGGCCTTTCCATAAGAACCTGCTGAAAATAACTTTAAGTTCCTTTAAAGCAGCTGCAGGGAGGATGTAAAAAGAGGTCTAGTAGGATTGGACAGCAAATAGGACAGATTTTAGGAGTTGGACCCTCCCCGAATAGGAAAGGAACCTATTAGTCCAGGAGGAAATCCTGCTAGTAATCTTATCAAGAAGGGGCCTACAGTCAGCAAGGCTAAACTTTGAGGTTATAAGAGGAACTCCAAGAAATTTTGCAAGGTAGAGTCCTACACGGAACCCTAGGGAAGAAAGAATATCAGCAGAATCATTCGGGGGAACATTTTCCAAGAAGCACATACATTTTGTTGCATTGAGGTGGAGGCCAGAAATGGAGGAAAACTTTGTAAGACACCCTTTAAGAGTATTGACCGAACAGATATCCCCATGGCCAAAAAGAAGCAGATCATCAGTAAAACATAGGTGAGTTAACCTAAGCTGTTTTGTTTTCCAGTGGAATTTGAAGCTAGGCTCTTCAGTCTACTTGGAAATCAGAATAGAGAGGACTTCCATAGCAATAACAAAAAGATAGGGGGATAGGGAGTCTCCCTGGTGAAGACCCTTTGCTCCTTTAAAATAACCATATAACCCACCATTAACTTTCACTGAGAAGGAAGCTGAGGTAATACAAGCCTTGATCCAGAACACGAACTTTGGGGGAAAATTAAGGACCTTAAGAGCCTCCCATAAGAAGTCCCAGGAGATAGAATCAAAAGCTTTTTGTAAGTCAATTTTCATAGCACACCTGGAAGGACCCGAACTTCTATGATAGTTCCTAAAAAGTTCCTAAGCAATAAGGATATTATCTCCAATCCTCCTACCCGGGACAAACGCAGCTTGATAAGGGGAAATGATCTTAGGAAGAATGCCCTTAAGCCTATTTACAAGTATTTTGGAAATACATTTGTAAGTAGTGTTGCAGCATGAAATTGGCCTATAGTCTTGCATAGAGGTAGGGTTTGGGACTTTAGGAACCAAAACAATGGCAGTGGAGTTAGTCCCTCTTAGTAAGCACCTTGCTGGAAAAAATATTTGACAGCAAAGGTGAAATCCGGGCCGATGATGTCCCAACAGGCCAGGAAGAAATTGACATTGAAGCCATCAGGGCCAGGGCTTTTATTCTGCTTCATAGATTTGAGAGTGGAAAGAATTTCAGCTGCAGAAATCTCTCTATCGAGAATAGAGGCATCAGAGGTGGAAACAAACTGTTTAGCAGAGCCACATAAATTCCGAACCTTAGAGAAGCATGCTTGAGATGGGGACCCCAAAAGAGAGCAAAAACATCCCACAGCAACCTGCTGAATCTCATTCTGACCACTAACGAGTTGACCATCCATATTGGCAATAGTGAGGATTTTTTTTTGATTCCACCTAGCTTTAACTTGGTTATGGAAAAATCCTGTGTTTCTATCACCCTCCTTGAGCCATTGGATTCTGGACTTTTGCTTTAGAAATTTCTCCTCACACAAGAGAGCGGCCCATAGACTATCAGTGAGGGATTTTTGCCTTTCGAGAAGGGAAGGATTATAAGGATCATTGCTGATAGCAAGCTGGGTAGCATGGAGGAGGGCCCTGGCCTGACCAACATTAGAGGATAAGTGTAAGAACCCGGATTTTTAGAAATTATTAAATAAGGATTTAATAAATAAAATTCTTAAACCGTGAGATGGGTTCGAATAAAAAGATATATATGTGATATGAGGTATGTGGTATTATATTACATAAGGTAATATGGACTATGTAATATGTGTTTTTGTGATTAATGAATATATTATTAATATATATTTGTTATTTATTTTAGAGACGATTCAATTGAGGTAAAGGAAGTGGATAAATTCCTATCGATATTAAATAATTTATAGAATTATTTTATCATAGTAAGTTGGTGACATTAAATATCCTTAATGTATAATCACCATATTCTTGTGTATGTGTACTAATAACTCGTATGTTTATAATATAGGTTATTAATAGCACTTAAGCTATCCGTGAATAGGTTTGGATAGTGAAGCATGAGTTAGTTAAGGAATTAACTAATAAGAATAAATATTGGTTAATTTAAGTTGAGAGTTATATTATGGAATAATATAATGTGAATATTGAACCTTAATTAACTAAGGTAATATGGTACAAGGTTTAATTTACTTAAGTAAAGGAGTGAATTAATATATATGTTGAATATATGATTATAATTAGTACCTTCTATATATTACTTAGAATGGTAATATGTGTGAAAGTCTAATGTACAAATAACGTTAATATATATATATATATATACGTTATTAAAGAGAAATGGAAATCATTATATCTTTAAATAAATATTTGAAGAAATTGTTTTGGGAACAATTTATAGAAAAGAAAGAGAAATAATTGTTATAAAGGATATTAAAATAAATTCTAATATTGAATTATTTTAATAAAGGAGGAAATATTATTTTTGAATAATAATATTACTCTATATGTTTTTGGTATGATGTAATAAGTGTGATTAATTAATATGGTAAATACATTAAAACATATTTGCTATATATAAATAAATTGATGGAAATAAATTATTATAATAGAAAATAAACTTATTACCTATTTTCTATATATAATGTATGTACATGTGCCATACATGTAATTATTTTAGTAGATATTATATTAAGAATAATATCTTGAGACAATAAGTAAATTATTTTCTAACAATGAATATCTTTATTTGGAGAAAACATAATATTTTATGTTATGGCAAAATACATAATTCCTAATGTATTTTCAAGAAAGTTTATTAATGAAAGAAAACTAAGTTATTTCAATATATTAAATAACTTAAGTTATTATTTTATCGTAGATTTTATAATAATTAATAGAGTAAATATTAATTATTCTAGTGTAAAGGTTATACATATAATTGTTCAAGGTAGCTAAATAATTTAGCATTAAAGTGCATGTGTCACACAAACCTTATATTAAAAGAATATTAAAGTGTGATGGGAGTGATAATAAGCTTAAGGTAAGCTTGTGAGATATGCCTAGTGTGGCAAAGTGGTGGAATAAACATTCATTAAATAAATTAATGAATGAATAATTAATGGAATTAATTATTATTATTATATGAATAAATTCCTATGTGCAATGATGTGTAATTATAAGTTATATAGTAGATACATCTATATAATATGGAATGAAGTGTGACACTTCAAGAAAACTATATAATATAGGAAACTATATGATTAAGTGTAATAATAAAGTTACAATAATGGGGTGTGACACTACTCAATTAAAATATATTCGGTATTGTCAAATGTACATGGATTATATGATTGGGTGTATGTGTGACGCTATCATACCATATGGTAATAACATTAAGTTATTAGATATAAGCTTGCAAGTTAGTCCATGTGAGAGCAATAATGGTCAATTAAGTGGTTAGGGTACATGAATAGTGGTAGTTGGTGGGAGTTAGCCACCAACTTCCCTTTTGCCCTTTGGGTAATAACCATAGGAGAATAATAGCTTGATAATGAATAGATGCAATACATTGGTGTGTAGAGTTTGTTAATTCAATTACTACATTGTTGCTAAGAAAGCATATAATAAGAAATGTAATTACACCATGAGTATGTTATAAGGTGTAATGATGAGGAAGGACCATGAATAGTAGTAGTTGGTGGAGTTAGCCACCAACTCCTCTTTGACCATTGGGTATTACCCATAGGAGGGTAATAGATTGATTATAATAGAGAACATGTAAATTAGTAATGTAATGATATTACTTTATGAACATATTATAAGATGTAACATTGAGTATAATATTATTTTAGGAGATTATATTATTATAAACTTGTGGACTATTAAGTACTAAGTTCATATAATTATGCCTTGTGTGGCATAAATAATGAAGTTAAATCAAGGGGATTTAATTGGAAGTATTAGAAGAAAATGAATGGTTGATACTAATTATCATTATAATATTTGAGTATATTTGTGATAATAATTTTATGGAAAATGGTGGGATGATAGTACCCAACCATATTATATTTAGTCCAATTAGAATATTAACTTAACCTATGTACATGAGGTACATGATTATATATAGTAGTGTATATTCAAAATATGAGTATACCTAATTAGGTGTGAGTGTACATATTTGTAGGTTTGTATTTATGTACCTATAACCTAAGTCATATGGGATGAAATGTATACATAAATTATATAACCTAAGTGTATATATTATATATAGAGGTGTGTAACCAAGTGTGGAATTACATTTGCTAATTGCTATTGATGAGTTAGATTATTTGTCTCACAATGAGTGCCCAACTTCTCCTTCACGTGAATGGCCTAAGGCTAGCCTATCTCCTTCATCTCTCAACTTCCTAGCTAGCAATGAGTGTGATGATTATGGGGGGAGTGGGCTTCATGATGGGATTTACTAACTATCTATTGCCCAACAATTCTTCTCTTCTTCCATTAGTTTAATTCATGGTGCAAAGCTTTGGCATGGTTAACCAATTCTCTATAAATTGGAAGCTCCCCCTCACAAACCCAAGTTGCTAAACTCTTGATAAGTTTCACATAGTGAGTGTGTTGATGAGTATTGAGGGAGAGAATTCTGAAATTCATGGGAAGCTCTACCCAAGTTGAAGCTCAAGGGGTATAATCTCTAAACTACTTTGGAATTCAATTCATAGAAATAGCATGAAATAGTAGTAATTGGTCATGTGAAAAGATGCTAGCACGTTAGTTAAGTTGTATACATGTTGTAAATACTATGTAGTTGATTTCTAGCATGTTTAAATTCGAATTATTGAAGAAATTTTTGAGTTGGGCTAAGAGACTGCCGAAGCAGAAAAGCTTCTGGTTTGGAAACGGGGACGCGCGGCCGCGCGTCTCCCTAGTACAAATGGGGCGCGGCCGCGCCCTCTGCAGAAACTCTTGGTGATTTTGTGTTTTCTGGTTGGCTAAGCATACTAGCTAGACTCTAATAATTTCATAAAGGGGTCTGACATGTGTACTAAGGTTGTCATGCACATAATGAGTTGTATTAGTTGGTTTAACATAATTTCCTAAAAGAAAACGTAAAGTTTTGAAAATGAGACTTGACGAATTTTGTGTTCTTTGAGTCGAACTTTTGAGACATGTGTAAGTGTCTTGGTTATGTGTATCAATGGGTATGAAGGTAGTTGTTGATTAATTACCTTGGCTAATAGTAAACAATTATACCTTGTTGTAGTGGAGTTTTTAATGAAAACTTAAGGTTTTATAAATGAATTTTGGCGTATATAAGTCATGTTTATATTCTGACTTTTTAAGCATGATTATATGGTTTAGATATGCATGATATGTGAGTCGAAGGTATTGAGCATACACTAGAACACATTGTTTAAATTTAAAATGATTTCAAAAGACAAACTTAGAGTTTTTGGACATATATATAGGATGTCCACGTTCTGATCATTGAGCATGTATAGATGACTTATATATGTGTTCTAATACATGAGAATCATGACTACAAGGTACTTTGCATATACTTAGTTACCTTTGTTGACTTAAAGCGATTTTTATGAAATGTTTAGAATGTGTAAGATGATAGCATCAAACACGGAGTGAGTTACATTATGATCACACGAGCATGTATATTAGGATTCATTATGCCTATAGACATGTTGACATAAGCATCATGTGATGAAACATGGATTTCACCTATGCACGCATATTCGAGAAAATGAATTTCAAAAGCATAGACTATGTGATTAAGTATACATGTGTAGTATAAGCACGAGCATGCCTACTTAATGTGTGTGTATAATATATATCAGAATGCATGATATGTTAGGACCAAACTAAGTTTATGAAATCTAAGTTCTGGTTCTGGCAGGGAGTCGCGCGGCCACGCCACTCCCAAGCTTAATTGCCGCGCGGCCGCGCCGTGTTGCAGAGCTGCCAAGAACAGTTTGTTAACTGTCTGGTCCTAAGTTATTTTCCTTAAGGACCCTAAGGACCGAAATAGAATGGTTTCTATAGAATAAGTATGAAGGTATGATGTTGTAACATCGTGGTTATCCTAAGATAGAGTGAAACGAAACCAAGATTAGAAAACGATATACGAATTGTTATTCTATTAAGAGCATATGAAATGTATGACTGATGGATGTAAATCCATGATTATATAACTGTGTAGGAATACACGAAGTGCAGATAGCTTTAAGCAATTAAGTCGTAGTTGTTAAACTACGAATCAGGCAAGTCTTTCAATTCCTATTTGATATATGAATTCAATAACTGTTAGTTGAATTATATTATGCTGTGATAATGTGAACTTATATATGAATTGTATATGAGATATAAATGAGATTGAAAGTTGATCTTTGATGATATACTTGTTATGTGAAAAGTAACATGCGTAGTAAATATAAATTGTTTATAAATGCATAACTGAGTATAATGTTGTATGCTATGTGATGCATGAAAACTGTTAGAATTGCTGAGCTGTCGAGCTCACTCTTGCAAATAACCACTTTTGCAGGTTAAGGACTTACGATAAAGACTTTGTGCTTCTTGATTGATAAAGATAGATAGTATCGAATTGAAGAAGTACTATTTAGATTATTGCTTGAACCCTGTTTAGATTCTAGAAGTATTACTTGATAGTTGTTTACATTGTTTAATACAGGTTATGTTGTAAAGATGTATTAGTTAATACATAGAGGATATCAAGTCGAGTTGTAAACGTTATACGATAACTCAAATATAATGAATCATATTTTATAATTGATTCAAGGGTTGTAATTGATTCAAGTTATGAAATCAATAAAAGATTTTATTCAAGGAGGATTGAAAAAGTTTAAATTATTCTCCATTTTAGTAACATCGAACATGATGTAAAGATGAGATCTTGGATATAAATAGAATTTATATTCTAAATTGTAATAAGTAAAGATGTATTCTTTTAGTAATGAATAAAAGATATAATAGTTTGGCGTTAGTAGTATCGTGACTGCACCGAATCCGAGGTTTCTAAGGAACGTGGATTTGGGGGCGTCACAATAAGTTCCCGAGCACCTTGTTGAGGTTAATAAGTGCCCTCTTTACCGATTTAAGCCTCCCTGCTAAGGCTTGCAAGGGATCACCCGGGGAATGAATGTCCCAAGCATTCCTGACGGTACTATGAAAATTATCCATGTCAATCATGAAGTTAAAAAACTGGAATGGTTTTGGAATACGAGAAAGTTGCAAACCCATCTGGACAGTAATAGGGCAATGGTCAAATAAGTCTCTCGGGGAGAAGATGGCCTGAGATAAAGGGAACTGATGTAACCAAAGCGAATTGACCATAGCTCTATCTAACTTCCTGTAGATAGGTGACTTGCAGCTTGAGTCCCACCAGGTATGGCAGGGTCCCACAGCTCTAAGGTCCACCATAGAGATATCACTAATACAGTCCTTGAAATTCTGCATACCACAATCCCACAACTCAATCCCACCATTGATTTCAGAAAGGTGGAGAACCTCATTGAAGTCTCCTAATATACGCCAAGGTTTGTCAATAGTGAGGAGGGCAGCTCTTAGGTCTTCCCACAGAGGTTTCCTATCAGAAGCAGTATTGAGGCCATAGATGATTGAACAAAAAAATTGATGTTGGGTTCCAAAGAAGCAACAAGGCAGTGGATAAGCTGAGAAGACTTGGATAATACTGTGACATTACAAATATCAGGATCCCAACCAATTCATATTCTCCCATTAGCATGGTGGTCATAGCTAAACAGCCATGTCCAGTTCCTACAAATGGACTCAGCAACAAATCTGGAATTGGGAGCTTTGACCCGAGTTTCCACTAAGCCAACAAAAGAAATAGAAAATTTCCTAATGTGATCCTTTACACTAGCCTGCTTGGCCCTATTATTTACACCTCTAATATTTATAGAGCAAAAATTAACCATAAAAGGTTAAGAAGAAATTTTGGGGTTACCCCCCCCCCCCCCACCCTTGTTCTTCTTCTTTGAGGAAGGACCATGATCAAAGGAGGACTTTGCCTTTTTCTTAAGGTCCCTACCTTCCATCTCATCGATAAGCTTTAATTTCCCCACGAGAGGATTAGGGGAGGGAGAAGCATCAGTGTCAGAGAACCCATCTGCCATAGGCCTGATCACAGGGGAGAGCACACAAAAGGAGTTGGGATCAACAACATTAACATGACCAGCAACAGGAATAGAGGGGCTGGCAACCAACTTAGGGCCCTTAGCCACCACCGTCCACACATCCCCCGGGTCAGAAGAGGGAGGATCCAGAGAAGCCAAAGGCTTTACTGGGGCTAAACCAGAGCAAGGAACAGCTGTAGAGGTAGCACCTAGAGGGTCAGGGTCGGGGTCCTTAGCTTTAGGAATCCATTTGAAATTTGCATTAGGGCACCTAATACGAGAATGGCCAAAAGATTTACAATGCGAACAGAGAAGAGGTCTGTTCTGATTTTCCACTTTAACCATAACAACTTTTTCAGAAAGACTATCCTCATCCAGCACTACCACTTCAAGACAATCCGGCAAGGGAGAGACGGAAGTGATTTCAACACAGACCTTTGCAAAGGTCATCGGCTCCAGCTTTCTAGTTAAGTTGTCAACAAATAAGGGCTTTCCAATACCACTGGCTAAATAGCTAATCCCAGTCGGCGAAAGATAGGACATATGGATGTTTAAAAACTTTACCCAGACTGGGGCTTTAGTGCAAGATTCGGATTTGAAGTCCATACCTTCCTTCCATTTCTTGAGGCATAAAGGTTTATTAGAAATATACCAAGGGCCTAAAGCTAGAACATTCTCACGATGCTGTGGACTAGAGAACTTAAAGACAAAAAATCCTTTATCTTGTAGGAAAACTCTTTGCAATCCAAACTTGTCCCAAAGCTTATGGGCACTGTCTTCAAATAACTTGAAAGGTAAACGGGAGTTAAGGAAGCTACCCATAAGACAAGAGTTCCAAAGAGAGTTGCCCTCCAGAAGAACTTCAGAAGGGGGCCTGATGCGAATCACCCCATTCTCAGCCGAGGGAAGAGGAGGGGGGAAATAATCAAGCTTGAAAGTAGGTTTTTCACCTTGAGCCACAATGGCACTCCAAGACTTCATTTTCTTAGCCAGAGAAGCAGCAGGCGGGTCAATCGAAGCAGCGGCCATAGAGGATGGTGCAGGAATACACACACTTGCTTTTGGAAAATCCACACTACTCGGATCAACACAAAGAGCCGAGGGGCCTAATATATCCTCCATTACCTTGTCCTCGGCAGAAAGCATCCCAGAAACAGGAGCAAAGGCAGGTGGCTTATTTGAGGTTTTTAGAGAACTTTTGACAAACATATCATGGTCATCAACCTGTCTAGTAGATTTGACTTTATTGGCAAAATCATTCACATTCTGGATAGAGAAACCCTGGGCCTTAATGAAGTCTATTAGAGTATTACACTTTTTACACTCGTCAGCAGCGTCTATCCGGCCTTGTTGGGAAAGCTGTTGAGCAGCTTTGAAGATCTCTGACATAGAAGACCCCAACTGCAACCCCAGAATATCATTTGCTCCACTGTGAGCATCTGAGCCAGAGGAGCCCTCAAAACCAAGAGGTGCTACAACTGGGACAGGGTCCAATTCGGCCATAACAAGGACGTGCACAACAGGGGAGCTAGGGACAGAAACACCAAACTCAGCAAAAGCATCTCTGGAAGTGCTGCTATTAGTGTTTCCGGCCGAGAGGTGTGAATAATCAACTATATCTTAGGAGGAAAGAGACGGAATGACCAGACGGAGAGGACAAAACAGACAAAGGAAGAACAGAGAAGAGATCCAAAGATGGACCAGAGAAACAAAAAAGGAAAATAAGGAGACCAGAAATTGAGGTGGGCCAGAGGTGAAATGGAAAGAGACAGTACAAAAAGGGAAACAAGGGAAAGACATGTGTGAGATGTACGCATCGTTTTTAATGCAATAGTCATGGGATTGCTCCTTTTGATGCTAATCAAATTAAAACGAAGTTATAGGACTCCTAATCACTTCTTTCTTTGACAATTTTAGTGCACCAATGAAACAATAAGAAGGTCTCCCAAAATGAATACTTTTGTGAGATGTACGCTTGATTTTAAACCCGATAGTCATGGGTTTCTCCTTTTGACGCTAATCAAACTAGAACAAAGTAATACAACTCTGAATCACCTCTTTCTTTGTAAATTTGAAAAAACCAATGAAACACTAGGAGGGTCTCCTTAAATGAAGGCTTGTGTGAGATCTACGCATCGTTTTGGACGCGATAGTGATGTGATTGTTCCTTTTGATGCTAATTTCAACTATAACGAAGTAATAGAACTTATAATCACCTATATTTTGATAATTTGAGAGAACTAATGAAACATTAAGAAGGTCTCCCTAAATGAAGACTTGTGTGAGATGTATGGATCGTCTTGAAGGCACTAGTGACAGGATTGCTCTTGTTGATGCTAATCAAACTAGAATGAATTCATAGGACTTATAATCACCTCTTTCTTTGACAATTTAAGAGACCCAATGAAACAATATGAAGGTCTCCCTAAATCAAGACTTGTGTGAGATGTACGCATCGTTTTTAACGCGATAGTCATGGGATTGCTCCTTTTAATGCTAATAAAATTAGAACAAAGTAATAAAACTCCTAATCACCTCCTTCTTTCATAATTTTAGAGAACCAATGAAACAATAAGAAGGTCTCCTTAAATGAAGACATGTGTGAGATGTACGCATCATTTTTAATGCGATAGTCATGGGATTGCTCCTTTTGATGCTAATCAAACTAGAATGAAGTTATAGGACTCCTAATCACCTCTTTCTTTGACAATTTTAGAGCACTAATGAAACAATAAGAAGGTCTCCCTAAATGAAGCCTTGTGTGAGATGTACACATGGTTTTGAATGCGATAGTAATGGGTTTGTCATTTTGACGCTAATCAAACTAGATCGATGTAATACAACTCTTAATCACCTCTTTCTTTGTAAATTTAAAACAACCAATGAAACAATATTAAGGTCTCCCTAAATAAAGACTTGTGTGAGATCTACGCATCGTTTTGGACGCGATAGTGATGTGATTGCTCTTTTTGATGCTAATTTCAACTAGAACGAAGTAATAGAACTCATAATCACCTATATTTTGACAATTTGAGAGAACTAATGAAACATTAAGAAGATCTCCCTAAACAAAGACTTGTGTGAGATGTACAGATCGTTTTGAAGGCACTAGTGATATGATTGCTCCTTTTGATGCTAATCAAACTAGAATGAATTCATAGAACTCATAATCATCTCTTTCTTTGACAATTTGAGAGATCCAATAAAACAATAAAAAGGTCTCCCTAAATCAAGACTTGTGTGAGATGTACGCATCGTTTTTAACAGGATAGTCATAGGATTGCTCCTTTTGATGCTAATCAAATTAGAACGAAGTAATAAGACTCCTAATCACCTCATTCTTTCATAATTTTAGAGAACCAATGAAACAATAAGAAGGTCTCCTTAAATAAAGACATGCGTGAGATATACGCATCATTTTTAACGCGATAGTCATGGGATTGCTCCTTTTGATGCTAATCAAACTAGAACAAAGTTATCGGACTCCTAATCACTTCTTTCTTTGACAATTTTAATGCACCAATGAAACAATAAGAAGGTCTCCCTAAATGAATACTTGTGTGAGATGTACGCATGGTTTTGAACGCGATAGTCATGGATTTCTCGTTTTGACGCTAATCAAACTATAACAAAGTAATACAACTCTTAGTCACCTATTTCTTTGTGAATTTAAAACAACCAATGAAATAATTTTAAGGTCTCCCTAAATGAAGACTTGTGTGAGATCTACGCATCGTTTTGGACGCGATAATGATGTGATTGCTCCTTTTGATGCTATATTCAACTAGAACAAAATAATTGAACTTATAATCAATATTTTAACAATTTGAAAGAACTAATGAAACATTAAGAAGGTCTCCCTAAATGAAGACTTGTGTGAGATGTACGAATCGTTTTAAAGGCACTAGTGACAGGATTGCTCTTTTTCATGCTAATCAAACTAGAACGAATTCATAGGACTCATAATCACCTCTTTCTTTGACAATTTGAGATACCTAATGAAACAATAAGAAGGTCTCCCTAAATGAAGCTTTGTGTGAGATGTACACAAAGTTTTGAACGCGATAGTAATGTGTTTGTCATTTTGATGCTAATCAAACTAGATCGATGTAATACAACTCTTAATCACCTCTTTTTTTATAAATTTGAAACAACCAATGAAACAATATTAAGGTCTCCCTAAATAAAGCTTTATATGAGATCTACGCATCAATTAACTATATACTAAACTAATTAATTAAAATAAATGGAAAAGAAATTAGGAGGATTGCCAAACAAGGCTCTTGTGGGAGTTATATTGCAACGGATATATTATATATTATATATGTATATCGCCGTCAGACGTATTTCACTTTTTATTCATATTCAAAGTTAAAAATTGTCAGAGGAAAGTTCAGAGAGAATGGAAGAGGAAATTGAGAGGATTTGAGAGATCATTGAATTATCTTTGATTATATCATCTTCACTACTAAGGGTAATTCATTCTTTTAAGTTTTCAAAAGTTATATTTTTCAAAGTTTTCATTTACGTACTTTTGGTTTTCTGTGAAATTGGGTTTTCCAATTGGATTATGATATGGCTTTATCTAGAAGGGGTATGTGATCATAACGTGTATTCTAACATATAATCATGTTTTCAAGGATCAATTTTATATAATTTGGCCTTTAATTGGGTTTTCAAAGATTTACAGAGTTTTTCATATACGTGTTTTGTAAAAGTCCTCTGTCAATCGAGAAAGTTGACAATTGATGATTTCATGGATATATATATATATATATATATATATATATATTAACATATGTCCATGATATAATTTAGGCTATACATTCATGATTCACAGTGATTACACCAAGTAATTTTGTTAATAAATGGGTTTTAAATAAGACAGAGTCTTGAATATGGGTTAGTAACCCATATGGGTGAAATACATGTTGTAATCATATGTTTTAATTAAAATTGACACATGATTATGATTGTATATGTTAAAATAAAGAAATGGAATTGGAATGAGTGGATTCGGTGTACTAACGAATCCGCAATGAGAAATTTTATATTTTCTTTAAAGTTTGCAAAATGTTGAAGAACAGTGAAATTAAAAGTGTTAGATTGTGTAACTATGTGATTATAATTGTTAAGAACATGATATAAGTGTTGTATAATATTTTTACGAAGTTTATACTTCATGGGTAACGTTAAAAATCAGTGTAATGAAGTAAATTGGGAAAAATGGGAGAAAATCTGTGTTCGTTCGCGAACTTCAGATTCTGAGATTCTGCTGCCGCGCGGCCGCGCCGAGTTCAAGGCCAAATGGCGCGCGGCCGCGTTGTCAGAAAATTTTGAAAAATTTTGTTAAGTGTTGGAATTTGAGAAATGTGTTTTGAATCCAATAAACATGAAAACATGTTGTATATATGATAAGATGTTGATATAAGTTTAATAATTTATGTTAAGTGATTAATTAATAAATTATTTACGTGACTTAAACTATTATTTGTAAAGGTTAAATAATGTGTTATAAACATTAATACAATATTTTAAATCTAATTAACATGAAGACATGTCATGTATGTAATAAGTTGTTAATACAAGTTAATAACTTAAGTTATGTGGTTAATTAATAAGTTAATTAATCAACGTGAACCATTATTGAAAAACCTAATAATGAGTTCGAAGAATACTATTGTAAATCAATAATCATATCGAACCTGTGATTAATTGATATTGTAAATGTGTGATAGGTAAGAGTACTTAAGGAAGTGAGTAATAATTGTAGCTTGCGCACGAGACAATTTTTCTATCCCTAACTTACTATTATTGTTGGGTAAGTTTCCTAAACTAAACTCTTTAAATTGAGCAATTGATATGCTTAATTACTATTGTTGAGCAAATTCTTACTCTTGAATATCCAAGTTTAGAATTTCACATGAGATGCTATGATTCTTTTAAAAGTATCATTTAAGTGTACAATACTTATTCGATTGTATACCTTGAGAAGTTAATATTCAATTTGAATATCATTTATTGAGTTATCCAAACCAACTTTATTTGGTGCGGATTCTGATGTTAAACTGAGATGAACAACCCTAATATAGGGGATTAATGAAGATGCTTTAAGCGTTAAGATAGTGTGCACAGTATCAGTAAGAAGGGCTGATCTTCCTAAGTACGAGAAGTAAAGTCTATAGTCTTATGACTGTTAAAGGTTGGAAAGGTTAATATACTTGACAACCTAAGACTCGGTTCAAGGTCTTAATGACCCTCAGAAGTAATTTGACTCTCGATTAATATTCTTGATTCAAAAGTTGAGAAGTAATTTGACTCTTGATTTGTGACACCCCCAAATCCGGGTACTTCAATTCCACGGGACTTGGTGTTCACTGTACGAATATCATCTATCTATCTACCCATAGTAAATGCAAACCATGCAATAAATAGAATTAAATCCTCCCCTTATGGGGTTACAACATCTGAGTAATAAATAAAATAAATCCCAGGTCATACTAACCTTAAACAATCTGTGCGGAACATAACAAATAAATAGTCTTACACAATTAACATAAAGCTGAAACATAAACATATAAATAAACAACAAGTCTTCATCACTTGTTGACCTTGCCCTTGCCTTTGCTAGTAGAAGGCTCTTCGGACCTTTCGTTCTTAACTGCAATGTTATTATTACGCAAGAGTGAGCACGATTGCCCACAAGTATAATAATATGACAATAATATAATAACATGCGAGTGAATCAAAGACATCTGAATAAAGAAACTCAACTTTTGACTCTAGGATAAATAACAGGAATCAAAATAACATCTGAGGGTCATAAGACCTTGAACTATTTCTTAGGTTGTAAAGTGTTTATACTTTAAACCTTTAACAGTCATAAGACTATGGACTCTACTTCTCGTACTTAGGGGGATCAGCCCTTAGTACCATACTGTGCACAATATCTCAACGCTAAAGCGTAAATAATCCCCTTTTACAGGGTTGTTCATCTCAGTTTTGACATCAGAGTCCGCACCAAAGGAAGTTTGGTTTGGGTAAGCTAAATAAGTATTTTAGAATTTAGAACGTTCATCAACTATGGACTAGTCGAATCAATAAGAGTTCACTAGTCCTATAAGGTTCAACAATAACATCGATATTCAACTTGAATAATAAATCTCAAGAGTATACAATCGAATAAGTATTGTATAACTGAATCATGCTTTTAAAAGAATTACAATATGTAATATGAATTTCGAACTGGAACAATTAAGAACACGAGCTTACTCGATATAGAAACACAAGTCTAAGACTTAATAAATGAATAAATTAGAATTTAGGGAACTTGCTAAATCAATAAGTTAGGGATAGGATACTTGCTCAATGTAAAAGTAAAGTTTGAGTTTAGGGAACTTGCAAAATATTAAACAAGTTTAAGGATAGGAAACTTGCCTCTTGCACAAGCTACAAATATAATTACAATTCACTTCCTCAACGTCCTACACATTATATTATGTATACGACATCGATTAGTTTTCATAACTACCATGTTTAACTGTTGAACTATTCACTTAAGTTCGACTTACAACTTGGTTTATAATATTACTCAATGGCTAACCACATAACATGAATGTAAACTCACAACATCCATATCACACATGTATAGCCCTTTAAACAATCATAATCAAGTTTTACAATTACGATATTCAAGTTCGCACTTAGTTTGTTAACTTGAACCTTCATATTATCTTATACATGTCAATAACTTAATTTATTAATCATGAACTTCAAATCATATAATATTCATGTATGTAACTTAAAACAACATCTTTTATTATCGAGAACACTACACTTGGGTGCGTGCATGTCCGAAGCCCTCCGATTGCCTCCGAATACGCATCAGTCACAAAGATGATCATTTTTATCCATTTTAACGATTTCAAATTGAAAATATTAAAGAATGAAAGTTGTAGGTCTACTCGTTATCTTTCCGAATCATCTTGAATCACCTTAATCGGAGTTCGTATAAAAACGTTATGCTTATTTTACTACAGGAGGTCAAAACAGTCTCGGAAACCCAAAAAAAAGGCTCCCGGACAGTCCTTATACCCGCTGGGGCGGGTCCTAATGCCCATGAACACCCGCTGGGGCTGGTCCCCCTGCTGGTGCACTCCTTGGTTCGCGATGAACACACAGAGTAGCCTAAATAAATCCAAATTAAACTAACGTAATGAATTTTAAGGCTACCCATAATGTAAAAACTTCACAGAAACGCTATACAATATTTCTAGCATGATCTTGGCAATTAAAATCATGTGATCACACAATTCAAGGCATCTAATTTCACTATTTTCATACTTTATCATGTTTTGAAGGAAAATCAAGAAATTCAACGTTACAGATTCGTTATAACACCGAATCCGTTCGTTTAACTTTCGTTTTATTCGTATAAACGTGTACAATCATATGCAAATGTTAATTCAAAGTTAAACCATCGATTCATGGTATAAAATTTGTACGTAAGGGCCGTAAGGGCCGTATGGCCATATATACGACTCTGTAATTTTCGAAAACCCAATTTAAACAAAATTCGATCACTGCAAGTTATGCATATATGGCATATAATATGTTATAAACACATATGGACATACATATAGCCATATTATGAACAATTATCAATTTTCCCATTCACAGAGAATTTTTAAAGCACGTAAATGGAAAAAAAAAACTCTATAAAATTTTAAAAACCCAATTAAGGCCTAATTACATGAATTCGATTATTTTAATTCATTCATACCAAATACAAAACATGTTATAATGATATAATAACACATATATAAGCATATAATCAAAAATTTCTAATTTTTCCCATACACAGAGAACTCAGAATATATGTTCATCAAGGAAACATAACTCTGTAACTTCACAAGAATTCAATTAATACATATTTATATGAAATTGACTGTTTTAAAACATGAATATACGATAGAAAACATGTTATGTCTAATTAGTAACACTTATATCATCACTTTATGTAGTAATCACAAACTCTGTTTTTACAGAGAACTCAAAGATACGTTAATGGAAAAATATGGAATTAAACTTAAAGATGAAGTAATTACCCTTGCTAGTTTGTGATGATGATGAACTCTCTTTTGATTTCTACAATCCTTGATCTCTTCAACTCTTTCTCAAAGTTCTCTCAATTTTTCTCTCAGCTTTTTCTAAGTTTGTTTCTTCTAATATGAATATCAAATAGAACTAGTGTATATAATGTTTACGTGAAAAGAATTCGTGAATACATGGGTCGTTAGTTAACTCCCACTATGGGTTAACTGACCAACCTCCTATAAGGCCATGTTTGGCTAGCCTAAAGAGTCCATTTTCCATTTAATCTAATAACTTACTATTATATAGTTTAATTGTAACACTCCTAATTAATCAATTAATCTTATTTAAATCAATTAAATAAAATAGCATGATTCCACAATAAATCACATAGTCGCATAATTAAAATTCTTATTTATTAATTATGTTAAATGATTAAATCTCTAATTAATTATTAAATTAATTAGAATAACATTATGCCTATTAATTAATTCATTAAATCAAATAAGCTCAATTAAATACATTATTGAATATAAAATTCACCACATTAATTTAATCAATGTAATACATATAATTAAATTAATCTACCACAATTTCATCAATTAATCATTTAACTCAATAATTAAATCATCAAAAACATTTAATTAATTTAATAAATATTCAAATTAAATTACAAAAATCTTGTTCGTCACATGATTAATATTTTTGATTCAAAAGTTGAGCTTTCTGTTATTCAGAATTCTTTCACTCGCATGTTATTATTCTGTCATATTTTTATACTTGCGGGCCTCCGTGCTCACTCTTGCATAATAACATTGCAACTAATAATGAACGAAGTGATGTACCTTCTAGTAGCAAGGGCAAGGGAAAAGCTAACAAGTGTCGAAGACTTGTGTTGATGTTAAGAATGTTAAAGTTCAAGATTTATGTGTGATAACTTAAGACTTATTTATTTACGTTTTCGCAACAGAGATTTAAGGTTAAGTATAACCTGGGATTTATGATGTATTATTATTTCAGATGATGTAAGATGATAATTTATTTATTTATTCAATAAAATTCTATTATTATGGGTAGATAGTCTGATGATATTTGAACAGTGAACACCAAATCCTGTGGAAAGTAAGATACTGGATTTGGGGGTGTCACAGTTATTCCCTAAAAAGCTTGTAATACCTTTGAATATTAAGGTAGCAAATGAAGAAGTGATTCCTATTGATTATATTCATAGGAGTTGTTGTGTAGAAATAAGAGGTAACAAGTTGTCGGTAGATCTTATACCGATAAAGTTAGGGGAATTCGATGTAATTTTCGGGATGGATTGGTTGTTTAACCATGGGACGATTATCAATTGCCAAAAGAAAAGTGTAAACCTTCTAATTTCTAAGAAATCCAAGGTAGTGTTCTACGGTAGTAAATCACCGGGATGCTTTTGTAATTGTCTAACCATGACCCAAGCCAGAAAGTTGTTAAGGAAAGGATGTGTAGGTTACCTGTGCCATGTTGTTGATACCCAGCTAGTGGGAGAAACATTGGAACAAATACCTATAGCCAATGAATTTGTGGACGTATTTCCGAACGATTTGCCCGGTCTTCCACCCGATAGGGAGATCGAATTCGTTATAGATGTTGTGTCAGGGACGACACCAGTTTCGAAGGCACCATATCGTATGATGCCGGTAGAATTGAAGGAGTTAATAATTCAGTTGCAAAACTGTTAGATAAGAAGTAAATTCAACCGAGTGTCTCTCAATAGGGAGCGCCGATATTGTTTGTAAAGAAGAAGGATGGATCATTAAGACATTGTATCGACTACAGAGAGTTAAACAAGTTAACGATAAAGAATAAATACCCATTGCCCAGGATTTATGATCTTTTTGATCAGTTGAAAGGGGCAAAGTATTTTTCTAAGATAGATTTGCAGACGGGATATCACCAGTTGAAGGTTAGAGAGGAGGATGTACCTAAGACAACATTCAGGACTCGTTATAGTCATTACGAGTTCTTAGTAATGTCGTTTGGGTTAACGAATGCGCCAGCCGCATTCATGGATATGATGAACAAAGTGTTCAAACAGTATTTGGACAAGTTTGTCATAGTGTTCATTGATGATATTCTAGTCTATTCAAGGACACCAGAAGATCACGCTGAACATTTAAGATTATTGTTGGAAGCACTACGAAAGGAAAAGTTATATGAGAAATTCACTAAGTGTGAATTTTGGTTGGAGAGAGTGCAGTTTTTGGGGCACGTTATTGACAAAGACGGGATTTCAGTGGATCCAGCAAAGGTGGAAGCAGTTATTAATTGGGAACAACCGAAAACACCGACTGAGGTGCGGGGTTTTCTAGGGTTAGCGGGATACTATCGAAGGTTCATCTAGGACTTCTCTAAAATAGCTACTCCGTTGACAAATTTGACAAGGAAGATCGTGAGTACGTGTGGACAAAGAAGTGTGAAGACATCTTTCAAGAGCTGAAGAAAAGGTTAAGTCAAGCACATGTATTGTCTTTACCAGATGATACGGGGAATTTCTTAGTTTATAGTGATGCTTCACATAGAGGACTGGGTTGTGTGCTTATGCAGCATAGCAAAGTCATTGCGTATGCGTCTCAGCAGTTAAAGGAGTATGAGAAAGGTTATCCTACTCATGACCTAGAACTTGCAGCGGTGGTTTTTACTTTAAAAATTTGGAGGCATTACCTATACGGGGAGAAATGTGAGATATATACAGATCATAAAAGTCTGAAATATATCTTCACACAGAAGGAGTTGAATATGAGACATCGAAGATGGTTGGAGTTGATAAAGGATTATGATTGTGATATCATATATCACCCAGGGAAGGCGAACGTGGTGGCCGACGCTTTAAGTAGAAAGGGTTAGGAGAAACTATCAGTGTTAACAACTCAAGATGAGTTGATAACAGAGATGGCAAGGATGGAAATAGAAGTAAGATGTCCAAGTGAGGAATGGGTGTAAAATCCTAAAACACTAATAAGACTCGGTTATGTAAATTCTTCGTTTATTAATAAAATCGCTCCGTTTTGAATGAGTATTGTGTTATTATATACTCTATTAAAGACTTCGATCAAGATTATTTTTCTCCAAAAAACGTCGTGCTTGACACGTCGTGCTTAAGAATTTTATTCCGTATTTGAACTTTTTGGTTATCAAACTACTTTGTCGTGCTTACACTGGCAAAACGCTTTGTCGTGCTTCGTCTAGATTATGTGACAAACCCTAAATTAGGAAACCCTTATGCTAAATTAGGAAACCCTAAACCTAATTTTAAAACCCTAACCCTAAATTCAAAACCTAACCTTAATTAAGATGTACTAACCCTAGTTAGGTTATCTTAAACCCTAATTATTTTAACTAAACTTAAATTAGGTATTAATAACTTCATTAAGTTATCCTAAACACAAAAATCAAAACACTAATCACAATTAGTGAGGATTAGGGAAAGATTAGCTTACTAATCAAAGTGAAGTTGCTCACAATCATGTGCCACCACTAGATCAAGCAATCCTATCTCATATGGCCACTAAACAGCTGGTCATACCAGCACAAGTTCACAAGTAAAGATATTTTTGGAGGCAAAGATGGAAAAATAACCTAAAAACCCTAACTTACTAATTCTATAAATAGCAGCCTCATTTCTGGCCAAACCCACGAATTTCTTCAACCTAAACACTTATACTACCTGCCATAAGAAGCACTAACAATAGCAAGATCAGAATCAAGGCTTATATATCAAATTTTTCTCAAGAAAGGTATAAACCCTAATTGTACTTTAGATCTTTGATGCTTTGTTAGATTAGTTGTTTTGTTGTTTAATTATGTGTAATTACATGTTAGTAAGTGTTCTGGGTTGATAGATCATGTTTCCATAACATCTAGATGCATCAAAAAGGTGTTTTAAGTAATCTGAAATTTTGTGAAAACAAGCCTGACAGCCTAATGTCAGAGCCCGTAGATCTTCATGTGTTAATGTTTAGGTCTGTTAATTGTATGCTAGTTGTAGTATTACATGAGCTTAGTAAGCTAGAACAAGAATCATGTTCATTGAGTTAACAAAACGAAAGATATAAGTGGTCAAAGGTTATTGACCGATCACGAAGTTTTGATTTCTGGGTTACCAGAAATCTCAAGAACAATTGAGTAAGGCAGTTTGACCGACTTGTATGTTTCCTTTTATATGTGGTTAAGCTAGCTAAGTGTTATGTTATTATACCCTGAGATGTATACTACCAAACTGATACACTCTAACACATGATAAATACATATGATGACTAGAATTAATGGTCAAAATCCGTTGACCGTTCACGGTTTCATTTTCTGGGAAACCTAGAAAATGAAGAACACGAAGAACAGCCTCTGACAAGACTTTGACCAACTTAGATCCTTACTTTAGGATGTTACTCGGTCCAAGCCAGTGTTACCTCTTTGTACTATGACATATAAACTACACACTGCAACAATCAAAACACACATCTAATACACAAAATTAAAGATATTAGAACCACAAGGTCATTGACCGACGTTGACCACTATTCTGGGTTACCCAGAAACCCAAGAACAGCTCTGACAGCTACTTTGAGCCTTAATAACTTTCTGATATATTATGATTAGAGTCCAAACTTAGTATTATGTTGTAGTATTACATAAACACTACACCATCGAAACACTTAGAAATCCAGAATCATAACAAGCTTAATGATCCAGCTTGGTCAAAGTAACCACTCGACCTTGACCAAGGTTGTTCTTCAGAATGAAGAACAGCTATAGCGACGCTTCCTGTCGCTAAAGTCCTATAGCGACAAACAGAAAAAAAAAATTAAATTAAATAAATTAAAAGAAATAGAAATAATTATTAAATAATTATAAATAAAGTTTTAAAAATCATTTTCAGTTATAATAATTAACTTTTAATATTTTGACATAAATTTCATAAATATTTTATAAATTAATTAATAAAGTAATTAAATAAATCATTTATAAATAATAATTAATTATTTAAAAATAATTTAAATGTTCTAAAAATTATATTAAATGATTATAAATTATTTAAAAATAATACTAAGGTTTTAACAATTATACTAAGTAATTAATAATTATCTAAGTATAAAATTAATGATTTAAAAATCATTCTAGTGGATAATTAAATACTTAAAAATTATTATAAGCTTCCAAAAATTATTATAAATGATAAATAATTGTCTAAAATTATAATAAAGCTTATAAGCAAAGTTTAACTGAGATATTAACTTAATAAATATTCGGTAAGGTTTTAGGACACCGAAATCATATCAAACATAGACAAGACTTATATAGTTTGAGTAGTTAAGTATTGTTATCAATACTAATGATCTATATAAATATGTTTAACATATTTTAGGTATCATAAACACTTCGAGTAACGTTAGATAGATGTTCTTCGCACAAGCAAGTATCCGAACTTTATTTCTTCATTGTGCAAGTATTCTATCTTTAAACTTATTTACTTTATACAAGTTCTTGAACCCTACTTGAATGATTTTCGATATATTATACCGAGCCAAGTTGTTACCCATTTATTGTGAAGTTATTGCTATTTGTTTCAGCATAACTTAAGAAATAAATTACTTATTCATATGATATTGAATTATTGTTTATCAAGCATAAACTGTTGAGTCAAACCAAATTATTTTGGTAAGACATCTTATACTGAGTTGAATTTACCCTAAATTGGGTCTTAAATTGTGTCTACAAATTGGCACTAGAGCTAGGATGATATGCATACTCCTAGGATACTGAATAAGCTGATCCCCTATCTCATATCCAAATACACAGATTTCTAAGTCTTTGTGACTGACAGAAATAGTTGATATAAAAATTCCAGAAATGGTCATCAACACTCAATGAAGTAAAATTGTTGAACTATCGTTTTGTTCAAATCAAACATTGTGTTTATAAATATAAACTTCCTGAGCATGTCATAGCTCATTCTTGCAAATCATTTCCTTTGCAGTTTTAGATGGTAGCCCCAGTACTTCTGGAGCACGTAATGGAAAAAGGTCATGCTTAGATTAGCTTTATATTATTATCTTTCTTAAATATAAGTCTTATAAGACTTTTGTTGTAATAAGAACTCAATGTTGAGAACCATGTAACCGAACTTATTATATGAAATATATATTATCATCTTGTATTTATGCATTCGTGTACTTTTACATTCTTAGATGATTTAGTAGTATTGTTGAATTAATACAATATCCTTATGAACTATACATCTGAGTGAGGGTATTAACATTATGGAATGATCATATTATTGCTGATACTCTAGATTTCGGATGGATAAGAACAATTGATATGAAAGAGATATTCATAAGATATAGTTTATACATCCAAGTGAGGGTATCCAAACACAGCAATAGTTCTGACAAGAATTATTATCTGTTATATGGGATAATGTGAACCTTAGATAAATAAGAATTATATCTTGTCAAATATTTATAGCTACATCAGTTAGACGTGAGCTCCAAATCGGATACCATGGGTGTTTAGATTCGAAGGCGTCACCTTAATTGAATAGTCGTGAGCACCAGATCGGATACCATAGGTGTATAGATTTAGGGGCGTCACAAGTTGGTATCAGAGCTTTAGGCTATAGCTGTGACGCCCCCAAATTTGGACTGCCACTGGTCTCTCGAATTCGGTTCATCACGTTCTCACAATAATACAATAAAACCAAAATCATAAAATCACAGCGGATAATCTAGAATAATATACAATGATTTATTATATTTATTCCCCCAAGTCATATAATAGATTACATAATAATAGATTATGTAACGACTAAAATCATTCAATATGTACTTAATAGATTACATAATAATATCAAATAACGACTTATTACCTAATCTAACTTAAGCTTAAACATAGTTCAAAATCAGTCTTAATACATCATCTTAATAGACATAATACAACATCATAATATTTAGCACATAAAAGGGGCTAGCTAGTCGGTAGCCTTGCCCTTGCCCTTATCGACTCCCGAAGGTCCACCTTGCTCTGCCTTAACTGAAAATATTTTTAAGAAAAGCAAGAATGAGCAACAAGTTTGCTCAGCAAGTAATATAACAACAAGGGTGAATAATATAGTTCTCGAATCAAAAGGGTATAGCAAGGTATAATAGTTCAAGGATAGCAAGAAATATCAATAATTCTCAATAATAGTCACTAAGGACATCAGAATATTAATAAGATTCAATGCTAAATCAATTCAAGATTTCAAGATAATTAAATACTGAGCAGTCACTAAGGACTATGAACTCTTACTAGGATTAACAGAAATATACTGATAATCCAATAAAAATAAGTACAACAGGTGATCGGCCTAAAGTACCCTACATTATGCATAACATTTAATCATACTCAAGTGCGCACGTCGGTCTCTTAATAATTATATTTTCCCTTCAAGAAGGTTGTTCATCTCAGTCAATACAAGAATTCCGCACCATTCAATTGGTTTGGACAGCTTTCTAATCATGATATAAGTCTAGCCGAATAAAATGGCATAGACCACTCTTTATAAGTTCGATACTTGACATTAAAGTTCGAAGAATATAATCGACTTTGTCGTAACTATGGCGCAATAAGTCATAATTTGAATAACTCACTTGCACAACAATAAACTTAATACGTATTCAATAAGAATAGAGCTCAAGTACTTGCCTACAATATCCTTTGAATAAAGTAATGCAAAGGTTTAGGTGAGTGCAATTCATTTGGGCACTCTCTTCTTAGATGTCCCCAAGCAAATTATAAATGGGTTCCCAAAGTTGCTCAGTCAGATTCCAAGCCTGCCTCTGTTGTGGGTGAGCTTTCTGCTGCTCAAAATATCCTAGTTTCCCTCACTGCTGTCTCTTCTGACAATTGGACTTTAGTTGCCAAGGGCCTGAAACAGCAGGTTGGACCTGTTCAACCATTTGCCTCTCCAAATTCAAATCTATTTTCCCCTTTGGCAGTTGGTCAGCAGGAATGCTTCTCGGATACTGATATCACTCCTTCTCCAAATCCTCTAGTGGGTAAACTAAAATAGATTGATGAGAAGGAAGTTAGGGATCTCAAACATAAAGCTTTATGCTCTCTTGATGTCGGTCAAACCTCTAAGAAAAAGGTCAAAGGAGGGGGGAGCAAGAAGTCCCCAGCTTAACCTTTTTTCATATTTTTATGAATTTTTGCTCTATTAATATTAGAGGTGTAAATATGTCCCCTAAGCAGACTAGTGTCCATGATCTCATTTGTAAGCGTAGTATCTCTTTTGTTAGCCTTGTTGAAACTAGGGTCAAGTCACCTAAGACCAATTCTATTTCTAAAGCAATATGTCGAAATTGGCAGTAGCAATTTAATTATGAGTTTCTTGTGAATGGAAGAATTTGGGTCGGTTGGGACCCAAATATCTGGAATGTCAATGTTATAAAAAAGTCTGCACAATTTATTTATTGTAATGTTTCTTCTGTTAATCTTAATTTTCATGGTTTTATTACTATTGTCTATGGATTCAATACCCCAGTTGAAAGGAAATCTCTTTGGAATGATCTGAGAGCTATTGCTATTTCAGTTGATAAACCGTGGTCCTTTTTTTGGGGATTTCAATGTGGTTCAATCCCTATCTGAGATTGATGGTGGTGCTTATTCTTGGGACTATGGTATGCAAGAATTTAAGGATTGGCTTAATGATCTTCTCTTGGTGGATCTTCAAGATGTTGGCCCCCTTCTCACCTGGTGGGACTCTCAATTATCAAACCCTACGTACAAGAAGCTTGATCGAGCTTTGGTTAATAACCTTTGGTTGGATTCCTTCCCCAACTCCCAAGCTCTCTTTTGCCCACGTGAATTTTCCGATCATTGTCATGTGGTTGTTAACTCTGGTCTCTCCTTGCCCCATATTCCTAAGCCTTTTCAGTTCTTCAACTTTATGATGGGGCTCAAACATTATCATGATGTGGTTCGGGCTGCTTGGCTTACACCCTGCTCGGGTGACCCGCTGCAGATTCTGGCAAGGAAGCTCACTGCTATTAAATATGCTTTAAAAAATCTAAATAAGATCAATGGAAACCTGATCTCTAATGTGCAAAAGGCTAGGACTATTTGCACTCCACTCAGCATGCCATCTCTCTCAATCCGGGTGATACTTCTCTTCTTCCTCTTCTGAGAGCACAAACTGATAATCTTTGGGCTGCTCTCCTTTGTGAAGAGAAACTCCTTAAACAAAAGTCTAGAATTCAATGATTGAAGGAAGGTGATAAGAATACGGGTTACTTCCATAACCAAGTAAAGAACAAGTGGAACATGAATAAGATTTTGGCTATTGAGAATGCTGAGGGTGATATGTGTTTTGGGCACTCGGCAGTCAAAAGAGTTGTTGTGGACCACTTCAGAGATCTGCTAGGTACTCCGTCTCAAGCTGACTGCTCCTTTCTTCAAAATTCAGATTCTCTTGGAGCAAATCTGGTGTCCCCTCAACAAGCTTTTCTGCTCGAAAGGGATGTCTCGGATGAGGAGATTTTGTCCACTCTAAAGCACATGAAGCAAAATAAAAGTCCTGGCTTGGATGGGTTTAATGTTAATTTTTTCCTTCATGCTTGGGATATTGTTGGGAGTGTTTTTACTGCTGCTATTCAATCTTTCTTCAAGCAGAGATGTTTGCTAAGAGGCTCTAATTCTACTGCAATTACGCTTGTGCCAAAAGTCCCGAACCCATCTACCATGAATGATTATAAGCCAATCTCTTGCTGTAATACAACCTATAAATGTATTTCTAAGATTATCGAGTCTAGGTTAAAGGATATTCTTCATTCCATCATCTCTCCCTACCAATCTGTCTTTGTCCCGGGTAGGCGAATTGGTAACAATATCCTTCTTGCTCAAGAATTATTCAGGAATTATCACAGACCCTCTGGCCCGGCCAGATGTGCCCAGAAGATTGACCTTAGAAAGGCTTTTGACTCTATTTCTTGGGACTTTATTTGGGCTACTCTAAAGCTGTTTCGTTTCCCTCCTAAATTTGTTTATTGGATCAAGGCTTGCATTTCCTCTTCTAGTTTCTCTGTTAAGGTTAATGGGGCCTTATGTGGTTATTTTTAAGGGGCTAAAGGCCTTCAACAAGGAGACCCTCTCTCCCCTACCTTTTTATCATTGTTATGGAAGTCCTTTCTCTTTTGCTCTCTCAGACTTCAAAGCAATCTACCGTCAAATTTCATTGGAAAACTGCACCCTTATCCCTCACTCATCTTTGCTTTGCCGATGATATTCTTATCTTTTGTCATGGTGACATTGATTCGGTGAAGAATATTAAGTTGTCTTGATAAGTTTTCCTCAGGCTCGGGCCTTCATATCAATGCCTCGAAGAGTATGTGCTTCCTCTCACATGTTTCCCCTGCCAGTCTGATATTATCCTTAACCTTTTGGGTTTCCAATTGGGGGTGTTTCCTGCAAAATTCTTGGGAGTTCCTTTGATCACCTCGAAGTTAAGCCTAGCTAATTGCCGGTCCCTTCTTGAAAAGGTAAAATCAAAAATTAGTTCTTGAACCAATAAGTTTCTTTCATATACTGGTCGGTTGCAACTTCTAAAATATGTTATCCATGCCTCCCAAGCCTATTGGTCTGCCCATTTCATTCTCCATGCTGCTGTTCTGAAAGATCTTCAATCTACTATGTCCAGATTTTTATGGAAAGGTTCATCCATGGAAAAGTACGGCTCCAAAGTTGCTTGGGCAAAAATTTCCCTACCTTTCGCTGAAGGGGGTCTTGCCATAAAAAACCTTGTTGACTGGAATAAATTGTTTATCATGTTACACCTTTGGCATGTTATCAATCCTCTTTCTTCCTCTCTTTGGGCCAAATGGGTGCATGCAAACCAGCTGAAGAATAAATTTTTTTGGATTTTACCTATCCCCAATGACTGCTCCTGGATCTGGAGGAAAGTTCTTCAATGTAGGGCCCTTGCCCGTCGGCACATTTCTTTTGACATTGGTAATGGTGCTGGTACAAGCCTCTGATTTGACCCTTAGATTGGAATACTACTTTGGCTTCTTCTGTGCATTCATCCCTGATTGTCAACTCTGGGCTTGGTCCAAATGCCTCGGTTACTAGCATTATTCTTAACTCTAGGTGTGCCCTTCCTGCCTCTAATCATCAGGATGTTATTGCATTTTGTAGCTCTTTTGACTTTGCTAGATCATATAACTCAGCTAACCGTGATGGAATTCTTTGGGATGGTACTGTAGCAAAAGATGTCAAAGCTGCTTCTGTTTGGAACTCTATTCGTACTGCTGGGTCTTCTGTGAGCTGGCATAGTTTGGTTTGGCATAAGCTTATGCCTCCCCGTCATTCTTTTATGCTTTGGCTTGCCTTTCATAAGGGGCTTAGGACTCTCGACAGATTGATTCAATTTGGACTGGATGTCAACCCCAGCTGTGTTCTTTGCTCCATTGATAGAGAAACCTTCAACCATCTCTTCTTTGAATGTCCTTTCTCTTTTTAAATTTTGGTTGCTGTCCTGAGGCAGTGTGGTTGGTGAGGTTTTAGTCGGAGTTGGGCCTCTGTTACTGGTTTTATCTTAAGCTGCACCTGCCCAAAATTCCATTACAGTCTTCTCCATTTTGGTTTTACTACTGTGGTCTATAGGATTTGGCATGAAAGAAATGCCAGGATTTTCTCAAATAATTTTACCTCTGCCAGGATTATTATTCGTGATATTATACATTTGATTAAGTGTGGTCTTCATACTAATGCAAAATTCCAAAAAATCAAGTCTAGAATGTGCTATCAATCTTTTGTGTTGTGACCGGAGAAAAATGATTCTATTTACTTGATTTTGGTTTTCACTGCTGTTCTAGTCTATGGGTCATGCTGATGATGATCTGTTGGACTTTCTTGATCTGGGCTGGGTCTTACTTGCTCTTGTTGGTCTGCATCTGGGTGTTGGTCTGCTTCTTTATACCTGCTCTTGTTCTCTCTTGCTAGTGCTGGCTACAGCTGTGTTATGCTTTGATGGTTCTGGTTTTTGGCTGCTGTGGTCTATTGCTACTGGTCTATGGTCTGCTGCAACAGCTGGTCTGTGGTCTGCTACATTGCTGCAGTCAGCCCTTGGTGCTGGTATGTGATGCTGCTGATGTTAACTTCTGCTATCTGCTAGGTTTTGGTGTGGCTACTGTACCAAAATTGTTGTTGTCTAGGGATCTGGTTTGGCCCTGTAGGGATTTCTGCTGTCAAGTGATCTGGTCTGGGCCTGCTGCTGTGAATTTGCTTGGGTCTGCTGAATTTTGCAGCTATGCCAGTTCTGCAAATGGCTTGCAGCTGATCCCAGTTTGCATGGTTTGCTGCTATTGGTTGGTGCTACCCTTGCCGTGCTATTCTGGTCTATTGCCAATTGGCTTTGGCAGTGTGTGCTGCCAGTTTGCTGTTGCCGGTGGGCTTCTGCAGACTTTGACTGTTTGGGATCTGCTGCAGTTTCCTGCCTTTGGTCTGGTGCTTTATCTTACTGTTGCTGTAGTCTAGTTATAATTTCTGCTGTTTCTGCATTTCCTGCAGATTCTGAATTTTGGGGTTTTTGTTCTGGTGCTGGCTGCTGTTTGGTGCTTGCAGATTTGCTGCTGCTGGTTTTGGGCATGCCAATTCTGCTGGGTCTGGTTATGCTGCTGCATGTGGCTGACTGCTGCTGCCTTTGATTTTTCTGGCTACTTTCTGGCTTTTTGGTTCTGGCGGCTGCTGGTTTGGGTATGCTTTGCTAGTGTGTGCTGCTGGTGGTATGCTGCAATTTACTGCAACTTGTTGGCAGTTTTCTGCAGTGTGTTCTGCAGTTTGCCTGTGCTTGTTTGTAGTCTCTCTTGTTTTCTGCAGTTTCCTTTGTGTTGGTTCATGCTGTGTGTTCTAGATTTACTGGGCCTCTTCATGCTCCTTTGTTTCTGATTTCTTGGTTTGCTTCTTGGGTTACTGTCTTTGGTGTTGCTGCAATTGTTTGTTGCAGATGAACTTGCAGATGTTGTTGCTGCTGCTGTTTTGAGCTGCTTGGCTGCTGCTTGGTTTTCATCTGTATGTTGGCATGTGCAAGTTCTACTGCAAGTTGGTGGACTTTGTTTCTTTGTTTCTTATGATGTTTTCATCTATGTTGGTTTTTGCCCTTTGCCTTTTGTCTATTTGTTGGGCGTTTTTGCCTTGTAATCTTCTATAGTCATGACATCATAGGGCATGTCCTATGATGTCTATGCTATATTCTGATTGGGGTTCCCCATGAGGTTTTGTAATTTCCTTTTATTTTAATATAGTCTAAATTTAGCAAAAAAAAGAAGAGAAGATGGTTGGAACTGATCAAGGACTACGACTGCGAGATACTTTACCATCTGGGTAAAGCTAACGTCGTCGCCGAAGCCTTGAGCAGAAAAGGTTGGGAGAAGCTAAATATATTAACTGATCAGGAACAGTTAATAGAAAAGATGGCTAAGTTGGAACTAGAAGTGAAGTATCAGAAGGAATCAGATGAGAAGTTGTTTCAATTAACTACTGGTTCTACTCTGGTAGACAAAGTGAAAGAAGCACAACTTCATGATGAAGAATGCGAGAAGATCTGGAAGAGAATAGCTGATGGTGAAGAGTTCAAGTTCAAGATCAATAACGAAGGACTGCTATAATTTTAAGAAAGAATCTGGATACCGCCAGTACCAGAAGTTAAAGAGGAGATTTTGAGCGAATCTCATAGTTCGAGATATTCAATTCACCCTGGGAGTACGAAGACGTACCAGGATCTTAGGCATCACTTTTGGTGGTCGAACATGAAGAGGGACGTTGCTGAATGCGTTGCGAAGTGCTTAATGTGCCAGAAAGTCAAAGCAGAACATCAAAGACCCAGTGGATTGCTACAACCGTTGGAGATTCTAGAATGGAAGTGGGAGCACATCACAATGGATTTCATGGTTGGCCTTCCAGCAACTCAGAAGGGTTTCGACGCGATATGGGTAATGGTGGGTCGACTGACGAAGTCGGCACATTTCCTACCGATCAAGATTAAGTTCAACTTAGATCAGTTAGCAAAGCTGTACGTTAAGGAAATTATTTCTCAGCAATGTGTTCCGGTGTCAATTGTGTTCGATAGAGATCCGCATTTTACGTTAAATTTCTGGAAACGTTTACAAGAGTGTTTGGGAACGCAATTACGAATGAGTACGGCGTACCATCTTCAGAACGACGGCTAGAGCGAGAGAACGATTCAAACCCTAGAGGATATGCTGAGAGATTGCGTTATGGACTTCAAAGGAAGCTGGGATGATCATTTGCCGTTGGTGGAGTTCGCCTACAACAATAGCTACCACGCGAGTATCGGCATGCCGCCTTTTGAAGCATTATATGGCAGAAAATGCAGAACCCCATTATACTGGGATGAAGTCGGTGAACGTCAACTGTTGGGACCGAAATTGGTATAACAAACCGCTGAAATCGTGAAGCTGATCAGAACCAGACTGGTTGCTGCTCAAGACTGACAGAAGAAGTATGTCGATCAACATCGACAGAATCGAGAATTTTCACCAGGAAGCTTCGTTTTCCTGAAGGTATCTCCCTAGAAGGGGAAGATTCAATTTGGCAAGAAGGGGAAGTTGAGTCCCCGATTTATTGAACCTTTTGAGATACTGCGAAAGGAGGGTGAAGTGGTTTACGAGGTTGTGTTACCTCCGGAGCTAGACAATATACACAACGTTTTTCACATTTTTGTGTTAAGACCATACAAATACATGTGACGAACGAGAATTTTGTAAAGATATTTGAATATTTATTGAAATAAATAAATATTTTTAATGATTTAATTATTAAGTTAAATAATTAAGTCATGAATTTGTGGTAGATTAATTTAACTATATGTGTTACATTAATTAAATTAATGTGTAGTGATTTAATAATTCAAAGTATTGAATTAATTGAGTTTATTTGATTAGTTGAATTAATTAAACAAGCATATGTTACTTTAATTAATTTAATATTTAATTAAAGAATTAGTGAATTAACATAATTAATAAATAAAAATATTAATTATGTGACAATATGATTTAATGTGAATTATCTTATTTTATTTAATTGATTTAAATAAAATTAATTAATTAATAAGTGATGTGACAATTAACTATATAATAAATTAGTTTATTAAAATAAATGGAAAAATAAAAGAAGAAGAAGCCAAACAAGGCCCTTGTGGGAGTTATATTACAACGGATATATTATATATTTATATATATGTGTACGTTATCTTTCTAAGTCATTTTATCAGAAGAAATTAGAGAAGTCAGAGAAAGAAAAACGTAGAAAGTTTCAAAGAGAAGAAGAAGAAGAGATTGAGAGAAGGGAATTTGAGAAATCTTAAGTATTGTCTGTGATTGTGTTATCTTCATACCAAAAGGGTAATTCTTCTTTTAAGTTTTCAAAATTAAGATTTCTTAAATACGTACTTTTAAGTTTTTTGTGAAAATTGGGTTTCCCAATTGGGTTACGATATGGCTTTATCTATATGGGTGTGGGATCATAACGTGTTTTTCTAACATATAATCATGTTTTAAAGGATCAATTTTATTTAATTTGGCTTTAATTGGATTTTCAAAGATTTACAGAGTTTTTTTTTTCATTTTTCGTGTTTTTTTTAAAAGTCCTCTGTAAATGGAGAAAGTTGACAATTGATGATTTCATGGATATATATATATATATATATATATATATATATGAACATATGTCCATGATATAATTTATGCTATACATTCATGATTCACCGTGAGTACATCAAGTAATTTTGTTAATAAATGGGTTTAATAAAAGACAGAGTGTTGAATATGGGGAATAACCCATATGGGTGAAATAGATGTGGTAATCATATGTTTATATTTAAATTAACACATGAATATGATTTTGTCTGTTAAAATAAAGAGAATGGAATTGGAATGAGTGGATTCGATGTAGTAACGAATCCGTAATGTTAGATAATATATTTTTCATTAAATTTTATAAAATTTATGAAGAACAGTGAAATTGATGGTGTTAGATTGTGTAACTATGTGATTATGATTGTTAAGAACATGATATAAGTGTTGTATAATGTTTCTGTGAAATTTATACTTCATGGGTAACGTTATTAATCAGTGTAATGATGTGAATTGGGAGAAAATGGGAGAAAATCTGTGTTCGTTCGCGAACTTTAGATTCTGAAATTCCGCAGCCGCACGGCTGCGCCGGCTCCAAGGCAAAATGGCGCGCGGCCGCGCCTGTCCAAAAATTTTGAAAAAAATTGCTAAGTGTTGAAAATTTGTGAAATGTGTTTTGAGTCTAATGAACATGAACACATGTTGTATAAATATAATAAAATATTGATATGAGTTTAATAATTTATGTTATGTAATTAATTAATAAATTAATTACGTAACTTAAACTATTATTTGTAAAGGTTAAATAATGTGTTATAAACATTAAGACATTATTTTAAATCTAATTAACATGAAGACATGTTATGTATGTAATGAGTTATTAATACAAGTTAATAACTTAAGTTACGTGATTAATTAACAATTTAATTAATCAACGTAAACCATTATTTGAAAACTTAATAATGAGTTTGAAGAATACAATTGTAAATCAATAATCATATCGAACTTGTGATTAATTGATATTGTAAATGTGTGATAGGTAAGAGTAATTAAAGAAGTGAGAAATAATTGTAGCTTGTGCACGAGACAAGTTTTCTATCCCTAACTTACTATTATTGTTGGGCAAGTTTCCTAAACTAAACTCTTTAAATTAAGCAATTGCTATGCTTAATTACTATTGTTGAGCAAATTCTTACTCTTGAATATCCAAGTTTAGAATTTCACATGAGATGCCATGATTCTTTTAAAAGTATCATTTAAGTGTACAATACTTATTCGATTGTATACCTTGAGAAGTTAATATTCAATTTGAATATCATTTATTGAGTTATCCAAACCAACTTTATTTGGTGCGGATTCTGATGTCAAACTGAGATGAACAACCCTAATATAGGAAATTAATAAAGATGCTTAAAGCGTTAAGATAGTGTGCACAGTATCAGTACGAAGGGCTGATCTTCCTAAGTACGAGAAGTAAAGTCTATAGTCTTATGACTGTTAAAGGTTGAAAAGGTTAATATACTTGACAACCTAAGACTCGGTTCAAGGTCTTAATGACCCTCAGAAGTAACTTGACTCTCGATTAATATTCTTGATTCAAAAGTTGAGAAGTAATTTGACTCTTGATTAATATTCTTGATTAAAATGTTGAGCTTTCTGTTATTCAGAATTCTTTCACTCGCATGTTATTATTCTGTCATATTTGTATACTTGCAGGCCTCCGTGCTCACTCTTGTATAATAATATTGCAGCTAATAATGAACGAAGTGATGTACCTTCTAGTAGCAAGGGCAAAGAAAAAGCTAACAAGTGTTGAAGACTTGTGTTGATGTTAAGAATGTTAAAGTTCAAGATTTATGTGTGATGACTTAAGACTTATTTATTTACGTTGCCGCAACAGAGATTTAAGGTTAAATTTAACCTGGGATTTATGATGTATTATTACTTCAGATGATGTAAGATGATGATTTATTTATCTAATAAATGAATTTCATTATTTATGGGTAGATAGTTGTATGATATTGGAACAGTGAACACCAAATCCTGTGGAAATTAAGATACCGGATTTGGGGGTGTCACAACACGACTACAAATATGTAATAGAATACGAGCCTTTACAATTTGATAAAGACTTAACATATGAAGAAGTGCCTGTTCAAATAGTTGATAGAAAATAACATGTGACACCCCCAAATCCGGGTACTTCAATTCCACGGGATCTGGTGTTCACTGTACAAATATCATCTATCTATCTACCTATAATAAATGCAAACCATGAAATAAATAGAAGTAATCCTCCCCTTATGGGGTTACAACATCTAAAAAATAAATACATCAATTCCAAGTCATACTTAACCTTAAACCTCAAATGCGAAAACATAAACAATTAAATAAGTCATACACAACTTTAACATAAGTCTGAAACATAAACACATAAAATAAACAACAAGTCTTCGTCACTTGTTGACTTTGCCCTTGTCTTTGCTAGTAGAAGGCTAGTCGGACCTTTCGTTCTTAATTGCAATGTTATTATTACGCAAGAGTGAGCACGATTGCCCACAAGTATAATAATATGACAACAATATAATAACATGCGAGTGAATCAAAGACATCTGAATAAAGAAACTCAACTTTTGACTCGAGGATAAATAACAGGAATCAAAAGAACATCTGAGGGTCATAAGACCTCGAACTATGTCCTAGGGTGTAAAGTATTTAAGCTTTAAACCTTTAACAGTCATAAGACTATGGACTCTACTTCTCGTACTTAGGGGGATCAGCCCTTAGTACCATACTGTGCACAATATCTCAACGCTAAAGAGTAAATAATCCCCTATTAAAGGGTTGTTCATCTCAGTTTGACATCAGAGTCCGCACCAAAGGAAGTTTGGTTTGGATAAGCTCAATAAAAATTCTAGAATTTAGAACGTTCATCAACTATGGACTAGTCGAATCAATAAGGGTTCGCTAGTCTTATAAGGTTTAACAATAACAACGATATTCAACTTGAATAATAAATATCAAGAGTATACAATCGAATAAGCATTGTATAACTGAAGTAATACTTAAAGGAATAGTAATATCTCATATGAAAATCTCAACTTGAATAAACAAGGATAAGAACTTGCTCAATGTAAAAGTAAGATTTGAGTTTAGGAAACTTGCAAAATATTAAACAAGTTTAAGGATAGGAAACTTGCCTCTTGCACAAGCTACAATTTATAATTCACGTTCTTTATTAAATCCTACATATTAATACGTTCACAATACACATTAATCAATAACTCGATATACGTATCGAATCACACACATCGGTCTTGAGCACGTTATTGGACTATACAATTAACGATTCAAGTCATGTAATTAACTTATTAATTACTCACGTAATATAAGTTATTAACCTCTTATTATATGTTTAATCATGTCTTCATGTTTATTACATTAGGTTCCAATTACATTTCCTGGACTTGAACAATTAAAATCTCATTTTTGGGCAAAATTGCCAAGTGGCGCTGCAGCTCCACCATTTGAACTAAAAATAGCGTTGCAGCTCCACTGGCGCTGCAGCCCCACTCTTAGGCTTAAAGTTGGCACTGCAGCTCCACACGCCATTTTCAAAATCTGCAGTTCACGAATAACAGAGAACCAGGCCCAAAATTCACCGTTTAATGCTACCACAACAATTTAATTACTACACATAAAGTATGGACTTCATAGAAACACTATACAACATTTCTAGCATGATCTTAGCATTCTAAATCATGTAATCACACAATCCAAGGCATCTAATTTCACTGTTTTCATACTTTATCATGTTTTGAAGGAAAATCACGAAATTTAACTTTACAGATTCGTTATAACACCGAATCCGTTCGTTTAACTTCCGTTTTGTTCGTATAAACGTGTACAATCATATGCAAGTGCTAATTCAAAGTTAAATCATCAATTCATGGTATAAAAATTGTACAGAAGGGCCGTATGGCCATATATACAACTTTTCTACTCTGTGACTTTTGTAAAATCAAATCAAGCATAATTGTATGAAATTTATTACTTTAAATCATGCATACATGGTATAAAACATGTTATGATCATATAATAACACATATAAAACCATATCATGCATTAATCATCAAATTAGTCATTCATAGAGAACTTTTTAAGAATACGTTAATGGAAACTATAAGAACTTGAATTTAAAAACGTAGGAGAAAGAATTACTCTTGCTAGTTACTGATGATGATGCAACTAAATTCTTCAATCTCTTCTCTAACTAATTCTCAAGTCTTTTCTCTCAATTTCTCTCTTTTTCTCTCTGTGTTTTCTCTCTACTTTCTTAACTGATGAATGTAATCTATAATATATGATATACCACTAATATGATATACGTATATAATAGTGGAGTAATGGGTCGTCCGTTAATCCCATAATGGGTTAACTGGCCCCAACCCCCAATAGGACTTTGTTTGCTTGTTCCTTATTCCCCCTTTTCCATTTAATTTAATTAAGGCTTTATAATATAGTTTTAATGTCACACCCAACTAAATCAAATAATGTTATTTAAGTCACTTAAAAATAGCATAAATCCATATTAAATCACATAGTCACATAATTAAAATTTTCATTTATTAATTATGTCAAATCATTAAATCTCTAATTAATTATTTAAATTAATTAGAATAACATTATGCTTATTAATTAATATATTAATCAAATAAGCTCAATTAAATACATACTTTGAATATAAAAATTTTACCATATTAATTTAGCTAATGTGACACATATAATGAAATTAATCTACCACAATTTCATCAATTAATTATTTAACTCAATAATTAAATCATCGAAAAATATTTATTTAATTCAATAAATATTCAAATTAAATTATAAAAATCTTGTTCGTCACATCTTTCCCCCCTTAAAAGGATTCTGTCCCCAGAATCACGGTTCAATTAAATTTCGTCCCGTTACATTCTCCCCCCTTACAAAGATTTTGTCCCCAGAATCGCATACACATAAATTAAGTAAATAAATGTGGGTAATTCTTCATCATATTCTCTTCGAGTTCCCACGTAGCCTCTTCAGCATTGTGGTTCCTCCAAATTACCTTAACAGAAGGTATAACTTTGTTTCTGAGAACTTGCTCTTTCCTGTCAACAATCTGAACAGGAATTTCTTCATAGGATAAGTCTTTTTCAAAATGTAGGGCTTCATATTCAATCACATGCTTATAATCGGGTTTGTAGGGTCGTAAAACTGAAACATGGAAGACGTTGTGGACATTCTCGAGCGCCGGAGGTAAGGCTACCTCATACACAACTTCTCCAATCCTTCGCAGTACCTCAAAGGGTCCAATGAACCTCGGGCTCAATTTCCCTTTCTTTTCGAATCTGATCTTCCCTTTCCAGGGAGAGACTTTCAAAAACACATAGCTACCCGATTCAAACTCAATGTTCTTACGGTGTGGATCGGCGTATTTCTTTTGCCTATCCTGGGCTGCTACCAGTCTTGTTCTGATGACTTTGACTATCTCTGCTGTCTGCTGTACCAGTTCTGGACCTAGTAGTTGTCTCTCGCCAACTTCATCCCAGTATAGTGGAGTTCTACATTTTCTTCCATACAACACTTCGTAAGGCGGCATGCCAATACTAGCGTGGTAACTGTTGTTGTAACCGAATTTCACAAGCGATAGGTGATCATCCCAATTTCCTTTAAAATCCATGATGCATGCTCTCAATATATCTTCCGATGTCTGGATCGTTCTTTCACTCTGCCCGTCTGTCTGAGGGTGATAAGCCGTACTCATTCTCAACTGTGTCCCCATGCATTCCTGTAGTCGCTCCCAGAAGTTTGATGTGAAGCGCGGATCTCTGTCAAAAATAATTGATACTGGAACTCCGTGCCTCAAAACAATCTCTTTCACATATAACCTTGCCAACTGGTCTAAGTTAAATCTGATTTTGATCGGAAGGAAGTGTGCGGATTTCGTCAGTCGGTCAACGATAACCCATATTGCGTCGTAGCCTTTCTGAGTCATCGGAAGGCCAACCACGAAATCCATCGTAATGTGTTCCCATTTCCATTCTGGGATTTCTAGGGGTTGTAGTAAACCACTCGGTCTCTGATGTTCTGCTTTCACTTTCTGATAGGTCAGACTCTTTGCAACACACTCAGCAACATCTCGTTTCAAATTCGGCCACCAGAAGTGCTGTCGAAGATCCTGATACATCTTGGTACTACCAGGGTGAATCAAATACCATGAGCTATGAGCCTCGTTCAAAATGTCATCCTTAATCTCTAGCACTGACGGTACCCAAACTTTGTTCTCAAATCTCAGTAGTCCCTCACTGTATATCTTGAATCTCGGTTCGGTTCCTTCAGATATCTTTTTATTTACCTTCTCACATTCTGCGTCCTGAAGTTGGGCTTCCTTAATTTTATCCAATAGGGTTGTACCAACTTGCATCTGAAACAACTCTCGTCAATCTTCATCGGGTACTTCACTTCCAATTTCAGCTTTTCCATTGCTGAAATTAGCTCCTCCTGAGAAGTCAACATTATCAATTTCTCCTGACCCTTTCTGTTTAAGGCGTCGGCAACCACATTAGCCTTACCTGGATGGTATAAAATTTCACAGTCGTAGTCCTTAATTAACTCCAGCCACCTTCTCTGGCGCATATTTAAGTCCTTCTGTGTAAAAATATATTTCAGACTCTTGTGGTTTGTATATATTTCACACTTTTCCCTATAGAGATAGTGTCTCCAGATCTTCAAAGCAAATACCACTGCAGCTAATTCCAAGTCATGGGTCGGATACCCCTTCTCATAGTCTTTCAATTGGCGTGACGCATACGCAATGATCCTGCCGTTTTGCATAAGCACACAGCCAAGTCCTCTATGCGACGCATCGCTATAAACCACAAAATTTCCTTTGTCGTCCGGAAGGGATAACACAGGTGCTGAACTCAACCTCCTCTTAAGCTCTCGGAAGCTTTCCTCACACTTCTCCATCCAAACGAATTTCACCGATTTCCTAGTCAAATTCGTCAGCGGAGTTGCGATCTTGGAAAAGTCCTGAATGAATCTTCTATAATAAGCCGCCAATCCAAGAAAATTCCTCACTTCCGACGGTATGTTCGGCTGATCCCAGTTCATCACAGCTTCGACTTTAGAGGGATCTACCGAAATTCCTTCCTTGTCGATCACATGTCCAAGAAATTGCACTCTTTCAATCCAGAATTCACATTTCAAAAATTTAGCGTACGACTTCTCTCTTCTCAACGCCTCTAAGGTTAACTTCAGATGTTCTACATGTTCTTCCTTGGTCTTCGAGTATACCAAAATGTCGTCGATAAAGACCACCACGAATTTGTCCAAAAATGGTATGAACACTCCATTCGTTAAGCCCATGAATGCTGCAGGAGCATTCGTTAGACCAAATGACATCACCAGAAATTCGTAGTGACCATATCGAGTCCTAAATGCTGTCTTTGGGACATCCTCTGGCCTCACCTTCAGTTGGTGATAACCACTCCTCAAGTCTATCTTCGAAAAGTACCTTGCACCCTTCAATTGGTCAAACAGATCATCGATCCTCGGTAATGGATATCATTTCTTAATTGTGACCTTATTCAATTCTCTATAGTCGATGCAAAGCCGCATCGTCCCGTCCTTCTTCTTCACAAACAACACCGGCGCTCCCCATGGCGATACGCTCGATTGGATGTATTTCTTGTCTAATAACTCTTGCAGTTGTACCATCAACTCTTTCATCTCTACCGGAGCCATCCGGTACGGTGCCTTTGATATTGGGGCCGTCCTTGGCGCCAAATAGATCACAAACTCAACCTCTCTGTCTGGCGGAAGTCCTGGTAGATCATCCGAAAATACGTCCATGAAGTCTCTCACGACTGGTATATCTTCCACTTTTGGGTTTTCTTTACGACTAACGACTATGTAGACTAAATATCCTACACAGCCTTGTCTTAACAACTTTCTGGCCTGCATCATCGTCAGACAACTTGCTTGTCTAGGCAATTTGCTGCCATAAAACACAACCTTTGACGGGGTCATAAGGTTAATACACTTCTTCTGGCAATCAATTACAGCCCCATAATTGACTAGCCAATCCATTCCTAGAATAACATCGAATTCCCCAAGCCTAATCGGGATAAGATCTATGTTCATAATGTTACCCTTAATATCCACCCTACAGTTCTTGTGTACGTACTTAACAGGGATCACTTCTCTATTCGCAATTTCTATGTTCATGGGGTATTCTAACTCGTCCATAGGAAGTTCTAAGTTCTTAGCAAAGTCATCGGATATAAATGAACAAGTAGCACCCGAATCAAATAGTACATAAGTATTAACTTTATTGATCGGAATGATACCTGACACCACATCGCGAGACTGTACAGCATCCTGCACTGTCATGTTGAAGGTTTTGGCGGTTGGTCGGTTAGTTGCGGTTGGTCCCGTGATAGTTAGAGCACTTCCACCGCTGTTTCCCCTGTTCCCTACTGATCCTGCCCGTCCAGATCCCTTTTTGGGACAGTCCCTTGCCAGATGGTCCTTTGAGTCGCAAGTGAAGCAAGCGCCCTTCTTTGGGTTCGGACAGTTAGGTGTAATGTGGCCTTCCTGACCACAATTGTAGCATACTCGTTTTCCCTTCATACAGACCCCTAGGTGAGCTTTCTCGCAGGTCGGACTTGCTTCGATCCTCTTCTTTTAACCTCCTTGCTGATTCCCAGTCGATGAGTTATCATTCCACTTCCTCTTTTGATTATTATTCCCTCCCGTGTTGCTACCACTAGCTTTGTTAATTCCTTCACCTTCACTCTTCTTCTTTTTCTGATCTTGGTTATACTTTGTAACAGCGTCACTCCCGCCTTCAACGAGAATGGCCTTCTCCAACACTCCAGCAAAAGTGTTCAATTGGAACATTGACACTTTGCTATACAACCAGGGTTTCAGGCCCTGCTAAAACCTCCTTGCCTTCCTCTGATCGGTGTGCACTTGATACGTGGCAAACCTAGCCAACTCATTGAATTTCGCAGCATATTCCGGTACGGACATATTCCCGTGTTTCAGTTCCAGGAACTGGACCTCCATTTGATTCTGCGAGCTGGTTGGAAAGTACATCTGAAAGAACATCTCTTTGAACCTCTCCCAGGTAATCACACCTTCTCCTCCCCGGACTTTATTTGCTTGCCACCAATAACTAGCTTAGGATTTCATCATGAACGTTGCATATGCAGTTTTCTGGTCTTCTCTGACTCCGGCAACGTCGAAAACTTTCTCCATCTCCATGACCCAGGTTTGAGCTTCTATCGGGTTCATGGTGCCTTTAAACTCTGGCAGTCCCACCGCCTTGAAGTCCTTGAACGTTGTGTTCGGTGGAGTTTGAGGTTGGTTGTTAAGCGCTCCAGCAAGTAAGTTCGCCAACTGCTGAACGGGGTTAGCATTGACGTCGTTGTTGTTGTTCGTTGACCCTTCTTGGGCCTGTTGACTGTTAGATCGTCTCCTTGGCGGCATTTTTCTGTTAAGAAATACGCTTATTAGATCTTTATTCAATTCTCTAAATATCCAAGGCTTAACTTAAACATTTAGACACAATCAGTCAACACATTATCTCAAATAAACTCTGATATTTTATTAAATCAAAAGTTTTAACATAACACAATAGCATCACTGCTATTTACATCAACTATCCCGAGATAAAGAATCTACAGGATTTAAAACATAAAATATTCCTATGTTTATAAATAGATTAGAATTTACATTATTAACTACCAGATAGGTTTCACAAAATCAAATGTTCCTATCACAGCCCATTAAGGCGACGAACAGCTTTGCCACACTTTTCTTCCATAATTTGGGACATCGTCCTGCGATCTAGCATATATGACAGTAGTCCTTCGAACTGAATTGGGTACCTCATAACCCGATCTTGGGCTTCATCAATTGCATACTGAAATGTAAAGTATGTCTCCTCAAGCTTGGCCTTCTTCGCCCGACAGTTGTCTTCTGCGAGATCTGCTCGTCGTGATTCCCTTACCCAGACCTCCTCTGCTATAGCCATCCTTGTTGATTTCTCTTTTAGTTCATTCTTCAATTCCTCTATTTCCTTTGACATCTGCTCGGTTTGGCCCTTCTCGTGAACCAAATCCCACTCTACATTTCCCAATCGTGTGTGAAGAGCCTCAACCTCTCCATCCCTCTGCTCGATGGTAGACTGTTGAGTAACCGATCGTTCCCTCAGCTCCTGAACAGTCTCCCTCAGCTCCTGAATAGAATCACGTAACTCTATGTTATGGTCATACAGCTCGTCATACATCTAAGCACTGATAGAGCTCGGTGGAAACTCTTCAGGGTCTTCCTCCTCCTCTTCGGATGTCTCAGCCTGCACCTCAACCTCCTCAGGGTCTTCCTCAGAGTCCTCCTCTAAATCAGACACCGGCACATGCTCCTAACCAATGACTGTGATCAAGGGTGATGGCTCTCGTCGGACTAACTGCTCCCAGACTACGTGGATATCTCGGGGCTCCTCTTCTCTAGCCTCTAGGGGTACAAGGTCCCTGGACTGACTAGGTTCTCCAGCATCCGTCATCCTGACAAATAAAATTTTAAGTCTTAGTTATTACGTGATGCTAATCGATACTCGAGTATATAAGTATAAGCACATAGCACATAAGATAAGTTATTATCTTTCTTAGAACTCGATAAGAGTTATCATTACTATGTTCTCGATCTCTAAAAGGCTACTATCCTAAGGTTTTCCCCCATCTAAGGTTCATAACCTACAGCTCTGATACCAACCTGTGACACCCCCAAATCTGGGTACTTCAATTTCACGGGATCTGGTGTTCACTGTACAAATATCATCTATCTATCTACCCATAATAAATGCAAACCATGAAATAAATAGAAGTAATACTCCCCTTATGGGGTTACAACATCTAAAAAATAAATACATCAATCCCAGGTCGCACTTAACCTTAAATCTCAAATGCTGAAACATAAACAATTAAATAAGTCAAACACAACTTTAACATAAGTCTGAAACATAAACACATAAAATAAACAACAAGTTTTCATCACTTGTTGACTTTGCCCTTGCCTTTGCTAGTAGAAGGCTCGTCAGACCTTTCGTTCTTAACTGCAATGTTATTATTATGCAAGAGTGAGCACGATTGCCCACAAGTATAATAATATGACAACAATATAATAACATGCGAGTGAATCAAAGACATCTGAATAAAGAAACTCAACTTTTGACTCGAGGATAAATAACAGGAATCAAAAGAACATCTGAGGGTCATAAGACCTCGAACTATGTCCTAGGTGTAAAGTATTTAAGCTTTAAACCTTTAACAGTCATAAGACTATGGACTCTACTTCTCGTACTTAGGGGGATCAGCCCTTAGTACCATACTGTGCACAATATCTCAACGCTAAAGTGTAAATAATCCCCTATTAAAGGGTTGTTCATCTCAGTTTGACATCAGAGTCCGCACCAAAGGAAGTTTGGTTTGGATAAGCTCAATAAAAATTCTAGAATTTAGAACGTTCATCAACTATGGAATAGTCGAATCAATAAGGGTTCGCTAGTCTTATAAGGTTTAACAATAACAACGATATTCAACTTGAATAATAAATATCAAGAGTATACAATCGAATAAGTATTGTATAACTGAAGTAATACTTAAAGGAATAGTAATATCTCATATGAAAATCTCAACTTGAATAAACAAGGATAAGAACTTGCTCAATGTAAAAGTAAGATTTGAGTTTAGGAAACTTGCAAAATATTAAACAAGTTTAAGGATAGGAAACTTGCCTCTTGCACAAGCTACAATTTATAATTCACGTTCTTTAATAAATCCTACATATCAATACGTTCACAATACATATTAATCAATAACTTAATATACGTATCGAATCACACACATCGGTCTTGAGCACGTTATTGGACTATACAATTAACGATTCAAGTTATGTAATTAACTTATTAATTACTCACGTAATATAAGTTATTAACATCTTATTATATGTTTAATTATGTCTTCATGTTTATTACATTATGTTCCAATTACATTTCTTGGACTTGAACAATTAAAATCTTATTTTTGGGCAAAATTGTCAAGTTGCGCTGCAGCTCCACCATTTGAACTAAAAATGGCGTTGCAGCTCCACTGGCGCTGCAGCTCGGACTTTAAGCTTAAGTCTGGCGCTGCAGCTCCACTGGCACTGCAGCCCCACTCTTAGGCTTAAAGTTGGCACTGCAGCTCCACACGCCATTTTCAAAATCTGCAATTCACGAATAACAGAGAACCTGGCCCAAAATTCACCGTTTAATGCTACCACAACAATTTAATTACTACACATAAAGTATGGACTTCATAGAAACACTATACAACATTTCTAGCATGATCTTAGCATTTTAAATCATGTAATCACACAATCCAAGGCATCTAATTTCACTGTTTTCATACTTTATCATGTTTTGAAGGAAAATCACGAAATTTAAATTTACGGATTCGTTATAACACCGAATCCGTTCGTTTAACTTCCGTTTTGTTCGTATAAACGTGTACAATCATATGCAAGTGCTAATTCAAAGTTAAATCATCGATTCATGGTATAAAAATTGTACATAAGGGCCGTATGGCCATAAATACAACTTTTCTACTCTATGGCTTTTGTAAAATCAAATCAAGCATAATTGTATGATATTTATTACTTTAAATCATGCATACATGGTATAAAACATGTTATGATCATATAATAATGCATATAAAATCATATCATGCATTAATCATCAAATTAGTCATTCATAAAGAACTTTTTAAGAATACGTTAATGGAAACTGTAAGAACTTGAATTTAAAAACGTAGGAGAAAGAATTACCCTTGCTAGTTACTGATGATGATGCAACAAAATTCTTCAATCTCTTATCTAACTAATTCTCAAGTCTTTTCTCTCAATTTCTCTCTTTTTCTCTCTGTGTTTTCTCTCTACTTTCTTAACTGATGAATGCAATATATGATATATGATATACTACTAATATGATATACGTATATAATAGTGGAGTCATGGGTCGTCCGTTAATCCCATAATGGGTTAACTGGCCCCAACCCCCAATAAGGCTTTATTTGCTTGTTCCTTATTCCCCCTTTTCTATTTAATTTAATTAAGATTTTATAATATAGTTTTAATGTCACACCCAATTAAATCAAATAATGTTATTTAAATCACTTAAAAATAGCATAAATCCATATTAAATCACATAGTCACATAATTAAAATTCTCATTCATTAATTATGCCAAATCATTAAATCTCTAATTAATTATTTAAATTAATTAGAATAACATTATGTTTATTAATTAATATATTATTCAAGTAAGCTCAATTAAATACATACTTTGAATATACAAATTTCACCACATTAATTTAGCTAATGTGACACATATAATTAAATTAATCTACCACAATTTCATCAATTAATTATTTAACTCAATAATTAAATCATCAAAAAATATTTATTTAATTCAATAAATATTCAAATTAAATTACAAAAATCTTGTTCGTCATAGAACAAGTGCTTAGAAATAAAATGATATCTTCTGTTAAGGTAATCTGGAGGAACCACAGTGCTGAAGAATCTACGTGAGAACTCGAAGATGTAATGAAGAAAACGTATCCCCAATTATTTGCTTAGTTATTTGTGTAACCCCTTATATACCGATTTTGGGGACAGAATCTTTTTAAGGGGGGAAGAATGTAACAGATGGTATATTTTTGTGATTCTGGGGACAGAATCCTTTTAAGGAGGGAAGATTGTTACGAATGAGAATTTTAATATTTATTGAATTAAATAAATATTTTAATTGATTTATTAATTTATTTATTGAGTTAAATAAATAAATTATGTGATTGTTGTGGAGTAATTTAAATAAGTGTAATATATTAATTAAATAAATATTTAATATTTAATTTAATTGATGTGCAATGATTTTATAGTATAGTTCTAATTTAATTGAGATAATTAAATTAGATGAATTTTATGTGATGATTGTTACATGAAATTATAATTAGCAAGTAATTATAATTGTTATGTGGCATTTTTATGTGATTAATTGATGTTAGCTTTTAATTAATTAAATGAGAATATTAGAATTTAATTAAAATGTAACATTTAAAAATATGTGCTAAATGATTTATTAAAAGAATTAAAAAAATTAAATTAGTTTTACCAAACAAGACCCTTAAAACTGTTTTTAAAGAGTTTTAAAATTAGTTTTACCAAATAAGGCACTTAAAACTGTTTTTAAAGTGTTTTGCCAAATAAGGCCCTTGCACTTGTTTTAAATGAATTTTTACCAAACAATGCCTTAAGTTCAAAAAGCTAGTTTTTAAAAATAAGAAGTTTTTGCCAAACAAAGCATTGTGGCTTTTAAATTTCAAAAACACAAAACTGATAATTTATTAAAGAAATAAATTACAATTAATATATGATGTCAGTTATGTATATATTATATATGTGTAATATATCAATATCCATTAGTTAAAAACAAAGAGTTAGAGGTTAGTCAGTGTTAGAAAGAAAAGCAGAGAACAGAGAGTTAGAGAGAAAAGAGAAGAAGAAAAGAGAAAGAAGAAAGAGGAAGAGAAAGTTTGAGAGAATCAAACACAACCCCATCATCATCTTCATCTTTTCTCCTAATCAAAGTAAAGGTATAAATAATTTTTATATTACGTTCTTCATTGTTTTTATGGTTTTAGTTCTTTGTAAAAATAATTCTTCATGAAAAATTTTGATTTTGATGTATATATGTTATACTGTGTTCATAACATATTTATATATGAATTGTATGCCTAAATTAGCTGTTTAATTTATGAAAACGTGATGAACATGAAGAAATCATGCTCATCAAAAGTTATAGTGAATTGGTTTTGATAAATGGCTATTTTAAAATCAAAATTTGAGTTTAATTGTTAATTGTTGTATAAATTGATTTTAGATTATGTTAATATGCTGAGATATGAATTCAATGTGCTTTGAATTGGGTATACAGTGTTCAATTTCATCAAGAATACTGAAAAATGATTTTCTCAAATTTTTACAAAATTAAGTGTTTTAAATTATGTAATTTGATGTCTTTATGTGTTAAAATATGTTTGAAACTTAAAATTATGTTTTTTGTAAAGTTTATATGAATTATGTTGGCTGAATTTGGAACTTGATGTGGAGAAATAAGTTAAATTGACTTTTTCTCTGCAAAGTTCGCGACACTGTCAGACTAGTCTGCACAGTGGCGCGACCGCGCTGGTCCTGCAGATTGGGCAAAAAACTATTTTTAATTGTACAAAATTATAAGATTTAATATGTAATAAATTATAAAGTAGTTAATAAAATTAAAATGCTAAATGGAAAGTCATGAATTATATTTATAAAATATATAATGCAATTATAATTTGAATAATTATAATTAAAGAAAATGTGTGATTTAAATTATAAATTATAAATTATAATTTAATTAGTACATGAATTGAAATTGATTAATTATAATCAAAGTAATTGTTTAATTTAAATTATAATTGGTTTAATTATAATTTAATATAAATGCATAAATTTAGTTTGGTTAATTTTAATCAAAGTACATGTTTAATTTAAATTATAATTTGTTTAATTATAATTTAAAATGCAATTATAATTTTATTAATTATAATTAAAGTAAATGTTTAATTTAAATTATAATTTGTTTATTATAATTTAATTAATGTAAGATATAATTACAATTTGATTAATTATAATTAAAATGAATGTTTAATTTAAATTATAATTTATTTAATTATAATTTAATTAATATGAGTACATAATTATTATTTGATTAATTATGTGAACATGTAATATAATTACGTGATGTGATTAATTATGTGATAATTAATTATTAACTTAATAATTAAAGAGGAGTGAGTTAACCTAATGAGTTAACTAATTATGTGAATTAGTTACGTGATAACTAATTTATATTATTATTGTTAATTATATATATGTAGGAATTTTTAAGGAACGTGATAGTAACTGTAGCTTGCGCTCGAGGCAAGTTGTTCTATCCTTTCTTGATTTCGTTTATGCCAGTTATTGTATTCTCTATAATTTATATATTGAATAAATATCTTAGCGAAGTCCATTTATGAATTGATGTGACCTTGACTTTATTGTTCAAGTAAGGTCTATTAAGTCTTTCAAATGATTTAAGTTATTTCTAAAGCATAAATTATTTCGTAATTCCTTATTGATGAATTATTCTAAATTATTGTAAGTCGATTCAACTATTCCTTAGTTGATGAACGTTGAATTCTAAATTACCCTTTTAAGCTTATCCAAACCAAACTTTCTTTGGTGCGAACTTGTATTCAAATACTGAGATGAACAACCCTATTAATTATGGGGTTAATATGCGAAAGCGTTAAATGTTTATGCACAATACATGGTACGAAGGGCTGATCCCCCTAAGTACGAGTTAAGAGTCCATAGTATATATGACTGTTAAAGGTTATAAATAGAAATGTTTATAACCTAGGACAAAGTTCAAGGTATTACGACCCTCAGATGATTTCAATATTCGAGATTCTAAACATTGAAGAAAGAATTATTGTTCAATTCTTTATGAAAGGAAAATTATTCAAATCTATTGAAACTATTCAATTATGTTATATTATTGATAACTCTACTACTCGTACTTATGGGGATCAGCCCTTAGTACCATACTGTGCACAATATCTCAATGCTAAAACGTAAATAATCCCCTATAACAGGGTTGTTCATCTCAGTTTGACATCAGAGTCCGCACCAAAGGAAGTTTGTTTTGGATAAGCTCAATAATAGTTCTAGAATTTAGAACGTTCATCAACTATAGACTAGTCGAATCGATAAGGGTTCGCTAGCCTTACAAGGTTCAACAATAATTGATAATCAAACTGAAATATAAATCTCGAGGATATACAATTGAAAAAGGATTGTATACTGAAGTAATGCTTTAGAACGCTTATAAAATCTCATACGAAATCTTAACTTGAATAAACAAGAATAAGAACTTGAATGATATAGAATCATAAGTATAGAACTTGCTCAATGAATAACTTTGAATTTAGAAAGCTTTCTCAATGAAAGTAAAGTGTAGGAAACTTATTCAACAATAGTAAATTAGGGATAGAACACTTGCCTCGTGCACAAGCTACGGTTATAATTACAATTCAATTCCTCAACGTCCTACACATTACATTACGTATACGATATCGGTTAACTTTAATAACTACTATGTTTAACTGTTAAACTTTTCACTTAAGTTCAACTTCGCAACTTGGTTCACAAACCTTAACTTGTTGACTAACCACATAACATAAATCTGAATCACAACATGCATACTACACAAGTGTAACTCTTAAATTGTCAAAAATCACACTTTACGACAACAATATTCAAGTTCATACATAACTAGTTAACATGAAACTTTAAATTATCTTATACGTGTCAACGATACGTTATACCACTGAATTACATGCTCATCATGCTATTAGGCTCATTAGGTTCTATATGTTACACTAACTTGTCATGTTATGGATCAACACACAAAAGAAAGCAACACAAATTATTTTTCTCTGCACCCCCCCCCCCCCGCTAGGGCGGGGGTTAGGCTCGTTGGCCTGGGTATGGGTTCTGCAGGGGGCCCGCTGGGGCGGGGTTGGAGTTTGCTGGGGCTAGGTGCCTTGGCTGGCCCAGCTGTTGTTCGCAAAAATTGCAGTTCGTAGCCCAATTAAATCCAATTTACACTAACACGACGATTATTATTTTTACCCATGAAGTATAAACTTCATAGAAACATTATACAATGATTCTAACATGCTTTTAACACCTTAGATCACGCAATTACTCAAATTAAATCACTTAAATTCACTGTTTTTTGGTATTTTGAAAAGTTTCGAGACAAATCATGATTTTTTTTTGCTAAATTTAGACTGTATTAAAATAAAAGGGGATACAAAACCTCATGGGAGAAACCCAATTAGAATATAGCACAAAACATCATAGGACAAGCCCTATGATGTTTTGACTATATAAGATTACAAGGCAAACGCCCAACAATACAGAAAGAGACAGAAAATGCGAAATTAACCAACAAAGATTTTTACAGCATGAGAATCAAATAAAACCCAGCAAAGTAGACTGCATGGAGACAGCAACAGTAGTCCAAGGAAGGTGATAGCAGAACGGTGACACCAGCATCGGACTACATCAGACCATGAAACTTTCCAGCTAAAGCAACCTGCTGCCAATCAAAGTAGATCCCAGAAGCATAACAGTAAACAACTGTTCCAACGGAATCAAGGTCCCAACCAAACCAGAATGAAGCAAAATAGTAAAGAATGCAAGCCATCCAAACTTGTATAAAAGCAGCAGAAAACAGAAGAAACCAATCCATCCCCATCCAAAAGACCAACAGCAGTCATCCCTAGAGGCAGTAGACCAACAGCAGCAGATCTCTGCACAAGAAGCCAACAAATAAGCCTAGGACTGCTGCAGCCCTTCTGAATCAGGTAACCATGCAGCGCTTCCATATCAGTTTGCACACTCAACCATATCAAAACCTGCACACCGTCAAATCTAGCAGCAGACCCAGCAGCAGATAGCAGAAATCAGTCCATCCCGACAGCATGAAAACCCCCAGGAAAAGAGAGTGACCATCATCTGCCCCAGCCGAGAAAGAATCAGACCAAAGAGAAGCCCAACAGAAACAGAAACAGTTCCACTCCCCACCACAAGAGGCCGGACCAACCCAAAAAAAGCCAAAATTGAAATTAACCTGGAGACCACTAGCAGCTCACCCATCCGAAAGCAACAGAAAAGACTGCATCAGGTCAAGGAGACTAGGCCAAACCCAGCCGAAAGGAATAACCTAGTAGACGAGCATAGGAGGCCAGCTGCAGATCCACAGCAGCAAGAACCAGTCCGAGTTTGACAGACCAACGGGCCACAAACCATAACCACATACCACAGCCACGACCCGTAGCAGCATCCAATCATAAACAGTGTAGCAATAGGAACCAGACCACAGCAACAACTGACCCCAATGTAAAAACTGGCTGCCACTGCAGCCACTGCAAGAAAAGACCCAGCAGCAAAGTGTAGCAGGCATAAGCCAGAAGAAATAGAGAAGGTCATGGGAGTAGCAACAACAGCAGTCCACATTAAATCCCAAAACAGTAAGAACCCAAACCCAAAGCAGTAAAAACCCAAACCCAATGCAACAGCAAGACACGAGCATGGATATGCCAACATTAAATCCCAAAACAGGCATACTGAACAGGAAATAAGCAAATCCAGCAAGAGACTTATAAGATAAGATGTTGGAAACATGCTCTTGTTTTAAGTTTTTGGAATCTAGAATTAGTGTGAAGCCCACACTTTAGCAGATGGATTAGATCTTTAATAATGACACGAGCCGGAGTTGACTTTTTGGAAAAAATCCTAAAATTCCGTTCTTGCCAAATTCGATAAACAACAATGGCAAACCCAAAATGAAGCAAATTGTGAAGGAACTTTGTATCGGATCTGCCACAAATAAACTTTGTGATTTGGGACCAGCTCCTACTTAATCCTCTCCACCCACACCGACGAAGCATGGCAAATAAAAGTTAAAAGGAAAAGTTATAGTGAAAGAACAGATGATGGAAGGATTCCCTCTTAGAGCTACAGAGAACACACATGGGATTCACATCAAGACCAAACAGAACCAGCCTATCCAAAGTCCTAAATCCTTTATGAAAAGCAAGCCAAAGAAGGAAGGAGTAAAGAGGGGGCACAATTTTGTGCCACATAAGACTGTGCGATCCCACAGGTAACCCACCCTGGCGGATCGAGCTCCAAAAGATAGAGGCTTTAGCAACCAGAACCACCGAGTTATCCCAGTGAATCACATCTAGATTATCAGAATTACAATTCCTAGAATGGTCAAATGAATCTCAAAAGTTAATAACATCATAATGGTTTGAGGAAGGGAGAACCCATCTAGAGTTATGGATAATACAACTCACACAGTAGCATTAGGGCCAAGGCCAGAGTTAGTAATCAAAGAAGAGTGGATTGAGGTAGCCAAAGGAGAATGGTTTAACCACGGGTCAAACCAGAGACTAGTACTAGCTCCATTGCCAATCGAAAAGGTGATATGTCGGCATGCAAGAGTCCTAAGTTGGAGAACTTTCCTCCAAATCAATCATATGGAATAGGGATAATCCAGAAGAATTTATTTTTAAGCGGGAAAGCCCGAATCCAAAGGGCCCAAAAAGAGGAAGGAGTGGGAGAAATAACCTACCAAAGATGCTTCAAGATCAAACCTTTGTTCCAGTCCTCAAGATTTTTAATAGCCAGGCCACCTTCATCAAGGGGCATTGAAATTTTTCTCCAAGCAACTTTTGAGCCATACTTCTGCATAGATGGACCTTTCCAAAGAAATCTGGACATGGAAGACTTAAGGTCTTTCAAAACAGAAGTAGGGAGAATGAATTGAGCCGACCAATATGTTTGAATGACAAAGATAACAGATTTAATCAGTTGCAGCCTACCAGCATAAGAAAGGAATTTATTAGTCCACGAGGTAATTCTGGATTTGATCTTTTCAAGAAGAGGATGGCAATCTGCAAGGCTAAGCTTGGAAGTGATTAAAGGAACACCTAAAAACTTAGCAGGAAAACTACCCATTTGAAAACCCAAAGTAGAGAGAATAGCAGCAACTTGGGTAGGTGGGACATGAGAAAGGAAACACATACTTTTTGAGGCATTGATGTGCAAACTAGAAAAGGAGGAAAATTGATCAAGGCATAACTTGATAATCTTAACAGAATCGAGGTCCCCACGACAGAAAATAATAAGATCGTCCGCAAAGCAAAGATGGGTAAGTGAGATGGAAGCAGTTTTCCAATGATGGTGAAAGGATGGATGTTTGGAAGCCTTGGAGAGCATGAGAGAAAGGACTTCCATGACTATGACAAAGAGATACGGAGATAAGGGATCACCTTGACGGAGACCTTTGCCTCCTTTGAAGTATCCACAGAGGGCACCATTGACTTTGACAGAAAAATATGTAGTGGTGATGCAAGCTTTGATCCAAAAAAGGAATTTAGGTGGAAAGTTAAAGAGCTTGAGGGCAACCAGTAAGAAATCCCAAGACACAGAGTCAAAAGCTTTCTTGAGGTCAATTTTCATCGCACAACGAGCCAGGCCTGAAGGCCGATGGTAATTCCTGAATAGCTCTTGAGCAAGGATAATATTGTCACCAATTCTCCGACCCTTAATAAAAGCCGACTGACAAGGCGAAACAAGAGTAGAAAGAATATCCTTGAGCCGAGAAGTAATAATCCTAGAAATACACTTGTAAGTGGTATTACAGCAAGAGATAGGTCTATAGTCATTCATGGAGGTTGGGTTTGGGATTTTTGGAACAAGGGCAATAGCCGTAGCATTTGTACCCCTAAGGAGACAACCCTGACGAAAGAAGGATTGGATGGCAGTAGTAAAAATAGGACCAATGATGTCCCAGGTAAAGAGAAAAAAGTTCACATTAAATCCATCTGGGCCAGGACTTTTGTTCTTCTTCATAAGCTTTAACGTAGCTAAGACTTCCCCATCTGTAATATCCCGATCTAATATCAAGGCTTGCTGGGCAGACACCTTGGAATCCACTAAGGGCTCTAGTTCATATAAGTTCAGGCCATTCTTAAGAGGAGGACCCCCCAAAAGAGAGCTGAAGTGGTTGATGGCAATACTTTGGACAGCCGAGTGCCCAAAACACAAATCCCCCTCAGCGTTCTCAATAGAAAAGATTTTATTACGATTCCATCTATTTTTGATTTGGTTATGGAAGTAACCATTATTCTTGTCCCCTTCCTTAAGCCATTGAATCCTAGATTTCTGCCGTAACATGCTCTCTTCACTGAGGAGATCAGCCCAAAGAGTAGCTGATTGGGATTGCTGGAGAGAAAGGAGCAAAGGATCCGAAGGTCTAAGGGAAATAGCCTGCTATGTAGCATGAAGAAAAGCTCTAGACTTAGCCACATTAGAGGTGAGGTTGCCATTGACTTTGTTGAGACTAGATAAGGCTCGCTTGACTGCACGAAGCTTACCAGCAAGGATCTGCAATGGGTCACCAGAGGAGGGGTAACACCAAGCAGTCTGCACCACATCAAGGAAGTTTTCCCACCCAGCCATAAAGTTAAAAAATTGAAAAGACTTAGGAATGGAAGAGATAGCCAACCCAATCTGAACAACCACAGGACAATGGTCCAAGAGATCACGCGGAGTAAATAAGGCCTGAGAAGAAGGAAAGGAGCCCAGCCATAAGCTATTAACCAAAGCTCTGTCAAGCTTTTTGTAAGTAGGATTAGACAGCTGAGAATCCCACCAGGTAAGAAGAGGACCTGAAGCCCGAAGATCAACCAAATAAGTCAGTTAAAAAATCCTTGAAATCTTGCATGCCATAGTCCCATAAACCAGCACCACCATCAATTTTAGAGAGGGATTGTACCACATTAAAGTCACCAAGGAGAGTCCAAGGTTTATCAATAGAGCCCGCAATAGACCTCAAGTCTTTCCACAAAACCTTCCTCTCAGAGGGAGTATTTAGCCCATAAATAATAGTAGCAAAAAATTGAACATCAAAATTGGCAGAAGAAACAAAACAGTGAATAAACTGAGAAGATTTGGCTAAAATATTCACATTCCATATATGAGGGTCCCAACCACAGATTCGGCCATTGATATGGAAATCATAATTAAAGTGCCATTCCCAGTGCTTACAAATGGCTTTAGAAATAGCTAAGGCTTTAGTGCACTTGACCCTAGTCTCAATAATTCCCAAAAAGGAGAGACTATGCTTACAAATGAGAGCATTGACACTAGCCTGCTTAGGGGACATATTTACACCTCTAATATTCATAGAGCAAAAATTTAACATAAAAGGGAAAAGTTAAGTAGAGGACTTAAAGCTCCCCCCTCCTTTAATCTTCTTCTTAGAAGCTTGGCCAAGATCTAAGGAGTTTTTTGCCTTATGCTTGAGATCCTTAACAGCCCCATCAATTTGCTTCAGTTTGACCACAAGGAGATTAGGAGAAGGAGTAGCATCTGTATTCGAGAACCCTTCCAAAGGCAAAATGAGATTAAAGGAATTTGAGGTTTTGTTAAGGCCTGAAGAAGATAGGGCCGAGCCCTTAGCAACAAAAGGAGTAACCTGTTGCTTGGGATCTTTAGAAACTAAAGTCCATTTATCAGCCAGCACTGCAGGAGGAGGAACATCTGCAGGCACATAGACAGCAGGAAGAATACCAGTAGGTTCAGCAACTGAAGACAAATCAGGAGCTAAAGGGGGAACCTTAGGGACCCATTTGTAGTTTGATGTAGGGCACCTGATGAGGGAGTGACCGAATGACTTGCAATGAGAGCAAAATTGGGGTCGATTTTGGTACTCAACTTTTACAACCACCACCTTTTCAGTTTTCGATTCCTCATCGAGAACAACAACATCCAGGCTAGAAGGAAAGTCAGAGGAGGAAGAAACCTCAACGCACATTCTGGCAAAATTCATCGGTTCCAACTTTTTAGTAACTTTATCAACAAACAGTGGTTTACCAATACCACTAGCAAGGTAGTTTAACCCAGGTGCAGTAAGGTATAACATAGGAATATTGTGAAATTTTACTCATATAGGGGCTTTGGTGCAAGATTCAGAAGTAAAGTCCATGCCCTCCTTCCAATATTTAAGGCTGAGAAGCTTATTTGAGATATACTAGGGACCAAGGGCAAGAATATTATCACGTTCTGCAGAGCTAGAAAATTTGAAAATGAAATAACCTTTATCCTGAAGGAACACTTTCTGCAGGCCAAACTTATCCCAAAGTTTATGAACATTTTCTTCCACCATTTTAAAAGGGAGCCTAGAGTGAATAAAACTTCCAACCAAGCAGGAATTCCAAAGATTATTACCTAACTGAAGAATTTTAGAAGGAGGCTTAATAGTAATGGGACCGTTCTCACACGAAGGAGGAGAAGGTGGAAGATATTCAAGATTGAGGCTAGGCTTCTGAAGACCCTGAGCAACTACAGAACTCCAAGTCTGTTTTATCGCTAGACCATCTGGACTAGCATTCTTAGCTAACCCGACAGACAAATTCGAGGGTAAAGCTGAAGAAGCTTCTAATATAGGCGACATAGCCACACAAGTCTTAGGAGAAGGTGGAAGCTCACCTTCCTCCATCGTAGAGGGCATATTCAAGTCAGCAGACAGGGGAATACCTTCACCAGAAGGCTCCATATGAGAGCATCCAGAATTAACTGCCCGTTGGGAACTATTGACAAACATGTCGTGGGTATTAACCAGCCGAGAGGGACCGACACCCCTAGCAAATTCTGAAACTTGTTGCATAATGAACCCCTTAGCAAGGATAAAATCCATGAGGGTATTACTTTTCTTACGTTCATCCGCTGCTTCCACATAATCGTGGCTGGAAAAATGTTGTGCCGCACTGAATATTTCCTTCAAAGCCGAGCCTTGAGTAAGCCCTAACCTAGCTTCAAACTCACTATTTGCATTAAATTCGTCAGAACCAACCAAATCAACTAGGACTACTGGTGGAATAGGTTCGGATTTAGCCATAGCTGAGTCGTGCACGAGGAGAGAGTTTGGGTTAGAAATGCCATACTCAGCAAACAGATCTCTAGACGGGCTACTAAGAGAGTTTCCCGCCGAGAGATGAGGAGGGCTAACCATAACACAGGATTTGAGAGGTAGGGAAAGAGAGGATCAGACAGGAGAAGGGAGAATAGAACAGAAAAGAAGGAAACTAGCAAGACCGGAAGAAGAACGGAGAAGTTAGGTGGGAGGTTGAGCCGGGAAAAAGGTACAAAAGTAAGAAAGAAGGCAGAGAGAATTTTCTAGAGAGAGAAACATATTGATCAGGTCAAAATGTCTGAAAGCATGAAATTCAACGTTACGGATTCGTTATAACTCCGAATCCATCTGTTTAAAGTTCGTTTTGTTTGTTTAAACATGTATGATCATATTCAATCGTCAATTTAAAGTTAACTAAACAATTAGAGCATGTTGTTTTGTACGTAAGGGCCATATACGTGTTCTTCATACTTTTCATACTCTATAAATCATAAAACATTGATTAAGGCATAATTACATGAAATTGATTATTTTAAAACATGAATACATGATAGAAAATATGTTATGAACAATTAGTAACGCATATATCATAATATATTCAAAGGTCATCAAACTCTTCACTCATAGAGAACTTAAATATGCTTTTAATGGAGAAAACATAAAAACATGAATTAGAGACTTAGGATGAAGGATTATCCTTGCTACTTTGTTTATATGATTCAAAGATGATGATAGAGACTTCTCAAATTATTCTCCCTCAATCTTTTCTCCCTAAATTCTCTCTGATGGAAAGCTACGTAATATAAAACTGATATGATATATAAATATAGAGCAAGTATATAAGGTCTGATATAATATACGTACATATATAATATATAACTGATGGGTTAGTGGTTGTCAGTTAATCCCATAATGGATTAACTGCTCCAATTCCCCTTAGGGCTCTATTTGGTTGGTTCCTTATTACCTCCTTTCCATTTAATTTAATTAAAGTGTTTAACATATAGTTTTTTTGTCACACTTTTAAATAATCAAATAATCTTATTTAAATCAATTAAATAAAATATTATAATCCACATTAAATCACATTATCACATAATTAAAAATCTCATTTATTAATTATGTAAAATCTTTAAATCTCTAATTAATTATTAAATTAATTAGAATAACATTATGCTTATTAAATAATTCATTTAATCGAATAAACTCAATTAAATGCTTACTTTGAATTATAGAATTCTCTACATTAATTTAATCAATGTAACACATATAATTAAATTAATCTACCACAATTCCATCAAATAATTATTTAACTCAATAAATAACCATCAAAAATATTTATTTAATTCAATAAATATTCAAATTAAATTACCAAATTTTCGTTCGTCACACTTATTATTTCATTGGTTATATCTCAAATTATCAAAGAAAGGTGATTAGGAGTCCTATTACTTTGTTTTAATTTAATTAGAATGAAAATAAATAATCTCATGACTATCGCGTTCAAATGTACATCTCACACAAGTCTTGATTTAAGTAGACCTTCTTGTTTCATTAGTTCATTCAAATTGTCGAAGAGAAAGGCGATTAGGAGTCCTATTACTTCGTTCTAGTTTGATTAGCATCAAAAGTAGCACTCCCATGACTATCGCATTCAAAACGATGCGTACATCTCACACAAGTCATAATTTAGGCAGACCTTATTTTTTCATTGGTTCTTTCAAATTATCAAAGAAAAAGGTGATTAGGAGTCCTTTTTCTTCGTTCTAGTTTGATTAGCATCAACAGGTGTAATCCTATGAATATCGCGTTAAAAAAGATGAGTACATCGCACACAAGTTTTAATTGAAGGAGACCTTCTAATTGTTTAATTGGTCCTGTCAAATTATAAAAAAAAAGAGATGATTAGGAGTCTTGTGACTTCATTCTAGTTTAATTAGCATCAAATGGAGCATTCACATTAGCGCTCAAAATGATGTGTACATATCACAAAAGTCATCATTTAGGGATGCCTTCTTATTATTTCATTGGTTCTCTCAAGTTGCAAAGAAAGAGGTGATTAGGAGTCCTTTCTTCGTTCTAGTTTGATTAGTATCAAAAGGAGAAATCTCATATGTGACGCCCCCAGAATAGGTCCATTCAACCCAACCCATTCTGAGTCGCCAAATACATGGTACAGAATTCAAATACAAACTTTATATCATACGGTCGTGCAAAATACGACCACACAACTGTGAGTCTCAATACAAATATGTAGAAAATATTAAGATTCAAACTAAGTCCTCATTACAATTATTATCACACTATTTATCATAAATAGTGAGGACTACTACTGCTCTAACTCGGACCATCACTCTGTCCCCCGACTAGTCCCCGCAACATTCTCATTTCCTGAAGAGGACAACAGATGAAAAGGGTGAGCTCAACTAGCTCAGTAAAGAATATTATGACTAAGATAATGGGAAATAAATTATCGTTAGTCTTCAACAAATAAGATAAAATATAATGGATAACCAACTTTAGATCAATATTCGCAGCGGAAATAACAAATCATTAGAAGAGTTAAGCAGAGAATCAAGTCTACTATCTTCTATGATTTAAAAGTCCATCATCAATATTTTATCCCTGTAACATCAATCATATAAAATGGCAACGTAACAATTATTGAGTCAATAAAATATCAATGTAACAATTATTGAGTCAATAATATAAAATATCAACGTAGCAATTATTGAGTCAATAATATAAAATATTGAACAGTAATTACTGTAACAATAATTGAGTAATGGCTTCTCACGAAAGACTCAATAATTTGAAATACTGTGCAATACCGTGTGCTACTATGCAACACCGTGTATCACTGTATTTTAACCACCGGGTATTTCAACAGTACTAACGGTAACAACCACGCCGTTATTTTGTAAAAAAGTTATTTCTGTTGCTTTCTATATCCGACAGTTATTCCGTTGTGGGGGCCCACAAATAGCTGCGCCGTCGTACGAATATTCCCCGACAACAAGAATATTCCATGACCAAACGAATATTCCCCGACAACAAGAATATTTTATAACCACTTGCTCATTTTAAAAATGTTTGCACATTTCACCCATAACTTTCATATTTATTAAATCAACACCTTACTGTTTCGAAATAATATAAAGAAAATTAAATCTTTATTCATAAAAGTTGGGGTCTTACAACCTCCCCTCCTTATGAAATTTCGTCCTCGAAATTGATGTACGTACCTGGTATGTCGAAAAGGTGAGGATACCTCGCTTTCATTTCCGATTCCAACTCCCAGGTCATTTCCTCAATTGCATGGTTTCTCCACAAAACTTTAACTTGAGGTATAATTTTCGAGCGTAAGACATGCTCCTTCCTATCCAAGATTTTGACAGGTACCTCCTCGTACGTTAAATCTTCAACTATCTCGTCTGGTTCTAACTCAATAATGCGGTTTGGATCCTTCACATATTTACGTAACACGGATATGTGAAACACGTTATGAACACGAGACATGCTTGGAGGTAAAGCGAGTCTATAAGCCACATTTCCTATTCGGTCAAGAATCTCAAATGGACCAATGAATCGTGGATTGAGCTTTCCTCTCTTCCCAAACCTTGTAACTCCTTTCCATGGAGCAACACGTAATAACACATGGTCTCCAACATTAAATTCCACGTCCTTTCGATGAAGATCCGCATAACTCTTTTGTCGATCCTGTGCCGTCTGTATACGTTGTCGGATTATTTGGATCTTTTCCGTAGTCATACGTACTAACTCCGGTCCCAATAATGTTGCTTCACCCACCTCATCCCAACATACTGGAGAACGACACTTTCTCCCATACAACGCTTCGAATGGAGCTACGCCTATACTTTCCTGATAACTGTTGTTGTTGGAGAATTCTACCAATGGTAAGTACTTATCCCAACTCCCTTTGAAGTCTAGAACACAGAGTCTCAATAGATCTTCAAGAGTTTGGATAGTCCTTTCCGATTGTCTGTCTGTTTGAGGATGATAAGCCGAACTGAATCGTAAATCCGTACCCATAGCTTTCTGCAAACTGATCCAAAATCGTGAAGTAAATTTGGGATCACGATCCGAAACTATGGATACTGGCATGCCATGCAATCTCACAATCTCATTCATGTACATATGAGCAAGACGTTCAAGGGAATAAGTCTCTCGTATCGGCAAGAAATGAGCAGACTTGGTTAATCTATCAACAATAACCCAAATCGTATCTAAGCCTTGAGAAACCTTGGGAAGACCCGTAACGAAATCCATCGTAATGTGTTCCCACTTCCATTTCGGAATCTCCAGTGGTTGCAATAGACCCTTCGGTACTTGATGCTCCGCCTTTACATGTTGACAAGTTAAACATCTCGAGATGAACTCCGCGATCTCTCTCTTCATATTGCCCCACCAAAATGTATGTCGAAGATCACGATACATTTTAGTACTCCCAGGATGGATCGCAAACGGTGTGTTGTGTGCCTCCATCATGATTCTATACTTCAAGTCGGAATCGTTAGGAACACAAAGTCTGGAGTTAACTCGAAGTATTCCATCTTCATCGATTCTCGCTTCTGAAATTGCACCTTCTTGCACCTTCTTCTTCATCTTCATTAGCTCCGCATCCGTAGCTTGAGCAGCTTTAACTTTATCAATCAAAGCTGGTTCTACGCGTATACTTGACATCATCGCACTCGTTCCCACATATGATCTTCTACTCAACGCGTCAGCTACCACGTTCGCTTTTCCAGGATGGTATTGGATAGTATGATCGTAATCTTTCAACAGCTCAAGCCAACGTCGTTGCCGCATGTTGAGTTCCTTCTGAGTGAAGAAATATTTAAGGCTCTTATGATCCGTATAAATCTCCACTTTCTCTCCGTACAAGTAATGTCTCCAGATCTTCAACGCGAAAACGACTGCTGCAACTCTAGATCATGAGTAGGATAATTCCTCTCATATTCTTTGAGTTGTCGCGAGGCATAGGCTATGACTTTCCCATGTTGCATGAGAACACATCCTAACCCTTTGCTCGAAGCATCACTGTAAATAACAAATCCATCCGAACCAGATGGTATTGTCAGAACAGGTGCCGAAATAAGTCTCCTCTTGAGCTCTTGGAAGCTTTTCTCGCATTCCTCGCTCCAAACGAATTTTGTATCTTTCTGAGTCAACTGAGTTAATGGAGTAGCGATTCGAGAAAATCCCTCTACGAATCTCCGATAATAACCAGCTAAGCCCAGAAAGCTTCGTACTTCAGTCACCGACTTAGGTTGCTCCCAGCTTTGTATTGCTTCAATCTTCGCCGGGTCAACAGATACTCCACGTTTCGATACCACGTGCCCAAGGAATGCTACTTCCTCAAGCCAGAACTTGCATTTCTTTAACTTGGCGTATAGCTTGTTCTCACGAAGCTTTTGAAGTACCAACTTCAAATGGTGTTCATGATCTTCACGGCTTTTAGAATAGATGAGAATGTCATCAATAAAGACAACAACGAATTGATCTAAATACTCCTTAAATACACGGTTCATCATATCCATGAAAGCAGCATGAGCATTAGTCAATCCAAAAGACATGACTAAGAACTCATAATGCCCGTACCGTGTTCTAAAAGCAGTCTTTGGAATATCCTCAGTTTTAATCTTCAACTGATGATATCCAAAACGAAGATCGATCTTTGAAAAAAATTGCGCTCCTTGCAACTGGTCGAACAGGTCATCAATACGAGGTAACGGATACCTATTCTTAATGGTGACATGGTTCAACTCCCGATAGTCAATGCAAAGTCGCATACTCCCGTCTTTCTTCTTTACGAATAAAACAGGAGCACCCCAAGGAGACGTACTAGGACGAATAAAACCGATGTCTAACAACTCTTGTAATTGAACCTTTAACTCCTGAAGTTCAATAGGAGCCATTCGATATGGGGTTTTAGAAATGGGCTTTGTACCGGGCTCAAGGTCAATAAAGAATTCAACTTCACGTTCTGGGGGTAGACCGGGAAGTTCTTCGAGAAATACATCAGGAAACTCATTAACAACGGAAATATCATTCAAATCTGATGTATTCTGATTTAGATCAGTGACATGAGCTAAAAAAGCTTGACATCCGTTTTTCAATAAACGAATAACCTTGGGATTTGAAATGATATTGACTGATTTTAGTGGTTTGGTGGTTTGAATTCGTACAACAGGTTGATTAGGAATATGAAAACTAACAACCTTACGAAAACAATCAATTTTGGCATGGTAAGTGGTTAACCAGTCAATTCCTAAAATCACGTCAAATGCAAGTATTTTCAAAGATGTAAGGTCAACAGGTAGGGTAAGGGTACCAATCTGAATCAAGCAAGATTTGTAAACTGTAGATATAACAAAGGTTTCTCCTAACGGAGTTTCAACAGATAAGTCAAAGTCTAATTTATCAGAAGTCAAGTTCAAACGTTGAGCACAAGCAGGTGAAATAAAGGAATGGGTAGCACCGGTATCTAACAAGGTATAAATTTCGCAAGAGTTTATGATCAGCTTACCCGTAATCACCTCGTGTGGATTCCTCGCGTTTTGGCCTGTCACGACAAACGCTCTTCCAGGAATCACCGACTTTGACTTGTCTGCAACCGCCTTTGGAATCACCACCCCCGCTGAACTTGGTTTCGCAACAGGACAATCTCGAGCTATATGTCTTTCTTTTCCACAGTTATAGCATCCTTTGAACTGTTGTGGCAGTTTGGGCTGATATGTCCCTCTTTTCCGCATTTAAAGCATACGACCGGTGGTCGTTCTCCTCCCCTCGAAACAGTTGATGCTGGTGCTGATGTCGACGTCTTCACGTTCTCATTGTTATACCTTCTCTTTTTGAAATCTCCTCCCAATTCGCTTCTTCTACTATCATGGCCACGATAACCACCGGAGTGGTTACCGCTTCTGTCATACTTTCCTCCTCGCTGGTTGTCATTGCTCCGATGACTGCTGCCACCGGTACGACCTTGGTTGTGGTCCCTCGGTTGAACATAATCATTATCTCGTTCTAATAACTGGGCCCTGTTTACTACATCCGAATATAAAGAAAACTTATGAGAAATGAGGTATTGACGTATTTCGGGTTTCAAACCTCTTAGAAACATCCGCGTCATACGTTCCTCATTCTCCACCAAATGAGGTGCAAACCTGGACAGCTCCGCGAACTTAGCCTCGTATTGGGATACCGTCATGTTGTTTTGTTCGAGTCTAATAAATTCTACTTCCTTCATATGACGAATACTTTCAGAAAAGTACTTGTCATTAAACAGTTTCTGGAACGCTTCCCAAGACATCTGGAGTGCGGTAGGCTGGGTACGCTTCACGGATTCCCACCAGTAATCTGCCTCTCCACGGAACATAAACGTGGCGAATGGAACCTTCTGTTCCTCTGTACATCCCAAGACATCAAATATCTTGGTAATTTGTTTAATCCACGTCTCCGCCTTGATCGGATCTGGCTTTCCCAGAAACTCTGGTGGTCCCAATTCTTTGAACTGCTTGGCAGTGACAGCTCGCGTGTTGTTATTATCTCCACCTGTATGTTGCACACGAGTCTCCCTCGTCTGATTTTGCATGAACTGCAAAAAACTTCTAAACATCTCATCGTTTATCGTCTGACCAGCGTTATTTTCAGGATGAACATTGCCTTCTTGTTGCACGTTCTCCTGGTTAACGATTAAAGGTGTCTCCACAGTCTCATTCACTTCGTTGTTAACATTCTCAGCTGCCATTCTCAAATACTGCCATAAAACAAGGGTTAATTAAACAAATCAACATATCACATATTAACCCTATGCTCCGACTGACCAATTAAATATCACAAAAGCTTAGGTAGGACACACTAGCGAAGGATTTACTCGTCTCTCCCCTCTTAGTTCTATTCCCCGATCTCCGCCAGAGATCATATCCCTAAGCTCTGATACCAACTGTGACGCCCCCAGAATAGGTCCATTCAACCCAACCCATTCTGAGTCACCAAATACATGGTACAGAATTCAAATACAAACTTTATATCATACGGTCGTGCAAAATACGACCACACAACTGTGAGTCTCAATACAAATATGTAGAAAATATTAAGATTCAAACTAAGTCCTCATTACAATTATTATCACACTATTTATCAAAAATAGTGAGGACTACTACTGCTCTAACTCGGACCATCACTCTGTCCCCCGACTAGTCCCCGCAACATTCTCATTTCCTGAAGAGGACAACAGATGAAAAGGGTGAGCTCAACTAGCTCAGTAAAGAATATTATGACTAAGATAATGGGAAATAAATTATCGTTAGTCTTCAACAAATAAGATAAAATATAATGGACAACCAACTTTAGATCAATATTCGCAGCGGAAATAACAAATCATTAGAAGAGTTAAGCAGAGAATCAAGTCTACTATCTTCTATGATTTAAAAGTCCATCATCAATATTTTATCCCTGTAACATCAATCATATAAAATGGCAACGTAACAATTATTGAGTCAATAAAATATCAATGTAACAATTATTGAGTCAATAATATAAAATATCAACGTAGCAATTATTGAGTCAATAATATAAAATATTGAACAGTAATTACTGTAACAATAATTGAGTAATGGCTTCTCACGAAAGACTCAATAATTTGAAATACTGTGCAATACCGTGTGCTACTATGCAACACCGTGTATCACTGTATTTTAACCACCGGGTATTTCAACAGTACTAACGGTAACAACCACGCCGTTATTTTGTAAAAAAGTTATTTCTGTCGCTTTCTATATCCGACAGTTATTCCGTTGTGGGGGCCCACAAATAGCTGCGCCGTCGTACGAATATTCCCCGACAACAAGAATATTTTATAACCACTTGCTCATTTTAAAAATGTTTGCACATTTCACCCATAACTTTCATATTTATCAAATCAACACCTTACTGTTTCGAAATAATATAAAAAAAATTAAATCTTTATTCATAAAAGTTGGGGTCTTACATCATAACTATCTCGTGAAAAACGATGCGTACATCACATACAAGTCTTTATTTAGGGAGACCTTCCTATTGTTTAATTGGTTTCTCAAATTGTCAAAGAAAGAGGTGATTAGGAGTCCAATTACTTCGTCCTAGTTTGATTTAGCATCAATAATAGCAATCCCATGACTATCGCATTCAAAAAGATGCGTACATCTCACACAAGTCTTCATTTAAGGAGACCTTCTTATTATTTTATTGGTTATCTAAAATTGTCAAATAAAGAGGTGATTAGGAATCCTATTAGTTCGTTCTAGTTTGATTAGTATCAAAAGGAGTGTAATCCCATGATTATCGAATTCAAAACGATGTCTACATTGTCACAAGTCTTAATTTAGGTAGACCTTCTTCTTGTTTCATTAGTTCATTCAACAATCGAAGAAAGAGGTGATTAGGAGTCTTTTTACTTCCTTCTAGTTTAATTAGCATCAAAAGGAGCAATCACATGACTATCGCATTCAAAACGATACGTACATCTCACACAATTCTTCATTTAAGGAGACCTTATTGTTTCATTGATTCTCTAAAATTATCAAAGGAAGAGGTGATTAGGAGTCCTATTACTTCATTCTAGTTTAATTAGCATCAAAAGGAGCAATCACATTACTATAGCATTCAAAACGATGTGTACATCTTCCACAAGTCTTCATTTAGGGATGCCTTCTTATTGTTTCATTGGTTATCTTAAATTGTCAAAGATAGAGGTGATTAGGAGTCCTATGACTTCATTGTAGTTTAATTAGCCTCAAAAGGAGCAATCAAATTACTATCATGTTCAAAATGATGTGTACATCTCACACAAGTCTTCATTTAGGGATGCCTTCTTATTGTTTCATTGGTTCTCTCAAATTATAAATGAAAGTGGTAATTAGGAGTCCTTTATCTTCGTTCGAGTTTGATTAGAATAAAAAGGAGCAATTCTATAAATATCGTGTTAAAAACGATGCGTACATCTCACACAAGTCTTTATTTAGAGAGACCTTCTTATTGTTTCATTGGTTTCACAAATTGTCAAAGATAGAGGTGATTAGGAGTCTTTTTAGTTCGTACTATATTGATTAGCATCAAAAGGAGCAATCCAATGACTATCGCGTTAAAAAATATGTGTATATAACACATAAAGTTTGATTTAGGGAGACCTTCTTATTGTCAAAAAAAGAGGTGACTATGAGTCCTATTACTTTTTTCTAGTTTGATTAGCATCAAAAGGGGCAATCCCATGACTATCACGTTCAAAACAATGCATACATCTCAAACAAGTCTTAATTTATGGAGACATTCTTATTGTTTCATTGGTTTCCTCAAAATTGCCAAAGAAATGGGTGATTAGAAGTCCTATTACTTCGTTCTAGTTTGATTAATATCAAAAGTAATGTAATCCTATGAATATCGCATTCAAAACGATGCGTACATCTCACACAAGTCTTGATTTAGGCAGGCACTCTTCTTGTTTCATTAGTTCATTCAAATTATTGAAGAAAGAGGTGATTAAGAGTACTATTACTTTGTTATAGTTTTATTAGCATCAAAAGGTCCAATCTCATGACTGTCGTATTCAAAACGTTGCATACATCTCACACAAGTCTTTATTTAGGGAGACCTTATTGTTTCATTCGTTTTCTAAAATTGTCAAAGAAAGAAGTGATTAGGAGTCTTATAACTTCGTTCTAGTTTGATTAATATCAAAAGAGTAATCCCTTGACTTATCGCATTTAAAACGATGCGTACATACCACACAAGTCTTAATTTAAGAATGCCTTCTTGTTTCATTAGTTAATTTAAGTTGTCAAAGAAAGAGGTGATTAGGAGTCCTATTTCTTTGCTCTAAGTTTGATTAGCATCAAAAGTAGCACTCCCATGACTATCGCATTCAAAACGATGCGTACATCTAACACAAGTATTCATTTAGGGAGATCTTTTTATTGTTTCTTTGGTTCTCTAAAATTATCAAAGAAAGAGGTGATTAAGAGTCCTATTACTTTGTTCTAGTTTGATTAGTATTAAAAAAAACTGTAATCCCATGAATATCGCATTCAAAACGATGTGTACATCTCACACAAGTCTTGATTTAGGCAGACATTCTTCTTGTTTCATTAGTTCATTCAAATTATAAAAGAAAGAGGTTATTAGAAGTCCTATTACTTTGTTCTTATTTGATTAGCATCAAAAAGAGCAATCTCATAAATATAGCATTCAAAACGATGCATACATCCACATGTCTTCATTTAGAGAGACCTTCTTATTATTTCGTTTGTTCTCTCAAATTTTCAAAGAAAGAGGTGATTAGGAGTCCTTTTTCTTTGTTCTAGTTTGACTTGCATCAGAAGGAACAATATTATGAATATCGCATTAAAAACGATGCATACATCTAACACAAGTCTTTTTTTAGGGAGACCTTCCTATTGTTTCACTTGTTCTCTCAAATTGTCAAAAGAAAAGGTGATTAGGAGTCCTATTACTTTGTTCAAGTTTGATTCAACATCAAAATGAGCAATCCCATGACTATCGGGTTCAAAATGATGCGTACATCTCACACAATTCTTCATTTAAGGAGACCTTTTTATTATTTCTTTGGTTCTCTAAAATTGTCAAAGAAAGAGATGATTAGGAGGACTATTACTTCGTTCTAATTTGATTAGCATCAAAAAACGTAATCCCATGACTATCGCGTTCAAAACGATGTGTACATCTCACATAAGTCTTGATTTAGGTAGACATTCTTCTTTTTTCATTAGTTCATTCAAATTTTTAAAGAAAGAGGTGATTAGGAGTCCTATTACATCGTTCTAGTTTGATTAGCATCAAAATGAGTAATCCCATGACTATCGCGTTCAAAACGATGCGTACATCTCACACATGTCTTCATTTAGAGAGACCTTCTTATTATTTCATTAGTTCTCTCATATTTTCAAAGAAAGAGGTGAGTAGGAATCCTATAACTTCGTTCTAGTTTGATTAGGAATAAAAAGGACCGTTCCCATGACTATCGTGTTCAAAACGATGCGTACATCTCACACAAGTCTTCATTTAGGGATGCCTTCTTATTATTTCATTAGTTCTCTCAAATTGTCAAAGAAAGAGGCGATTAGGAGTCCTTTTTCGTCGTTCTAGTTTGTTTAGCATCAAAAAGTGCAATCATATGAATATCGCGTTAAAAGCGATGCATACATCGCACACAAGTCTTGATTGAAGAAAACCAAAACGATGCGTACATCTCACACAAGTCTTGATTTAGGTAGACCTTCTTCTTATTTCATTAGTTCATTCAAATTGTCGAAGAAAGATGTGATTAGGAGTCATATTACTTTGTTCTAGTTTTATTAGCATTAAAATCAGCAATCCCATGACTATCTCATTTAAAATGATGCGTACATCTCACACAAGTCTTCATTTAGGGACGCCTTCTTATTATTTCATTGGTTCTCTCAAATTATCAAAGAAAGAGGTGATTAGGAGACCTATTACTTCTTTCTAATTTGATTAGCATCAAAATAAATAATCCCATGGCTATCGTGTTCAAATGTACATCTCACACAAGTCTTGATTTAGGTAGAATTTCTTGTTTCATTAGTTCATTCAAATTATTGAAGAGAGAAGTTATTAGGAGTCCTATTACTTCGTTCTAGTTTGATTAACATCAAAAGTAGCACTCCCACGACTATCGCATTTAAAACGATGCGTACATCTCGCACAAGTCTTAATTTAGGAAGACCTTATTTTTTTTCATTAGTTCTCTCAAATTATCTAAGAAAGAGGTGATTAAGAGTCCTTTTTCTTCGTTCTAGTTTGATTAGCATCAAAAGGTGTAATCCTATGAATATCGCGTTAAAAACGATGCGTACATTGCACACAAGTCTTAATTTAAGGAGACCTTCTAATTGTTTCATTGGTTCTCTCAAATTGTCAAAAAAAAGATGATTAGGAGTCCTATGACTTCATTCTAGTTTAATTAGCATCAAAAGGAGCAGTCACATTACTATCGCGTTCAAAATGATGTGTACATCTCACACAAGTCTTTATTTAGGGATGCCTTCTTATTGTTTCATTGGTTCTCTCAAATTGTCAAAGAAAGTGGTGATTAGGAGTCCTTTTTCTTCGTTATAGCTTGATTAGCATCAAAAGGAGCAATCCTATAATTATCTCGTGAAAAACGATGCGTACATCATACACAAGTCTTTATTTAGGGAGACCTTCCTATTATTTAATTGGTTTCTCAAATTGTCAAAGAAAGAGGTGATTAGGAGTCCTATTACTTCGTCCTAGTTTGACTTAGCATAAAAAATAGTAATCCCATAACTATCACGTTCAAAACGATGCGTACATCTCACACAAGTCTTCATTTAAGGAGACATTCTTATTATTTCATTGGTTCTCTAAAATTGTCAAAGAAAAGGAGATTAGGAGTCCTATTGCTTCGTTCTAGTTTGATTAGTAGCAAAAGGAGTGTAATCCATCGCATTCACAACGATGTGTACGTCTCACACAAGTCTTGATTTAGGTATACCTTTTTCTTGTTTCATTAGTTCATTTAACTTGTCGAAGAAAGAGGTGATTAGGAGTCCTATTACTTTGTTCTAGTTTGATTAGCATTAAAAGGAGCAATCCCATGACTATCGCGTTCAAAACGATGCGTACATCTCACACAAGTCTTTATTTAAAGAGGTCTTCTTATTATTTCATTGGTTTTCTAAAATTATCAAAGAAAGAGGTGATTAGGAGTACTATTACTTTGCTCTAGTTTGATTAGTATCAAAAGGAGTTTAATCCCATGACTATCGCATTCAAAACGATGTGTACATCTCACACAAGTCTTGATTTAGGTTTACTTTCTTGTTTCATTAGTTCATTCAAGTTTTCAAAGAAAGAGGTGATTATGACTCCTATTACTTTGTTCTAGTTTCATTAAAATCAAATGGAGCAAACCCATGACTATCGCGTTCAAAATGATGCGTACATCTCACACAAAACTTCATTTAAGGAGACCTTCTTGTTGTATCATTGGTTCTCTAAAATTGTCAAAGAAAGAGATTATTAGGATTTGTATGACTTCATTCTTGTTTAATTAGCATCAAAATGAGCAATCACATTACTATAGCGTTCAAAACGCTGTGTACATCTCACACAAGGCTTTATTTAGGGATGCCTTCTTATTGTTTTATTGGTTTTCTCAAATTGTCAGAGAAAGAGGTGATTAGGAGTCCTATGACTTCATTCTAGTTTAATTAGCTTAAAAAGGAGCAATCACATTACTATCGCATTCAAAATGATGTGTACATCTCACACAAGTCTTCATTTAGGGATGCCTTCTTGTTGTTTCATTGGTTCTCTCAAATTGTCAAAGAAAGAGGTGATTAGAAGTCCTTTATCTTCGTTCGAGTTTGATTAGAATCAAAAGGAGCAATCCTAAAATATCGCGTTAAAAACGATGCGTACATCTCACACATGTCTTTATTTAGGGAAACCTTGCTATTGTTTCATTGGTTTTCTCAAATTGTCAAAAAAAGAGGTGATTAGGAGTCTTATTACTTCGTTCTAATTTGATTAGCATCAAAAGGAGATTTCCCATGACTATCGCATTCAAAACGATGCGTACATCTTACACAATATTTTTTCATTGGTTCTCTGAAATTATCAAAGAAAGAGGTGATTAGGAGTCCTTTTCCTTCGTTTTAGTTTTTTTTTTCTAATTCAAGCTGAAATCTTAACATTCTTTCCTTGGCCAGGAATAGATCCCAAGACCTCTTGGACTCAAAGCCTTATGAGTAGCTGTTTTACCATTGAGCCAAGAGGGACTTGGTTCTTCGTTCTAGTTTGATTAGCATCAATAGGAGCAATCCTAAGAATATCAAGTTAAAAACGATGCGTATATCGTACACTAGTCTTGATTTAAGGAGACCTTCTTATTGTTTCATTGGTTCTCTAAAATTGTCAAAGAAAGAGGTGATTAGGAGTTCTATGACTTCGTTCTTGTTTGATTAGCATCAAAAGGAGCAATCACATTACTATCGCGTTCAAAACGATGCGTACATCTCACACAAATCTTCATTTAAGGAGACCTTTTTATTGTTTCATTGGTTATCTCAAATTGTCAAAGAAAGAGGTGATTAGGAGTCCTATTACTTCATTCTAATTTTATTAGCATCAAAATAAATAATCACATGACTATCGCGTTCAAATGTACATCTCACACAAATCTTGATTTAGGTAGAATTTTTTATTTCATTAGTTCATTCAAATTGTCGAAGAGAGGGTTGATTAGGAGTCCTATTACTTCGTTCTAGTTTGATTAGCATCAAAAGTAGCACTCCCATGACTATAGCCTTCAAAACGATACGTACATCTCACACAAGTCATAATTTAGGGAGACCTTATTTTTTTCATTGGTTCTCTCAAATTATCAAAGAAAGAGGTGAATAGGAGTCCTTTTTCTTCATTCTAGTTTGATTAGAATCAAAAGGTGTAATCCTATGAATATCGCGTTAAAAACGATGCGTACGTTGCACACAAGTATTAATTTAAGGGAATCTTCTAATTTTTTCATTGGTTCTCTCAAATTATCAAAAAAGAGATGATTAGAAGTCCTATGACTTCATTTTATTTTAATTAGCATCAAATGGAGCAATCACATTATCATCACGTTCAAAGTGATTTGTACATCTCACATAAGTCTTCATTTAGGGATGCCTTGTTATTGTTTCATTGGTTCTCCCAAATTGTCAAAGAAAGAGGTGATTATGAGTTCTTTTTCTTCGTTTTAGTTTGATTAGCATCAAAAAGGAGCAATCCTATAATTATCTCGTGAAAAACTATGCGTACATCATACAATAGTCTTTATTTAGGGAGACCTTCCTATTATTTAATTGGTTTCTCAAATTGTCAAAGAAAGAGGTGATTAGGAGTCCTATTTCTTTGTCCTAGTTTGATTTAGCATGAAAAATAGCAATCCCATGACTATCGCATTCAAAATGATGCGTACATCTCACACAAGTCTTCATTTAAGAAGACCTTCTTATTGTTTCATTTGTTCTCTAAAATTGTCAAAGAAAGAGGTGATTAGGAGTCCTATTACTTCGTTCTAGTTTGATTAGTAGCAAACGGAGTGTAATCCCATGACTATCGCATTCAAAACGATGTGTACATCTCACACAAGTCTTGATTTAGGTAGACCTTCTTTTTGTTTCATTATTTCATTTAACTTATCAAAGAAAGAGGTGATGAGGAGTCTTATTACTTCGTTCTAGTTTGATTAGCATCAAAATGAGAAATCCCTTGACTATCGCGTTCAAAACGATTCGTACATCTCACACAAGTCTTCATTTAAAGAGACCTTCTTCTTGTTTCATTGGTTCTCTAAAATTTTCAAAGAAAGAGGCCTATTACTTCAGTCTAGTTTGATTAGTATCAAAAGGTGTGTAATCCTATGACTATCACTCTCAAAACAATGTGTACATCTCACACAAGTCTTGATTTAGGTAGACCTTTTTGTTTCATTAGTTTATTTAACCTGTCGAAGAAATAGCTGATTATGAGTCCTATTACTTTGTTCTAGTTTGATTAGTATCAAAAGGAGAAATCCCATGACTATCGCGTTCAAAACGATGCGTACATCTCACACAAGTTTTCATTTACGAAGACTTTCTTATTGTTTCATTGGTTCTCTAAAATTGTCAAAGAAAGAGGTGATTAGGAGTCATATTACTTCGTTCTAGTTTGATTAGTAGCAAAAGGTGTGTAATCCCATGACTATCGCATTCAAAACGATGTATACGTCTCACACAAGTCTTGATTTAGGTAGACCTTCTTCTTGTTTTATTAGGAGTACTATGACTTCATTCTAGTTTAATTAGCATCAAAAGGAACAATAACATTACTATAGCATTCAAAACGATATATACATCTCACACAAATCTTCATTTAGGGATGCCTTCTTCTTGTTTCACTGGTTCTCTCAAATTGTCAAAGAAAGAAGTTATTAGGAGTCCTATGACTTCATTCTAGTTTAATTTGCATAAAAATGAGCAATCACATTACTATCACGTTTAAAATGATGTGTACATATCACACAAGTCTTCATTTAGGAATGCCTTCTTATTGTTTCATTGGTTCTCTCAAATTGTCAAAGAAAGAGGTGATTAGGAGTCCTTTATCTTCGTTCGAGTTTGATTACAATCAAAAGGAGCAATCCTATAAATATCGCGTTAAAAACGATGCGTACATCTCATACAAGTCTTTATTTAGGGAGACCTTCCTATTGTTTCATTGGTTTCTCAAATTGTCAAAGAAATAGGTGACTAGGAGTCTTATTAATTCGTTCTTGTAATACCCGAGAATTTCTGAATATTATTAAATAAATATATTAATGGAAATGAGAATTTATTTAATATAAATGATTTTGTGTTATGAGAAGGATTAACTTAATTTTATTAAATTGAATATTTATAATAACTAAGAAATTATGGAGTTGCGATAAACTCGTGAAAGCCTTGTGTGACACAGTGATGAGATATATTAATTGACGAAGGATTTATTAAGTGAATAATTAATTAATTGTTAATTGTTGTTAATTGTTATCGTAGAATATTAATTGATTATTATAGAATATTAATGATAATTAATTGATGATGTGGAGATTATTATTATTGCAAATAATATGATAATAATAAGCAACGTGTTCATAAATATAATAAGATCTATTTTCATGTGATAATTAATCCTATGATTATTAATTAAGTGTTATTAATAATTACTGTAACGATTGAGAATTTTATATGTTAATTGTAAATATTTATTGAATTAAATAAATATTTTTTGGAATTTATTTGTTGAGTTAATAAATAAATTGTGTAGTTATTGTGGATAATTTAATTAAGTGCTACATGTTTAATTAAATTGATATGTTAGCAATGGTGTAGCTTAATTTTAATTTAATTAAGAATAATTCAAATTAGATTTAATATTATGTGCTAAGTGTTAATAATTTGTTACATGAATTATGTTTAATAAAGGAATTACAATTGTGTGACAATTTGGTATTAGGTGAATGTTAGTGTTGTAATTTAATTAAATAAGTGTAATATTTAATATATGGATTTAAAGAGTTATTAAAAGAATGAAAAAGAGATTTTAAAGTGTTTTACCAAACAAGGCCCTTGTACTTGTTTAATCTTATTTCTTCCAAACAATGCCTTAAGCTCAAGAAGTTAGTTTTTAAAAATAATGTGGTTTTGCCAAACATGGCCTTGGGCTTTTCAAATTTTGTAACCTATGTTATTAATAAGAATTAATATGGTTATAAGTATTATATTTATTATTTATAAGTTACATATATATTATATATGTATATTGTATATTGTATAATATATGTTAAGTTAAAAGTTACGTTAGTTTTACAAAACAAAGAAAGAAAGAAGAAGAGGGTTAGAGAGAATTGTCAGAGAAGAAGAAGAGAGAAGAGGAAGAAAAGCTTGAGAAGGCAAGAGAGGATCATCATCTTCATCATCTCTCTCTTAACCCAAAACTAGTAAGGTTATAATATTAACCCTAGAACTAATTCATATGTGTTGTGTTTTCTTCTTTGTCAAATTAGGTTTTTTACAATCATGAAATTATATGTATATATGGTGTTCATCTGTTTTCATATGTAATTGTATGCCATAAAAGGGTTTTCAAAATACAATTGTTGTAAAAACAAGTTTTCAAAGCATATTCTTCTATGTTTTTATGGTTTTAGAATTCTATGTGGAAGTCTCTTTATGAAAGTTATTATTTTGATATGTGAATGGGATATGTATATATATATATATATGTGTGTGTTTGCATGAGAGTTTCATAGTTGTTTAAGAATTTCAATTCACAAGTATATGATGAACACTATGAAATTCATGTTCATAGTGTTAGATTATAAATTTATGTTGAAAATTTCTTTAAGTCCTTGATGTGAGCATGAATTATGTGTAATATAAGATATAACATGATTATATAGGAGTTATATGGTTGTTCTAGCAATTCAATCCATGAATTTTTGATAAACAAAAGGAAGTGTGTTCATAGTGATTTTCGGTGAAGTTATTTCTGAAAAACGGCTTTTGAAAGTATCAAATTGATGTTTGAGTTTGAGTTTGAGTTATTGTTAAAATTGATCATGTATTATGTTAGTATGTTAAGAATATGAGTTATCACAATTGGAATCACTTGAATTGATTAAAAAACGAGTTCGTAGTAGCAATTTCCGTCAAGAACACTTAAAATTGTGTTTTTCTTTGAAAATCATGAAATATTGTTTGTGATTATGTGGTTATATGAATTTTTATGTTATGAGCATGTTAATAAGCTTAAAATATTGTTTTTATGAAGTTTTATGTTTATCATGTTGGGAAAAAATCAAATTCGGTGTGAAGGAATGAGCCAAATTGGCTTATTTCTCCACCAGTTCGCGAACCATGTAGTGCAGCAGGGGGAGTACCCGCCCCAGCGGGGGTTTTGCCCTATGGGGAACCGCCCCAGCGGGTGATGCTGCTGCCCGGAAATTTTGGATTTTGGTTTTTGAGTTTTTATGCCCCGTTTGTTAAGCTAATTTGTTTCTAAGACTTGGAAAGTGAAATGTGTAATAAGATAACATGTTTTTTTGATGTGTTTAAGTTAGATTGAAGTATATTATGAATGTGTTACATGTGTGTGTATGTGTGTTGCTTTCACGAGACACACAACACGATTCATTGAGGTATAGGCTTATGAATGCATGCCGTGAGTATAGACTCACGTACTTGACTAATTAGCAACCAATGTGGTAAAATATGTTGTGAGTTGGACTTGAATATGAAGTATCATGGTTTAAATGTTGTTGGATACTAATAGATGGTTTGAATGTAATATAAATGTGTAGGGTGTTTGTGAAGTGGTTGTAATTGTTAAAGTGTAGCTTGCGTTTAAGGCTAGTTCTCTTACCCTTATTCTCTCATGTTAAGCAAGTTTCTAAACTTGTTATTTATATTGTGCAAGTTCTTTAAGCTACTCTTGAATGCTATACAAGCCTATTCATTGTATCTTTTCATTGTGCAAGTTTACTAACCCTTGCTCAAGAAATCATGGAAGTTCATTTACATTCCTTAACTTGTTATATGTGGTACAAGTTATACCATACTCCAATATTCATAAAGCGTACGTATTAAAGTGTTATTTTAGAAATATGATCTTGACTTAGTTGTTCAAGTAAGATCTACTTAGTCTATCGAATGCTTTGAGTTGTTTCTAAAAGCATGCCTATCTATTATGAAGTTTATTGTCATATTTTGCAATTGGTTCATGATTCTTATATTATTGAACTGTAAAGTACTGTAAGTCGATTCAACTACTCCTAGTTGATGATAGTTGAACTCTAAAGTTCCCTTATCTATCCAAACCAAACTTTCTTTGGTGCGGACTTGTATTCAATTTCTGAGAATGAACAACCCTGTTAATTAGGGGATATTTTATGCGAAAGCTTTAAGATGGTTTTGCACAATTCATGGTACAAAGGGTTGATCCCCCTGAGTACGAGTTAATGGTCCATAGTCTTATTGACTGTTAAAGGTTTAAATAGAAATATTTATAACCTAGGACAATGGTTCAAGGTCTTATGACCCTCAGAAGTTTCTATAATTCAATTCTTTATATGGATGAAAGTAAAGTTATTTAAACTCTTTTGAAATGATTCACTTATGTCATATCACTGTTGTATTATCAAGTGAGCTTTTGTTTGCTCACTCTTGCATATTTTACCACCACTTGCAGTTGAGACCAAGAATGTTGACATACCATCAACAAGTAAAGGAAAAGGAAAGATGAATAAATGAAGGCTTGTTATGTCAAGTTGCTTTTGTAACAAGACTTAGTTGGTTATGTTTTATGTTTCCGCATTTACGTTATTTGATTGATGTTAAGGTTTAGATAACCCTGGGATTTTATTGGACAAGTTGTCATTCTTTCTAAAGGAAGATTTCTATTAAGGTTTTATGAAGGTTGTAATTAGTTGGCAATTCTTTCTTATTGGGTAGATGTATGTTTTAATTAGAAAGTGAATACCAAATCATGTGGAAATGAAGTACCCGGATTTGGGGGTGTCACAGGTTGGTATCAAAGCTATAGGTTATGAACCTTAGGTGGGGGAAAAACCTTAGGTAGTAGCCTTATAGGAAAATCGAAAAGATAGTGGTGATAGGTAAAGATAATAAACTACCTTATGTGCTATGTGCTATGTGTTTACGTTTAAGTATTCGAAGAGTGACGACTTGATATCACGTAATAATAAACTTTAAAATTCTTTTGTCAGGATGACGAACGTTGGAGAACCTAGTCAGGCTAGAGAGGATGTACCTCAGGTGCCTAGAGATGAGGAGCCTCGTGACATACATGTTGTCTGGGAGCAGCTGGTTAGGAGAGAGCCATCTCCAGTGATCACCATAGCTGGTCGGGAGCGTGAGCTGACACCTAATCCAGAGGATGAGGATGAGGACGAGGACGAGTCTGAAGAGGAGGAAGAGGAGGAAGAGGATCCCGAAGAGGAATTCCCACCTCACTCTACTAGTGCTGAGATGTACAAGGCAGTCTACGATAGCAACGTGGAGCTTCATGGACGAGTAGGAGATCTCGAGGAAACTATCCAGCAACGAGACAATAGGATCGAGGAAATGGCAAGTGACCTGGGAGATGCACAGTGGAACCTGATACATATGGAGGTTGATAGAGATGCTGCTCGATTTGAACTGGCAAAGCTGAAGCAAGACATCCAGGAGGAGTCGAGGAAGCGTGCCAGAGCTGAAGAGTCAAGCTTGAGAGCTAATCAACGAGCCAATCGAGCTGAAGGTGAAGCTGAAGCCAAGAGGGCCAAGCTGAGGGAAACAGAGTATGCTTTTCATACAGCGATAAAAAGAGCTTAGGTGTGACACCCCCGAATCCGGGTCCTCTGACCCTGGTCCGGTCGTCATGATCTAACATAAACATCCACCTCTAAACAACATACAATAACTAAATGCGGAAAATAATAAACGTATGTCGTTCTTTCAAAAGGTGTTACTAGTCCCAAGATTCGATAACCTTAAATACAAAACATACAAACATACCCTAGAATAGTCAATAGGGTTCATATTACATAACAGTAAATTAATTAAACATAAAGATAAAGTCTGCTCCTTGCAAACTAATGTTGGGTTTGTACGAAATCGTGACGCAATCAAATTGTAAAAATTAGCGGAAGCATGGTATATCAGAGTTTAAAAAAATTCTACAAAACCATTACCCGGATCATCCTTTATGCAAATTATTAATTTAAAACGATAAATAAGAAGTTATGGAATCATACCCTTGTAGAACGAAGCTTCCACAGGTACTAGTTCAACTCCTTGTTCTTCGTGATCTCCTTGAATTTTCGGGTTAGATTCCTTCCTTTGATCAACGTTAGCCACCCAAGTGTTTGGCCTCTAGAGGTGATCCACCAAGGAAGATGAATTATCAAGAAAGAGAGTGTTTGGCTTAACCTTAGTTTTCTATCCTCTATAGAAAAGGAGTACTCTCCAACAATTGGAATTGCATCATCTAATATCTATTATAAGACTCCTCTTATATAGATATTAGTCAACCCTTCTAATCCTATTAGACATAGGATTTCTTTTAATTAATTAAACTCCTTTAATTAATTTAGGCTTCCCACCACATGAGAATAATTAATTAAATTCATTTAATTAATTTGTCTCCTAATCTTATTAGGAATAAATGAGAGTACTAAATATTAAATTAATTACTAAACTCCTTTAGAAATTAAAATAATAATAATTGTAATAATATTAATAAGACTCCTCTTATTAATTTATATTTAATATTTCCAAAATATTAAATAATAAACATTAAGCTATTTAATTTATTCTATCACCATAGATTAAATTAATTATACTTAATGCATTATTACGATTATGCCATTACCTTCTTAAATAATTATTCTTCCTTTTATGGTGTGACCCTTTAGGTTCTCCATATTAAACCGGTTGTGAATAAATCAATTAAAATAATTTTAATCTTATTTAAATAAATAAATTAAACTAATAATTTATTTAAATAAATAATATTTATTCTACAATAGGGATAAGCCTCCCTAGCGATCAATGACTTTCCAGATAATATAGATTTCAACATTAATCATAAAAGAACCTGTGAGTTAATAGTTACCATACAATTCAATCCTTCCACCATACAATGTCCCAATTAAATATAAGACATGGATTTACTGTCAAGTCTTATTTTATTTAATTATATGTATTTCGATTAGAAAATGCACAACTCCAAATAATGCAAATTAAAAACTCCTTTCTAATTTCATTTCACCTTGGCCAAGGATTCCTGGGTTGTCATTTAACGAATCACATGGGACATATCTCCTCTTTTACTAGAGGTGGTAGATTCTTTATTGATCATTCATTATCTCCATATGTAACTCATTATACCCAAGCATACCCTATATATGCCTTAAAAGGTCTTAAGGAATAAGTCAAAGTATAATTTGTTACATACAAGATACTATGATGATCTCAAGTCCAAGGATCACTTGTACTACTATCACATTAGGAATTCCTATTGACATGCGAGTAAAACTCCATTAGGTATTCCATAGCGAATCACGTTCAGTGAACTTATTCTCCAATAAGCACCTACATACTTGCTTTAGTGTCTCCACACAAATGATCATGAGATCAATCATCCTCATCCAATGAGCAAGCAACATATGTACCAATCTATCCGGATTTACTAATCCCCTTTTTAGTAATCCCACGATTGGGAACTATTTAAGTTTTAAAACTTTCTAAGAATTTAGATCTCATTAGCATGATCATCATCATGATTCTAAAAGCATTGCTTAAAACTATGGGTTATTTACATATTATAAAAACAGCAACATGTAGATAATTAAATGCCTTTAATAAATGAATATTTTATTAATAAATAAATAAGATTGTTTACAAAGTACGTGCTTTATCATCATACATGATTGGCTTGTATGCACACTACTATCAATCTCCCACTTGCACTAAAGCCAATCGCCATGGTATCTCATACCCATCTTCTCTAAGTGACGATCAAACTGCTGTTGTGTTAAAGCTTTAGTAAATGGATCTGCAATGTTGTCTTGAGAGTCTACACTCTCCTCTTTCAATGATTTTTTTTAATCAAAGTGCCGCAACACATGTTTAGATTCAAGATGAGACTTAGGAACTATTCCTAGTTCTGTAATGAACTTTTCATCTAAAACATCAACTTGCAGCTTCACTTACAGTTATATACTCTGCCTCTGTCACTGAATCAGCAACTGTTTGCTGCTTGGAACTCTTCCAACTCACTACGCCTCCGTTCAAGGTAAAAACATACCCCGAAACAGATTTACTGTCATCTTGGTCCGTTTGAAAACTTGAGTCTGTGAAGCCCTCGAGTTTTAATTCAGACCCACCGTAGACAAGAAAAATATCTTTAGTCCTTCTCAAGTACTTTAGGATATTCTTCACTGCCTTCCAGTGCTCTTCTCCAGGATTCGACTGGTATCTGCTCGTTACACTAAGTGCATGAGCAACATCCGGTCTAGTACATATCATACCGTACATGATAGATCCTATTGCAGAAGCATAAGGGATCTTACTCATACGGTCTCTCTCCTCAGGTGTCTTTGGGGCCTGTTTCTTGGAGAGATGTATTCCATGGCTCATCAGCATGAGACCTCTTTTGGAATCTTCCATGCTAAATCTCTTTAGCATTGCATCAATGTACGTTCCTTGGGATAAACCAAGCATCCTTTTAGATCTATCTCTATAGATCTTTATCCCCAAAATATAGGATGCTTCTCCCAAGTCCTTCATGGAGAAGTGTTTAGATAACCAGATTTTAATCGATTGTAGCATAGGAATGTCATTCCCTATCAGTAATATATCATCAACATATAATACAAGGAATGAAATTGCGCTCCCACTAACCTTCTTGTACACACATGGTTCATCGTCATTTTTGATAAAATCAAACTCTTTGATTGTCTCATCAAAACGAATGTTCCATCTACGAGAAGCTTGCTTCAATCCATAAATGGATCGTTGCAGCTTACAGACTTGATTTATTCCAACCTTTGAAACAAATCCCTCTGGCTGTGTCATATACACATCCTCCTCAAGTTTCCCATTGAGGAAGGCTGTTTTCACTTCCATCTGCCAGATCTCATAGTCGTTATAAGCTGCAATCGCAAGCAAAATCCGAATGGACTTGAGCATAGCTACTGGTGAAAAGGTTTCATCATAATCAACTCCTTATCTTTGTTTGAAACCTTTTGCAACCAGTCGGGCCTTATAGGTCTCCACCTTGCCGTCCGCTCCAGTCTTTCTTTTAAAGACCCATTTACACCCAATAGGCTTAATGCCTTCAGGTGGTGAAACCAAAGTCCATACTTTGTTTTCATACATGGAGTCCATTTCGGATTTCATGGCTTCAAGCCATTTTCCTGAGTCTTTATTACTCATGGCCTGTTCGTAATTCAATGGATCATCATCATTCATGATGCGTACCTCATCGTCATCCTCTACAACGAATCCATACCTCTCAGGTATCTTCGGTACTCTTCCAGATTTACGAACAGGGTGTGGTATAGTAGGTTCTTCTACTTGGTCAGGTACCTGACTTTGATCCGTGGTAATTTGTGGTTCTTGAGCTTCTTCAAGATATATCTTACTCCCACTGACCCCTTCATGGATAAACTCCTTTTCCAAGAAGGCAGCATGTTTCGCAACAAACACCTTTTGATCAGTTGGATGATAGAAATAATACCCTACAGTTTCTTTAGGGTATCCCACAAATCTACACTTTTCGGATTTAGTTTGTAGCTTATCATGTTCAAACTTTTTGACATAAGCTAGACAACCCCAAGTCTTAACATGCTTAAGATTTGGTTTCCTCCCCTTCCACATCTCATATGGAGTCTTTGGGGCGGATTTGGTAGGTACCTTGTTAAGTAGGTATGCAGCCGTTTCTAGGGCATATCCCAAGAAGGAAATTGGAAGGTCGGTAAAACTCATCATGGATCGAACCATGTCTAACAGTGTTCGATTTCTCCTTTCAGATACTCCATTTAACTGTGGTGTACCTGGAGGAGTCCATTGTGAGATTATACCATTTTTTTTTGAGACAATTGAGAAACTCACCGCTTAAGTATTCTCCGCCTCGATCTGATCGAAGTATCTTTATACTCTTGCCCGTTTGTTTCTCTACTTCACTTCTGAACTCTTTGAACTTTTCAAATGATTCTGACTTGTATTTCATTAAATACACATATCCAAATCTTGAGTGATCATCAGGGAAAGTAATAAAATAAGAATACCCACCCCGTGCACTTGTTGTCATAGGCCCACAAACGTCTGTGTGAATCAATGTCAACAACTCTGTAACTCTTTCTCCTCTTCCACTAAAAGGAGATTTAGTCATTTTACCCATGAGACAAGATTCACAAGTTGGATATGATTCATAATCGGATAGCTCGAGGAGCCCATCTTTATGCAACTTGGATAATCTTGTTTCATTGATATGACCGAGTCTACAGTGCCACATGTAGGTATAATTAATATCATCTCTTTTTCTTTTCTTAGTTTGTTCAATTTGAAATATATTTTCTTGTAAGTCAAGTGTATAAAGTCCATTTCGCAAATTTCCAATACCATATAAAACATCGTCTTTATAAATAAAACAACTATTGTTCTTTATAACAACGTTAAATCCTTCCATATCCAATACAGAAATTGAAATAATGTTTTTAATAATATTCAGAACATAATAACAATTATTAAGATAAATGGACTTGCCCGAAGGCATTGCTAAATAATAAGTTCCTACAGCTAATGCAGCAACCTTTGCTCCATTCCCTACTCGTAGGATCACCTCATCATTGTTCAGCTTTCTACTTCTGACCAGTCCCTTCACATTATTACATATGTGAGAACCACAGCCGGTATCCAATACCCAAGTAGAATTTTGACTTTCTGAAAAATTAATTTCAATCATGAACAAACCTTGATTGGAAGTCGAAGCTTCTCCAAGCTTCTTCTTTGCCAGAAACTTCTTGCAGTTCCTCTTCCAATAACCCGGCTCGTTGCAATGGAAGCACATTCCTTTGCTAGCTGGATCAGATTTCTTTTGTTCCTTTATGTTCACCTTGCCCTTGGTCATCCGAGATCGGAAGAGCTCCTTAGATATCTCATATCTAGCTGTCCTACTTTGTTCACCATACAACTCCTTGAGGTGAATCAACATAGTAGGAGCATCCATGTTTTCTTGCTGACGCTGAAGCTCGTTATTCATGGATGCGAGCATGATGCATTGAGCTACAGATGCATCATCTTGCCACTTTACAATGGTGGCAATCTCTTCCTCAGAGGTTGTTTCTGGAACAGTTCCAGGGACATGTGAGTTTAGGACATAAGAAATCTTTTCAGCAGTGAGAACTACTCTCAGATTTCTTAGCCAGTCCGTATAATTCGGCCCGGTAAGCTTATTAGCATCAAGTATGCTTCGCAGTGAAATTAGTGATTTTGACATTTTTAAAATTCTGCATGTGAAAAACAACATTTTAGCAAACATTCATTTTATTAATTTTGCATACCAAAATAAATTTAGGTCTTTATTTTAAATTGGTATCTCCCACTATTTTTATCAAACTATATTACCCTCACTTATATAGTTCGGCAACATCTAATTAAAAAATTGCTAGTGAGAATAAGGATCCCATTTCAAATGTATATAACCTTGTGGATAGCACAACAAGCGATATACAAATAAATAGGTAGACAACTCTTGTCAATTACAACACTATATAACTCCTTTTATTTTGCCTCTTAAATCATAATGGTCAAGTGTGTGCACATCCGAACTAAAATGATTTAAGTTAAGTCCAGCCTAGCACTTCCATAAATTCAAAAAAGAAAAATGTTCGTCCTTGTGGATAGCACAACAAGACTAGATCGTTCAATTTTCTTGATAAGCATCAAATGTGATTAATTAACATTTTAAATACGCAATACTCGCCTTGTGGATAGCACAACAAGCTCATATTAAATATTTAATACTCTATTAATTTATCATGCTAGAAGGCTACGTTCGATATTCCAAATATCATTTGAACGTTTCGGACTTAATATTATTTCTTTGAGGGGTTTGTTATTATTTGTCTCATCTTGTTTAGCGCGCATGCACATATATATATAAAATACGCGTCATTTTATTAAACATGCGAAGCATGTTTGCATAAAATATAATATATATAATATTTAGCATGCAATATAGAATATTATATTCTACCCGGATTGATTATGGACTTTTATTCTAGTTTGGTTCACTAGAGCCACCAAGTGAACCAAAAGGTCAAACCTAGGAGTGTAAGAATTTAAATTTAAATATAACTATTACATTTAAACTCGGGCTCCATACAAACGGGTCTTCACGCGCTCCTTGCTCCTTGGTCTCCAATTTTTAAAGATAATTCTAACTATTTCTATTACATTAAACTATTTAATTTAAATAGAAACCTTGATCAACAGTCAAGGGGAAGTACATAGGAGGGAGATAGAATTTTACATCAAGAAAAAAAAATTAGAGAAGACGAGGTACGCAGACCCCATTTAATAAAACTCATTCATTCAAGCATTCAACTAAAATAAAATCCAATCACATTGGTCAAATAGTCCATAATCAATCCCCATTTATTTTCATACATATCACCATATATATCAATAAATAAATATTCATCTCATGAAATAAAACATTCCATATATATATGAGTATCATTTAATGGGCAATTTTAAATTGCATGAAATCCAATTTCAAGATTAAAATAAACTCTTTATTTTAATTATAAAATTATTTAGAATATAATATATAAATATATCATATTTATTTTTAAATAAAAAAAAAAAAATCACCTTCTTTTATTAAAAGAGTCCTGCAGGTTTATTAAAAAAGTCATTTCCTGATGGGTCACCTTCTTTTTGGAGTAAGAAAGAGACAACACCTTTTCTTTGCAGAATTCAAGATTAGCACCAAAAAAAAAATTGTGATTCGTCCCAAAAAAAGTCTTTTTTTTTCTCTTTTTTTTTTTTTAAAAAAAATAAATATAATTTTATACAATAAAATTATGCCGAATAAATTATTTTAAATACATACCCATATGTATATGAAATCAAAAATAAATTAATAATTGCATAAAGATTTGGCTCTGATGCCACTGTTGGGTTTGTACGAAATCGTGACGCAATCAAATTGTAAAAATTAGCGGAAGCATGGTATATCAGAGTTTAAAAAAATTCTACAAAACCATTACCCGGATCATCCTTTATGCAAATTATTAATTTAAAACGATAAATAAGAAGTTATGGAATCATACCCTTGTAGAACGAAGCTTCCACAGGTACTAGTTCAACTCCTTGTTCTTCGTGATCTCCTTGAATTTTCGGGTTAGATTCCTTCCTTTGATCAACGTTAGCCACCCAAGTGTTTGGCCTCTAGAGGTGATCCACCAAGGAAGATGAATTATCAAGAAAGAGAGTGTTTGGCTTAACCTTAGTTTTCTATCCTCTATAGAAAAGGAGTACTCTCCAACAATTGGAATTGCATCATCTAATATCTATTATAAGACTCCTCTTATATAGATATTAGTCAACCCTTCTAATCCTATTAGACATAGGATTTCTTTTAATTAATTAAACTCCTTTAATTAATTTAGGCTTCCCACCACATGGGAATAATTAATTAAATTCATTTAATTAATTTGTCTCCTAATCTTATTAGGAATAAATGAGAGTACTAAATATTAAATTAATTACTAAACTCCTTTAGAAATTAAAATAATAATAATTGTAATAATATTAATAAGACTCCTCTTATTAATTTATATTTAATATTTCCAAAATATTAAATAATAAACATTAAGCTATTTAATTTATTCTATCACCATAGATTAAATTAATTATACTTAATGCATTATTACGATTATGCCATTACCTTCTTAAATAATTATTCTTCCTTTTATGGTGTGACCCTTTAGGTTCTCCATATTAAACCGGTTGTGAATAAATCAATTAAAATAATTTTAATCTTATTTAAATAAATAAATTAAACTAATAATTTATTTAAATAAATAATATTTATTCTACAATAGGGATAAGCCTCCCTAGCGATCAACGACTTTCCAGATAATATAGATTTCAACATTAATCATAAAAGAACCTGTGAGTTAATAGTTACCATACAATTCAATCCTTCCACCATACAATGTCCCAATTAAATATAAGACATGGATTTACTGTCAAGTCTTATTTTATTTAATTATATGTATTTCGATTAGAAAATGCACAACTCCAAATAATGCAAATTAAAAACTCCTTTCTAATTTCATTTCACCTTGGCCAAGGATTCCTGGGTTGTCATTTAACGAATCACATGGGACATATCTCCTCTTTTACTAGAGGTGGTAGATTCTTTATTGATCATTCATTATCTCCATATGTAACTCATTATACCCAAGCATACCCTATATATGCCTTAAAAGGTCTTAAGGAATAAGTCAAAGTATAATTTGTTACATACAAGATACTATGATGATCTCAAGTCCAAGGATCACTTGTACTACTATCACATTAGGAATTCCTATTGACATGCGAGTAAAACTCCATTAGGTATTCCATAGCGAATCACGTTCAGTGAACTTATTCTCCAATAAGCACCTACATACTTGCTTTAGTGTCTCCACACAAATGATCATGAGATCAATCATCCTCATCCAATGAGCAAGCAACATATGTACCAATCTATCCGGATTTACTAATCCCCTTTTTAGTAATCCCACGATTGGGAACTATTTAAGTTTTAAAACTTTCTAAGAATTTAGATCTCATTAGCATGATCATCATCATGATTCTAAAAGCATTGCTTAAAACTATGGGTTATTTACATATTATAAAAACAGCAACATGTAGATAATTAAATGCCTTTAATAAATGAATATTTTATTAATAAATAAATAAGATTGTTTACAAAGTACGTGCTTTATCATCATACATGATTGGCTTGTATGCACACTACTATCAACTAATCCTACATCTTCCCTTTACCCTTGTCCTTTCCTGAAGTCTCGGGCTTAACTTCAATATAAGTCATGATATAGCAAGGATGAGCAACAAGTTTGCTCAGCAAGTTGAAATACAACAATAAAGGATATATCATGATGAAAGGAATATATCTGATAATGAATTCAACAATATGAATATCGGAAGAAAGAATAATAATTGCTTTTAGAATAACTGATAGTCAAGTAGACTTTTGAACTATAAAACTCCAACGAAATCAATAGCTGATTGACCCTTTGGTTACTGGCTACAGAATAAGTACTTGAGGGGATCAGCCTCGCGTACGCTATGTATATGCATAACATTCAACTTTGCTGTTTGTATCTTTATACTAGATACCTGGGGTACTCCCCTATATATGGGGGGTGTTCTTTTCAGTCTAAGAATCCATACCATCAATTGGTCTGGATAGCTTTTATAAAACTTCATGCAATTGTCTGACCGAACAAGGGTTCAGACTCTATCTAACGCAGTTCAAGAATTATAGAACTCTTAAATAAGGTACAAGTCCAAGACTGTACGAACTCAAGTGCACCAAGTGCGAATAACAAATATATCGATGTGGAATAATCGTAAAGTAATTAAACCACCTAATAGCATGCTTGGAAATAAAGTTCAAGCTTTAAATAATTAACCGTCAATATGATAATAACCTGCTCAATACAATATGAGAAGGATAGGAACTTGTACAATAAAGTGTGTAAGGGAACTTGCATTCAAATCAAGTGAAGTTTAAGAAACTTGCTTACAACGTTCCTTGAGTAAAGTAACCACAAGGATAGGATACATGCTCAAGTAAAAGAGTAAGAATTAAAGGACTTGCCTGTTCGCTCAGCTACGATTAAGTTCTAGCTTTAATTAAATCTCGCTGAAATAACCTAACATTAATAAGTCGGTATTCCAATTAGCATGTGTAAACTAATACGAGCCTACACTTACAAGAATCTGCTTATCATATTAATCTATCCATAATTCACGTAAGTCAATCTAATCATGTCATAGATTTAATAACTTTAGATTATCTAGTTTCTATGCATCAATATAGTCTTGAACACATAATACTTCAAGTTACTTATATTTAATCAACATACATGCTTTATGATTATAATTTCTGAAAACCTAGCATGCTCAACCTAATCCTAATTTAAAGTCATATGCTCTCATGTTGGTAATTTGTATACTTTACATAATACAAGTTCATGCTTTATGTTATCACATAACAAGGTTAAACATAACATGCATGCTCATGCGTATACTATACATGTATACTTTAATCCACCTATTTTATGCCTTAGAAATTCATTTTCTATGAATACGTGCATATGTGAAATCCATGCTTTAACTCAACGAGGTCCATGTTAATATGCTTATAGGCATAACGAACTCTAATGTACATGCTTGCATGATCAATACGTAATCCACATGGTGATCGATGCTATTTAGTTTTTCTCATTCTAAGTTTTCACATCGGAAATCACATTAAGTCAATAAGGTATCATAATACATGTTAAGTGCCTTGTGCTCATAACTCGTATGTCTTAGAACTCATATATAAACCACATATATGCTCTCAAATAGTCAGAATCTAGAAGACACTAACCTTAGTCAAGTTCACTTTGAAAGTTCTTAAGTTTCTCTTTTAAAATCACTAGAATCTTGCAATCACGTATGCTAGTGTGTGAACACATTTTAACATGCATTTCATGTTAATATAAACTATACGATCATGTTTAGAATATCAGAATATGCACATGTTACGTATGTGTCTAAGTCCACAATCGAAACTACAAGTTTTATTATAAAACCATAAGTGTTGCGTCAATCATGTGTACTAACATTATTATACTTGTTCATACTACATGAATATACTTATGTGTGTGTGCTACATCAGTTTACATGCTTGCCAAAAGAAGTAACATATGTTAGTCATGACAGCAGCTTTAACAGAAAATGAAATCTGGTTTTCAAGCCCGGCGCAGCTGCGCCGCTGGCCAGTGCAACACTGGCGCAGCTGCGCAGTTGCCTGGGTCGTCCAAAAACTTCCTCTGCTCGGCAGAGGCTCAACCCAACTCAGACAATTAATACAAAATCATCTTAGTCATGCTATAGTATAATGCTAACATGATTTTAAACTAGTATAGCACTTAACAAACATATTTCAAACACTCAATTCATCAATCATGGTCAACTCAAGAATCAAGAATTAGAAGGTTTACAAAAATAAGAATAGGAAGTGATATACCTCTGCTAAAGGAACTTGTTGATAACTCTCACTATAAAGTATACCCACTCAAGCTTGTTTGGTAGAATTCTCAGCAATTGTAATATAGAAGAAGAGAGGGCTTAATTTATAGGCAATTCAATAACTAGGCAATGCCATTATCTTCCAAATTAAACCAACAGATGTCAAGAATGTATAATGGATTACAAGAAGTTGGTGAGAAGTAGTTGAATTCACTCATGAATCCCACTCCCCATCTATTCATTAGCTAGCATTGGTGAATTTGAGAAGAAGCTAGACTAGTGTAGCATGTGGGTTTACACGTGAAGGAGAAAATTGAGGGTGGAACTCACATTTAGGGACAATGAAATCTCAGCCTTTGTAATTGTATATATATATATTATGTATGCTTAACATAATACATACATACTTAGATTATATAATGTATATGCACATAGTATCTACTTAAGTTATATGTATTTATTCCATATACATTTAGATGGGTGATACTATGTTATCTCAATTAGCAATTAATAATGAATAGGTACACAACATATAATCCATGCATATTTTCCTTAATACCGAATGTAAAGTAATTGGGTATTATTATTACTCATTATTATAACTGTTATCATTATAATAACTCACAGAGATCAATTATTTATTGATATTACTATATGTTGATGAGGTATTCATTAATGTTTTCCCACACATGTATTGTCACATAAACATTAGTATGTAACTCTCATACTGTAATTATTTTTACTATATAGTTTATAATGTATAATCATATTAAAGTGTCACCTTGTACTATATATAATATATAGTTAACTATCATATATTAAAGGTTTAACATATTGCATGCTTGTATAAAAATAATAAATTAAATAAATATAATATAATAATATTATATTATCAGTTCTCTCACTCATTAATTATTATTTATTCATAATAATAATTAAACAACACATTATCGATTAATTAATCATAATTGAAATTAATCAATAGGTTCAAATCTTGCCACTATATCCAAATAATTTGAATATTTAATTATTAATAATCTCATACATTCTCTGATATTAAATCCTTAAGGTTAGTCCACTAATTTAAATAACTCATTAGTGACTTCCTTTAATCATTTCACAAATTCACATAACCACATAAGGTTTAAATAAACTCACAAAACTAACTCGTTAAAATTAAATCACTTATTTAATAAATAAGGAGTTTAAAATTCATGGTCGTTACATCTGGACCGTATTTTCTACTACCCAGCTCAGTTCCAAGGTTTACCGTGGTATGCGGTGGACCGAAGAACGGCATTTCGGGTAATGGAAGAGGAACGCAAAGAGGCTGTGCGACGTATTAAAATGCCTAGGCAGTAGCAGCAGTAGCAGTAACAGTAGTAGTAGAGCTTTTGTTTATGTGTTGCTTTTGTAGTAAATAAAGTAAATTCCATAATTGAGATAAGAATGGGATAAGTTAATAATGTAATTCTGCAACTTTTTCAGTTCAGGAAGGATGATGTAAATGGAAAAAATGCTATCTGATTGATATTTTAAACGACTAATGAATAAAAGAGGTTTATTGATATGCTATGTGTGAACTAAGTTAATTGAACGTTTAAGTATGAACTTGAATACTTAAGATTTGAATAAAGGATCTAATAATAATATTTTCTTATCAGAAAATGCCTCCTAGAAGAAGAGTAAAACGTCAAAACCCCGAGGGTTCGACGAACAACAACAATAATGATGCAACAAACCCTAATGCAGTTCAGCAATTAGTGAACCTGCTGGCAGGAGCAATGGCGAATCAGTCGCAAGTGCAGGCCACGACATTTAAAGAGTTTAAGGCAGTAGGACCGCCAGAATTTAAGGGATCGACAAACCCTATAGATGCTCAGACGTGGATTATGGAAATAGAAAAGGTATTTGACGTGGCTAGGGTCAGTGAAGACCAAAAAATGACATTTACGACTTTTATGTTGAAGTCAGATGCTAGCTTCTGGTGGCAGGCGAATAAGACTAGAGAGGGAGAAGGAGTCATAACGTGGGAACGTTTCAAAGAGATGTTCTACGAGATGTACTTCCTAGTGAGTTCGTAGGACCAGATGGAGGTCCAATTCCTAGAGCTGAAGCAGGGAACGATGACAGTGTCGGAATACGCGGCGAAGTTTAACGAACTGGCCAGGTTCGCTACTTACCAGGTCAGCACGGATGCTAGGAAGGCGAGGAGGTTTGAGCGGGGACTAAAACCCTGGCTCTACAGCAAGGTCTCTATGTTCCAGCTAAACACGTTTGCAGCCGTGCTGGAAAAGGCTATTCTAGCTGAAGGGGGGAGCGAAGCGGTGACTAAATTCAACCAAGATAAGAAGAAGAAGAATGAAACGGAAACTAAGGCTATCCATCAGAAGAGGAAGTGGAATGACAATAACTCTGCTGGGAGTCATCAGGGAGGCTAGCAGAAGAGGAAGCTCGAAACGTGTGCTACATGCGGGAGGACTCACACTGGAGTGTGTATGAAAGGGAAACGCGTGTGCTACAACTGTGGTCAGGAAGGCCACATCGCGCTAAATTGCCCAAACCCCAAGAAAGGAGCTTGTTATACATGCGGATCCAAGGATCACATGGCTCGTAACTGCCCTAAGAAGCCAGCGACAGGGTCAACAGGGAATAGAGGAAAGGGCAGCGGCAGCACTCTGACTGTTGCTGGACCATCGCCACACATTCAATATGACGGTACAAGACACGGTGCAATCAAAAGACGTGGTGGCAGGTATTATTTCGATCAATATTATAAATGCATATGTATTATTTGATTCGGGTGCTACTTGGTCATTCATATCTGATGATTTTGCTAAGACCTTAGACTTACCTGTAGAGGAGTTAGCTTATCCCTTGAATATAGAAATTGTGAATAGGGAAGTTATTCCTGTTAGGTCTGTTTATAAGAACTGTAGATTGGATATTAAGGGTCAGGAGCTGAGGGTAGATTTGATTATGATTAAACTTGGGGAATTCGACATCATACTAGGTATGGACTGGTTGTTCAACCATGGGGCAGTAATCGACTGTCAGAAGAAGTCAGTAAACCTTACGACTCCGTCCAAGTTGGTGTTCTATGGTAGCAAATCGCCTAGGCAAGTGAGTTGTCTGACGGTTATGCAAGCCAAGAAACTTCTAACGCAAGGCTGTGTAGGATATCTAGCCTACATAGTAGATACGCGTAAGGAAAGCCCAAAGGTGGAGGAAATATCGGTAGTTAAGGAGTTTGTGGACGTTTTTTCGAGCGATTTGCCAGGACTTCCGCCGGATAAGGAGATAGAGTTCGTGATCCATTTAGCGTCGGGAACTGCTCCAATTTTGAAGGCTCCGTATCGAATGGCTCCAGTCGAGATGAAGGAACTGATGGTTCAATTACAAGAATTACTAGACAAGAAGTATATTCAACCGAGTGTTTCACCGTGGGGAGCGCCAGTGTTATTCGTGAAGAAGAAGGATGGGTCGATGCGTCTTTACATTGACTATAGAGAATTGAATAAAGTTACGATCAGGAATAGGTATCCTTTACCTAGGATCGATGACTTGTTTGATCAACTGAAGGGTGCTAAGTACTTCTCGAAAATCGATTTGAGAAGTGGGTATCATCAATTGAAGGTGAGGAAGGAAGATATACCGAAAACTGCTTTTAGGACTCAGTATGGTCATTACGAGTTCCTGGTGATGTCATTTGGTCTCACGAATGCCCCAGCTGCATTTATGGACCTAATGAACAGGGTGTTTAAGCCATTCCTGGATAAGTTTGTTGTAGTGTTCATAGATGATATCCTGGTTTATTCCAAGACCAAGGAGGAACATGCTGAACACTTAAGGCTAACTTTAGAATCGCTGAGACGAGAGAAGCTTTTTGCGAAATTCTCGAAGTGCGAATTCTGGTTGGAACGTGTGCAATTTCTTGGCCACGTGATCGACAAGGATGGGATTTTGGTAGATCCGTCGAAGGTTGAAGCGATAATGAATTGGGATCTGCCGAAGACGCCGTCTGAAGTAAGGAGTTTCTTGGGATTGGCAAGTTATTACCAGACATTTATCCAAGATTTTTCCAAGATCGCAACTCCGTTAACGAATTTGACTCGTAAAACGGTTAAGTTTGTTTGGACAGAGAAGTGTGAGGAAAGTTTCCAGGAGTTGAAGAAGAGGTTAAGTACTGCGCCTGTGTTGTCTTTACCGGATAGTATGGGGAATTTCGTGGTATATAGTGATGCCTCACATAAGGGTTTAGGCTGCGTGTTGATGCAGAGCGGCAAGGTCATTTTGCCTATGCGTCACGTCAGTTGAAGGATTACGAGAAGGGGTATCCGACCCATGACTTAGAATTGGCGGCAGTAGTGTTTGCTTTAAAGATTTGGAGACACTACTTATATGGAGAGAAGTGTGAAATATACACAGATCACAAGAGTCTGAAGTATATCTTTACCCAGAAGGATTTGAACATGCGCCAAAGGAGATGGTTGGAACTGATCAAGGACTACGACTGCGAAATACTTTACCATCCGGGTAAAGCTAACGTTGTTGTCGATGCTTTGAGTAGAAAAGGTCTGGAGAAGCTGAATATGTTATCGGATCAGGATCAGTTAATAGAGTAGATGGCTAGATTAGAGCTGGAAGTAAAGTTTCCGAAGGAATTGGATGAGAAGTTGTTTCAAGTAACCACTGGTTCTACTATTGTGGACAAGGTGAAAGAAGCTTAACTTCACGATGAAGAATGCGAGAAAATTCGGAAGAGAATAGCTGATGGCGAAGAGTTCAAATTCAAGATCGACAGTGAGGGATTGCTACGATTTGAAGGTAAAATTTGGGTACCGCCAGTACCGAAAGTTAAGGAGGAGATCTTGAGCGAAGCTCACAGCTCAAGATATTCAATTCACCTTGGGAGTACGAAGATGTACCAGGATCTCAAGCATCATTTTTGGTGGCCGAATATGAAGAGGGATGTTGCTGAATGCGTTGCGAAATGTCTAACTTGTCAAAAAGTCAAGGCAGAACACCAGAGACCTAGCGGATTGCTGCAACCATTAGAAATTCCAAAGTGGAAGTGGGAGCATATCACGATGGATTTCGTGGTTGGTCTTCCAGCGACTCAGAAGGGTTTCGATGCGATATGGGTTATTGTGGATAGACTGACGAAGTCAGCCCACTTTCTACCAATAAGGATTAAGAACAACTTGGAACAATTGGATAAACTGTACGTTAAAGAGATTATTTCTCGACATGGTGTTCCAGTGTCAATTGTGTCAGACAGAGATCCGCGTTTTACGTCGAATTTCTGGAAACGTTTGCAAGAATGTTTGGGAACGCAATTGCGAATGAGTACAGCGTACCATCCTCAAACCGATGGCCAGAGCGAGAGAACAATTCAGACGCTTGAGGATATGCTGAGAACTTGTGTGATGGACTTCAAAGGAAGCTGGGATGATCATCTACCGTTGGTGGAATTCGCCTACAACAATAGTCATCATGCGAGTATTGGCATGCCGCCTTACGAAGCATTATACGGCAGAAAGTGCAGAACTCCTTTGTGCTGGGATGAAGTGGGTGAACGTCAGCTGTTGGGACCGGAATTGGTGCAACAAACTGCTAAAATTGTGAAGTTGATCAGAACAAGATTAGTTGTTGCTCAGGACAGACAGAAGAAATATGCCGATCAACATCGACAGAACCGAGAATTCTTACCAGGAAGCTTCGTTTTCCTGAAGGTATCTCCCTTGAAGGGGAAAATTAGATTTGGAAAGAAAGGGAAGCTGAGTCCCCAATTTATTGGACCTTTTGAGGTATTACGAAAGGTTAGCGAGGTAGCTTACGAAGTGGCATTACCTCCGGAACTCGAGAATATACATAACGTATTTCATATTTTCGTGTTACGGCCTTACAAACACGACTATAAACATGTAATAGAATATGAACCTTTGCTATTTGATAAAGACTTAACGTATGAAGAAGTGCCTGTTCAAATAGTTGATAGAAAAGAACAAATACTTAGGAATAAAGTGATACCTTCTGTTAAGGTAATCTGGAGGAACCACAGTGCTGAAGAAGCCACGTGAGAACTCGAAGATGTTATGATGAAGTCCTATCCGCATTTATTTGCTTAGTTGTGTGTAACCCATTATATACTGATTCTGGGGACAGAATCCTTTTAAGGAGGGAAGAATGTAATAGGACGAGATTTTTTTTTTATGTGTAATTTTGGGGACAGAATCCTTTTAAGGAGGGAAGACTGTAACGATTGAGAATTTTATATGTTAATTGTAAATATTTATTGAATTAAATAAATATTTTATGGAATTTATTTGTTGAGTTAATAAATAAATTGTGTAGTTGTTGTGGATAATTTAATTAAGTGCTACATGTTTAATTAAATTGATATGTTAGCAATGGTGTAGCATAATTTTAATTTAATTAAGAATAATTCAAATTAGATTTAATATTATGTGCTAAGTATTAATAATTTGTTACATGAATTATGTTTAATAAAGGAATTACAATTGTGTGACAATTTGGTATTAGGTGAAAATTAGTGTTGTAATTTAATTAAATAAGTGTAATATTTAATCTATAGATTTAAAGAGTTATTAAAAGAATGGAAAAGGGATTTTAAAGTGTTTTACCAGACAAGGCCCTTGTACTTGTTTAATCTTATTTCTTCCAAACAATGCCTTAAGCTCAAGAAGTTAGTTTTTAAAAATAATGTGGTTTTGCCAAACATGGCCTTGGGCTTTTCAAATTTTGTAACCTATGTTATTAATAAGAATTAATATGGTTATAAGTATTATATTTATTATTTATAAGTTACATATATATTACATATGTATATTGTATGTTGTATAATATATGTTAAGTTAAAAGTTAAGTTAGTTTTACAAAACAAAGAAAGAAAAGAAGAAGAGGGTTAGAGAGAATTGTCAGAGAAGAAGAAGAGAGAAGAGGAAGAAAAGCTTGAGAAGGTAAGAGAGGATCATCATCTTCTTCATTTCTCTCTTAACCCAAAACTAGTAAGGTTATAATATTAACCCTAGAACTAATTCATATGTGTTGTGTTTTCTTCTTTGTCAAATTAGGTTTTTTACAATCATGAAATTATATGTATATATGGTGTTCATATATTTTCATATGTAATTATATGCCATGAAAGGGTTTTCAAAATACAATTGTTGTAAAAACAAGTTTTCAAAGCATATTCTTCTATGTTTTCATGGTTTTAGAATTTTATGTGGAAGTTTCTTTGTGAAAGTTGTTATTTTGATATGTGAATGGGATATGTATATATATATATATATATATATATATGTTTGCATGAGAGTTTCATAGTTGTTTAAGAATTTTAATTCACAAGTATATGATGAACACTATGAAATTCATGTTCATAGTGTTAGATTATAAATTTATGTTGAAAATATATGTGTAATATATGAATTATGTGTAATATATGATATAACATGGTTATATAGGAGTTATATGGTTGTTCTAGCACTTCATTCCATGAATTTTTGATAAACAAAAGGAAGTGTGTTCATAGTGATTTTCGGTGAAGTTATTTCTAAAAAATGGCTTTTGAAACTATCAAATTGATGTTTGATTTTGAGTTATTGTTAAAATTGATCAAGTATTATGTTAGTATGTTAAGAATATGAGTTATCACAATTGGAATCACTTGAATTGATTAAAAAATGAGTTCGTAGTAGCAATTTCCGTCAAGAACGCTTAAAATTGTGTTTTTCTTTGAAAATCATGAAATCTTGTCTGTGATTATGTGGTTATATGAATTTTTATGTAATGAGCATGTTAATAAGCTTAAAATATTGTTTTTATCAAGTTTCATGTTTATCATGTTGGGAAAAAATCGAATTCGGTGTGAAGGAATGAGCCAAATTAGCTTATTTCTCCACCAGTTCGCGAACCATGTAGTGCAGCAGGGGGAGTACCTGCCCCAGCGGGGGTTTTGCCCTATGGGGAACCGCCCCAGCGGGTGATGCTGTTGCCCGGAAATTTTGGATTTTGGTTTTTGAGTTTTTATGCCCCGTTTGTTAAGCTAATTTGTTTCTAAGACTTGGAAAGTGAAATGTGTAATAAGATAACATGTTTTTTTGATGTGTTTAAGTTAGATTGAAGTATATTATGAATGTGTTACATGTGTGTGTATGTGTGTTGCTTTCACGAGACACACAACACGATTCATTGAGGTATAGGCTTATGAATGCATGCCGTGAGTATAGACTCACGTACTTAACTAATTAGCAACCAATGTTGTAAAATATGTTGTGAGTTGGACTTGAATATGAAGTTCCATGGTTTAAATGTTGTAGTTGGATACTAATAGATGGTTTGAATGTAATATAAATGTGTAGGGTGTTTGTGAAGTGGTTGTAATTGTTAAAGTGTAGCTTGCGCTTAAGGTAAGTTCTCTTACCCTTATTCTCTCATGTTAAGCAAGTTTCTAAACTTGTTATTTATATTGTGCAAGTTCTTTAAGCTACTCTTGAATGCTATACAAGCCTATTCATTGTATCTTTTCATTGTGCAAGTTTACTAACCCTTGCTCAAGAAATCATGAAAGTTCATTTACATTCCTTAACTTGTTATATGTGGTACAAGTTATACCATACTCCAATATTCATAAAGCGTAAGTATTAAAGTGTTATTTTAGAAATATGATCTTGACTTAGTTGTTTAAGTAAGATCTACTTAGTCTATCGAATGCTTTGAGTTGTTTCTAAAAGCATGCCTATCTATTATGAAGTTTATTGTCATATTTTGCAATTGGTTCATGATTCTTATATTCTTCAACTGTAAAGTAGTGTAAGTCGATTCAACTACTCCTAGTTGATGATAGTTGAACTCTAAAGTTCCCTTATCTATCCAAACCAAACTTTCTTTGATTCGGACTTGTATTCAATTTCTGAGAATGAACAACCCTGTTAATTAGGGGATATTTTATGCAAAAGCGTTAAGATGGTTGTGCACAATTCATGGTACAAAGGGTTGATCCCCCTGAGTACGAGTTAATGGTCCATAGTCTTATTGACTGTTAAAGGTTTAAATAGAAATATTTATAACCTAGGACAATGGTTTAAGGTCTTATGACCCTCAGAAGTTTCTATAATTCAATTCTTTATATGGATGAAAGTAAAGTTATTTAAACTCTTTTGAAATGATTCACTTATGTCATATCACTGTTGTATTATCAAGTGAGCTTTTGTTTGCTCACTCTTGCATGTTTTACCACCACTTGCAGTTGAGACCAAGAATGTTGACATACCATCAACAAGTAAAGGAAAAGGAAAGATGAATAAATGAAGGCTTGTTATGTCAAGTTGCTTTTGTAACAAGACTTAGTTGGTTATGTTTTATGTTTTTGCATTTACGTTATTTGATTGATGTTAAGGTTTAGATAACCCTGGGATTTTATTGGACAAGTTGTCATTCTTTCTAAAGGAAGATTTCTATTAAGGTTTTATGAAGGTTGTAATTAGTTGGAAATTCTTTCTTATTGGGTAGATGTATGTTTTAATTAGAAAGTGAACACCAAATCATGTGGAAACGAAGTACCCGGATTTAGGGGTGTCACAATTACGAGGAAGGAATTAATTAATACTATTGTTAATTAATTGATAAAATGAATAAATTATTTATTTGACATTATGAATAATAAAACAAGTAAGTAAGGTTGTATTGATTGTTGATTGTTATGTGCAAGTATGCAATAATTGATAATATAAGGTATATGGAATACAACTATATTCTATAGTGTAAGGAAACACTTAAGTGTGACTATGCAAGTATATTTAAACTATATTATATGGTTGTACATATTAAAGCTATGTGTTATGAATACATCATGTGTAGATATATATTGTAAACAATTATTGAATTAATAGAATTTAATAATGAATGAGATAATGTAATGTGGTAATATTTGATTTGAATTATATCCAGTAAAACAAATGTACATGGATTATATGTGTGTAAATTACACTTATTACATTATGTGAAGTACATTGTGACTTAAATTATAACCTAAGAGTATATACAATATATAACATAAGTATATGGTGTGTGAATACAAGTGTAGTATTTGCAAATGCTGAGAAGTTAAATCAATTGTCCCATTTTAAGTGTCCCATTTGCTCTCCAATTCCTCATACACGTGATTAGCATTATGCAATCTACTCCCTATTCTTCCTCAAACTCAGCAAAATCCATAGTATTTCATAGCCCATGATTATGGAGGGAGTGGGATTCATGATGAATCCAACAACCATCCACCAACTCCCTCTTATCTAGCATGCAATTCATTCATCTGTTAGTTTAGATTGGTAGTTAATAGCATTGTCTGGATTTCAATTTTTCTATATATATGAGCTCTCCTCCTCTCTAATTCACTTGCTGAGAATTTCTTAAGTTTGGAATTGAGTTGGGAGTTATATATATATATATCAGTGAGAATCCTTAGCAGCAAGTTCTTAATTCGTATTACAAGAGATACATTCTTGTTCTTCATTCTCGTTCTCATTCTTATTCACTGTCAAAATCTAGTTACTTGGTTTTGCCAAATTAGATTGTGTTTGGGTTAAAGAACCCTTATATTGTTGTTATATGAACAAACATACATGATGGAATCACTATATAACATCCTTGTTCTTCATTTCTATTTTTTGTTTCTGTTTTTGCAAATTCTTGAATTCTTGATATTGTGGAAATTGATGACAATTGAAGTATGAATTGCTTAGTTAGTTGATATATAGACTTATAAACATGTTTAAACCACAATATAACTGTTTAGAAAAGTTTTTGTGAAGTAATTTTGTGATTTGGGATAATGTTTGCCGAGGCTAGCTACTCTCTTGACTGGATCGGGAGCCGCACGGCCGCGCATCTCCTTAGTACAATTTGGGCGCGGCCGCGTGCCACTGCAAAAATTGTTGATGATTTCTTTTATATCTTCTGATGTATTGAGCATGTTGTACTGTTAGGATATGCATATAACTCACAATAATATATGGAATAAGGGTACTAGGTTATAGTAATCCATGCTAGTCGTTTTAGTTGAGTATTTCGAAGAAAACTGAAAGTTATGAAAAGAGGAACTTTGATATGTTAGCTTTATATTGACATTCTGACTTTTGAGACATATTTGTATGACCTAGAAACACATGATATGAATGTTAACTTGCGTATCTAAGCTTCATAATGTAACTTGAGCATATGAACCTCAATAGTGAACCTTTCCAACGAAAACTCAAGCGTTGAACATGGACTCTAACATGTTATATTAGGATTCTAGGTTCTAATTTTTCGAACATGTTATATGACCTTGAAATGCGTGTCAAACATGTTAACATATGAATCTAGATAGCATGAGCATGTTAGGCCTTATTAGTGAGCTTTACTAATGAGAATACAAGTTTTAAACGTGCACCTTGACATGTTAACTTGAAGTTTAGATTCTGAAGTTTATGAACGTGTTGGATAATACTATTGACTTTATGAACGTCATGCATGTATACATACCATACTAGATGTCATGATTAAAATTTAGCGTAAACGAAGCATGTTTTCAACTAATAACTGTAATAGTTATATGTATGAAATGTGAATACTCATAAGTATGCCTAATGCAAAGTATATGAACACCTTATGTGTTTAAAGAGCGAGCATGATAGGCCTTGTGAATTCCATGACCTTGAATGGCTTTAAATTATTGAAAGTGTTAACTTAGAATCTATTGCATGTATGATTGGAACAAGGAAAGGTTGTATACACATAAAAGTATCCTTTAAACATGTATATATGCTACGTGATATTATATGATGTTACTTGAACCCGATTTTGACTGTTAACTTATGAGAATGCCAGAACTTGCTAAAATGAAATACATTTAGTATTAATTGTGGTCTTATGTGATATTAATAATATGAGGGCATGTTTGCTAATTGTTGCGATCTTATATGATATGAGAATGTGTTTAAACTCAAAAGGAGGAACGTTAAGGATACACATTATATTCTATATAACTGTTTAGCTAGGTTAAAACTTAGCTTATGTGTTAATCGTATATACGAGATGAGGTATAATGTTAAACTATATGACTAATGAATATCATATATATACGTAACTATATTACGATAGGAATTCAAAAGTGTTGATTTGCTTTTCGTGGATAAACTACGCTAAAGGCAAGTTCTCTAACTTACACTCTTTTAAAGTGCAAGTTTCCTTACTTACACTCGTTTATAGTTCAAGTATCCTAGACCTTCGTATTTACTTTATTCAAGGAACGTTGTAAGCAAGTTCCTAACTCTACTCTTTATTGAACATTCAATTAGCTTATGCAATTATTGTCGTACGAGTAAACTCTTGAGATTTAAATTCAGATATTATGAATCATATACTTCATGAATAAGATAAAAGTCGAACTATATTCTTCGGACTTTAAATCTTGAAATTTAACTTATAGTTGTTGTGATCTATGCCATTTGATTCGGCTAGACTTATATTATTAAAAGGCGACCCAAACCGATTGATTGGTGCGGAATCTTATATTTGACTGAGAAGAACAAAATATAACTGTCGGAGAACCGACGCGCGCATATTAGTATGATTGAGTGTTATGCATAACATAGGGTACTTTAGGCTGATCACCTGTTGTACTTGTTCTTGTTGGATTTTTTAGTTTATTACTGTTAATTCCTATGGAAGTTCATAGTCCTTAGTGACTGCTCAGTATTCAGTTATCTTGAAATCTTGAATTGGTTTATTATTGAAACACATTGATATTATTCTGTCCTTAGCGACTGTTATTGAAAACTGTTGATATTCTTGTTATCCTTGAACTATCAAACCTTGCTATACCCTTTCGAGAATTGAGAATTATATTACATATTGTATATTACTTGCTAGGCAAATTGTGCTCATTCTTGCTTTCCCTAAAAACATTTCAATTAAGGCCGAGCAGTGCGGACCCTCGAGTACCGACAAGGGCAAGGGAAAGGCTACTGAGTAGCTTTGTTTATGTAGGACTTTATGATTGTAATAAAGAACTTATGATATTATGTACTAGTTAAGGTTATTTATGCTTAAGATATGTCTAAGCTATGTAATCACTGTTTAAGTTACGAGACCTTGGGACGTGAATAAATTATATTATTTAAATTTAATCTATTAGGTATTAGTTGTGTATTATTCCGCTGTGCGATGCGACATTTAGTCATATTATTATTGTGATGTATTACCATGAGCACGTGACGAACCAAATTCGAGTGACCAAGTGGCGGGTCCCGAATTTGGGGGCGTTACGGTTCTAATTTGATTATCATCAAAAGGAGCAATCCCATGACTATCGCGTTAAAAACGATGCATACATCTCACACAAGCGTTGATTTAGGTAGACCTTCTTGTTTCATTATTTCATTCAAATTTTTAAAAAGAGGCAATTAGGAGTCATAGTAAATCGTTCTCGTTTGATTAGCATCAAAAGTAGTACTCCCCATGACTATCGCATTCAAAACGATGCGTACATCTCACACAAGTCTTAATTTAGGGAGACTTTATTTTTTCATTTGTTCTCTCAAATTGTCAAAGAAATAGGTGATTAGGAGTCCCTTTTCTTCGTTCTAGTTTATTTGCATCAAAAGGAGCAATTCTATGAAAATCGTGTTAAAAATAATGCGTACATCGTACACAAGTCTTGATTTAAAGAAACTTTCTTATTGTTTCATTGGTTCTCTAAAATTGTCAAAGAAAGAGGTGATTAGAAGTTCTATGACTTCGTTCTACCTTGATTAGCATCAATAGGAGCAATCATATTACTATCGCGTTCAAAATGATGCGTACATCACACACAAGTCTTTATTTAGGGAGACATTCTTATTATTTTATTGGTTATCTCAAATTGTCAAAGAAAGAGGTGATTAGGAGTCCTATTACTTTGTTCTAATTTGATTAGAATGAAAATAAATAATCTCATGACTATCGCATTCAAATGTACATCTCACACAAGTCTTGATTTAGGTAGACCTTCTTGTTTCATTAGTTCATTCAAATTTTCGAAGAGAGAAGCGATTAGGAGTCCTATTACTTCGTTCTAGTTAGATTAGCATCAAAATTAGCACTCCCATGACTATCACACTCAAAACGATGCGTACATCTCACACAAATAAAGATATTTGAATATTTGATCAATCGGGGCAAAAGAGTTGGAGATATTCATAGCAGCGTTAGGGATGGGATTATCAATACTGTGACGAACGAGAATTTTGTAAAGATATTTGAATATTTATTGAAATAAATAAATATTTTTAATGATTTAATTATTGAGTTAAATAATTAATTCATGAATTTGTGGTAGATTAATTTAATTTTATGTGTTACATTAATTAAATTAATGTGTAGTGATTTAATAGTTCAAAGTATTTAATTAATTAAGTTTATTTGATTAATTGAATTCATTAAATAAGCATATGTTACTTTAATTAATTTAATAATTAATTAAAGAATTAGTGAATTAACATAATTAATAAATAAAAATATTAATTATGTGATAATATAATTTAATGTAAAATTTATTATATTATATTTAATTGATTTAAATAAAATTGATTGATTAATTAAAGTGTTACAATTAACTATATACTAAACTAGTTAATTAAAATAAATGAAAAAGGAATTAAGGGTGTAGCCAAACAAGGCCTTAAGGGGAGTTAGTCCGTTTGTTATACAACGGATATATTATATATACGTATATTATCCTGTTAAACGGAATTGTTTTCATTTTGTTCAAAGTCAGAGAAAGAAATAAAAAAAACTTAGAAATCTTCAGAGAGAAGAAGAAGAAGAGAGAAAGAGGTTTGAGGAATCCTGAGTATTGTATTAGATTTATCTTCATACTAACAAAGGGTAAGAGTAATTAAAGAAGTGAGTAATAACTGTAGCTTGCGCACGAGGCAAGTTTCCTATCCCTAACTTACTATTATTGTTGGGCAAGTCTCCTAAACTAAACTCTTTAAATTAAGCAATTGATATGCTTAATTACTATTGTTGAGCAAATTCTTACTCTTGAATATCCAAGTTTAGAATTTCACATGAGATGCCATGATTCTTTTAAAAGTATCATTTAAGTGTACAATACGTATTCGATTGTATACCTTGAGAAGTTAATATTCAATTTGAATATCATTTATTGAGTTATCCAAACCAACTTTATTTGGTGCGGATTCTGATGTCAAACTGAGATGAACAACCCTAATATAGGGAATTAATGAAGATGCTTAAAGCGTTAAGATAGTGTGCACAGTATCAGTACGAAGGGCTGATCTCCCTAAGTACGAGAAGTAAAGTCTATAGTCTTGTGACTGTTAAAGGTTGGAAAGGTTAATATACTTGACAACCTAAGACTCGGTTCAAGGTCTTAATAACCCTCGGAAGTAATTTGACTCTTGATTAATATTCTTGATTCAAAAGTTGAGAAGTAATTTGACTCTTGATTAATATTCTTGATTCAAATGTTGAGCTTTCTGTTATTCAGAATTCTTTCACTCGCATGTTATTATTCTGTCATATTTTTATACTTGCGGGCATCCGTGCTCACTCTTGCATAATAACATTGCAGCTAATAATGAACGAAGTGATGTACCTTCTAGTAGCAAGGGCATAGGAAAAGCTAATAAGTGATGAAGATTTGTGTTGTCATGAATAATGTTAAAGTTTAAGATTTATGTGTGATGATTTAAGACTTATTTATTTACGTTTCCGCAACAGATATTTAAGGTTAAGTATAACCTGGGATTTATGATGTATTTTTATTTCAGATGATGTAAGATGATGATTTATTTATCTAATAAATGAATTTCATTATTTATGGGTAGATAGTTGTATGATATTGGAACAGTGAACACCAAATCCTGTAGAAATTAAGATACCGGATTTGGGGGTGTCACAAGTACCATTTTTTGCCCCTCTAGCCACAGTCACCCAATCATTAGAGGGAGAGCCAGCAAGCCCTTTTGAAGTAGATGTAGTCTTTAGAAGAGATGGTTGAGCATGTGGACCAACATTTGTGTCTGCCACCTTTGCATGGCCAGACAGAACTATATCAACATTACCAGCAGGGGCTGCCGAAATACCTTTAGGCAACCATATATTATGTGATTAATTAATAAGTTAATTTCATAACTTAAATCGTTATTATAAAGTCCAATAACGTATTTAAAGACCAATGTTGTGATTCGATAGGTATACTGAACTATTGATTAATGGGTATTGTGAATGTATTGATATGTAGGATTTAATAAGGAACGTGAATTAATTGTAGCTTGTGCAAGAGGCAAGTTTCCTAAACTCAAACCTTTAAATTGAGCAAGTTTCTAAACTTTACTTTTATTGAGCAAGTTCCTTAAGTTCTAAATTATTCATTGATCAAGTCTTAGACTTGTATTCTATATCGAGTAAGTTCTTGTTCTTAATTGTTAAAGTTCAAGATTTCATATTAGATGCTATAATTCTTTTAAAGCATGATTTCAGTTATACAATACTTATTCGATTGTATACCTTTTGAGAATTATTATTCGAATTGATTATCAGTTTATTTTGGAACCTTGTAAGACTAACGAACCCTTATTGATTCGACTAGTCCATAGTTGATGAGCGTTCTAAATTATAGAACTTTTATTGAGCTTATCCAAACCAAACTTCCTTTGGTGCGGACTCTGATGTCAAACTGAGATGAACAACCCTTTAATAGGGGATTATTTACACTTTAGCGTTGAGATATTGTGCATAATATGGTACTAAGGGTTGATCCCCCTAAGTACGAGAAGTAGAATCCATAGTTTTATGACTGTTAAAGGTTTAAAGTATAAACACTTTACAACCTAGGACATAGTTCAAGGTCTTATGACCCTCAGATGTTCTTTTGATTCTTGTTATTCATTCTTGAGTCAAAAGTCGAGTTTTCTTTATTCGGATGTCTTTGATTCACTCGCATGTTATTATATTATTGTTATATTGTTATACTTGTGGGCAATCGTGCTCACTCTTGCGTAATAATAATATTGCAGTTATGAACGAAAGATCTGACGAGCCTTCCACTAGCAAAGGCAAGGGAAAAGTTAACAAGTGTTGAAGGCTTGTTATTTAATTTAAGAATGTTTATTTGTTAAGACTTATGTGTAATGTTTAAAACTTATCTATTTGTTTATGTTTCCGCACAGATGTTTAAGGTTAGTATGACCTGGGATTGTATTTATTATTCAGATGTTGTAACCCTATAAGGGGAGGAGTTATTTCCATCTATTGCATGGGTTGCATTTATTATGGGTAGATAGATAGATGATATTTGTACAGTGAACACCAAATTCCGTGGAATTGAAGTACCCAAATTTGGGGGTGTCACATGTACATCTCCCACAAGTCTTCATTTAGGGATGCCTTCTTATTGTTTCATTGGTTATCAAAAATTATTAAAGATTGAGGTGATTAGGAGTCCTATGACTTCATTGTAGTTTAATTAGCATCAAAAGGAGCAATCAAATTACTATCGTGTTCAAAACGATGTATACATCTCACACAAGTCTTCATTTAGGGATACCTTCTTATTATTTCATTGGTTCTCTCAATTTGTCAAAGAAAGAGGTGATTAGGAGTCCTTTATCTTCGTTCGAGTTTTATTAGAATAAAAAGGAGCAATCCTATAAATATCGCGTTAAAAACGATGCATACATCTCACACTAATTTTTATTTAGAGAGACCTTCCTATTGTTTCATTGGTTTCATAAATTGTCAAAGAAAGAGGTGATTAAGAGTCTTTTCACTTCGTTCTAATTTGATTAGCATCAAAAGGAGCAATCTAATGACTATCGCGTTAAAAATAATTTACACATATCACACAAAGCTTGATTTAGGGAGACTTTCTTATTGTCAAAAAAAGAGGTGATTATGAGTCCTATTACTTTGTTCTAGTTTGATTAGCATCAAAAGGGGCAATCCTATGACTATCGCGTTCAAAACGATGCATACATCTCAAACAAGTCTTCATTTATGGAGACATTCGTCTTGTTTCATTGGTTTCTTCAAAATTGCCAAAGAAATGGGTTAGAAGTCCTATTACTTCGTTCTAGTTTGATTAGTATCAAAAGTAGTGTAATTCTATGAATATCGCATTCAAAACGATGCGTACATCTCACACAAGTCTTGATTTAGGCAGACATTCTTCTTGTTTCATTAGGTCATTCAAATTATCGAAGAAAGAGGTGACTAAGAGTACTATTACTTTGTTCTAGTTTTATTAGAATCAAAAGGTCCAATCTCATGACTATCGCGTTCAAAACGTTGCATACATCTCACACAAGTCTTTATTTAGGGAGACCTTATTGTTTTATTAGTTCTCTAAAATTATCAAAGAAAGAGGTGATTCGGAGTCCTATAACTTCGTTCTAGTTTGATTAATATTAAAAGAGTAATCCCTTGACTTATCGCGTTCAAAACGATGCGTACACACCAAACAAGTCTTGATTTAAGAAGACCTTCTTCTTGTTTCATTAGTTAATTCAAGTTGTCGAAGAAAGAGGTGATTAGGAGTCATATTACTTTGCTCTAAGTTTGATTAGCATCAAAAGTAGCACTCCCATGACTATCGCATTCAAAATGATGCGTACATCTAACACAAGTATTCATTTATGGAGATCTTCTTATTGGTTCTCTAAAATTATCAAAGAAAGAGGTGATTAGGAGTCCTATTACTTCGTTCTAGTTTGATTAGTATTAAAAAGAGTGTAATCCCATGAATATCACATTCAAAACGATGTGTACATCTCACACAAATCTTGATTTAGGCAGACATTCTTCTTGTTTCATTAGTTCATTCAAATTATAGAAGAAAGAGGTGATTAAAAGTCCTATTACTTTGTTCTTGTTTGATTAGCATCAAAAGAAGTAATCCCATGACTATCGCATTCAAAATGAAGCGTACATCTAACACATGATGCGTACATCTAACACAAGTATTCATTTATGGAGATCTTCTTATTGGTTCTCTAAAATTATCAAAGAAAGAGGTGATTAGGAGTCCTATTACTTCATTCTAATTTGATTAGAATCAAAAGAAGTAATCCCATGACTATCGCGTTCAAAACGATGCTTACATCTCACATAAGTCTTGATTTAGGTAGACCTTCTTCTTGTCTCATTAGTTCATTCAAATTTTCAAAAAAAAAGGTGATTATGAGTTCTATTACATCGTTTTAGTTTGATTAGCATCAGAAGGAGTAATCTCATGACTATCGCGTTCAAAACGATGCGTACATCTCACACATGTCTTCATTTAGAGAGACCTTATTATTTCATTGGTTCTCTCATATTTTCAATGAAAGAGTTGATTAGGAGTCCTATAACTTTGTTCTAGTTTGATTAGCATTAAAAAGGACCGTTCCCATGACTATCGTATTCAAAACGATGCGTACATCTCACACATGTCTTCATTTAGGGATGCCTTCTTATTGTTTCATTAGTTCTCTCAAATTGTCAAAGAAAGAGGTTATTAGGAGTCTTTTTTCGTCGTTCTAGTTTATTTAGCATCAAAAGGAGCAATCATATGAATATCGTGTTAAAAACGATGCGTACATCGCACACAAGTCCTGATTTCAGGAGACCAAAACGATGCGTATATCTCACACAAGTCTTGATTTTGGTAGACCTTCTTCTTATTTCATTAGTTCATTCAAATTGTCGAAGAAAGAGGTGATTAGGAGTTCTATTACTTTGTTCTAGTTTGATTAGCATTAAAAGCAGCAATCCCATAACTATCTCATTTAAAATAATGCGTACATCTCACACAAGTCTTCATTTAGGGACACCTTCTTATTGTTTCATTGGTTCTCTCAAATGTCAAAGAAAGAGGTGATTTGGAGTTCTATTACTTCGTTCTAATTTTATTAGCATCAAAATAAATAATCCCATGACTATCGGATTCAAATGTACATCTCACACAAGTCTTGATTTAGGTAGAATTTCTTGTTTCACTAGTTCAGTCAAATTATTGAAGAGAGAAGTGATAAGGAGTCCTATTACTTCGTTCTAGTTTGATTAGCATCAAAAGTAGCACTTCCATGACTATCGCAATTAAAATGATGCGTACATCTCACACAAGTCTTAATTTAGGGAGACCTTCTTATTTTTTTCATTGGTTCTCTCAAATTATCTAAGAAAGAGGTGATTAGGAGTGCTTTTTCTTCGTTCTAGTTTGATTAGCATCAAAAGGTGTAATTATATGAATATCGCATTAAACATGATGCGTACATTGCACACTTAATTTGAGGAGACCTTCTAATTATTTCATTGGTTCTCTCAAATTGTCAAAAAAAGATGATTAGAAGTCCTATGACTTCATTCTAGTTTAATTAGCATCAAAAGGACCAATCACATTACTATCGCATTCAAAATGATGTGTACATCTCACACAAGTCTTCATTTAAGGATGCCTTCTCATTGTTTCATTGGTTCTCTCAAATTATCAAAGAAAGTGGTGAGTAGGAGTCCTTTTTCTTCGTTATAGCTTAGTTAGCATCAAAAGGAGCAATCCTATAATTATCTCATGAAAAATGATGCGTACATCATACACATGTCTTTCTTTTAGGAGACCTTCCAATTATTTAATTGGTTTCTCAAATTGTCAAAGAAAGAGGTGATTAGGAGTCCTATTACTTCATCCTTGTTTGATTTAGCATTAAAAATAGCAATCCCATGACTATCGCATTCAAAACGATGCGTACATCTCACACAAGTCTTCATTTAAAGAGACCTTCTTATTGTTTCATTGGTTCTCTAAAATTTTCTAAGAAAGAGGAGATTAGGAATCCTATTACTTCGTTCAAGTTTGATTAGTAGCAAAAGGAGTGTAATCCCATGACAATAGCATTCAAAACGATGTGTACGTCTCACACAAATCTTGATTTAGGTAGACCTTCTTCTTGTTTCATTAGTTCATTCAACTTGTCGAAGAAAGAGGTGATTAGGAGTCCAATATATTTGTTCTAGTTTGATTAGCATCATAAGGCTTTGAGTCCAAGAGGTATTGGGATCCATTCGTGCCCAAGGCAAGAATGTTAAGATTTCAGCTTGAATTAACAAAAAAAAAGGAGCAATCCCATGACTATCGCGTTCAAAACGATGCGCACATCTCACACAAGTCTTCATTTAACCACCTTCTTATTGTTTCATTGGTTCTCTAAAATTATCAAAGAAAAAGGTGATTAGGAGTACTATTACTTCGTTCTAGTTTGATTAGTATCAAAAGGAGTGTAATCCCATGACTATCGCATTCAAAACGATGTGTACATCTCACACAAATCTTGATTTAGGTAGACCTTCTTGTTTCATTAGTTCATTCAACTTGTCGAAGAAAGAGGTGATTATGAGTCCTATTACTTTGTTCTAGTTTGATTAGAATCAAAAAGCAGCAATCCCATGACTATCGCGTTCAAAACGATGCGTACATCTCACAAAAAACTTTATTTAAGGAGACCTTCTTGTTGTTTCATTGGTTCTCTAAAATTATCAAAGAATGATATGATCAGGATTCCTATAACTTCATTCTATTTTAATTAGCATCAAAAACAGCAATCACATTACTATAGCGTTCAAAACGCTGTGTCCATCTCACACAAGGCTTCATTTAGGGATACCTTTTATTATTTCATTGGTTCCCTCAAATTGTCAAAGAAAGAGGTGATTAGGAGTCCTATGACTTTATTCTAGTTTAATTAGCATCAAAAGGAGCAATCACATTACTATCGCATTCAAAACGATGTGTACATCTCACACAAGTCTTCATTTAGGGATGTCTTCTACTTCGTTCTAATTTGATTAGCATCAAAAAAAATAATCCCATGACTACCGCGTTTAAAACGATGCGTACATCCCACATAAGTCTTAATTTAGGTAAACCTTTTTCTTGTTTCATTAGTTCATTCAAATTGTTCATGAAAGAGGTGATAAGAAGTCATATTACTTCGTTCAAATTTTATTAGCATCAAAAAGAGCAATCACATAACTATCACATTCAAAATAATGCGTACATCTCACACAAGTCTTCATTTAAGGAAACCTTCTTATTGTTTTATTGGTTCTCTAAAATTATCAAAAAAAGAGGTGATTAGGAGTCTCTATTACTTCGTTCTAATTTGATTATAATCAAAAAAAATAATCCCATGACTATAGCATTAAAAACGATGCGTACATCTCACACAAGTCTTGATTTAGGTAGACTTTCTTCTACTTTCATTAGTTCACTCAAATTTTCAAAGAAAGAGGTGATTAGGAGTCCTATTACTTTGTTCTAGTTTGATTAGCATCAAAAATAGCAATCCCATGACTATTGCATTCAAAACTATGCATATATTTCACACAAGTCTTCATTTAGGGACGCCTTCTTATTGTTTCCTTTGTTCTCTCAAATTGTCAATGAAAGAGGAGATTAGGACTCCTTTTTCTTTGTTCTAGTTTGATTAGCATCAAAAGGAGCAATCCTATGGTATCACTTTAAAAATGATGTGTACATCTCACACATGTCTTTATTTAGGGAGACCTTCCTATTGTTTCATTTGTTCTCTTAAATTGTCAAAGAAAGAGGTGATTAGGAGTCCTATTAATTTGTTCTATTTTGATTTAGCATCAAATAAGCAATCGCATGACTATCGCGTTCAAAATGATGCGTACATCTCATACAAGTCTTCATTTAAGGAGACCTTCTTATTTTTTTCATTAGTTCTCTAAAATTTTAAAAGAAAGAGGTGATTAGGAGTCTTATTACTTTGTTCTAATTTGATTAGCATCAAAAGAAATAATTCCATGACTATCGCGTTTAAAATGATGCGTACATCTCACACAATTCTTGATTTAGGTAGACCTTCTTATTTCATTAGTTCATTCAAATTGTAGAAGAAAGTGGTGATTATGTGTCCTATTACTTTGTTCTAGTTTGATTAGCTTCAAAAGGAGCAATCCTATAACTAGTACATTCAAAACAATGCGTACATCTCACACAAGTCTTCATTTAGGGATACCTTCTTATTGTTTCATTGGTTTTCTCAAATAGTCAAAGAAGGAGGTGATTAGGAGTCCTTTTTCTTCGTTCTAGTTTGATTAGCATCAAAAGGAGCAATCTTATGAATATTACGTTAAAAACGATGCGTAAATCTCACACAAGTCTTTATTTAGGGAGACCTTCCTATTATTTCATTTGATCTTTCAAATTGTCAAAAAAAGAGGTGATTAGGGACTATTACATAGTTCTAGTTTAATTTAGCATTAAAAGGAACAATCCCATGACTATCGCGTTCAAAATAATACGTATATCTCACACAAGTCTTCATTTAAGGAGACCTTCTTATTGTTTCATTGGTTCTCTAAAATTGTTAAATAAAGAGGTGATTAAAGAGTCCTATTATTTCGTTATATTTTGATTCGAATCAAAAGAAATAATTACATGACTATCGCGTTCAAAACGATGCGTACATCTCACACAAATCTTGATTTAGGTAAACCTTCTTCTTGTTTCATTAGTTCAATCAAATTATCGAAGAAAGAGTTGATTAGGAGTCCTATTACTTTGTTCTAGTTTGATTAGCATCAAAAGCAGCAATTCCATGACTATCGCGTTCAAAACGATGCGTACATCTCACACAAGTCTTCATTTAGGGACACCTTATTATTGTTTCATTGGTTCTTTCAAATTTTCAAAGAAAGAGGTGATTAGCAGTCCTTTTTCTTCGTTCTATTTTGTTTAGCATCAAAAGGAGCAATCCTATGAATATTGTGTTAAAAACGATGCGTACATCTCACATAAGTCTTTATTTTATTTTTTTTATTTTATTTTTTTTGCTAATTCATAAGTCTTTATTTAGGAAGACCTTCCTATTGTTTCATTTTTCTCTCAAATTGTCAAAGAAAGAGGTGATTAGGAGTCCTATTACTTTGTTCTAGTTTAATTTAGCATCAAATAAGCAATCGCATGACTATCGCGTTCAAAACGATGCGTACATCTCAAACAAGTCTTCATTTAAGGAAACCTTCTTATTGTTTCATTGGTTCTCTAAAATTTTAAAATAACGAGGTGGTTAGGTATCCTATTACTTCGTTCTAATTTGATTAACATCAAAAGAAATAATCCCATGACTATCGCGTTTAAAACGATGCGTACATCTCACACAAGTCTTGATTTAGGTAGACCTTCTTCTCATTTCATTAGTTCATTCAAATTGTAGAAGGAAGAGGTGATTAGGAGTCCTATTACTTCGTTCTAGTTTGATTAGCTTCAAAAGGATCAATCCTATCACTAGTACCCTCAAAATAATGCGTACATCTCACACAAGTCTTCATTTAGGGATGCCTTCTTATTGTTTCAATGGTTTTCTCAAATATTCAAAGAAAGAGGTGATTAGGAGTCATTTTTCTTCGTTCTATTTTTATTAGCATCAAAAGGAGCAATCCTATGACTATCGCATTACAAACGATGCGTACATCTCACACAAATCTTTATTTAGGGAGACCTTCCTATTATTTTATTTGATCTTTCAAATTGTCAAAAAAAAGAGGTGATTAGGGACTATTACTTCGTTCTAGTTTGATTTAACATTAAAAGGAGCAATCCCATGACTATAGCGTTCAAAACGATACGTATAACTCACACAAGTCTTGATTTAAGGAGACCTTCTTATTGTTTCATTGGTTCTCTAAAATTGTCAAAGAAAGAGGTGATTAGGATTCGTATTACTTCGTTATAATTTGATTAGCATCAAAAGAAATAATCACATGACTATCGCGTTCAAAACGATGTGTAAATCTCACACAAGTATTGATTTAGGTAAACCTTTTTCTTGTTTCATTAGTTCAATCAAATTATCTAAGAAAGAGTTGATTAGGAGTCATATTACTTTGTTCTAGTTTGATTAGCATCAAAAGTAGCAATCCAATGACTATCGCGTTCAAAACGATGAGTACATCTCACACAAGTCTTCATTTAGGGACACCTTATTATTGTTTCATTGGTTCTCTCAAATTGTCAAAGAAAGAGGTGATTAGCAGTTCTTTTTCTTCGTTATAGTTTGTTTAGCATCAAAAGGAGCAATCCTATGAATATTGCGTTAAAAACGATGCGTACATCTCACATAAGTCTTTATTTTATTTTATTTTTTATTGCTAATTCATAAGTCTTTATTTAGGGAGACCTTCCTATTGTTTCATTTGTTCTCTTAAATTGTCAAAGAAAGAGGTGATTAGGAGTCCTATTAATTTGTTCTATTTTGATTTAGCATCAAATAAGCAATCGCATGACTATCGCGTTCAAAATGATGCGTACATCTCATACAAGTCTTCATTTAAGGAGACCTTCTTATTTTTTCATTAGTTCTCTAAAATTTTAAAAGAAAGAGGTGATTAGGAGTCTTATTACTTTGTTCTAATTTGATTAGCATCAAAAGAAATAATTCCATGACTATCGCGTTCAAAATGATGCGTACATCTCACACAATTCTTGATTTAGGTAGACCTTCTTATTTCATTAGTTCATTCAAATTGTAGAAGAAAGTGGTGATTATGTGTCCTATTACTTTGTTCTAGTTTGATTAGCTTCAAAAGGAGCAATCCTATAACTAGTACATTCAAAACAATGCGTACATCTCACACAAGTCTTCATTTAGGGATACCTTCTTATTGTTTCATTGGTTTTCTCAAATAGTCAAAGAAGGAGGTGATTAGGAGTCCTTTTTCTTCGTTCTAGTTTGATTAGCATCAAAAGGAGCAATCTTATGAATATTGCGTTAAAAACGATGCGTAAATCTCACACAAGTCTTTATTTAGGGAGACCTTCCTATTATTTCATTGGATCTTTCAAATTGTCAAAAAAAGAGGTGATTAGGGACTATTACATAGTTCTAGTTTAATTTAGCATTAAAAGGAACAATCCCATGACTATCGCGTTCAAAATAATACGTATATCTCACACAAGTCTTCATTTAAGGAGACCTTCTTATTGTTTCATTGGTTCTCTAAAATTATTAAATAAAGAGGTGATTAAAGAGTCCTATTATTTCGTTATATTTTGATTCGAATCAAAAGAAATAATTACATGACTATCGCGTTCAAAACGATGTGTACATCTCACACAAATCTTGATTTAGGTAAACCTTCTTCTTGTTTCATTAGTTCAATCAAATTATCGAAGAAAGAGTTGATTAGGAGTCCTATTACTTTGTTCGAGTTTGATTAGCATCAAAAGCAGCAATTCCATGACTATCGCGTTCAAAACGATGCGTACATCTCACACAAGTCTTCATTTAGGGACACCTTATTATTGTTTCATTGGTTCTTTCAAATTTTCAAAGAAAGAGGTGATTAGCAGTCCTTTTTCTTCGTTCTATTTTGTTTAGCATCAAAAGGAGCAATCCTATGAATATTGTGTTAAAAACGATGCGTACATCTCACATAAGTCTTTATTTTATTTATTTTATTTTATTTTTTTTGCTAATTCATAAGTCTTTATTTAGGAAGACCTTCCTATTGTTTCATTTTTCTCTCAAATTGTCAAAGAAAGAGGTGATTAGGAGTCCTATTACTTTGTTCTAGTTTAATTTAGCATCAAATAAGCAATCGCATGACTATCGCGTTCAAAACGATGCGTACATCTCAAACAAGTCTTCATTTAAGGAAACCTTCTTATTGTTTCATTGGTTCTCTAAAATTTTAAAATAACGAGGTGGTTAGGTATCCTATTACTTCGTTCTAATTTGATTAACATCAAAAGAAATAATCCCATGACTATCGCGTTTAAAACGATGCGTACATCTCACACAAGTCTTGATTTAGGTAGACCTTCTTCTCATTTCATTAGTTCATTCAAATTGTAGAAGGAAGAGGTGATTAGGAGTCCTATTACTTCGTTCTAGTTTGATTAGCTTCAAAAGGATCAATCCTATCACTAGTACCTTCAAAATAATGCGTACATCTCACACAAGTCTTCATTTAGGGATGCCTTCTTATTGTTTCAATGGTTTTCTCAAATATTCAAAGAAAGAGGTGATTAGGAGTCCTTTTTCTTCGTTCTATTTTTATTAGCATCAAAAGGAGCAATCCTATGAATATCGCATTACAAACGATGCGTACATCTCACACAAATCTTTATTTAGGGAGACCTTCCTATTATTTTATTTGATCTTTCAAATTGTCAAAAAAAAGAGGTGATTAGGGACTATTACTTCGTTCTAGTTTGATTTAACATTAAAAGGAGCAATCCCATGACTATAGCGTTCAAAACGATACGTATAACTCACACAAGTCTTGATTTAAGGAGACCTTCTTATTGTTTCATTGGTTCTCTAAAATGGTCAAAGAAAGAGGTGATTAGGATTCGTATTACTTCGTTATAATTTGATTAGCATCAAAAGAAATAATCACATGACTATCGCGTTCAAAACGATGTGTAAATCTCACACAAGTATTGATTTAGGTAAACCTTTTTCTTGTTTCATTAGTTCAATCAAATTATCTAAGAAAGAGTTGATTAGGAGTCCTATTACTTTGTTCTAGTTTGATTAGCATCAAAAGTAGCAATCCAATGACTATCGCGTTCAAAACGATGAGTACATCTCACACAAGTCTTCATTTAGGGACACCTTATTATTGTTTCATTGGTTCTCTCAAATTGTCAAAGAAAGAGGTGATTAGCAGTTCTTTTTCTTCGTTATAGTTTGTTTAGCATCAAAAGGAGCAATCCTATGAATATTGCGTTAAAAACGATGCGTACATCTCACATAAGTCTTTATTTTATTTTATTTTTTTATTGCTAATTCATAAGTCTTTATTTAGGGAGACCTTCCTATTGTTTCATTTGTTCTCTTAAATTGTCAAAGAAAGAGGTGATTAGGAGTCCTATTAATTTGTTCTATTTTGATTTAGCATCAAATAAGCAATCGCATGACTATCGCGTTCAAAATGATGCGTACATCTCATACAAGTCTTCATTTAAGGAGACCTTCTTATTTTTTCATTAGTTCTCTAAAATTTTAAAAGAAAGAGGTGATTAGGAGTCTTATTACTTTGTTCTAATTTGATTAGCATCAAAAGAAATAATTCCATGACTATCGCGTTCAAAATGATGCGTACATCTCACACAATTCTTGATTTAGGTAGACCTTCTTATTTCATTAGTTCATTCAAATTGTAGAAAAAGTGGTGATTATGTGTCCTATTACTTTGTTCTAGTTTGATTAGCTTCAAAAGGAGCAATCCTATAACTAGTACATTCAAAACAATGCGTACATCTCACACAAGTCTTCATTTAGGGATACCTTCTTATTGTTTCATTGGTTTTCTCAAATAGTCAAAGAAGGAGGTGATTAGGAGTCCTTTTTCTTCGTTCTAGTTTGATTAGCATCAAAAGGAGCAATCTTATGAATATTGCGTTAAAAACGATGTGTAAATCTCACACAAGTCTTTATTTAGGGAGACCTTCCTATTATTTCATTGGATCTTTCAAATTGTCAAAAAAAGAGGTGATTAGGGACTATTACATAGTTCTAGTTTAATTTAGCATTAAAAGGAACAATCCCATGACTATCGCGTTCAAAATAATACGTATATCTCACACAAGTCTTCATTTAAGGAGACCTTCTTATTGTTTCATTGGTTCTCTAAAATTATTAAATAAAGAGGTGATTAAAGAGTCCTATTATTTCGTTATATTTTGATTCGAATCAAAAGAAATAATTACATGACTATCGCGTTCAAAACGATGCGTACATCTCACACAAATCTTGATTTAGGTAAACCTTCTTCTTGTTTCATTAGTTCAATCAAATTATAGAAGAAAGAGTTGATTAGGAGTCCTATTACTTTGTTCTAGTTTGATTAGCATCAAAAGCAGCAATTCCATGACTATCGCGTTCAAAACGATGCGTACATCTCACACAAGTCTTCATTTAGGGACACCTTATTATTGTTTCATTGGTTCTTTCAAATTTTCAAAGAAAGAGGTGATTAGCAGTCCTTTTTCTTCGTTCTATTTTGTTTAGCATCAAAAGGAGCAATCCTATGAATATTGTGTTAAAAACGATGCGTACATCTCACATAAGTCTTTATTTTATTTTTTTATTTTATTTTTTTTGCTAATTCATAAGTCTTTATTTAGGAAGACCTTCCTATTGTTTCATTTTTCTCTCAAATTGTCAAAGAAAGAGGTGATTAGGAGTCCTATTACTTTGTTCTAGTTTAATTTAGCATCAAATAAGCAATCGCATGACTATCGCGTTCAAAACGATGCGTACATCTCAAACAAGTCTTCATTTAAGGAAACCTTCTTATTGTTTCATTGGTTCTCTAAAATTTTAAAATAACGAGGTGGTTAGGTATCCTATTACTTCGTTCTAATTTGATTAACATCAAAAGAAATAATCCCATGACTATCGCGTTTAAAACGATGCGTACATCTCACACAAGTCTTGATTTAGGTAGACCTTCTTCTCATTTCATTAGTTCATTCAAATTGTAGAAGGAAGAGGTGATTAGGAGTCCTATTACTTCGTTCTAGTTTGATTAGCTTCAAAAGGATCAATCCTATCACTAGTACCTTCAAAATAATGCGTACATCTCACACAAGTCTTCATTTAGGGATGCCTTCTTATTGTTTCAATGGTTTTCTCAAATATTCAAAGAAAGAGGTGATTAGGAGTCCTTTTTCTTCGTTCTATTTTGATTAGCATCAAAAGGAGCAATCCTATGACTATCGCATTACAAACGATGCGTACATCTCACACAAATCTTTATTTAGGGAGACCTTCCTATTATTTTATTTGATCTTTCAAATTGTCAAAAAAAAGAGGTGATTAGGGACTATTACTTCGTTCTAGTTTGATTTAACATTAAAAGGAGCAATCCCATGACTATAGCGTTCAAAACGATACGTATAACTCACACAAGTCTTGATTTAAGGAGACCTTCTTATTGTTTCATTGGTTCTCTAAAATTGTCAAAGAAAGAGGTGATTAGGATTCGTATTACTTCGTTATAATTTGATTAGCATCAAAAGAAATAATCACATGACTATCGCGTTCAAAACGATGTGTAAATCTCACACAAGTATTGATTTAGGTAAACCTTTTTCTTGTTTCATTAGTTCAATCAAATTATCTAAGAAAGAGTTGATTAGGAGTCATATTACTTTGTTCTAGTTTGATTAGCATCAAAAGTAGCAATCCAATGACTATCGCGTTCAAAACGATGAGTACATCTCACACAAGTCTTCATTTAGGGACACCTTATTATTGTTTCATTGGTTCTCTCAAATTGTCAAAGAAAGAGGTGATTAGCAGTTCTTTTTCTTCGTTATAGTTTGTTTAGCATCAAAAGGAGCAATCCTATGAATATTGCGTTAAAAACGATGCGTACATCTCACATAAGTCTTTATTTTATTTTATTTTTTTATTGCTAATTCATAAGTCTTTATTTAGGGAGACCTTCCTATTGTTTCATTTGTTCTCTTAAATTGTCAAAGAAAGAGGTGATTAGGAGTCCTATTAATTTGTTCTATTTTGATTTAGCATCAAATAAGCAATCGCATGACTATCGCGTTCAAAATGATGCGTACATCTCATACAAGTCTTCATTTAAGGAGACCTTCTTATTTTTTCATTAGTTCTCTAAAATTTTAAAAGAAAGAGGTGATTAGGAGTCTTATTACTTTGTTCTAATTTGATTAGCATCAAAAGAAATAATTCCATGACTATCGCGTTCAAAATGATGCGTACATCTCACACAATTCTTGATTTAGGTAGACCTTCTTATTTCATTAGTTCATTCAAATTGTAGAAAAAGTGGTGATTATGTGTCCTATTACTTTGTTCTAGTTTGATTAGCTTCAAAAGGAGCAATCCTATAACTAGTACATTCAAAACAATGCGTACATCTCACACAAGTCTTCATTTAGGGATACCTTCTTATTGTTTCATTGGTTTTCTCAAATAGTCAAAGAAGGAGGTGATTAGGAGTCCTTTTTCTTCGTTCTAGTTTGATTAGCATCAAAAGGAGCAATCTTATGAATATTGCGTTAAAAACGATGTGTAAATCTCACACAAGTCTTTATTTAGGGAGACCTTCCTATTATTTCATTGGATCTTTCAAATTGTCAAAAAAAGAGGTGATTAGGGACTATTACATAGTTCTAGTTTAATTTAGCATTAAAAGGAACAATCCCATGACTATCGCGTTCAAAATAATACGTATATCTCACACAAGTCTTCATTTAAGGAGACCTTCTTATTGTTTCATTGGTTCTCTAAAATTATTAAATAAAGAGGTGATTAAAGAGTCCTATTATTTCGTTATATTTTGATTCGAATCAAAAGAAATAATTACATGACTATCGCGTTCAAAACGATGCGTACATCTCACACAAATCTTGATTTAGGTAAACCTTCTTCTTGTTTCATTAGTTCAATCAAATTATAGAAGAAAGAGTTGATTAGGAGTCCTATTACTTTGTTCTAGTTTGATTAGCATCAAAAGCAGCAATTCCATGACTATCGCGTTCAAAACGATGCGTACATCTCACACAAGTCTTCATTTAGGGACACCTTATTATTGTTTCATTGGTTCTTTCAAATTTTCAAAGAAAGAGGTGATTAGCAGTCCTTTTTCTTCGTTCTACTTTGTTTAGCATCAAAAGGAGCAATCCTATGAATATTGTGTTAAAAACGATGCGTACATCTCACATAAGTCTTTATTTTATTTTATTTATTTTATTTTTTTTGCTAATTCATAAGTCTTTATTTAGGAAGACCTTCCTATTGTTTCATTTTTCTCTCAAATTGTCAAAGAAAGAGGTGATTAGGAGTCCTATTACTTTGTTCTAGTTTAATTTAGCATCAAATAAGAAATCGCATGACTATCGCGTTCAAAACGATGCGTACATCTCAAACAAGTCTTCATTTAAGGAAACCTTCTTATTGTTTCATTGGTTCTCTAAAATTTTAAAATAACGAGGTGGTTAGGTATCCTATTACTTCGTTCTAATTTGATTAACATCAAAAGAAATAATCCCATGACTATCGCGTTTAAAACGATGCGTACATCTCACACAAGTCTTGATTTAGGTAGACCTTCTTCTCATTTCATTAGTTCATTCAAATTGTAGAAGGAAGAGGTGATTAGGAGTCCTATTACTTCGTTCTAGTTTGATTAGCTTCAAAAGGATCAATCCTATCACTAGTACCTTCAAAATAATGCGTACATCTCACACAAGTCTTCATTTAGGGATGCCTTCTTATTGTTTCAATGGTTTTCTCAAATATTCAAAGAAAGAGGTGATTAGGAGTCCTTTTTCTTCGTTCTATTTTGATTAGCATCAAAAGGAGCAATCCTATGAATATCGCATTACAAACGATGCGTACATCTCACACAAATCTTTATTTAGGGAGACCTTCCTATTATTTTATTTGATCTTTCAAATTGTCAAAAAAAAGAGGTGATTAGGGACTATTACTTCGTTCTAGTTTGATTTAACATTAACAGGAGCAATCCCATGACTATAGCGTTCAAAACGATACGTATAACTCACACAAGTCTTGATTTAAGGAGACCTTCTTATTGTTTCATTGGTTCTCTAAAATTGTCAAAGAAAGAGGTGATTAGGATTCGTATTACTTCGTTATAATTTGATTAGCATCAAAAGAAATAATCACATGACTATCGCGTTCAAAACGATGTGTAAATCTCACACAAGTATTGATTTAGGTAAACCTTTTTCTTGTTTCATTAGTTCAATCAAATTATTTAAGAAAGAGTTGATTAGGAGTCCTATTACTTTGTTCTAGTTTGATTAGCATCAAAAGTAGCAATCCAATGACTATCGCGTTCAAAACGATGAGTACATCTCACACAAGTCTTCATTTAGGGACACCTTATTATTGTTTCATTGGTTCTCTCAAATTGTCAAAGAAAGAGGTGATTAGCAGTTCTTTTTCTTCGTTATAGTTTGTTTAGCATCAAAAGGAGCAATCCTATGAATATTGCGTTAAAAACGATGCGTACATCTCACATAAGTCTTTATTTTATTTTATTTTTTTATTGCTAATTCATAAGTCTTTATTTAGGGAGACATTCCTATTGTTTCATTTGTTCTCTTAAATTGTCAAAGAAAGAGGTGATTAGGAGTCCTATTAATTTGTTCTATTTTGATTTAGCATCAAATAAGCAATCGCATGACTATCGCGTTCAAAATGATGCGTACATCTCATACAAGTCTTCATTTAAGGAGACCTTCTTATTTTTTCATTAGTTCTCTAAAATTTTAAAAGAAAGAGGTGATTAGGAGTCTTATTACTTTGTTCTAATTTGATTAGCATCAAAAGAAATAATTCCATGACTATCGCGTTCAAAATGATGCGTACATCTCACACAATTCTTGATTTAGGTAGACCTTCTTATTTCATTAGTTCATTCAAATTGTAGAAAAAGTGGTGATTATGTGTCCTATTACTTTGTTCTAGTTTGATTAGCTTCAAAAGGAGCAATCCTATAACTAGTACATTCAAAACAATGCGTACATCTCACACAAGTCTTCATTTAGGGATACCTTCTTATTGTTTCATTGGTTTTCTCAAATAGTCAAAGAAGGAGGTGATTAGGAGTCCTTTTTCTTCGTTCTAGTTTGATTAGCATCAAAAGGAGCAATCTTATGAATATTGCGTTAAAAACGATGTGTAAATCTCACACAAGTCTTTATTTAGGGAGACCTTCCTATTATTTCATTGGATCTTTCAAATTGTCAAAAAAAGAGGTGATTAGGGACTATTACATAGTTCTAGTTTAATTTAGCATTAAAAGGAACAATCCCATGACTATCGCGTTCAAAATAATACGTATATCTCACACAAGTCTTCATTTAAGGAGACCTTCTTATTGTTTCATTGGTTCTCTAAAATTATTAAATAAAGAGGTGATTAAAGAGTCCTATTATTTCGTTATATTTTGATTCGAATCAAAAGAAATAATTACATGACTATCGCGTTCAAAACGATGCGTACATCTCACACAAATCTTGATTTAGGTAAACCTTCTTCTTGTTTCATTAGTTCAATCAAATTATAGAAGAAAGAGTTGATTAGGAGTCCTATTACTTTGTTCTAGTTTGATTAGCATCAAAAGCAGCAATTCCATGACTATCGCGTTCAAAACGATGCGTACATCTCACACAAGTCTTCATTTAGGGACACCTTATTATTGTTTCATTGGTTCTTTCAAATTTTCAAAGAAAGAGGTGATTAGCAGTCCTTTTTCTTCGTTCTACTTTGTTTAGCATCAAAAGGAGCAATCCTATGAATATTGTGTTAAAAACGATGCGTACATCTCACATAAGTCTTTATTTTATTTTATTTATTTTATTTTTTTTGCTAATTCATAAGTCTTTATTTAGGAAGACCTTCCTATTGTTTCATTTTTCTCTCAAATTGTCAAAGAAAGAGGTGATTAGGAGTCCTATTACTTTGTTCTAGTTTAATTTAGCATCAAATAAGAAATCGCATGACTATCGCGTTCAAAACGATGCGTACATCTCAAACAAGTCTTCATTTAAGGAAACCTTCTTATTGTTTCATTGGTTCTCTAAAATTTTAAAATAACGAGGTGGTTAGGTATCCTATTACTTCGTTCTAATTTGATTAACATCAAAAGAAATAATCCCATGACTATCGCGTTTAAAACGATGCGTACATCTCACACAAGTCTTGATTTAGGTAGACCTTCTTCTCATTTCATTAGTTCATTCAAATTGTAGAAGGAAGAGGTGATTAGGAGTCCTATTACTTCGTTCTAGTTTGATTAGCTTCAAAAGGATCAATCCTATCACTAGTACCTTCAAAATAATGCGTACATCTCACACAAGTCTTCATTTAGGGATGCCTTCTTATTGTTTCAATGATTTTCTCAAATATTCAAAGAAAGAGGTGATTAGGAGTCCTTTTTCTTCGTTCTATTTTGATTAGCATCAAAAGGAGCAATCCTATGAATATCGCATTACAAACGATGCGTACATCTCACACAAATCTTTATTTAGGGAGACCTTCCTATTATTTTATTTGATCTTTCAAATTGTCAAAAAAAAGAGGTGATTAGGGACTATTACTTCGTTCTAGTTTGATTTAACATTAACAGGAGCAATCCCATGACTATAGCGTTCAAAACGATACGTATAACTCACACAAGTCTTGATTTAAGGAGACCTTCTTATTGTTTCATTGGTTCTCTAAAATTATCAAAGAAAGAGGTGATTAGGATTCGTATTACTTCGTTATAATTTGATTAGCATCAAAAGAAATAATCACATGACTATCGCGTTCAAAACGATGTGTAAATCTCACACAAGTATTGATTTAGGTAAACCTTTTTCTTGTTTCATTAGTTCAATCAAATTATTTAAGAAAGAGTTGATTAGGAGTCCTATTACTTTGTTCTAGTTTGATTAGCATCAAAAGTAGCAATCCAATGACTATCGCGTTCAAAACGATGAGTACATCTCACACAAGTCTTCATTTAGGGACACCTTATTATTGTTTCATTGGTTCTCTCAAATTGTCAAAGAAAGAGGTGATTAGCAGTTCTTTTTCTTCGTTATAGTTTGTTTAGCATCAAAAGGAGCAATCCTATGAATATTGCGTTAAAAACGATGCGTACATCTCACATAAGTCTTTATTTTATTTTATTTTTTTATTGCTAATTCATAAGTCTTTATTTAGGGAGACATTCCTATTGTTTCATTTGTTCTCTTAAATTGTCAAAGAAAGAGGTGATTAGGAGTCCTATTAATTTGTTCTATTTTGATTTAGCATCAAATAAGCAATCGCATGACTATCGCGTTCAAAATGATGCGTACATCTCATACAAGTCTTCATTTAAGGAGACCTTCTTATTTTTTCATTAGTTCTCTAAAATTTTAAAAGAAAGAGGTGATTAGGAGTCTTATTACTTTGTTCTAATTTGATTAGCATCAAAAGAAATAATTCCATGACTATCGCGTTCAAAATGATGCGTACATCTCACACAATTCTTGATTTAGGTAGACCTTCTTATTTCATTAGTTCATTCAAATTGTAGAAGAAAGTGGAGATTATGTGTCCTATTACTTTGTTCTAGTTTGATTAGCTTCAAAAGGAGCAATCCTATAACTAGTACATTCAAAACAATGCGTACATCTCACACAAGTCTTCATTTAGGGATACCTTCTTATTGTTTCATTGGTTTTCTCAAATAGTCAAAGAAGGAGGTGATTAGGAGTCCTTTTTCTTCGTTCTAGTTTGATTAGCATCAAAAGGAGCAATCTTATGAATATTGCGTTAAAAACGATGCGTAAATCTCACACAAGTCTTTATTTAGGGAGACCTTCCTATTATTTCATTTGATCTTTCAAATTGTCAAAAAAGAGAGGTGATTAGGGACTATTACATAGTTCTAGTTTAATTTAGCATTAAAAGGAACAATCCCATGACTATCGCGTTCAAAATAATACGTATATCTCACACAAGTCTTCATTTAAGGAGACCTTCTTATTGTTTCATTGGTTCTCTAAAATTGTTAAATAAAGAGGTGATTAAAGAGTCCTATTATTTCGTTATATTTTGATTCGAATCAAAAGAAATAATTACATGACTATCGCGTTCAAAACGATGCGTACATCTCACACAAATCTTGATTTAGGTAGACCTTCTTCTTGTTTCATTAGTTCAATCAAATTATCGAAGAAAGAGTTGATTAGGAGTCATATTACTTTGTTCTAGTTTGATTAGCATCAAAAGCAGCAATTCCATGACTATCGCGTTCAAAACGATGCGTACATCTCACACAAGTCTTCATTTAGGGACACCTTATTATTGTTTCATTGGTTCTTTCAAATTTCCAAAGAAAGAGGTGATTAGCAGTCCTTTTTCTTCGTTCTATTTTGTTTAGCATCAAAAGGAGCAATCCTATGAATATTGTGTTAAAAACGATGCGTACATCTCACATAAGTCTTTATTTAGGGAGACCTTCTAATTGTTTCATTTGTTCTCTCAAATTTTCAAAGAAAGAGATGATTAGGAGTCCTATTACTACGTTCTAGTTTGATTCAGCATCAAAAGGAGCAATCCCATAACTATCGCGTTCAAAACGATGTGTATATCTAACACAAGTCTTCATTTAAGGAGACCTTCTTATTGTTTCATTGATTTTTTAAAATTTTAAAATAAAGAGGTGATTAGGAGTCCTATTACTTCGCTATAATTTGATTAGCATTAGAATAAATAATCTCATGACTACAGCGTTCAAAACGATGCGTACATCTCACACAAGTCTTGATTTAGGTAGACATTTTTCTTGTTTCATTAGTTCATTCAAATTATTGAAGAACGAGGTGATAAGGAGTCCTCTTACTTCGTTCTAGTTTGATTAGCATCAAAAGGAGCAATCTCATGACTATCGCATTCAAAACGATGCGTACATCTCACACAATCTTCATTTTAGGAGACCTACTTATTGTTTCATTGGTTCTCTAAAATTGTCAAAGAAATAGGTGATTAGGAGTCCTATTACTTCGTTCTAATTTGATTAGCATCAAAATAAATAATCACATGACTATCGCATTCAAAACGATGTGTACATCTCACACAAGTATTGATTTATGTAGACATTCTTCTTGTTTCATTAGTTCATTCTAATTATAGAAGAAAGAGGTGATTAGGAGTCCTATTACTTTGTTCTAGTTTGATTAGCATCAAAAGCAGCAATCCCATGACTATCGTGTTCAAAACGATGCGTACATCTCACACAAGTATTCATTTAGGGACGCCTTCTTATTGTTTCATTGGTTCTCTCAAATTATCAAAGAAAGAGGTGATTAGGAGTCCTTTTTCTTCGTTCTAGTTTGATTAGCATCAAAAGGAGCAATCCTCTGAATATTGCGTTAAAAACGATGCGTACATCTCACACAAGTCTTTAATTTTATTTTATTTTATTTTCGCTAAATACACAAGTCTTTATTTACGGAGACCTTCATTTTGTTTCATTTGTTCTCTCAAATTATCAATGAAAGAGGTGATTAGGAGTCCGATTACTTCGTTCTAGTTTGATTTAGTATCAAAAGGAGCAATCCCATGACTATCGCGTTCGAAACAATGCGTACATCTCACACAAGTATTCATTTAAGGAGACCTTCTTATTTTTTCATTGGTTCTCAAAAATTTTAACATAAAGAGGTGATTAGGAGTCCTATTATTTTGTTCTAATTTGATTAGCATCAAAAGAAATAATCACATGACTATCGCGTTCAAAACGATGCGTACATCTCACACAAGTCTTGATTTAGGTAGACCTTCTTCTCGTTTCATTAGTTCATTCAAAATGTAGAAGAAAGTGCTGATTAGTGTTGGGTTTGTACGAAATTATGACGAAATCAAATTGTAAAAATTAGCGGAAGTATGGTATATCAGAGTTTAAAAAGAATTCTACAAAACCATTACCCGGATCATCCTATATGCAAATTATTAATTAAAAACGATAAATAAGAAGTTATGGAATCATACCCTTGTAGAACGAATCTTCCACAGGTACAAGTTCAACTCCTTGTTCGTCTCGATCTCCTTGAATATCCGGGGTAGATTCCTTCCTTTGATCAACGTTAGCTACCCAAGTATTTGGCCTCTAGAGGTAATCCACCAAGGAAAAGGAATTAATCAAGAATGAGGGTGGTTGACTAAATCCTAGTTTTCTATCCTCTATAGAAAATGAGTACTCTCCAACAATTAGAATTGCATCAATTGATATCTAACATAAGACTCTTCTTATATAGATTATGGTTAACCCTTCTAATCCTATTAAAAATAGGTTTTCATTTAATTAATTAAACTTCTTTAATGAAATAGGCTTCCCAATCATATTGGGATTAATTAATAAAACTCTTTTAATTAATTTGCCTCCTAATATTATTAGGAAAAAAAAAGAGTACTAATATTAAATTAATTCCTAAACTCCTTTAGAAATTAAAATAATAATAATATTAATAATATTAATAAGACTCCTCTTATTAATTTATATTAAATATTTCCAAAATATTAAATAATAAACATTAAGCTATTTAATTTTTTCTATCATCATAGATTAAATTAATTACATTTAATGCATTATTACGATTATGCCATTACCCTCTTAAATAATTATTCTTCATTTTATAATGTGACCCTTTAGGTTATCCATATTAAATCAGTTGTGAATAAATCAATTAGAACAATTCTAATCTTATTTAAATAAATAAATTAAACTAGTAATCTATTTAGATAAATAATATTTATTCTACAATAGGGATAAGTCTCCTTAGCGATCAACGACTTTTCAGATAATATAGATTTCAACATTAATCATAAATAAACATGTGAGTAAATAGGTACCGTACAATTCAATCATTTCACCATACAATGTCTCAATTAAATATAAGACATGGAATTACTGTCAAGTCTTAATTTATTTAATTTTATGTATTTCGATTAGAAAATGCACAACTCCAAATAATACAAATTAAAAACTCCATTCTAATTTTATTCTGCCTTGCCCAAGGACTACTGGGTTGTCATTTAACGAATCATATAGGATATATCTCTTCTTTTACTAGAAGTGGTAGGTTCTTTATTAACTATCCATTATCTCCATATATAACTTATTACACTCAAGTATACCCTTTGATATACCCTAAGGGTCTTAAGAAATAAGTCAAAATATAATTCATTACATACAAGATACTATGATGATCTCAAGTTCAATGATCACTTGTACTACTATCACATTAGAAATTCTATTGACAGGCAAGTAAAAACTCCATTAGGTACCATAGCGAGTCACGTTCAGTGAACTTATTCTCCAATAAGCACCTATATACTTGCTTTAGTGTCTCCACACAAATGATCATGAGATCAATCATTCTCATCCAATGAGCAAGAAACATATATATACCAATCTATCCGAATTTACTAATCCCTTTTTTAGTTATCCCACGATTGGGAACTATTTTAGTTTTAAGCTTTCTAAGAATTTAGATCTCATTAGCATGATCATCATCATTATTCTAAAAGCATTGCTTAAAATTATAGGTTATTTACATATTATAAAAATAGCATCATGTAGATAATTAAATGTCTTTAATAAGTTAATACTTTTATTAATAGATAAATAAGATCGTCTCCAAAGTAAATGCTTTATCATCATATATGATTGGCTTGTATGCATACTATTTTCAATCTCCCACTTGCACTAAAGTCAATCGCCATGGTATCTCATACCATCTTCTCTAAGTGACGATCAAACTGCTGTTGTGTTAAAGCTTTAGTAAATGGATCTACAATGTTGTCTTGAGATTCTACATGCTCTAAGGTGGCGTCTATTCTTTCAATGATTTCTTTAATCAAAGTGCCGCAACACATGTTTGGATTTAAGATGAGACTTAGGAACTATTCTTAGTTCTGTAATAAATTTTTCATCCGAAACATCAACTTGCAACTTCACTTACAGTTATACACTTTGTCTTTATCACTAAACCAGTAACCTTTTGCTGTTTGGAACCTTTCCAATTCATTGCACCACCTTTCAAGGTAACAACTTATCCTAATGTGGATTTGCTGTCATCTTGGTCAGTCTAAAAACTTGAGTGTGTTTAGTCCTCTAGTTTAATTCAGGCCCATCATGTGTCATGATGACATCCTTAGTGCCAGTTAAGTACTTTAAGATGTTTATCACTGTCTTAAAGTGATCTTCTCCAGAATATGACTGACCAACATCAAGTCTCATATATTTCATTGCATACATAATAGTAACTCATGCGATCTCTCTTTTATTGAGGACAATTTTAGAGAGATACACTCCATGGCTCATCATCATGAGACACCTTTTGGAGTTTGCCATGCTAAACGTATTTTGCATCTAATGAATATATATTCCTTGGGTTAAGCCGAACATCCTTTTAAATCTATCTATACAAATTTGTATCCCCAATGTAGGATGTTGTACCCAAATCATTCATGGAGGAATGTTTAGACAACTTTATTTTGATCTATTGTAGCATAAGAATGTCATTTTGTATCAATAATATATCATCAACATATAATACAAGTAATAAAACAGCGCTCACACTAACCTTCTTGTACACACATGGCTCATCCTCGTTTTTGATAAAATCAAACTCTTTGATTGTTTCATCAAAACGAATGTTTCATCTACGAGAATCTTGCTTCAATCCATAAAAGGATTGTTGTAGCTCATATATATGAACTGCTTCAACCATTGAAACAAATCCATCTGGTTGTATCATACATACATTCTCCTCTAATAATTTATATTTGAGGAAGGGCGTCTCCACATCCATTTTTGCCAGATCTAGTAATAATAAGCTGCAATCGCAAGTAAAATCCAAATGGTCTTGTGCATTACTTCAAAGATCCATTTTAGAATTTATGGTCATATACCATTTCTCTGAGTGTTAATTCCTCACAGCCTGTTCGTAATTCAATGGATCATCATCATTCATGAAGTGTACCTCATTGTCATCCTCTATGACTAATCCATACCTTTCAGGTATCTTCAGTACTCTTCCAGATTTACGAATAAGATGTTGTACAGTAGGTGTTCTACTTGGACAGGTTTATCCAATTGATTCTAGTGTTTTGTGGTTCTTGAATTTCTTTAAGATCTATTTTCCTCTCACTAGCCCTTTCAAGAATAAACTCATTTTCCAAGAAGGCAGCGTGTTTCGCAACAAACACCTTTTGCTCAGTAGGATTGAGGAAATAGTATTCCAAACTTTCTTAAGGATATCCCACAAACGTGCACTTATCAGATCTTGTCCCAAACTTATCATTTTGAAACCTTTTCACATAAGCTGGACATCCCCAAATCTTAACATGCTTAATACCAGGTTTCCTCCCTGTCCACATCTCATATGGAGTCTTGGGGATGGATTTTGAGGGGACCCCAGAATGTCCATATCTACATTTAGTAGATATGTAGTCGTTTCTAGGGCATGACCCCAAAATGTAATTGGAAGATCGGTAAAACTCATCATGGAACGAACCATGTCCAACAATGTTCGATTTCTCCTTTCAGATACTTCCTTTTAACTGTGGTGTACCTGGTGGAGTCCATTGTGAGATTATACCATTATCTTTGAGACAATTGATACACTCACCGCTTAAGTATTCTCTACCTCGATCTGATCAAAGAATCTTAATACTCTTGTTTGTTTGTTTCTCTACTTCACTTCTGAACTCTTTGAACTTTTCAAATGATTCAGATTTGTATTTCATTAAATACATATATCCAAATCTTGAGTGATCATCAGTGAAAGTAATAAGAATACACTCCCATTGCATTCGTTGTCATAGGTCCACAAACGTCTATGTGAACTAACGCTAACAACTCTATAACTCCTCCTTTTCTACTAAAAGGAGATTTAGTCATTTTACCTATGAGATAAGATTCACAAGTTGGATATGATTCATAATCAGATAGCTCTAAGAGTCCATCCTTATGCAACTTGGATAATCTTGTTTCATTGATAATCTTGTTTATTAGTTTGTTCTATTTGAAATATATTTTCATGTAAGTCAAGTATGTAAAGTCCATTTCGTAAATTACCAACACCATATAAAACATTGTTTTTATAAATAGAACAATTGTTGTTCTTTAATATAATTTCAAAATTATCCATATCTAATACAAAATTTGAAATAATGTTTCTAATGATATTCGGAACAATAACAATTATTTAAATAAATGGACTTGCCTGTAGGCAGTGCTAATCAATAAGTGCCTACAGCTAATGTAGCAACCTTTGCTCTATTTCCCACTCGTAGGACAACCTCATCCTTGTTCAGCCTTCTACTTCTGACCAGTCCCTGCACAGTATTACATATGTGAGAATCACAGCCGATATCCAATACCCAAGTAGAATTTTGACTTTCTGAAAAATTAATTTCAATCATGAACAAACCTTGATTGGAAATCGAAGCTTCTCCAAGCTTCTTCTCTGCCAAAAACTTCTTGCAGTTCCTCTTCCAATGACCCGGCTCGTTGCAATGGAAGCACATTCCTTTACTAGCTGGATCAGGTTTCTTTTGATCCTTCATATTCACTTTACGCTTAGCCTTCTTAGATTTCTTCTTTTCAGAAGATACCTTGGGCCTCTTCCTTTTCTTGGAAGAATCCACCATTAAGACATGGTTCTTCTTATATGGAAAGTGACCTTCTGCAGTTTTCAGCATGTTAAGTAATTCAAGCAAGCTGACATCTAACTTATTCTTGTAGAAATTAACAACGAACTGCGAGAAGGTCTCAGGGAGTAACTGCAAGACCAAGTCTTGACTCAACTCCCCAACCAAGACGAACCCAAGCTGTCCAAGGCGTTCAATCAAATTGATCACCCTTAGGACATGAGTCTCAACGGCAGTGCCCTCGGTCATCCGAGATCGGACAGCTCCTTAGATATCTTATATCTAGTAGTCCTACTTTGTTCACCATACAACTCCTTGAGGTGAAGAAACATAGTAGGAGCATCCATGTTTTCATGCTGACGCTGAAGCTCATTATTCATGGATGCGAGCATGATGCATTGAGCCACAGATGCATTATCTTGCACTTTACAATGGTGGCAATCTCTTTCTCAAAGGTTGATTCTGGAACAGTTCCAGGGACAGGTGAATTTAGGACATAAGAAATCTTTTCAGCAGTGAGAACTATTCTCAGATTCCTTAACCAGTCCGTGTAATTCGGTCCGGTTCGTTTATTAGCATCAAGTATGCTACGTAGTGAAATTAGTGATTTTGACATTTTTAAATTTTTGCATGTGAAAATACAACATTTTAGCAAACATTCATTTAATTAATTTATATACCAAAATAAATTAGGTCTTATTTTAGATTGGTATCTCCCACTATTTTCTTCAAACTATATTACCCTCACTTATATAGTACGACAACATCTAATTAACGATTTACTAGTGAGAATAAGGATCCCATTTCAAATGTATATAACCTTGTGGATAGCACAACAAACGATATATAAAAAAATAGGTAGATAACTCTTTGTCAATTATATCAACATGTAACTCCTTTATATTTTGCCTCTTAAATCATAATGGTTAAGTGTGTGCACATCAGAACTAAAATGATTTAAGTTAAGTCCAACCTAGCACTTCCATAAATTCAAAAAAAGAAAAATATTGTCCTTGTAGATAGCACAACAAAATAATATTGTTCAATTTTCTTGATAAGCATCAAATGTGATTAAATTAATATATCTTAAATACGCAATACTTGCCTTGTGGATAGCACAACAAACTCGTATTAAATATTTAATACTTTATTAATTTATCATAATAAAGGTGACATTCGATATTTTAAATATCTCTGAACGCTTTAGACTTAATATAATTTCTTTGAGGGGTTTGTTATTATTTGTCTCATCTTGTTTAGCGTGCATGCACGCACACACACACACACACATATATATATATATATATATATATATATATATATATAAAATACGCGTCATTTTATTAAACATATGAAGCATGTCTGCATAAAATATAATATATATAATACTTAGCATGCACATATAGAATACTATATTCTACCCAGATTGATTATGGACTTTTATTCTAGTTTGGTTCACTAAAGCCATCAAGTGAACCAAAAGGTCAAACCTAGGAATGCAAGAATTTAAATTTAAACGTAACTATTACATTTAAAGCCGGGCTCCATACAAAAGGGTCTTCACGCGCTCCTTGCTCTATGGTCTCCAATTTCTTCAAGATAATTCTAACTATTTCTATTACATTAAACTATTTAATTTAAATAGAAACCTTGATCAGCAGTCAAGAAAAAGTACATAGGAGGGAGATAGAATTTTACATCAAGAAAAACTAGAGAAGACGAGGTACGCAGACTCCATTTAATAAAACCCATTCATTCATGCATTCAACTAAAATAAAATCCAATCAAATTGATCAATAGTCCATAATCAACCCCATTTATTTTTATGCATATCACCATATGCATTAATAAATAAATATTCATCTCATGAATTAAAACCATTCCATATATATATGAGTGTCATTTAATGGGCAATTTTAAATTGTATGAAATTCAATTTCAAGATTAAAATAAACTCTTTATTTTAATTATAAAATTATTAAGAATATAAATATATATATATATATATAACCGTATATCTATATATATAATATATATGGTAATACCTCCTTTAGAAATCCTGATAAGGTAACCACTTTATATATATATATATATATATATATATATATATATATATATATATATATATATATATATAAAAGTGAATCCTCTCAGGATCCTTTTTATAAAACAATTACGTTACCTTTATGAAATCAATCTGTGGGTCTTTTAAAAAGAATCCTGCTAAGTTACCTTATATTATATATATATATATATATATATATATATATATATATATATATATAACCTAATAACCTTTTCTCTTTTGAATCTGTTGTAGTATCAGGTTACCTTTTCTATCACATTACTATATATATATTACGTAAATCATGATTCTTAGTCCAAAAAGTGAATAAGAAAACGTGAATATGTGACACCACCAAATTCGGGTCTCTTGTACCTCGGACCTGGTGCGTTACGGTACTTCATTATCATACATATTCTATCATCTAGTGCAGAATATATAAACATATATTGTTTATTTCACATGATTCTATACATTTTCCAAGGTCTGTTAACCTTAACTGAATACATACATTAAGTAACTAAAATGGTTTACAACATCACTTGCATAAGATAACTAAGTAGTTATGAATGCGTAATAATCTATTCTTGAAATTTGTCTTTGCCTCTGTCTTTCTTCTAGCCTTCGTCTGAATCTGAAATTTGTTATCATGATATAGAAAGGGTGAGCTGTGACGAACGAGAATTTTGTAAAGATATTTGAATATTTATTGAAATAAATAAATATTTTTAATAATTTAATTATTGAGTTAAATAATTAAGTCATAAATTTTTATAGATTAATTTAATTATATGTGTTACATTATTTAAATTAATGTATAGTGATTTAATAGTTCAAAGTATTTAATTAATTGAGTTTATTTGATTAATTGAATTAATTAAATAAGCATATGTTACTTTAGTTAATTTAATAATTAATTAAAGAATTAATGAATTAACATAATTAATAAATAAAAATATTAATTATGGGACAATGTGATTTAATGTGAATTATCTTATTTTATTTAATTGATTTAAATAAAATTAATTAATTAATAAGTGATGTGACAATTAACTATATAGTAAATTAGTTTATTACAATAAATGGGAAAATAAAAGAAGAAGAAGCCAAACAAGGCCCTTGTGGGAGTTATATTGCAACGGATATATTATATATTTATATATATGTGTACGTTATCTTCCTAAGTCATTTTATCAGAAGAAATTTAGAGAAGTCAGAGAAAGAAAAACATAGAAAGTTTCAGAGAGAAGAAGAATAAGAGATTGAGAGAGAGATTTGAGGAATCCTGAGTGTTGTCTTTGATTATCTTCATACTAACAAAGGGTAATCTTCTTTCAAAGTTTTTAAAATTATATTTTCTAACGTTTTCATATACGAGTTTAGAGTTTTCTGTGAAATTGGGTTTCCCAATTGGGTTACGATATGACTTTATCTATATGGGTATGGGATCATAACGTGTTTTTCTAACATATAAACATGTTTTAAAGGATCAATTTTATATAATTTGGCCTTAATTGGTTTTTCGAAAAGTTACAGAGTTTTCTACGATATTGTAAAATTTCTCTGTCAGTACTTGTTTTTGGGAAATTAAAGTGTGAGGTTATTATATATGTGACCGTATATGTTAGTATTATGTGTTGGATCATGTATCTATGATTTACATTGATCACACCAAGTAATTTTGTTAATAATTGGGTTTATGAAATTACAGAGTATTGAATATGGGTGAATAACCCATATGGGTTAAATTAATGATTAAATCATATGTTTATATTTAAATTGATACATTAATATAATTGTATATGTTAAAACAAAGAAAATAAAATTGAAATGAATGGATTCGGTGTAGTAACGAATCCGTAAGGAGATTTTTTTTTTATGTTTTTCATTAAACTCTTGAAAGTTTTGAAGAACAGTGAAAATTTATGTTTTGATTTGTGTAATTACATGACTTGGAATGTTAAGAACATTTTATAAGTGATATATAATGTTCCTGTAAAGTTTATACTTCATGGGTAACATTATAAATCAGTGTATTGGTGTAAAATTTGAAAAAAGTGGTCGAATTTCTGTGTTCTTCGCGAACTGGAAATTCTGGAAAAACGTAGCCGCGCGGCCGCGCCCATCTGAAATTTTTGAAAAAAATTGCTAAGTGTTGAAATTTGAGAAAAATATTTTTAATCTAATGAACATGAAAACATGTTGTAAATATGATAGGATGTTGATATGAGTTTAATAAATTATGTTACGTGATTAATTAATGAATTAATTATGTGACTTAAATTATTATTTATAAACTTTAAATAATGTGATATAAATATGAAGATATGTTATGTATGTAAAAAGTTGTTAATACAAGTTAATAACTTAAGTTATGTGATTAATTAACAAGTTAATTAATCAACGTGAACCATTATTTGAAAATTTTAATAATGAGTTCAAAGAACAATAATTGTAAATCAATAATCATATCGAACATGTGATTAATTGATATTGTAAATGTGTGATAGATAAAAGTAATTAAAGAAGTGAAAAATAATTGTAGCTTGTACACGAGGCAAGTTTTCTATCCCTAACTTATTATTATTGTTGGGCAAGTTTTCTAAACTAAACTCTTTAAATTAAGCAATTGCTATGCTTAATTACTATTGTTTCTTGAATATCCAAGTTTAGAATTTTACATGAGATGCCATGATTCTTTTAAAAGTATCATTTAAGTGTACAATACTTATTCGATTGTATACCTTGAGAAGTTAATATTCAATTTGAATATCATTTATTGAGTTATCCAAACAAACTTTATTTGGTGCGGATTCTGATGTCAAACTGAGATGAACAACCCTAATATAGGGGATTAATGAAGATGCTTTAAGCGTTAAGATAATGTGCACAGTATCAGTACGAAGGGCTGATCTCCCTAAGTACGAGAAGTAAAGTCTATAGTCTTATGACTATTAAAGGTTGGAAAGGTTAATATACTTGACAACCTAAGACTCGGTTCAAGGTCTTAATGACCCTCAGAAGTAATTTGACTCTCGATTAATATTCTTGATTCAAAAGTTGAGAAGTAATTTGACTCTTGATTAATATTCTTGATTCAAATGTTGAGCTTTCTGTTATTCAGAATTCTTTCATTCGCATGTTATTATTCTGTCATATTTTTATACTTGCAGACATTCGTGCTCACTCTTTCATAATAACATTGCAACTAATAATGAACGAAATGATGTACCTTCTAGTAGCAAGGGCAAAGAAAAAGCTAACAAGTGTTGAGGACTTGTGTTGATGCTAAGAATGTTAAAGTTCAAGATTTATGTGTGATGACTTAAGACTTATTTATTTACGTTTCTGCAATAGAGATTTAAGGTTAAGTTTAACCTAGGATTTATAATGTATTTTTATTTCAGATGATGTAAGATGATGATTTATTTATCTAATAAATGAATTTAATTATTTATGGGTAGATAGTTGTATGATATTGGAACAGTGAACACCAAATCCTGTGAAAATTAAGATACCGGATTTGGGGGTGTCACATGAGCAACTACTTTGCTCAGCAAGTTTAAATACAATGATGATATATCATGATTGAAAGAAAGAATAAGCTTTCAAATTTTCAACAATATAATAATTGTGAAAGAGCATAATTTAGAATTTTAATAAATGAATGACTGAACCAATAATGTTTAATGTCAACAAAGACTATGAATAACTTTAACTGAACCTTAGGGTAATGAAGGTGATCAGCCTTTCATACCTGATGAACATATGCAATATGCACTAAGTGTGAATCAATAATCAGTATATATGTGAATAATCAACAATAATTATTCCCTAACATGCTTTGAAAATATAACTCAAGTTTGAGTTAGGAAACTTGCTTGTATCGTCGATTACTGCTACGCAATCTAATTTAATCTCCTTATTGAAAAGACCTATCAATATTAAGATTGGTCTTTCAATTAGCATAACATACCTTATCCCACAATACTATTACTTTATAAGTAAACTATCTAACACTTAACCACATAGTCAAATATTAGATAACCTTAACATCATACGTATTCACAAGTCTAAACCTAGCACACATCGAGTCTTTAATAGTATTCAATATAGTATAGTGAGTGGTTTTCCACAAACAACCAACAAATTAATTTCCGTCTCGTCTACACTGTTTTCACAACGAGTTAGATCGGTTGCTAATTCGTATATACCTCCGCTCCCTGAAGGAATTGTTTAGCCCAGATACTACAGAGTACGACTGTACTACTGTAGACTTAACACTTATAAGTTCTTATTATAACTCAGTAATCTATTTATTATTTCAGCAAACTGAATACATTATTTTAGCAAACTGAATATAAGTTGTTTTCCCTTTCTGACATTTTCAGTTTCCATTTCAGCAACCTGAATTGTTCAATTCAACAAGCTGAAATACCATTAACACGAAAATACCAAATAACCTTATTATTTTTCTATCCTTTGGCCATACATATATACATATATTTCATACACAAAAACAATTTTTTTGGAATATTTCAATTCCCTTTAGTATTTTTTTAAAAATCCGTTTTTAGCTCGTAGCTTAAGAAATTAGCTACGTCATGCTTAACTCCAAAAATTCCCAACTCTTGGCGGGATCTTACACGTATTAACGTGAACTTCCAGTTTAAATTTCGTGGCCATCGGAGTTATAGAACTCCGGTTATAGCGATTTTCGTCAGAAAAACCTAAAAATTGAAATGACCATAACTCGGTCAATATAAATCGAAATAAGCTCATTTTTGGACAAGAGCTACTTTATATAATATATTTGCATGTAACAAAAGGACAGAATTGTTTTCATGATTTAAGTGGCCGAAACTGCCCCCAACAGTTTTGGACAGCTTGCTCTTTCTAATTTTATAAATTTTTCCTACTTTGCTAAAAATAGTTCACACAAAAATCTACAAGGACTTTTTCAATGATTCCACTTGGAAGAGTTAGGGGACTTATAGATCTAACTCCAGGACTTGACCACACTCAAAAATTCAAAATATAATGAGAGATATGGTTGTTTGAATTTCATGTTTTGTTTTCTTAAAATCTGATTTTTCTAACCTTTGTGTTTTCTAAGAAAACATCAATGATCTCTAGATTAATCCAATATTAACGATCATAAATTATTATAATACATACTAATACTCCTTAAGATCATGGATCTACCATGATCCATCATCTATTTCATTAAACTCCCATAAAACAAGATTAAATATAGTTTAAGGGTTCGTGTTTCTTATTCCTTCTTGTTTTCTGACTTAGCTTCTTCTTCCCTGCTTCAATGGCTACCCACCACTTTAGGCATAAACAAAGCCCATAAACATAGTAGGGATTTCAGATTTTAGAATAAATATATTCAAAAAAATTCTATGGATTTAAGTTTAGGAATTACCTTTAATGAGTTTTTTCTTCATATTCTTTCTTCTTCTTCCTCTTCTTTCTCTTTTTCTTCTCTTCTCTTCTTCTTCCTCTCTCTTCTTTCCCCCTCACCCATGGCTTCCCTCTCTCTCTCTCTTCTTTCCTCTTCTATGTTTGGGTGGGATGAGAGAAGGAGAGAAAATTGCTAGCTTCTCTTTTTCTTTCTCTTTCTTTCTTTTCTTTCTTTCTTTTCTTTTGTTAAGTTAGTATAGAAAATTAAGACCAAGGGCAAAGTAGTCTTTAACCATCACTAGGAAAAGGCAAAATGGTCTTTAAGTCATCTCAAGGAAATTTTCTGGAAATTTCTTTAGAGGACATATTGGTCATAATTAATTTTCTTTAAGGACAAAATTGTCATCTTACTACAATTAGGAAATTTCCTAAAAATTTCCTTCAAGGATGCCATGGTCATTAACAAATTTCACTGGAGGCAAAATTGTCAATCCCCTATTACTAGGAAACTTCCTAGCAATTTACTTCCTAGGACACAAAAGTCATTAATAATTTTCTGTTAGGGCAAAATAGTCTTTTGTCACTTCAAGAAAATTTTCTAGGAAATTTCTTAACAATCATCACCCATCATTACTAGTGGGGCCCACCTTTATATACCAACACTTTTTTTATATTTAACTCAAGTATGGATAGTTTCTAACCATAGTTATTCTGCTAGCACATATCCCATTATTTTGGGTTACTAAAGAAATCCTCATTAGCTACCTAATAATTTCTTGGGCCATGTAATTTAACATAGTCCAATACTTTTAATTTATCTTACCCTAATCATTTAATTAGGATTTCTATTCACTCAATTGTGATTTAAATCCTTACTCATGTACTTTTAATTTCTTAACCCAATTAGACTTGCTTTAATTAGGTTATAAAATTAATTAGTTGAGATGTATAAAATAAATCTCTTAGGGTTAGTATATATTTTAAATACTATTTTTCTCCCATACCATAACACTTAAGTTATTTAATTTCTCATTCCTAATATATAATTAGGTTACATTAGTTTCTTTTATTTGTTTATATAATAAACAAATATAACCATCACATAATATTCATACTACATAGTTTATAACTTTGAGACATGTAAGACCCCAACTTTTATGAATAAAAATTTAATTTTCTTTATATATTATTTCGAAACAGTAAGGTGTTGTTTTGATAAATATGAAAGTTATGGGTGAAATATGCAAATATTTTAAAATGAGCAAGTGGTAATAAAATATTCTTGTTGTCGGGGAATATTCGTTTGGTCGTGAAATATTCTTGTTGTCGGGGAATATTCGTACGACGGCGCAGCTATTTGTGGGCCCCACAACAGAATAACTGTCGGATATAAAAAGCGACAGAAATAACCTTTTTTATAAAATAACAGCGTAGTTGTTACCGTTAGTACTGTTGAAATACCCGGTGGTTAAAATACAGTGATACGCGGTGTTGCACAGTAGCACACGGTATTGCACAGTATTTCGAATTATTGAGTCTTACGTGAGAAGGAACTTATTCAATTATTGTTACAGTAATTACTGTTCAATATTTTATATTATGGACTCAATAATTGCTACGTTTATTGACTCAATAATTGTTACATTGATATTTTATTGACTCAATAATTGCTACGTTGATATTTTATATGATTGATTCAATAATGGCTACAGTTGATAGTTTGTATTATTGATTCAATAATTGTCACTACATAGTATTTCACATTATCAACTCAATAATTCATATTATTTGAACCTCTATCTGGTGACTTCCTGTTTATGGGGGATGCACCGAAGCCAGACTCTCCGTAGGGGACGCCGTTATGCGGTGGCAAACTGATAGGTATCATTGTGAGGTGCTGTCCAAGGTAGGGACATGAGTCACAGTTGGTATCAGAGCTTAGGGATATGATCTCTGGCGGAGATCGGGGAATAGAACTAGGAGGGGAAAGACGAGTAAATCCTTCACTAGTATGTCCTACCTAAGCTTATGTGGTATTTAATTGGTCAGTCGGAGCATAGGGTTAATATGTGATATGTTGATTTGTTTAATTAACCCTTGTTTTATGGCAGTATTTGAGAATGGCAGCTGAGAACGTTAACAACGAAGTGAATGAGACCATGGAGACACCTTTAATCACTAACCAGGAGAACGTGCAACAAGAAGGCAATGTTCATCCTGAAAACAACGCTGGTCAGACGATAAACGATGAGATGTTTAGAAGTTTTTTGCAGTTCATGCAAAACCAGAAGAGGGAGACTCGTGTGCAACATACAGGTGGAGATAATAATAACTCGCGAATTGTCACTGCCAAGCAGTTCAAAGAATTGGGACCACCAGAGTTTCTGGGAAAGCCGGATCCGATCAAGGCGGAGACGTGGATTAAACAAATTACCAAGATATTTCATGTCTTGGGATGTATAGAGGAACAGAAGGTTCCATTCGCCACGTTTATGTTCCGTGGAGAGGCAGATTATTGGTGGGAATTCGTGAAGCGTACCCAGTCTGCCGCACTCAAGATGTCTTGGGAAGCGTTCTAGAAACTGTTTAATGACAAGTACTTTCCTGAAAGTATTCGTCATATGAAGGAAGTATAATTTATCAGACTCGAGCAAAACAACATGACGGTATCCCAGTATGAGGCTAAGTTCGCGGAGCTGTCCAGGTTTGCACCTCATTTGGTGGAGAATGAGGAACGCATGACGCGGATGTTTCTGAGAGGTTTGAAACCCGAAATACGTCAATACCTCATTTCTCATAAATTTTCTCTATATTCGGATGTAGTGAACAGGGCCCAGTTGTTAGAACGAGATAATGATTATGTTCAACCAAGGGACAACAACCAAGGTCGTATCGGTGGCAGCGGTCAACGGAGCAATGACAACCAGCGAGGAGGAAAGTATGACAGAAACGGTAACCACTCCGGTGGTAATCGTGGCCATGATAGTAGAAAAAGCGAATCGGGAGGAGATTTTAAAAAGAGAAGGTATAACAATGAGAACGTGAAAATGTCAACATCAGCACCAGCATCAACTGTTTTTAGGGGAGGAGAACGACCACCTGTCGTATGCTATAAATGCGGGAAAGAGGGACACATAAGCCCAAACTGCCCACAACAGTTCAAGGTATGCTATAACTGTGGAAAAGAAGGACATATAGCTCGTGATTGTCCTGTTGCGAAATCAAGTCCAGCGGGGGTGGTGATTCCAAAGGCGGTTTCGGACAAGTCAAAGTCGGTGATTCCTGGAAGAGCGTTTGTCGTGACAGCCCAAAACGCGAAGAACCCACACGAGGTGATTACGGGTAAGCTAATTATAAACTCTTGCGAAGTTTACACCTTGTTAGATACCGGTGCTACCCATTCCTTTATTTCACCTGCTTGTGCTCAACGTTTGAACTTGACTTCTAATAAATTGGACTTTGACTTATTTGTTGAAACTCCGTTAGGAGAAACCTTCGTTACATCTACAGTTTACAAATCTTGCTTGATTCAGATTGGTACCCTTACCTTACCTATCGATCTGATATCTTTGAAAATACTTGCATTTGACATAATTTTAGGAATTGATTGGTTAACCACTTACCATGCCAAAATTGATTATTTTCGTAAGGTTGTTAGTTTTTATATTCCCGATCAACGTGTTGTACGAATCCAAACCACCAAACCACTAAAATCAGTCAATATCATTTCAAGTTATAAAGCTATTCGTTTATTGAAAAACGGATGTCAAGCTTTCTTAGCTCATGTCACCGATCTAAACCAGAATACATCAGATTTGAATAATATTTCCGTTGTTAATGAGTTTCCTGATGTATTTCCCGAAGAACTTCCCGGTCTACACCCAGAACGTGAAGTTGAATTTTTTATTGACCTTGAACCCGGTACAAAACCCATTTCTAAAACCCCATATCGAATGGCTCCTATTGAACTTCAGGAGTTAAAGGTCCAACTACAAGAGTTGTTAGACATCGGTTTTATTCGTCCTAGTACGTCTCCTTAGGGTGCTCCTGTTTTATTCGTAAAGAAGAAAGACGGGAGTATGCGACTTTGTATTGACTATCGGGAGTTGAACCATGTCACCATCAAGAATAGGTATCCGCTACCTCGTATTGATGACTTGTTTGACCAGTTGCAAGGAGCACAATTCTTTTCAAAGATCGATCTTCGTTCTGGATATCATCAGCTGAAGATTAAAACTGAGGATATTCCAAAGACTGCTTTTAGAACTCGGTACGGGCATTATGAGTTCTTAGTCATGTCTTTTGGATTGACTAATGCTCCTGCTGCTTTCATGGATATGATGAACCGTGTATTCAAGGAATATTTGGATCAATTCGTTGTTGTCTTTATTGATGACATTCTCATCTATTCTAAAAGCCGTGAAGATCATGAGCACCACTTGAAGTTGGTACTTCAAAAGCTTCGTGAGAACAAGCTATATGCCAAGCTGAAGAAATGCGAGTTCTGGCTTGAGGAAGTAGCATTTCTTGGGCACGTGGTATCGAAACGTGGAGTATCTATTGACCCGGCGAAGATTGAAGCAATACAAAGCTGGGAGCAACCTAAGTCGGTGACCGAAGTACGGAGCTTTCTGGGCTTAGCTGGTTATTATCGGAGGTTCGTAGAGGGATTTTCTCGAATCACTACTCCATTAATTCAGTTGACTCGAAAAGATACAAAATTCGTTTGGAGCGAGGAATGTGAGAAGAGCTTCCAAGAGCTCAAGAGAAGACTTATCTCGGCACCTGTTCTGACAATACCATTTGGTTCGGATGGATTTGTTATCTACAGCGATGCTTCGGGCAAAGGGTTAGGATGTGTTCTCATGCAACATGGGAAAGTCATAGCCTATGCCTCGCGACAACTCAAAGAATATGGGAGGAATTATCCTACTCATGATCTAGAGTTGGCAGCAGTCGTTTTTGCGTTGAAGATCTGGAGACATTACCTGTACGGAGAGAAAGTGGAGATTTATACGGATCATAAGAGCCTTAAATATTTCTTCACTCAGAAGGAACTCAACATGCGACAACGACGTTGGCTTGAGCTGTTGAAAGATTACGATCATACCATGCAATACCATCCCGGAAAAGCGAACGTGGTAGCTGACGCGTTGAGTAGAAGATCATATGTGGGAACGAGTGCAATGATGTCAAGTATACGCGTAGAACCAGCTTTGATTGATAAAGTTAAAGCTGCTCAAGCTACGGATGCGGAGCTGATGAAGATGAAGAAGAAGGTGCAAGAAGGTGTCATTCCAGAAGCAAGAATCGATGAAGAGGGAATACTTTGAGTCAACTCCAGACTGTGTGTTCCTAACGATTCTGATTTAAAACATAGAATCATGATGGAGGCACACAACACACCGTTTGCGATCCATCCTGGGAGTACCAAAATATATCGTGATCTTTGACATATATTTTGGTGGAGCAATATGAAAAGAGAGATTGTGGAGTTTATTTCGAGATGTTTAACTTGTCAACGTGTAAAGACGGAGCATCAAGTGCCGAAGGGTCCATTGGAACCACTGGAGATTCTGAAATGGAAGTGGGAACACATTACGATGGATTTTGTTACGGGTCTTCCCAAGGTTTCTCAAGGCATAGATGCGATTTGGGTTATTGTTGATAGATTAACCAAGTCTGCTAATTTCTTGCCTATACGAGAGACTTATTCCCTTGAACGTCTTGCTCATATGTACGTGAATGAGATTGTGAGATTGCATGGCATGCCAGTATCCATAGTTTCGGATCGTGATTCCAGATTTACTTCACGATTTTTGATCAGTTTACAGAAAGCTATGGGCAGGGATTTATGATTCAGTTCGGCTTATCATCCTCAAACAGACGGAAAATCGGAAAGGACTATTCAAACTCTTGAAGATCTATTGAGACTTTGTGTTCTAGACTTCAAAGGGAGTTGGGATAAGTATTTACCATTGGTGGAATTCTCCTACAACAACAGTTATCAGGCAAGTATAGGCGTGGCTCCATTCGAGGCATTATATGGGAGAAAGTGTCGCTCTCTAGTATGTTGGAACGAGGTGGGTGAAACAACATTGTTGGGACCGGAGTTAGTACGTATGACTACGAAAAAGATCCAAATAATCCGACAACGTATACAAACAGCACAAGATCGACAAAAGAGTTATGCGGATCTTCATCGAAAGGACGTGGAATTTATTGTTGGGGACCATGTGTTATTACGTGTTGCTCCGTGGAAAGGAGTTACGAGGTTTGGCAAGAGAGGAAAGCTCAACCCACGATTCATTGGTCCATTTGAGATTCTTGACCGAGTAGGAAATGTGGCTTATAGACTCGCTTTACCTCCAAGCATGTCTCGTGTTCATAACGTATTTCACATATCTGTGTTACGTAAATATGTGAAGGATCCAAACCACATTATTGAGTTAGAACCAGACGAGATAGCCGAAGATTTAACGTACAAGGAGGTACCTGTCAAGATCTTGGATAGGAAGGAGCATGTCCTACGCTCGAAAATTATACCTCAAGTTAAAGTTTTGTGGAGAAACCATGCAATTGAGAAAATGACCTGGGAGTTGGAATCGAAAATGAAAGTGAGGTATCCTCACCTTTTCGACATACCAGGTGCGTACGTCAATTTCGAGGACAAAATTTCATAAGGAGGGGAGGTTGTAAGACCCCAACTTCTATGAATAAAGATTTAATTTTCTTTATATATTATTTCGAAACAGTAAGGTATTGTTTTGATAAATATGAAAGTTATGGGTGAAATGTGCAAATATTTTAAAATGAGCAAGTGGTTATAAAATATTCTTGTTGTCGGGGAATATTCGTTTGGTCGTGGAATATTCTTGTTGTCGGGGAATATTCGTACGACGGCGCAGTTATTTTGGGCCCCACAACAAAATAACTGTCGGATATAGAAAGCGACAGAAATAACCTTTTTTATAAAATAACGGCGTAGTTGTTACCGTTAGTACTGTTGAAATACCCGGTGGTTAAAATATAGTAATACGCGGTGTTGCACAGTAGCACACGGTATTGCACAGTATTTCGAATTATTGAGTCTTACGTGAGAAGGAACTTATTCAATTATTGTTACAGTAATTACTGTTCAATATTTTATATTATGGACTCAATAATTGCTACGTTTATTGACTCAATAATTGTTACATTGATATTTTATTGACTCAATAATTGCTACGTTGCTATTTTATATGATTGATTCAATAATGGCCACAGTTGATAGTTTGTATTATTGATTCAATAATTGCCACTACATAGTATTTCACATTATCAACTCAATAATTCATATTATTTGAATAATATTATTAGATAGCATTATTGACAATGTCTAAGGAAGTTCTGTCTAGGAGGGGTTATTTAATTGCGCGCCAGTAAGGAGAAGTCCTTATCGGAAGACCCCCTCTTTCCTGGGAACGACGTGGTTGTCAATATTGTAGTTCTGTAATATTATTTGTGAATAATTAATTATTGATTTATATGAGGAAAAAATATTTATTTTGTGGTTATAAAAGAAGGAATTAGCGCTGATGTGTTTTTATCAGTATTTTGGTGTGAAAAATCATCCGTTTATGGATTTCGGATAATTTATGTTTGGAATTTGGAAAAACTTCCTTCTACAAAGATGTAGAGAATTAAATTTCCTATAGAAGGACATAAAATTTGTATTTTTCTGACAAAGGGGCTATTTATTATGAATTATTGAAGTTTCGGAAAATAAGAATTTTTTATTAGATCTAAGTTTTGAGCTTTATTCTTGAATTTTGCTCCACAAAGTGTTATTATAGAGTATTCTTGAACTTGGATAAATTAGATTGCAAATCCTTAATCTTATCCTTTATTTCACTGGATTCGTTATTTAAAATGTTTTTCATCATCCTCAGTCCTAAAAGGTGATGTAACTGAATATCTTTGGCCTGTAGAGCAAAGATGAATGATTACCTGATGAATATCTTTGGCCGTAGTGCAAAGATGACAGGTGTTGAGATGAACATGACCACTGATGATACAAATGAATATCTTTGGCCTGTAGTGCAAAGATGAATATTTGATTTGAGATGTATATTGATTGATGTTACAGGGATAAAATATTGATGATGAACGGTTATTTCCGCTGCGATTATTGATCTAAAATTTGTTGTTAATAATATTTTATCTGAATTGTTGAAGACTAACAATAATTTATTTTTCATTATCTTAGTCATAATATTATTTACTGGGCTAGTTGAGCTCACCCTTTTCATCTGTTGTCCTCTTCAGGAAATGAGAATGTTGCGGGAACTAGTCGGGGGACAGAGTGATGGTCCGAGTTAGAGCAGTAGTAGTCCTCGCTATTTTTGAAAAATAGTGGGATAATAATTGTAATAAATAAAGAATGAATTTGAATATTAATATTTCGTATTATATACGATTTGTATTGACACTCACGGTTGGGTGGTCGTATTTTGCACGACCGTGTGATATAAAGTTTGTATTTGAATTCTGTACCATGTATTTGGCGACTCAGAATGGGTTGGGTTGGGTTGACTGGACCTATTCTGGGGGCGTCACAAGACATGTCCCACAAATATCATACTGTATTTATACTTATCATTCCTCTTGCTACATTATATATAGCACATCACTAAGTATATATATATATATATATATATATATACATATACATATATACATATATACATATGTCTATACATATACTCATCTACTTTTAAACTCATAGCAGCCCTTCATGTAAAATTTTATTTCCTTAATATAATTTCCACATGTATCATTATAAAGTTTCTTACACTATTCAGTTCGCATCAAATTTGTAGGTATCGTAATACCTTATCCTTAACATTCCTTCAAATACATATAACTCCATTTCTAGGATTTTGAAATTTTATAACCCGTATTTTCTCTGTTCTCATTTAAATAGTAAACCATATAGGTTTTACTTAAAAATTTTAAGTAAATCCTCAAATTCCCATCTAGGTTTTATTCTTTAACCTTTATTTTAATCATTCAAAATCTTATAAATTTTCGAGTTGTCACATTCTTCCCCCCTCTTATAAGGATTCCGTCCCCGGAATCACTATTCACTAAAATAGGTTTTTAAGACTCAATTTAATGAGTACATACTGCTTCCTTCTATGAGGAGCTCTTCTATCATCACATTCTATCATGACTTCTCTCTAAGGAGTTAAAAACTTTTCATAACATGTTGAGGGGTCATATAGACCATGAACACATAGTTTTTAACGATATTCATATCGAAAAACAATAAATTACTAGGTATGTTTACAATCACAAAGAAGGTAAACTACCGATGCTAGTACTTTAGGTAATCAGCCTATCGTACGCTTACGTCATGCATAACGTATCAATCTTGTTTAGTGACTATTTGCGCTACTAGATTGGATTATTTTATCCAATCGGCATATCCCCCTTATTCGGGGTTGTTCACCTCAGATTTAGCATAAGAATCCGTACCAAAAAAAATTTGTTCGGGATAAATTCTAAAATAGATACTTGAATTTTCATAAACATTTGTCTAGCTGAATCAAATAGCTTAGACATATACTAATAATTCGAACATCAATCGAAACATGTATCTGGCCAAATTCAATTGGCAATAATTTATCTTTAAAATCCTAAAAATCATTTTATGACATCATGATACCGCACTGTATTTACAGTCTGTTTGAGGATTCCGTCATTTTTGTGACTTTGTCATACTACATCGTATCATAGTGGCTGAAGATCATTAGATCATATCCAACACAAGGTAATTCTGCATTGATAACTCTATTATTTTTATCATCTTTGCACCAGGTTCCATGATGCATCGATGATATATAAAATATATTTTGATATCTCAAATCATTTTTGTTTAGCCGAAATAATTAGCGTAGACTTTTCTTTAAACATTTCAAAACCATTGAAAATTATTTTTGGTGTTATCATGCCGCAACGGGTAACGATGTGTTAGTGATTTGTGTGACACCACCAAATCCGGGTACTTTAATTTTCACAGGATTTGGTGTTCACTGTACAAATATCATCTATCTATTTACCCATAATAAGTGCAAACCATGCAATAGATAGAAATAAATCCTCCCCTTATGGGGTTACAACATCTTAATAATAAATACAATCCCAGGTCATACTAACCTTAAATCTCAAGTACGAAAATGTAAACAGATAATAAGTCTTACACAACTTTAACATAAGTCTTAAACATAAACATATTAAATAAACAACAAGTCTTCATCACTTGTTGACTTTGCCCTTGCCTTTGCTAGTAGAAGGCTCGTCGGACCTTTCGTTCTTAACTATAATGTTATTATTACGCAAGAGTGAGCACGATTGCCCACAAGTATAACAATATAACAATAATATAATAACATGCGAGTGAATCAAATACTTCTGAATACGGCTTTTGAATCAAGAATGAGTAACAAGAATCAAAAGAACATCTGAGGGTCATAAGACCTCGAACTATAACCTAGGTTGTCAGGTGTTTATACTTGAAACCTTTAACAGTCATAAGACTATGGGACTCTACTTCTCGTACATCTGAGGGTCCTAAGACCTTGAACTCTGTCCTAGGTTGTCAAGCATTTTCACTGTAAACCTTTAACAGTCATACTAAGACTATGTACTTCTCGTACTTAGGGGGGTCAGCCCTTAGTACCATACTGTGCACAATATCTTAACAATATCTTAATGCTAAAGCATCATCAATCCCCTATAATAGGGTTGTTCATCTCAGTTTGACATTAGAGTCCGCACCAAGAGAAGTTTGGTTTGGATAAGCTCAGTAAAAGTTCTAGAATTTAGAACGTTCATCAACTATGGACTAGTCGAATTAATAAGGGTTCGCTAGTCTTACAAGACTAAACAATAAATGATATTCAATTCGAATAATAATTTCTCAAGAGTATACAATTGAATAAGTATTGTATAACTGAAGTAATACTTCAAAAGAATCGTAATGTCTCATATGAAATATTGAACTTGAATAACTAAGAACAAGAACATGATAGTATTTCAAGAATAGAAAACTTGCTCAATAAAATTAAAGTTTAGAAAACTTGCTTAACGATAATAAGTTAGGGATAGAACACTTGCGTAATCGTAATAAAGTTAGGGAAAAGAAACTTGCCTCGTGCACAAGCTACAAATATAGTTACAATTCAATTCTACAACGTCCTACACATTACATTATGCATACGATGTCGATTAGTTTCATAACTTCTATGTTCAATTGTTGAACTTTTCATTTAAGTTCAACTTAGAACTTGGTTCCAAGTGATAACTTATTAACTAATCACATAACATAAGTATGAATTCACAATATGCTTATCATGTAGGTATAATCCTTTAAACAATCATAATCAAGTTTTACAATCACAATATTCAAGTTCACACTTAGTTTGTTAACTTGAACCTTCACATTATCTTATCCATGTCAACAACTTAGTTTATTAACATGAACTTCAAATCATATAATATATGTTAATAACAAGTTATAGCATAGCATTACATGTTCATCAAGTCCTCAAGTATGTTATAGCATAGTATTACACTTGGCACGACGTTTCGACGTTCATTCGTCGCACGCCCGATTCATCCCTCTTGTGTACGCTTAACATGCTTGTACAACTTTTCTAAAACATCATTGATTAATGTTTAACATCATTATATTTCATAATATTCATGTTTTATAACTTAGAACAACATCTTTTATTGTCGAGAGCACTACACTTGCGTACATGCATGTCTGACGCCCTCCGATTGCCTCTGAATACGCATTAGTCACAAAGATGGCCATTTTGACCCCTGTTAACGACTTCAAATCAAAAAACTTAAAGAATGAAAATTGTAGGTATACTCGTTATCTTTTCGAATCATCCTGAATCTCCTTAATCAGAGTTTGTATGAAGACGTTATGCTTATTTTACTACAAGAGGTCAAAACAATCTCGAAAATTTTCTCGGACACCAAGCAAGGTCCCGGACAGCACCCACCCCCACTAGGGCTGGGATTTATGCCTTTGAGGACCCGCTGGGGCAGGGCCCTCTACTGGTGGAACTCTGGTTCACGATTTTTGACAGATCGTAGGCCAATTACTCCAATTAAATGCAAATTAAACTAGCACTGTGATTTCTATGAAGTATAAATTTCATAGAAACATCATACAATGTTACTAACATATTTTTAATATCTTAAATCATGCAATTACTCGAATCAAATCATGAAATTTCAATGTTCTTGGTGTTCTTGATGGTTTTGAAGAAAAACACGAAACTTAACGTCACGGATTCGTTATAACTCCGAATCCGTCCGTTCAAAGTTTGTTTTCTTTGGTTTAACATGTACTATTATAATTTACTGACAAATATAAGTTAAACAAACAATTCATGGCATAAAATTGTTCGTAAGCGCCATAAGGGTCATATATACAACTTTTATACTCTATAACTTTTGAAAAACCCAATTAAAACATAATTACATGAAATTGCTGGTTTGAAAACATACATAGATGGTAGAAAACATGTTATGATTATATCTTAACATTTATATACTCATAAATCATCAATTTATGCATTGATCACAAAATAATTATTTTACAGAGAACTTAAAATAGTCGTTAATGGAAAACTCTGATTATAGCATGTCTATATGAAATTGGTTACTCTAATACACGAATACATGATAGAAACCATAGAATATACATATACTAACGTATATATCATCATATACCCACCAATTATAAATTTCATCAATCACAGAGGACTTGAATAGTTTTCATAAAAATATAAGAACGTGAATTGAAGGTTTGGGTTGAAGAGATTACCCCTTAAAATCTTTTTGATGATAATATGAACTCTATAATCTACAACTCTTCTTCTTAATTTCTCAATTTCCTCTCAAATTCTCTCTGAGTATTCTACAGAAGTTCGTATATAAAATACAAGTCTGATATACCCAATATACATATACGTGTATATAAACTGACAACGTAATGGTCAGTTAACCCATAATGGTTAACTGCCCCAACTTCTCATAGGGCCTTGTTTGGCTATTCCTTAATGACTCATTCCCATTTAATTTAATTAATCTCTTATAATATAGTTTAATAATGTCACACCCAATTAATCATATAATCTTATTTAAATTAATTAAATAAAATAGAATAATTTCACATTAAATCACATAGTCACACAATTAAAATTTTTATTTATTAATTATGTCAAATCATTAAATCTCTAATTAATTATTAAATTAATTAGAATAACATCATGCTTATTAAATAATTCATTTAATCAAATAAGTTCAATTAAATTCATACCTTGAATAATAAAATTCTTCACATTAATTTAATCATTGTAACACATATAATTAAATTAATCTACCATCATTTCATCAATTGATTATTTAACTCAATAATTAAATCATCAAAAAATATTTATTTAATTCAATAAATATTTAAATCATATTACAAAATCTCGTTCGTCACATCTTTCCCCCTTAAAACGATTTTGTCCCTAAAATCACGGTTCAATTAAATTTTTTTTGTCCTGTTACAATTTGAATCCCACTTCTACATACTTGCAACCATATGTTGCTGATAACAAAAGTTTATTTATATTTTTAAAGGCACATCAGTGCGAATTTAACTTGATGTCAAAATTTCTAAGTCTAGCACTGTGACACCCCCAAATCCGAGTACTTCAATTTCCACTGTATTTGGTGTTCACTGTACAAATATCATATATCTATCTACCCATAATAAATGCAAACCATGAAATAGATAAAATCCCAGGTCATACTTAAATCTGAATAATAAATACATACTTAAATCAATCCCAGGTCATACTAACCTTAAATCTCAAATGCGAAAACGTAAACAATTAGATAAGTCTTAAATATCACAACATGAGTCTTAGACAAATATTATCAAATAAACAACAAGTCTTCATCACTTGCTGACTTTGCCCTTTGCTAGTGGAAGGCTCTTCGGACCTTTCGTTCTTAGCTGCAATGTTATTATGTGTGACGCCCCCAAAATCTCTACACTCCTTGTAGCAGATTTGGTGCTCACATAAATATTCCATAAGATAATAATTCCTATGAATCCAAGATTCACAGTATTCCACAACGAACAGTAGTTCTCGTCAGAACATTTACTGTATTTGGATACCCTCACTGGGATGAATAGGTTTATAATCTCACGGATATTTCTTTCATATCAATAATTCCTATCTTTCTGACATTCGCAGTATTAATGCTAGGATCGTTCTTGGAACTGAGGGGCGCGACCTCAGTGCATCAGAGAACTCCAAGATCTTTCAATAATCCCATTCAGATGTATAATTCATATAGATATTGTACTTCTTTTTATTTTCTAGAAAGGTAAAACTAATCAATTGACAAAAGATAATAATATATTACATATTCTTAAATTTGATTACAATAAATCTCAACTTACTATTACATCAGAGTTTTCAGAGATGTAACCAAAACTTAACTTAACAGAGTTTTTCTATCCATATGATTGAGTTCTGGAACTTCCGTTATGTCAGTCGAAGCTGCAAAGGAAAAGAATAATTGCAAGGATGAGCTACAGAAAGCTCAGCAAGTTTGAAACAAGTTATACTTTATACTCACATTGAATCTGAATTGAATGAACATATAGTTTAGAGTTTTTCCATATATATATACTGAGGTTTAATCTACCAAACCCCACACATTACGAGTTTCTGTCAGTCATAAAGACTTAGCAACCCGGGTTGATTCGGTCAACCACATCACACTCCTAACAGTCATATTTAGACTTATAGGAGCTCTGTTCGGATATCTCATAGGGGATCAACCTAATCATATCCTAGGAGTATGCATATCATCCTACCTGTCCAACAAGGTCAGTGCTATAACTGCCTGTAAATATAACCCCCGGTCAGTTCTATAACTGCCAGTACAATAGTATCAGTATATATCTATACCAAACAACATTGGTTTTACTACAGTCTATGCTTTGATATCAAATCAAACACATTTTACGCAAACAACAGTTCATATGGTTTGGTTATGCTTGAACAATAAGCAATAACCCTTTTCAATTTACAGATATCACGAATAATGTTTATTATAACAAGTTCGTATATCAATATATATATATATATATATATGACTTACATTTAATATAGAAATTAAATGAAGTTAAAAAAACTTGCATGTTCGACGAGCTACAGCTAACTAGCTTTAATTAGAACTCTTTGAACGACCTAGCATTGACAATGTTGGTCTATTAATTAGTATTGTGTATAATTGTATGTCTATACGCTTAATTATGTTATTATCCGGCAAATAATTCAATCACAAGGTATACATAATATAATGTACTATCATTAATCTTATAAGACATTTAATTGATCTTAAGTTAATGATTTAATTAATTAATAATTTTTTCTTAAGTGATAAACTCTCATTAGATCCTTAAAAAATTTATTATAATTGTTTAATTAATGAGTTATTTAAATTCTCTTCATTTATTAGCTCTATCTTCATTTAATTACTACTACCTCCATCCCACAATAAGTGATTTTTTAGGCTTAATATTTTTTTCCAAAATAAGTGATGTGTTAGAATTCCAATACAATTTTTACAATATTTTTTCATATGTGCCCTTATGCAACCAATGATATTTATTGCGTATTTATTGGAAAGTTAAAAGTATATTAAGGGTATTTTTGTTATTTTAACTTATGTATTGGTATGTGTGATTTAAGCTAAAAAAACATTTATTATGGGACGGATGTAGTATTTAATATTAGTTAAATAGTATTTAATTAATTATCCTTAGTTATTATTTAATAATAAATAATAGCTAATAAAATCTACTTATTATTTAATGTTAATTAAATAATAAATTATTAAATTATTAATCTTATTTGTCTTTAATTATTATTTAACATAAAATAATAATTATTTATTTATTTATCCTTGATTAATAAATAATTAATTTACTTCATAAATCTTTAATTATTCTTTCCTATTATTTTAAGAATAATTAATTATTATTTGTTCTTATTTATTATTTAATATTAATTAAATAATAAATAATTATTTATAAGTTTTTATGTCTATGCAAGTAAGTAATTACATTATTATTACTTAATTTTACTTAAACATTATTTAATATTAAATAATAATTAATTAATGATTTAACTCTATTTATTATTTAATTTTAATTAAATAACCAATAGTTAGTTTATTAATACTAACTCTACTTAATTATCACTTAATGTCACTTACCTAATAATTAAATACTTAATTACATTTAAATTGTATGTAATTAGTTTAATAATCATTTAGTGGTATTAATAATTATTAATTAGTAAGTTTTAAATAAGTTAAATGAGTTTAAACTATTACTTACTCAATAATTACATAATTGTCCAGAAAAATGCTGAATTAAATATTTTAATATTCTTCACAATTTTAGAAAATTTTCGGACCCTGAACCACCACCAAAACCGGTCGAAAAGTGGGTGAGCTGGCTGCCGGAAAATTCCGTCGGTTCACCGGTGTTGCTGAACCGGTCAATTTCTTTAATCTTTTTAAAAAATTTAACTTTTGTTTTTTGTTTTGGGGTCCTTCACTAAAACCATCATAAAACGAAATCTACAACTCCGATTGAGGTCCAGTTGATCTCGTTGGATTCGTATCTTCCCGAACTACAGTTTTCACTTATTAAACATCAAATTTGGATCTGTTTTGGTCACTGCAAATGGGCCGGAAGTGGACTGTTCTTACAAGGTTCCAATAATTTAGGGTGTTTTGGTACAAAATTCACATCTTGCTCATTTTAAACTATTTTTGAGTGATTCTGAAGAGGTTTTGCCCTTAAATCATAGATATAGCATACCAAGCAAGAAAATCAAAAAAAATATTTGTAGATTTCAAAATGGAAAGCTATGATTCAATCATTTTATTTAGTTCGTCGGTAAAAATGATTTCTTGGGTTTTTACCAAACTTTTTAGCAAAAATGCAAACAAGCACATATCTTAAGCTCATGAAATTCTACCTTAGTATGTCTAGTATAGATCTAAGCAAAGGGAGTTTCAAAAATGGTTTTCTAGCATATAACTCACATAGAAAGCAAGAGAGCATTAAACTAGGATTTTTAGGGTTTTATACCTCTTGGACTTAATGGCTTGCACTTTCTCTCTCTTCTCCTTCTTTCATCCATGGCTGCACTCTCTCTCTTCTTTCTCTTCATAGGGTCAGGTATGGTGTGAGGGAATAGTGAGAAAAATGTTTTCTTTTGTTTCCTTTTCCTTTGTTTTTCTTTGTTAAGTTAGTATAGAAAATTAAGACCAAGGGCAAAGTAGTCTATAAATGGCACTAGGAATGGGAAAAATGGCCTTTAAGTCATTTCAAGAAAAATTTTTAGAAATTTTTTCATAGGACATATTGGTCATAATCAATTTTGTTGAAGGACAAAATTGTCATTTTACTACAATTAGGAAATTTCCTAGAAATTTCCTTCAAGGATGCCATGGTCATTAACAAATTTCTCTTGGGGAAAAATTGTCATTCCCCTATTACTAGGAAACTTCCTAGCAATTTTCTTCCTAGGACACAAAAGTCATTAATAATTTTCTGTTAGGGCAAAATAGTCTTTTGCCACTTCAAGGAAATTTCCTAAGAAACTTCTTAACCATCATCACCCATCATTACTAGTGGGGCCCACCTTTATACACCAACACTTTCCTACATTTAACTCAAGTATGGATAGTTCTTAACCATAGTTATTCTGCTAGCACATATCCCATTATTTTGGATTACTAAATAAATCCTCATTGGGCTAAGATTGGGTCAGGCCTTTAATTCTATTTTGGGCTTCCTAACTAATTGTTTGGGCTAGGTAAACTAACATGGTCCAATGCCTTAATTAACTTACTAAAGGCTCAGAATGTCCCCTCTCTCATTAGGCTAAAGGATTGGGCTTTAACTAATTTATCTTGGGCTTGCAAATTAATCCCTTGGGCCATGAATTCCACATAGTTCAATACTTTTAATTTTTATCCCACCCTAATTATTTAGTTAGGGTTTTCATTACACATATTTTTAATTTAAATTCTTACTCATGTATCTTTAATTTCATAACCCAATTAGACTTGCTTTACTTTTCTTAGTCAACTTAAAATAAATAATTTGACTAGTCTGTTGAATTCATATCACCTATACTCAAAATAATTATAACCACAATAATGATAATAATAAAAAAATTATTCGTAAAATATTTAATCATGTAAAATTCTCGGTCTTTACATTATACAAGAGTGAGCAAGATTGCCCACAAGTATACAAATATAACAATATAATAACATGCGAATAAGTCAAAGAAGCTTGAATAATAAAAAGCTCGACTTTTGAATCAAGAATGAATAACAAGAATCAAAAGTATGTCTGAGGGTTATAAGACCTTGAACTATGTCCCAGGTTGTTAAGTATTTCTACTTTAAACCTTTAACAGTCGTTAGACTATATGGATCTACTACTCGTACTTAGGGGGATCAACCCTTAGTACCATACTGTGCACAATATCTCATTATATGCTTAACATATCCTCATGTTCATTACATTGGGTTAACACATCATGTTATGGCTTAGAAATACACACAAGGCCAAAAAATAACTTTTTCTCTGCACCACCCCCGCAGGGGTAGGTGTTAGGCCAGCTAGGGCGAACATGGTTGCTGTATAAGGCCCGCTAAGGCGGCTCTAGAGCCTGCTGGGGAGGGTTACCTCAGCTGGTTCAGGTTCAATTCGCAAAAAATTGCAGATAAGGCCAAATAAATCCAAATTAAACTAGTACAGTGATTCCCATGAAGTATAAACTTCATAGAAATATCATACCATGATTGTAACATGTTTTTAACACTTTAGATCACATAATTACTCAAATTAAATCACATAAATTCACTATTTTTGGTATTTTGAAAAGTTTTGAGATAAATCATGAAATTCAACGTTATAGATTCGTTATAACTCCGAATCTGTCCGTTTAAATTTTATTTTTTTCGTTTAAACATGCATAATCATAATCATAATCATAATCATAATCAATTTAAAGTTTAATAAACACTTAAAGTATGAAAAATTGTACATAAGGGCCATATTAAAACTTTTCATACTCTGTAACTTCCAAAAATCTAATTTAAACATAATTACATGAAATTGATTGTTTTAAAACATGAATACATGATAAAAAAAACATGTTATTAACATATAATGACACATATATTATCATATCTTAAGTTAATCATCAAAATAGTTCTTCACAGAGAACTTAAAAATAGTTTTCATGGAGGAAATATTATAACGTGAAGTATAATAATGGAGATGAAGAGATTACCTTTTGTTACTTGCTTGATGATGGTAGAAACTTAAACTCCTTAACTCTCCTTCAATCTTTTCTCTCTAAGTTCTCTGATATGTATAATAGTATGAATGAAATATGAAGTCTGATATATATGATATGAGTATACGTATATAATATATATATAAAACTGATGATGTAGTGGTCAGTTAACCCCACTATAGATTAACTGCCCAATTCCTTTAAGGCCATGTTTGGTTGGCTCCTTATTCCTCCCTTCTTGTTATTTTAATTAAAGTATTTGTTAGTTCCCAGTAGGCACAACAATAGATCTAGAAGGGGGGTTGAATAGATCCTTTGCATTTTAAAACTCTTTTCTATTTTATTTTGTATTGCTAAGAAGTTAGCACATAACAAACATAAGAATCATTTCAAGCATAGCGGAATAAGTTAAATATCCCCTTCATTGATATATTGATAAACATTGATACATTGTTCTTGGAGTTAGTTTAGTTGTAATTGGTTAGTACATACAAAGCAGTTATAGCAGTTAAGTACATAATGTAAAGACATAAATTAAATGACAGAATGTAAAAGACACAAAGGGTTTTAAGTGGTTCAGAGCCAACTCGACTCCTAATCCACTCTTCTGCACTCTCGCAGGAAATCCACTAAGGAATGGGCAGCACCCTGAATCACTAAGATTCCTTCAAGGCCAGCAGCCCTGGAACTTCAGTTCACTTTTGAACTCTTCAAGCCCTTTGGCTTAGAACTCTAGTTCACTAATAACTCTTCAAGCCCTCCGGCTTGGAACTCATTTAGTCCCTCCGGACAAGGACCCTTTGGCCCTGGCTACTTGTAGTTGTAGTTGTTGTTGTTGTTTGTGCTTTGCTGCTAAGATGTCTTGAAGCTTGATCATCTTTATACTTAGCAGCTAGGCTTGGTCCTCAACATTCTGCTTTGAGTCTGGACCTCTTCTTTGGTGCAACTGATCTTTATTCTGTTCAGCTCATTTTCACTTGGTGTCAGCTGTGCACCATCACCATATAGGACTGCTAAGGCTTTTCATTATGGGTCACCTTCTTCTGGTCCTTAGCATTCCTTGAACCCTTCTTGATAAATAAGCAGACATGGTTCTGCATCTTTTCCTTTTCAGCTTCTGGTTCATCATGGTGATCCATAGAGTGGCTCATCTGATCTTCTTTATACTCATCCACTTTTCTGAATGCTATCTTCATGGCCTTTTTGGCTCTCCGCTTGGCTGCAATCTTCAGTGGCATTCTCATCCTTGTTGAGTGAAGCTCTAGTCTATTCAGTCCTTCTTCAAGTCTGCTTCACTTCCACCATCGTAGTCTCACTGCCACTAAGACTTGTTCTCTTCAGCTCTGGTGGAACTCGTAGAGTCAACAATATAGCATTCCAATAACTCGACGAATCTGCAACTCAGCAACCAAGAATCTTTAAAGCTTGTCCTTTAAATACCCTTCTATGATCTTCCCATTGGAAAGTAGCCGTTGGAAAGTAGTCGTTGGAAGCTTTTTGAATTGCTTCGCAGATCTCGAGTTATTTGGTGCAGATTGCTGATGTGACGTGACACGTCCTTTTTGACTTTACTGACACAGCAGTCTGCTTTCTCACCTACCGCCTCATAGATGTCACTGTTCCGTGTCAGGCTGGTAGTCATCTTTATTTCTCCTTTCTGATTCCTTGATTCGAATCCTTAGGAGTTATCCTTTTGCATTGATGCTCCCAATTAACAACGTTCGGATGTCAGTATTCATATTGATTCATTGCCAGTGCTTCAATACTCAGATGCCCGAACTCCACGATTCTAATGCAAGTGTTCTTGGACCTTTATCGTAGTGTGTCATATTTAATGTTGCCTTGACTAGTTGATACAACACTACGATTCTGAAGAGTGTTCTTAGATCTTCAATGTGGAACACCTCTTCCTTCTCTTGTGCAGTGCTTCACCACTTCTGCTTGCCTTGACTAATCTCAGGAACTGATATCTTGACTTGTTGTTCTGACCTCTTCTGAATAGCAAGACACTTCAGATTTGTGGCATACCCAGCTCCTTTCTCCTGGTGATCTCTCGTTCACCTATCTTCAATTGTCTGACCCATGCTTAATCACTTCTGTCTTGTTCTTCACAAGCTGGACGGTATCTTTGTAGGTTGTATCAGTTCCTTCTTCACTTTGGTAAACACTACGATCTTGAGTGATTCTCAAGATCGTTGTTTTCTGTTCTCTTGACAGCTACTGCACTTGCTGACTTTCTCTAGTCAGTTACTTTGTATGAAGTCTTCTTCTGATTGGCTTGTGAAAGACTTCATCTCGAATGGCTTTACAACTCAGTCTGCATGTTGATAGAGTTGATGCTTAGATCTTCTGTTAGCTTGCATGCCATTTGGTGAGTGCTCTCTAGTACTCTTCATGTAGAATGTATCTTTGTAGCTCAGACTAGAGGCTTTATGCTTTGAATATATTGGGAGTGCCCATTTGTTGAGAATCATGTTGACACTACGATTCTTCCATTAGCGTTGTTGAGCAACCATTGTGGAAACCTTAGCTCTGCAGACTATGATTCGGCTTTGTTGCTGTAGACACTATGATTCCGAGATCAGACCTTGACAGACTACGATTCTGCCTTCGTGCTTGCTGTCCTCGTCTGATCTGGCCCGACTACTTTCTCTGCCTCTGATGATCAGTAGACTCCACTATTTTAAGTGTGATCTACGATTCTTGACTTAGCTCTGGCAGATTCTTAGTCGGCTCATAGATAGACTGTCTCTTTGATTCTGAACGTGACTTCCTCAGCAGACTACGGCTCCGAGGAAGTTCTTCTCTACACATTAAGATCCTTCCTCGTTTCTCCTGGCAGACTACGAACTCCGAGATCTACTATCCTGTAGACTACGATTCCGCCTTGATAGCTCTCGAGTCTCCTTTGTCTCTCTTGGAAGACTACGATTTTTGATGCAGTGCTCGACGATCAGACAAGCCTATTTATTACATTGTAAAAGATCAACCTAACAAGTTTGATCTTTATATACTTATAGTCCTTGTACATCATTTTTTAAGGACTTTACAGAAGCTATTTTGCTTATGTAGGATCAACCTAACACATTTGATCAATTCATTCCAAGTCCTTGTACATATATTCCTATTATCTATCAAAGGACTTTACAGCTTCTGTCAATGCAAGCATACTTGTATATTCATTCATTTATATCATAATCAAATCATATATAAATAGGAATATCATTCTCATGAGTATTCCTAACAATCTCCCCCTATTTGATTATGACAAAAACAATCAGTGAATATGTATAAGATGAATGAATCTTATATACAGTGAGCATCTGTATTTCTAAAGCAGATAATCATGAATGTCATTGATGAGAATATGAAATTACATATGCTATGACACACTACATTCTGGATCCAGAACATACTTAACCAGATAGAGATGTACCTCTTTTGCTCTATGTATGTCTCCAGAATGTCTGTTGATTAGCTTCTGCTGCTCCTCATCTTTCTTTTCTTCTTTCCCTTGCTCCCCCTCTTCATGCTTCACATTTTGTCTGATCAGTTTCTGGTTCTGTTACATGCCCTTCTTCTTTGTTTAGATCCCCCTCATATTCTACGTTCATGGGGTCTTTTGGCTCCCCCTCAGATGATGATTCTGCTGCTGCTGCTGCTTGCTCTTTCTTCTTTTCCTTTGTCCTCTTGACCACCTTTGTATCTCTGCTTTGCTTCTTCTTAGACTGAACCTTCAATCTCTTCCTTGAGTGCTCTCCCCTTAGATGTCTCTTTTGATGTATCTTTTTCTCCCCTTTTTTTGTCATTAATCACTTGTGAAAGCTGCTCCACGTTTGCCATAAGCTGCTTCATCAGGTGAGAGGAGTTACCAACCTCAATCTTAAGTTCTTGTTGGCTTAGCTCAAGTTGGAGAGAGAGAGACTATTTCAGATCTTCAATCTTGTCAGAGAGAAATAGCATTTGGTCTTGATTAGCCTTCTGAACTTGTAGAGCTTCTTCCTTCTGATCACTCATGGCCTTCAGAAATACTTGATCCCTTAGATGAAGCTTAAGGGATATGTCTGAGAGTCTGTCTTGAAGCCTTGTTGTCAACTGATTATCTTCTCCTATTGACAGATCCTTTACTTCTGCAGCAATTTGAGAAATCTCCTCAACCAAATCTTTTGAGGACTTCTGAGGTTCTTGCTCTTGAGGATGTCTGTCATCATGTTTCTGAGCTACTGATTGATTAGCCTCCTGTTGAGTATCAGGATGCACTCCACGATTTTCTTCTTTCTGAGCATCAGATTGGACTCCATGATTCTCACTCTTGGATAGATCTTCAAAGACTGTGAGAATCTGGTAAATCGTTGAGTTCCATGCTGCTTGGTCAGAGTACATCTTCTCAATTTCATCATGACCATTTTCATTGGTAGAGTGAGAGAACTCTTCGATTGTAAACTTGGCCAGAATTCTACTTCCATCTGAATCTGCTCGACAGTCATAGGGGATGTAATGATTTTCAGCATGTCTGTATATCTTGAAGTGAGACTTATCCCTGATTAGCAGAGTTGCAAACTTCTTCACTCTTGGAAAGTTTTGTGCCACCAATTCTAGGTTGGGGAGGTGAGAGAAGCATCATGAGAGATAACTGATGTCTCCAGTGAGAGATGCCTTTGCCCATGGCATGTGAGGATGAAACCATCTTATAGCATGATCCTTGACTTCAGTATCATAAAGCAAGGTTAAGGAATCTAGCTTTATAGTATCTTGATGGTTGAGTAGATGTGCTGCAGTTATTTTCACCACTTGCAACCTTCCATTCCCATGACTAATCCATTTCTTTAGAAGCTAGTGGTTCTTCATCAATTTCTACCACTATCCTTCTCTTGCGTTGAACAGGACAAGAAATATGAAGATCTTCTGGTTCGTCATCCTCAGGACTGAAGTCTCCTTCAATTTCTTCATGATCTGAGCTGGAGTCAGATGGATGTAGACTTCCTTCAACTGACTCATCAGTTTGTTCATGCATCTGATCATTATCTTTATCATTATTAGCAGAGTTTGCTTTTGCCGACCCACTAGCCTCTTCTAGCTCTGCTATCTTCAGCCTTTTGCTACCATTCTTGGTAGACACTTTCATTTTTCTTTCTTGAGTATCTTCTTTTGCTGATACAGCTTCATCATCACTGAGCTCAATGACAGCTGTAGATGATTCTCCTTTCTTTCCTAGGAAAGCTTGAACACGCAGTCTATTGCTCTTTCTTCGTTTTGGGGATTCAGCTATAGGAGATTCAGATCTCTTTTCATCTTCAGTCTTTGAAGTCTCTGACTCATCAGACAGACTTCCTTGAGATTCAACAGCAGGAGTGACAAATACTTCTTTATTAGATTCTTCATCTTTTGTACCATCAGATGAACTTCTTGATACTTCAGCACTAGGAGATCTAACTGCTGTATGTTCAGATTCTCCCTTATTAGCAGAATGGCTACTCTGTGGTTTAGCCATAGGACTTGCATATTCTTCTTTATCCCCAGACTTGCTCCTAAAAACTTCATCCTTAGATTTCTCAGTTCCCATCTCATTTTCTGACTCTTTGTTATCTTCTTCAGTAGATAAACTTCTTTGGGAAACTAACTTCTGCTTCTGCACCACTTTGGCTTTCTTCTTCAAAGGCTTTGCAGACATGATTTTCAGCTGTTGATCAATCACAATATCATGTGCAGTGTCCTTGTATAGTATACATTTGCCTACAATCTCTGCAAGGAACTCAAACTCTTCAGGAAACTCCTTCTTCTTCATGTCCTTCAGACTAGGGTTTCTTCTGTATCCCATAATCTTCTTGGCTCCTTCAATGCCAACTTCATCAAGGCTTTTCAGTCCTAGGTCAGGAAAACCCAAGCACTGATTTATGTCAGATGATTTCAGCTTCAGGATCTGACCTTTTACTTTGGTAGAGAGGATCCCAGAGTTCATAGTCATGTTGGAGTAGAACTCTTTGACCAGGTCAGCATATATTGGTGTGATTGTCTCAAGACATTCTGAGAATCCAGCTTTCTGCACTAGTTCAAGAATGTTTCTGAACTTCTTCTCAGATTTTTCAAATGTCGTAGTTCCTAGCTGAATGCCAGTAATTGTTTTTCAATCTGCCATTAGAGAAGTTAGGGTTTTCTGATTATAGCTCTGTGAAGATCTAGTGAGATGTTAAGAAGCGATTCGAGGTTTGATAATGGTTTGAGAAGATCTGGCTGTTTTGAAGTGTTTAGGTTTTGGCTTGAGAGGATGAGTGTATGGATTTGACATGTTTGCAGCTTTTGAGAAACTCCTTAAGATGAAACTGCCAATAATTTGAATTTTCCTCTTGTAACTGTTCCTTCCACATTTTCTTAGTGGGACAGTTGTAAGATGCTGATAGGTCATAATCTGTAACTCCTCCATCGTGTTAGTTAATCAGATTTGACTTTTCTTCTGTTGACTATTGACTTCTTTGATTCTTAGAGTGACTTGTGTCTTTTCTTAGTACTCTACGATTTCCCAGATCACTCTACAATCTTTGCTTCTTCTTTGATGATCGTAGTCTGTGGTCATGCTTTAATAGACAACTTCTCCATTAGACTCTGAGGGATTGGCAATTCTTATTTGCAGCAAGTAATCTTCTGAGGAGCTACTACATACTTCAGTACAGATTCTTGTGATGCATTCCATATTAGCATTCCTTCTGAGTAAGGTAGCTCAGGAAGGGCCAACCTCTTTTTTTTTTTTGCTAAGTTTGGTTTGTATAAAGAAGAGAAATACTATACAATGGCTAAGGGGCATACCCCAGGATATAATAGATTCATCTGAAGACAAGCCAGCAGATGAGAATACTACAAAGGGAGTGAAATCCCACCAACAGAAATAACCAACATAATACAATCAGTGTATAAGCCAATTAATATAATATTGGCTCAAGTTAGTGGCTCTAATAAAACTTTTGCACGTGGAGAGACGGGCTTTAATCAGCTGAATAATATCTGCAGCAATGTCGGAAGCAGGAGTAGAGGAAAGTCTGTGAAGTCTGGCATTCCTGGCTTCCCACACTATGTAGAAGGAGATCGCAACGGAGAGGAAAAGGATGTTCTGGGTAAGTTTTGAGCCTTGGAAGGAGCTTAGATAGGCAATAAGGTCATCCCATAAGAGGGGGACATTCCTAAAATTTCCCAAGCCTAAGACATGCTGCATGACTATAGAAGAAAACCGGCAGGTGAAGAAGAGATGATCAAAAGTTTCACCATGTTGAAGGCAAAGAGGGCAGTCCCAGAAATGCCCGGAGTAATTGCTCGTTCTATCATTAGTTGGCAGCCTCTTGAGAATACCGAGCCACATGATAAAGGAGTACCGAGGGACATGCTGGAGATTCCAGATAATGTTGTGCCAAGTCATAGTTGGGAGCCTAGACCCAATGCACCCCCAAACATGCTTAGCCTTGACGAAAGAAATGTTCCAAGTTCCCCACAAAATGGAGTCCGGCCTGTTGCTGTTAGGAGGAGGAAAGGAGGAGAGTTGTCTTCTAAGCATAATAATTTCATGGTGATTGCATGGAGGAAGAACCCAAGCCGAGTTAATGAGGATGGAGTTAACCTTTGCCAAATATGAAAGACCCGAGTTGGAGAGAAGGCAGGGGCTAGGATTAATAGCACATCCCTCCAGCCATGGGTCTTACCAAAGGCTGATAGTATGCCCAAAGCCAACAATAAACCTTAAGTGTTGCAACGCAAGGGGCCTGAGCTTTAGGACCTGCTTCCAAATCCAAGAGCAGTCAGAAGGGAGGGGAAATTTGCCAAAGAGACCTCCCTTTCAAAATGGTAGATCTGACCCGAATAGCCCAAAGAGATGTGGGAGAGGGCTGTAGAATGTGAAGAAGGTGGAGTAGCATAAGGCTTTTGTTCCAGTCCAACAAATCTTTTAAACCAAGTCCCCCTTCATCAGTAGGGTGGGTAATGGTAGACCAAGCCACTTTAGCCCCAAATTTGGCAAGAGAGGATCCCTTCCATAAGAACCTGCATAAAATAGTTTGAATAGCACGTAAGACAGCCTTGGGAAGCATGAAGTGGCTACACCAATAAGATAGTATGGAGAAAAGAATTGATTTAATCAGTTAAAGACAACCTGCATAAGATAGAGTTTTAGAAGTTCAGGAGGTAGCTCTTTGGGTGACTCGGTGGAGCAGAGGAACACAATCCTGGAATGAAAGCTTAGATGATATAATAGGAACTCCCAAGAATTTGGTGGGAAAGACTCCAAGTTGGAACTCAAGGGTGGTTAGAATGGCCTGTGTTGAAATCGGATCGGTATTGGCAAGAAAGCAATGACTTTTGTGTACATTGGGTATAAGTCCAGAAAATAAAGAGAATGAGTGGATGCATGACTTGATAATAGAGATAGAAGGTAAGTTTGCATGACAAAAAATGAGGACATCATCAGCAAAAAGGAGATGGTTTAGCTTGCAATCAGAGGATTTCCAGTGATACTTGAACTCAGGGATAGAGGTACTGGAGTTGAGTTTCAAGGAGAGCATTTCCATAACAAGAACAAAAAGATAAGGAGACAAGGGGTCTCCTTCCCTTAGCTCCCTGGAGCTCGAGAAAAACCCAGCTAAGATGCCATTGATTTTGACAGAAAATATGGCAGAAGAAACACATGATTTAATCCAATTGATGAAAAGAAGTGGGAACTTAAAGGCAGCTAGAGTATACAACAAGAAGTCCCACTTTACTGTATCAAAAACCTTCCTCAGATCAATTTTAAGAGCAGATCTCGGTGGACCAGATTTCTTATGGTAATTTTTGAACAGTTCCTGAGCAAGCAATATGTTGTCACTTATGTTTCTGCCTTTGATAAAAGCAGATTGGGCTTTATCAATGATGGAAGGAAGCACCAGCTTAAGCCTGTTAGCAAGGATCTTTGTAATACATTTGTATATTGTGTTGCAGCAAGCAATAGGTCAAAAATCAGACATTGAAGTGGGATTTGGGCATTTAGGAACAAGGGCAATAGCAGTAGAGTTGATGCCCTTAGTAGGTCTGCAGGAGGAGAAGAAAAATTTGACAGCCTTAGTGAAATCCTCCCCCACAATGTTCCAGCTATGGATGAACAAATTTACGTTGAAACTGTGAAGCCCCCAAATCCGGGTTCCTCTCTTTCCTCGAATCCGATGCAATCACGATACTACTATGGTCAAACTATTACATCTTTTATTCAAAACTTAATGAATAAATTTCACTTATTACAATATAGAAATATAATTTCTCTTCATATCCAAGATCTTGTACGATGACCCTAAACCTTAATATAAGTTTTCAAATCTCGGTCATATACCATCCTTGTTTATACACCATAACTGATGTTACAAAAATGCAGAATAACTTAAACTTTTCAATATCCTTAGAATAAAATCTTTTATTGATTTCATAACTTGAGTCAATTACAATTTCCTGAATCAACTTTATAATATGATTCATTCTATTTGAGTTATTGTATAACGTTTACAACTCGACTTGATATCCTCTATGTATCAACTAATACATCTTTACAGTACGACAAGTTTTAAACAACGTATACAATTATCAAGTACAACTCTAAGAACCTAAACAGGGTTCAAACGATAATCTAAATAGTATTCTTCGTTGTGATACTATCTATCTTTATCAATCAAGAAGCACAAAATCTTTACCGTGAATCCTTAACCTGCAAAAGTGGTTATTTGCAAGAGTGAGCTTGACAGCTTAGTAATTCTAACAGTTTTCATGCATCACATAGCATACAACATCATACTCAGTTCATGCATTTATAAACAATTTATATTTACTACGCAAGTTACTTTCACATAACAAGTATATCATCAACTTTCAATCTCATTTATATCTCATATACAGTTCATATATAAGTTCACATTATCACATCATAATATAATTCAACTAACAGTTATTGAATTCATATATCAAATAGGAACTGAAAGACTTGCCTGATTCGTAGTTTATCAACTACGACTTAACTGCTTAAAGCTTATCTGCACTTCGTGTATTCCTACAAAGATATATAATCATGGATCCATATCCATTAGTCATATATATTTCATACATTCTTAATATAATAATAATGTTACATTGTTTCCTAACTAGGTTTGTAAAACCTACATTTCACTTTCTCATCATACTCTTAGAATAGCTAGGTATGTGTAGGTATACCTCAACCACTCTTACTTGACATCAACATTCATATATATCTATCACACACTTGACTCGCTATGTGTTCGTTACACATTTAAAACTCATAGATGTATGATTCACATAGTTCTTGCATTTTGCAAACGTTAATAAAATTTAACAACTCGGTGTTTTATATAACCATTACATGCTTATATACTTACAATATGAATTACGTCAAGTATTATAACTTAAGACATTCGTACACACATGTTTTAAGGTCCTAGTTACCATTAAAATTATTTGGCAGCACTGTCCTGCAGCGCAGCTACGCTGTAGTTTGGCCTAGGATGGGCACAGCTGCGCCGTCCCCTGGCCAGACCAGATTTAGGCTTTTTATTATCCATTATAAATTCTTGCATAACACGTATTCTAATACGTATTGTAAACATACCTCAAGTAGGTTGTGATCTATTTTCAAGTTCATATTCAATCTACTTCGCTCTATAAAGATTTATTTCAATCAATAAGTCTTAACAACTTTCTTTGACAAGATTCAATATTATGAGCTTTTAAACCATATATTGTTTCTAATAAGCTTCTAATAGCATGCTTCTCATAGCTCATTATTTGAAAACGTATTTTAAACTACACTTGAAAGGTCCAATTCATGCTTAGCTAGATGATAAACATATTCGTCATGTCTAGAGGCATAAGGCGTTCAAGTTCACTTTTAAAAGTAATTCTAGGCTAAGCTAAAGCAACTAAGTGCAAATTTTAATCTCATTTCATAGCTAACTAAGCCATGTATGTATGTTATCACATTTAAAACTTTAAGTACACAAGTTACTTTAAGTTCATTCTCAAAGTTTTAAGGTTTCTTTACAAATCATTTTCAACTAAGCTATTGTAAGTTGATAATAAGTAAAGCAACTTTAAATCACTTCTCATGCTTAGGTATACTAATAACTCAACAATATGTATGTGTTAAAATATCATAACTTCAAAGACTCAAGGTTCGTCAATATTCGTTTTTGAAACTCCAAGTTTCTTTTCAAAACACATACTAAGTCATGCTAAAACATTCCATTATAAGCAGGGAAATCTTATATGTCATGTTTATTATCATGAATATTCATGTTTTATCACTTAGAATAACACATTCCATCGTCGGGAGCACTATACTTGCGTATGTGCTCGTTCGACGCCCTCCGATTGTCTCCAAATACGTAACATCCACAACGATGACTGTTTTGACCCCTTTTAACGACTTCAAATTGAAAAACTTAAAGAACAAAAGTTGTAGGTCTATTCGTCCTCGTTTTGGATCATCTTCAATCACCTCAATCGGAGTTCGTATGAAAAAGTTATGCCTAATTTACTACAGCAGGTCAAAGCAGTCCACCAGTTACTGATTCCCGGTGCAGCGGCGCCCCAATTGGCCTTGGGGGCTGCGCAGCTGCGCCCTGGGAGGCAGAACAGCCCCTCAGGTTCTATTCTTCGTGATTTTACAGACCCCTACCCCTTCCGATTTTCATAACATGAGTTATACTCATCCAAATGTGTCCGTTTTCGATTCTATGGGTTTATAACTCATAAAACTACAACATACCAAATACCCAACAATTAACATAAACATTAACTAACCCAAATATTAATCCAAAACTCATATTCATACTAAGTTTTCATGTTTTGAAAAGTTTAGCGAAATCATTCACTGCGAATTCGTTTCTGAACCAAATTGGTTCATTTAACTTGCGTTCTTTTTGTTTCTCAAATGGCTAACATAATCCATCATAAATTTTACCATTTATAGAGTGACTTTGCCACTAATTTTGATTCCAAATCAAACCAAAGCAATATATTACTACCAAACTCAAACCCTTTTCTTTAACATATTCTCATGGATTCAATTACTCTAAAATTGATTGTATAATCTATAAAACAGCTTAATCATACTCAAGAGTGTAAACATATAATCTACACACACTTCATCTACCCAATCTCTAATCATAGAGAAAGTATTTTGAGAGAGTATAACTAGCACTTGGAATTGGTTTAAGAATTATACCTCTTGAATGCTTGGAATTGGCTAACCATAGCTCCTCAATCCTACCATTGCTCTAAATTCTCCAATTCTACAAACTCTCTATAGCTTAGTTTTCTCAGACAACTCAACAAACGGGAAAAGAAAAGAAAGAGCTCTATTTATAGAGAATTTAGTACTCAGTCCATAGCTTTGCACAATGTTTTGATCTACCAGGAAGAAGAAGAAATCAAAGGATAATAAGGAGTTGGTTACCTACTCTTTCTCCCTCCATTCCCGTAGCCATGATTACAAGCTTTGTAGCCTTTTTCATTTCTCCGCAATTTGTAGAGTTAGGCCATTGGCCTATTCACTACATGTTAAATGAAGTGGGACAATGAATATAGGACAAGGTATATTACTCCTTTACTTATCAGTAAAATGAACTTAATTTTACTAGGGTTACTTCCTTTTTGGGCTTATTAAATCAATTATAATATCTTAACATTACTACACTAAATTGAGTTATGGGCATATATATACATATATTTATGTACATATCCACATATAGGAAGTATACTTTTATTTTAAATATACACCAATGTAATCTTATTTCCCATGTACCTTGGGTTAGTCCCAATAATATTTTAATTGGGCTAAATATAATTCAGGTGGGTACTCTTAACTCATTATCTCCTATCACACATAAATATCACAATGATTATTATCGATCATCTATTATCTTTCCATTAATTCTCTTTTAATAGTTCTAGTTAAACCTTCAGCCTGATTTAACTTTAATATCCAGGCCACACAAGGATCATTATCTCAACAGTAAAATATCAGGGGTTTAGGCCACGTTTGGCTTTTCCCCAATTCCACATTATTTTAATATTTATTTATTATAAGGTTTGTGTGACACACTTTACCTTAATACCATATTATTTAACCACCTTAATTAATTATACTCTATGAAATTGTAATCACGACATCCTCATTTAAAATAATCATTTTTCTTAAATAATTAGTTTCTACAATACCACTATAATTCCCCAATTCTTTTCTTCCATAAATTGTCTCAACACATTTTCAGTTAACCACCACATAAAGTATTAACTTAATGCATCAATCTCTAACCAATAATTAATTATAACTATATTGGTTCTTTCTTTTATTAATCACTTATCTTTCAAATATTAACCCTTTTATATATTACAATACTATGTAATATAAAAAAAATATCAAATATTAATTAACATATTTCTTTAATTTTCTTTATACAACACATAATCCTTAATTCACCATTTTACTTGAGTGAATTAACTTATTTATTCAAATTACTATCTCACCACTGCCACACAAGGTTTTATAATATAATATTTCATAATATCACTTAATTAACCAATATTTATTCCGGGTTAATTAATTTCTCATTCAAATCATGCTTTGCTAACTTAACCCATTCATGACCCACATTTTAATTACTAATATACATATTCCCAAGTTCAGATTACACAACTCTCAGAATTTTCTACAGACCGGCGCAGCTGCGCTGGTCATAAGCTTGGAAGTGGCGCAGCTGCGCCACCTCAAGTTCATAGGCAGACAAGTTCTGCTATAGCAGAACCAAAATCTCAATTCTTAAATACTTGAACATGCTTTTTAATGTGCTATCTTGCTACATCGGTTAACCAACATCTTTTATTACCTCCTTCAATGATTCAAAGTTTAAACTATAAGTTCAAACTCTATTCCCCTATAAGGTTCTCATATATATATCTAATTCCTTCCACATAATTCAAGATATATATAACACATATGTATATTCCGTTACTGTTCACTTCTCGCGGTATATTAAATCAACTAGTAATTCACTAACCAATGTTTATCTAAAGATATATTGGTTCTATTCTCTCTCTCTTCAACAACGTACATATACTCTAGAAGATGGTGATTATCAAATATATTTAATGTCACCAATCTTACCATGATAAATAATTATATAAATTATTTAATACCGATAGATAAATCTTATCCACTTCCTTTTTCTCCACTGAACTGTCTCCAAAATAAATAACGAATATATTTTAATAATATATTTATTAACCATAAAAATTACATAAATGTTCTTATTCGAACACATCTCATACTTTAAGAATTTTATTTATTAAATCCTTACTTAATAATATCTGAAAATTCGGGTTCTTACATCCTCTCCCCCTTATAAGGATTTTGTCCTCGGAATCACCGAAACTTCCTCTACTAGGTGTCTTTCCGATTATTACATATTCTCTTGAATAATTTTATTCATTCTCTTTTCGAAAGTTTTATTATTATAACTTTCTCAATCGCATTCTATCACTTTCTCCTTTCGAAGGAGCATATACTTACTACATTCATCCTTAAGAAGAATAAGAATCTTCCACGATTTTTCATTAATCGAGAAGTAGTATGAATAACTCAGATTCCAAATTTATGCTGAGCGGTCACAAGACCGTGAACTTTTCCACAGGTTTACTAATGCTTCAACACAATTTTTCACATGGCAAACCAGAGTGTTTATCAATCACAAAGACTGAAAGCACCCTCCACGCGTACTCTAGGTGGCCAGCCTATTGTACCACTACGTTGGGCCACAACGTAGTGTTTTGTAACGACTATATGCATTACGCTCGGAACCATTGTCCCCGAAAATATGTTCCCTTTATAGGGTTGCTCACCTCAGCTTTTCAACATCAAAATCCGCACCAGAGCAATCTGGTTTGGCATTAATACACAAGAATGTTTGAATTCTATAATCTCTTTTCAATAGTCGCCTAGCCGAATCAAATAGCTTAGACTCTCATCAACAATTCGGACATCAATCGAAATAATTTAGTCAACTTTTCATAATTCGAAAGAAAATAAAAAATCGTATGATGACGTCATGATGCCGCACCATTTAGTAGTACGTTGAGGATTCTGTCATTTTGTGACTTTGCCATAATACATCTTACCATAATGGGCTGACGATCTTACGATCACTTCCGACACTAGGTTCGATTGCATTAATGACTCCATCGTTTTACCATCCTACACCATATCAAATGATGCACATGGTCGAAATACATTTTGAAAGATTTTCAAATCACTTTTGTCTTGGCCGAAACAAATAGCTTAGACATATGAATAACGATGTTGTTTTTAAAACTCATTGGTTCAATCATTTGACCCAATATTTTTCTCAAGAAAACAGAAGTGCAAATACTAGCACGAAGTCAATAAATTCTGAAAATCTAGCGTAGCTAGAGGATTTAGGAAAATCCAATTTCTCCATCACTTCAATCTCTCACTACCATCAATGCTCACTATTCCAAAACTCTTATATAATATATCTATTCTCAGTACAGTTCACCAACTTACCACACCATGGAAGCTCAGGAACTTACCACAATCATATAGGTTGAGGAACTTATCCTAGTCAGACCAAAATCGTCCATTCGCTGAGGGGTACCATAATACGATTATGAGTCACAAACTTGTCATAGGCATGAGTCTTAAGAACTCGCACCTAAACTTAATATTATCTAATTATATCTTAGAATTCTCTATCTATCAAAATAAATATGAGAAAGAATCACCTTTCTACCATATGTATAATGATACCGCGACACTAACATTCCAACGATTATCAATGTGATGCACTCAGTGCAAGCACAAAACTTCTGTCCATACAAAAGTTTGTACAACTAAGCCATCACATGAGTCCTCAATGGAAATCCAACACTTAACTCTATCTTACTCTATCACTTACTCGTTACGAGCTTTCTACGTTTCATCACATACAACTCCTCATGAGTTCTTCTCGTACTTTTTATAGTACATTCTCTCATACCATCAAGCTATACACACTTAGTCGTTACAGACTATATATCATTTCATAGTTCAATCTGATCACTTCGTGATCATCACTATACCTTAGGGTTCTTTCCCTATTATCAACCAAACTCCATATGAGTTTATTCTCACTATCTTTGTCATATTCATATTATAGACATCGTCTTAACATTGTCATTACCGGAGTTAGGAAACTCCTGATTCTCATTCTCTAGATATTTCGAGATTCTTCTTTGAATCTTCATTTAGATATATTTTAATCTTTATCTTTCCCTCTCTCAGGTTATAGTCCAAGGTAGACTTACCTAAGGTTTATAACCTACATCTTTGATACCAACCTGTGACGCCCCCAAATTCGGGTTCCTCTCTTTCCTCGAATCCGGTGCAGTCACGATACTACTATCGTCAAACTATTACATCTTTTATTCAAAACATAATGAATAAATTTCACTTATTACAATATAGAAATATAATTTCTCTTCATATCCATGATCTTGTACGATGACCCTAAACCTTAATATAAGTTTTCAAATCTCGGTCATATACCATCCCTGTTTATACACCATAACTGATGTTACAAAAATGCGGAATAACTTAAACTTTTCAATATCCTTGGAATAAAATCTTTTATTGAATTCATAACTTAAGTCAATTACAATTTCCTGAATCAACTTTATAATATGATTCATTCTATTTGAGTTATCGTATAACATTTACAACTCGTCTTGATATCCTCTATGTATCAACTAATACATCTTTATAGTACAACAATTTTTAAACAACGTATACAATTATCAAGTACAACTCTTAGAACCTAAACAGGGTTCAAACGATAGTCTAAATAGTATTTTTCGTTGCGATACTTTCTATCTTTATCAATCAAGAAGCACAAAATCTTTACCGTGAATCCTTAACCTGCAAAAGTGGTTATTTACAAGAGTGAGCTCGACAGCTCAGCAATTCTAACTGTTTTCATGCATCACATAGCATACAACTTCATACTCAATTCATGCATTTATAAACAATTTATATTTACTACGCATGTTACTTTCACATAACAAGTATATCATCAACTTTCAATCTCATTTATATCTCATAAACAGTTCATATATAAGTTTACATGATCACAGCATAATATAATTCAACTAACAGTTATTGAATTCATATATCAAATAGGAACTGAAAGACTTGCCTGATTCGTAGTTTATCAACTACGACTTAACTGCTTAAAGCTTATTTGCACTTCGTGTATTCCTACAAAGATATATAATCATGGATCCATATCCATTAGTCATATATATTTCATATATTCTTAATATAATAATAATGTTACATTGTTTCCTAACTAGGTTTGTAAAACCTACATTTCACTTTCTCATCATACTCTTAGAATAGCTAGGTATGTGTAGGTATACCTCAACCACTCTTACTTGACATCAACATTCATATATATCTATCACACACTTGACTCGCTATGTGTTCGTTACACATTTAAAACTCATAGATGTATGATTCACATAGTTCTTGCATTTTGCAAACGTTAATAAAATTTAACAACTCGGTGTTTTATATAACCATTACATGCTTATATACTTACAATATGAATTACGTCAAGTATTATAACTTAAGACATTCGTACACACATGTTTTAAGGACCTGGTTACCATTAAAATTATTTGGCAGCACTGTCCTGCAGCGCAGCTGCGCTGTAGTTTGGCCTAGGATGGGCACAGCTGCGTCGTCCCCTGGCCAGACCAGATTTAGGCTTTTTATTATCCATTATAAATTCTCGCATAACACGTATTCTAATACGTATTGTAAACATACCTCAAGTAGGTTGTGATCTATTTTCAAGTTCATATTCAATCTACTTAGCTCCATAAAGATTTATTTCAATCAATAAGTCTTAACAACTTTCTTTGACAAGATTAAATATTATGAGCTTTTAAACTATATATTGTTTCTAATAAGCTTCTAATAGCATGCTTCTCATAGCTCATTATTTGAAAACGTATTTTAAACTACACTTGAAAGGTCTAATTCATGCTTAGCTAGATGATAAACATATTCGTCATGTCTAGAGGCATAAGGCGTTCAATTTCACTTTTAAAAGTAATTCTAGGCCAAGCTAAAGCAACTAAGTGCAACTTTTAATCTCATTTCATAGCTAACTAAGCCATGTATGTATGTTATCACGTTTAGAACTTTTAAGTACACAAGTTACTTTAAGTTCGTTCTCAAAGTTTGAAGTTTTCTTTACAAATCATTTTCAACTAAGCTATTGTAAGTTGATAATAAGTAAAGCAACTTTAAATCACTTCTCATGCTTAGGTATACTAATAACTCAACAATATGTATTTGTTAAAATATCATAACTTCAAAGACTCAAGGTTCGTCAATATTTGTTTTCGAAACTCCAAGTTTCTTTTCAAAACACATACTAAGTCATGATAAAACATTCCATTATAAGCAAGGAAATCTTATATGTCATGTTTATTATCATGAATATTCATGTTTTATCACTTAGAATAACATATTCCACCGTCGGGAGCACTATACTTGCGTATGTGCTCATTCGACGCCCTCCGATTGTCTCTAAATACATAACAGCCATAAAGATGACTGTTTTGACCCCTTTTAAAGACTTCAAATTGAAAAACTTAAAAAACAAAAGTTGTAGGTCTCTTCGTCCTCGTTCTGGATCATCTTGAATCACCTCAATCGGAGTTTGTATGAAAACGTTATGCCTAATTTACTACAGCATGTCAAAGAAGTCCACCAGTTACTGATTCCCGGCGCAGCTACGCCCCAATTGGCCTTGGGGGCTGCGTAGTTGCGCCCTGGGAGGCAGAACAGCCCCTCAGGTTCTATTCTTCATGATTTTACAGACCCCTACCCCTTCCGATTTTCATAACATGAGTTATACTCATCCAAATGTGTCCGTTTTCGATTCTATGGGTTTATAACTCATAAAACTACAACATACCAAATACCCAACAATTAACATAAACATTAACTAACCCAAATATTAATCCAAAACTCATATTCATACTCAGTTTTCATGTTTTGAAAAGTTTAGCGAAATCATTCGCTGCGAATTCGTTTCTAAACCAAATTGGTTCGTTTAACTTGCGTTCTTTTCGTTTCTCAGATGGCTAACATAATCCATCATAAATTTTACCATTTATAGAGTGACTTTGCCACTAATTTTGACTCCAAATCAAACCAAAGCAATATATTACTACCAAACTCAAACCCATTTCTTTAACATATTCTCATGGATTCAATTACTCTAAAATTGATTATATAATCTATAAAACAATTTAATCATACTCAAGAGTGTAAACATATAATCTACACACACTTCATCTATCCAATCTCTAATCATAGCGAAAGTATTTTGAGAGAGTATAACTAGCACTTGGAATTGGTTTAAGAATTATACCTCTTGAATGCTTGGAATTGGCTAACCATAGCTCCTCAATCCTACCATTGCTCTCAATTCTCCAATTCTACTAACTCTCTATAGCTTAGTTTTCTCAGACAACTCAACAAACGGGAAAAGAAAAGAAGGAGCTCTATTTATAGAGAATTTAGTACTCAGTCTATAGCTTTGCACAATGTTTTGATCTACCAGGAAGAAGAATAAATCAAAGGATAATAAGGAGTTGGTTACCTACTCTTTCTCCCTCCATTCCGGTAGCCATGATTACAAGATTTGTAGCCTTTTTCATTTCTCCGCAATTTGTAGAGTTAGGCCATTGGCCTATTCACTACATGTTAAATGAAGTGGGACTATGAATATAGGACAAGGTATATTACTCATTTACTTATCAGTAAAATGAACTTCATTTTACTAAGGTTACTTCCTTTTTAGGCTTATTAAATCAATTATAATATCTTAACATTACTACACTAAATTGACTTATGGGCATATATATACACATATTTATATACATATCCACATATAGGAAGTATACTTATATTTTAAATATACACCAATGTAATCTTATTTCCAATGTACCTTGGGTTAGTCCCAATAATATTTTAATTGGGCTAAATATAATTCAGGTGGGTACTCTTAACTCATTATCTCCTATCACACATAAATATCACAATGATTATTATCAATCATCTATTATCTTTCTATTAATTCTCTTTTAATAGTTATAGTTAAACCTTCAGCCTGATTTTAACTTTAATATCCAGGCCACACAAGGCTCATTATCTCAACAGTAAAATATCAGGGGTTTAGGCCACGTTTGGCTTTTCCCCAATTTCACATTATTTTAATATTTATTAATTATAAGGTTTGTGTGACAAACTTTACCTTAATACCATATTATTTAACCACCTTAATTAATTATACTCTATGAAATTGTAATCACGACATCCTCATTTAAAATAATCATTTTTCTTAAATAATTAGTTTGTACAATACCACTATAATTCCCCAATTCTTTTCTTCCATAAATTATCTCAACACATTTTCAGTTAACCACCACATAAAGTATTAACTTAATGCATCAATCTCTAACCAATAATTAATTATAACTATATTGGTTCTTTCTTTTATTAATCACTTATCTTTCAAATATTAACCCTTTTATATATTACAATACTATGTAATATAAAAAAAATATCAAATATTAATTAACATATTTCTTTAATTTTCTTTATACAACACATAATCCTTAATTCACCATTTTACTTGAGTGAATTAACTTATTTATTCAAATTACTATCTCACCACTGCCACACAAGGTTTTATAATATAATATTTCATAATATCACTTAATTAACCAATATTTATTCCGGGTTAATTAATTTCTCATTCAAATCATGCTTTGCTAACTTAACCCATTCATGACCCACATTTTAATTACTAATATACATATTCCCAAGTTCAGATTACACAACTCTCAGAATTTTCTACAGACCGGCGCAGCTGCGCTGGTCATAAGCTTGGAAGTGGCGCAGCTGCGCCACCTCAAGTTCATAGGCAGACAAGTTCTGCTATAGCAGAACCAAAATCTCAATTCTTAAATACTTGAACATGCTTTTTAATGTGCTATCTTGCTACATCGGTTAACCAACATCTTTTATTACCTCCTTCAATGATTCAAAGTTTAAACTATAAGTTCAAACTCTATTCCCCTATAAGGTTCTCATATATATATGTAATTCCTTCCACATAATTCAAGATATATATAACACATATGTATATTCCGTTACTGTTCACTTCTCGCGGTATATTAAATCAACTAGTAATTCACTAACCAATGTTTATCTAAAGATATATTGGTTCTATTCTCTCTCTCTTCAACAACGTACATATACTCTAGAAGATGGTGATTATCAAATATATTTAATGTCACCAATCTTACCATGATAAATAATTATATAAATTATTTAATACCGATAGATAAATCTTATCCACTTCCTTTTTCTCCACTGAACTGTCTCCAAAATAAATAACGAATATATTTTAATAATATATTTATTAACCATAAAAATTACATAAATGTTCTTATTCGAACACATCTCATACTTTAAGAATTTTATTTATTAAATCCTTACTTAATAATATCTGAAAATTCGGGTTCTTACAGAAACCATCCGGTCCCGGACTTTTATTGCTCTTCATGGATTTAAGGACTGTGAGAATTTCCAGATCAGAAATGGGAGCAACCAACAAAAGAGATTGGGTAGGACTCACGAAGTGTAAGGGAGTGGCTCCAAAATTAGAGAAATCAGAATTTGAACTTTCAGAAGGAGGGTTGAACAGGTGTTGAAAATAACTGACAGCAACATTTTCCACATCCTCTTGACCATGCACTAAATCACCATTTGCACTTTCAATAGAGAGAAGCTTGTTTGTGTTCCATCTGCTCTTCATCATGTTAGAGAAAAAGCCTGAGTTTTTGTCACCCAGGGAGAGCCAAGTTGCTTTAGATTTTTGCTGAAGGAGGATTTCTTCTTGCTCCAAAGCAGTATTTAGGTCCAGTGCATAATCCTTTTCTAAGCCAAGAAGGATAGGGTCAAGAGGGGAGGATTGGAGCAGGATTTGTACACTATGGAGAGCCTTCGTAGCAGTTTTAGTAGTAGTAAAGAGGTTACCTGCAGAAATATTAAGGGAGACAAGAGCACGTTTGGTCCTCTTGAGCTTTTTAGAGAACACAAAGAAAGGGTTGCCAGGAACAGGATCAGCCCAAGCCTGAACAACACACTCAGAGAACCCATCCAGAAGCAGCATGTGATTAAAAAATTGGAAGTGCTTCTTTGGTCTGATGCTAGAATTGCCTGTATTGAGAAAGACAGGGTAGTGATTTGAGATGCCTCTAGGAGCGAAGATAGCTTGAGCATGGGGAAAGTTATCAAAACAAGAGGCATTCCCAAGAGCTCTGTCCAGTTTCTTAAGAAAAGGATTAACAAGCTGACAGTTCCACAAAGTGAATAGGGGACCAACCCCTAGAATATCATCCAGCCCAGCAGAAGAAACAAACGTCAAGAAATCATCCATTCCCGTATCCCAAATGTCATCAGCTTGGTTAGTTTCATTAAGATGCTTAATAACATTAAAATTACCCAGAACACACCAACAGTCAGTGAGATTAAGAGCCAAAAGATCTCTCCAAAGATCACGTCGTTCAAGATAAGAATTGAGCCCATAAATAAATGAAACAAAAAATATGTTGTTAGATCCTAAAATAAGCTGAGCTTTATAGTGAATAGATTGGGAGGATACAAAAAGGACATCCACATTCCATATTGTAGGATTCCATCCAACCCAAATTCTACCATTACAGTGAGAGTCATAGTTAAAAGCCCATATCCAATTGTTACATAACCTATTAGCTACCCTAGGTGCATTTTGGCTTTTAACTCTAGTTTCCAAAAGCCCAACAAAAGAGAGATGGTTATCAACAATTAGCTGTTTGACATAAGCCTGCTTAGGCTTTTTATTTACCCTCTAACATTATAGGAAGCTAACATAAATTAGGGGGGTTTTGATCCAGCTTTCCCTTTGCCCTTTCTCTTTTTGGCAACTTATGTATTTTCAGTTCCACTACTCGGTCCATGCTTGTGCTTCAGGTCATTGCCCTCCTTTTCATCAACTGCCTTGAGTTTGGCAAGAAGAGGGTTTATAGAGGCAGGAGATTCAGAATCAGAGTTCATTTCTATACCAGAGGGGAGGCCAATAGGGGAGAAGGAGTTAGAGGTGACCATGTTAGGGTGAAGTGGGGGTTCAAATTAGGTTTTGCTCCCCTTGACACAAATACCCAAGCATTGGGAGCTGGAGCTGGAGCAGTAGAAGGCCCAACAGAAGGTGGTTGAAGAGAAGCTATCCCATCCAAGAGAGGATCAGTGGCAGGGGCTGATATCACAAGAGAAGGTATCTTATTAAGTTGCTAATCAGCAACAGGCTTGGGGACCCAAATGAAGTTTGCTTTTGGACACTTAATCTGAGAGTGGCCAAAAACCTTACATGTAGGGCAGGCAGGGGGTCTGCTTTGATACTCAACACCAACCTACACAAAAGCTTTTTCTGACTTCTCAAAGTTCATTACAGCAACTTTGATGGAGGAATGGAAGGAGGAAGTGGCAGAAACCTCAATGCACACACGGGCAAAATTCAAGAAATCATTGTTTGTGGTCATCTCATCAGTAAATAAAGGCTTACTAATAGCACTAGCAATATAGCTAATTCCCTCATCAGACCAATAAGAGAGAGGGATTTGGCTGAGCTTAACCCAGATTGGAATTTTATCACAGTCGGACTTAGTGAACTCAACACCTTCTTGCCATTTCTGCAGAATAATCACTTTGGAGGCAAAGTGCCAGGGACCAGATGCAAGAATATTGTCACGAGCAGACGAAGTGTTAAACTTGAATATATAATAGCCTTTATTGTGCAGGAACACTTTAGTTAACCCCAAGTTCCCCCATAACCGTTTAGCAATAGGCTCAACTACCTTGAAGGGGAGATTAGAGTACAGAAAGTAGCCAACCAAGCTACTAGACCATATTTGGTTTCCCCTCATGAGCATGTCGTCGGGAGGCTTGACCCAAATGTCACCATTCTAAACAGAGGGAGGATGGAAAGAGAGGGATCTACTAGATTTACCAATGTTCTTGGTGACCACAGCACACCAACTTTTAGAGCCACCTTCCGAGATTTTAGGAACTATTTCACCCTCCTCTGCAGGGGACAATGACTGTTGGTTCAAGGGCGGAGCAGAAATAGTAGCCCCCTTCCCTTTAAATGAGATGATCGCAGGACCAGGACCAGAGGAACGGATGGAAGAGAAAGGGCCAACCTCTTAGCTTAATGCTAAGGATTAGGTTTGTCCCTGATGTGCTTACCAGATGAAAAGCTTTAGACATGATTAGTACTGACATCACATTTGACTTCTCTGCTGGGGAGTTCATCTACCAACTCTGGATATTCATTTGTGTTGGTTTTAGGATAGGGTGTAATCGTGGTGTCCTTTTGCTCTTTTGCTATGGTCAGATGGTTGATCATAGACACTTCACGATTTTGAGATGGATGGCTAATAGGGTTATCAGTAGCATGTTTTGGGACATTACTACTGACTATGATGGATATTCATTTGGTTCATCAGTCACAAAATTTTGGGACTCTGTAGCTGGAATCTTTCTGGTTTGGGTTAGCTCATGTTTATCTCACAACCTCTGGCAAGAGTTTCACTTCTTCATTTTGCTCCTTGATCTTCACCATCTCCATGTCTTCATCTATTTAGGCTGAGAGGCCGCTGCAGTTTCTCCATCTGTAGTTATAATTTGTCTGGACTCTACGATTGGTGATCACTCTACAATCGTAGTGAGGGAAAACTTCTTTGTTTTGTGACTTCTTTCTTCTCCTGAAGTTCATAGCTTCTTCAGCTTTTCACTTGATCTTTCTGAGTTAATCAAGTTACTATCTTTTCTGCTTGAGAGGTCTGAAGAATTTGCTTCATCAATCATCTTTGACACTTTTAGAGCTGCCGCTCTTAGTAGATCACTGCTCCCCCATAGATGATGCTATCTCTTCATTGAAGCATAAATTTCTCTTCTTCATATTCATTAGAAGCCAGCCTTGAAGATCTCCTTCTGACTAGAATCTACTCCTTCGTATAAGCTTCCTTAAATCATGAAGAGGGATTTCTTCAAGATTGTTCACTCCACGATTGTTGACAGAACTACGAACGTAGTCTCCTTCATTGGATACCAGACTGGATGCTTCAGCTGCTTGTAGTCCTTCCTTAGAATCTTCACTATGAGCTAAGGATGGATGATGGATGATGGATTCCTTTAGACTAACAACTAGTCATCATCCATCAGCCTTTCTTCAGTAATTTGCTCTTCCTCCTTAATCAGAACTGGAATCTTTGATGCTGATTAGAGAGGCACTACGATTAAGGTCATTATGACATAATCGTAGTGTGTTGGCTTGCACAAGCTTGGTATAGTCTTGATCGTAGAGAACACTACGATTTTCTTTTGGCTCTTTGATAGGCTGCATTCATGGAGTTCTGCTTCTTTGATATTTCCTCTGAGTTGATATGCTTTGAGTGGATAAGCATAGAGGATCTTGTTAATCTCGGCATGAATGACCAGCTCCATATGGAGATCAGTAATCTTGTGAGCTTCATTTAAGTTAGCTCAACAAGTCTTCAAGAACAGGCTTTGGCATAGACTGATTTTGACAAGAACATTACTGAAATGTCTTGAGCCTCCAGCTATTTGAATCTTCATGTCTGAAGCCGTCTACTTCAGTATTCCTTAGTGTGGTCAGGTAGACCAAGTACCTACAGGTTTAGATAATTTCTATTTTGATACCCAAGTTTGATTGAGTCCTACTAGGTTAGTTTTCTCAAAACCCCTATTCCTCATATGCTAAAATTTTCATCAATTTTAGCATCAATGATCATATCTACGCATATATCAGATTAGATAAGATATTTATCATGCATGCCGGTGAGAATGTGTAAGATTAATCATTTTAATAAGACACTCTTTTTCTTTGATGGTTTCACCCTTTGAGTGATTATGTTCACAGGTTTTGAAAGTTTGCAGAGTAGGAATCAACTCTATTACTTAGTTGTATCTTGTTGATTCATGGAGGTGATCAGTTTCTAAGAATCTTCAAGATACTCCTCTAGAACTGATCATACTTTACGTATTATCAAAAACTTAGAACATAGGTTTGTACATACATACTAACCTTTCAACTAGGATTACTTCACTTAATCTTAATTAGATCTGATATGCTTATGACCTATTTTAGACTTCTTTCAAGATGTTATCTTCAACCTAAAACTTGGGTGAAGAGAAAGTTTGTTAGCAATTCAGTTTCCAACCACAATGTACTTTCTCTCTTCCCCTTTTTAGGTAAAGTATGATTTCTTGATAGAGTACTATTATAGTATATAAGGTGATGCAACATGATGTACACATTTATATTAATGAAAAATTATACCTTTATACTGTCAGTCTGTTTGACAGTCATTTACTTTGGCACTAATGAGGTTAGGTATTAATATGCATATCTTTACATTTATTTCTGACAGCTTGTTGCTCCAGTTGTCCTTCGATCAGTCAGTCATAGCCTTGAAGAGATAATCTAGAAGAGTCTTAACATCTTTAGTTCCTAGATCATCTTGAACCTCAGGGTTCACATCCAACTACTAGTTAGCCAAAACATATTTGAGAAGTTCTTCTTTCTCCTTTGGATAAACGTTTCATAGCATGTATGGCCTTTCATCTTTCAGAATAGAGGATGCTTGATTCTTTGTGTTGATGTCTCTTGACTTCCCATCTATGGTCTTCCGACTACAAGATTGACTGTGGACAAGGATTGGTCTTGATGCTATGGCATGTAAGAATTTGGACCAATCTGAGCAGCTTCAGATGTATATACACATTTACCTATACACATTATTTCCAATGTGTGAGCTCATCTGCATTTACAAGTTACTTACTACTAAACTAAGTTTAGACCAATGTTTGTACTTAGGATCAGACTCAAAGCGATTAGCTTTTGAATATAGCATGAGAACCTGCTCTGATACCAATTGTTAGTTCCCAGTAGGCAAAACAATAGATCTAGAAGGGGGGGGGGGGTTAAATAGTTCCTTTGTATTTTAAAACTCTTTTTCATTTTATTTTGTATTGCTAAGAAGTTAGCACATAACAAACATAAGAATAATTTCAAGCACAGCGGAATAAGTTAAATATCCCCTTCATTGATATATTGATAAACATTGATACATTGTTCTTGGAGTTAGTTTAGTTGTAATTGGTTAGTACATACAAAGAAGTTATAGCAGTTAAGTACATAATGTAAAGACATAAAGTAAATGACAGAATGTAAAAGACACAAAGGGTTTTAAGTGGTTTAGAGCTAACTCGACTCCTAATCCACTCTTCTGCACTCTCGCAGGAAATCCACTAAGGAATGGGCAGCACCCTGAATCACTAAGATTCCTTCAAGGCCAGCAGTCCTGGAACTTCAGTTCACTTTTGAACACTTCAAGCCCTTTGGCTTGAAACTCTAGTTCACTAAGAACTCCTCAAGCCCTCCGGCTTGGAACTCTAGTTCACTAAGAACTCTTCAAGCCCTCCGGCTTAGAACTCATTTAGTCCCTACGGACAAGGACCCTTTGGCCCTGGCTACTTGTAGTTGTAGTTGTTGTTGTTGTTTGTGCCTTGCTGCTAAGATATATTGAAGCTTGATCATCTTTGTACTTAGCAGCTAGGCTTGGTCCTCAGTATTCTGCTTCGAGTCTGGACCTCTTCTTTGGTGCAGCTAATCTTTATTCTGTTCAGCTCATCTTCACTTGGTGTCAGCTGTGCACCATCACCACATAGGACTGATAAGGCTTTTCATTGTGGGTCACCTTCTTCTGGTCCTTAGTATTCCTTGAACCCTTCTTGATAGATAAGTAGACATGGTTCTGCATCTTTTCCTTTTCAGCTTCTGGTTCTTCATGGTGATCCGTAGAGTGGCTCATCTGATCTTCTTTATGCTCACCCACTTTTCTGAATACTATCTTCATGGCCTTTTAGGCTCTCAGCTTGGCTGCCATCTTCAGTGGCATTCTCATCCTTGTTGAGTGAAGCTCTAGTCTGTTCAGTCCTTCTTCAAGTCTGCTTCACTTCCACCTTTATAGTCTCACTGCCACTGAGACTTGTTCTCTTCAGCTCTGGTGGAACTCGTAGAGTCAACAATATAACATTCCAACAACTCGACGAATCTGCAACTCAGCAACCACCCTTATCTTTGGAGCTTGTCCTTTAAATACCCTTCCATGATCTTGCCGTTGGAAAGTAGCCGTTGGAAGCTTTTTGAATTGCTTCGCAGATCTTGAGTTATTTGGTGCAGACTGCTGATGTGACGTGACAGGTCCTTTTTGACTTTACTGACACGTCAGTTTGCTTTCTCACCTACCACTTCGGAGATGTCACTGTTCTGTGTCAGGCTGGTAGTCATCTTTATTTCTCCTTTTTGATTCCTTGATTCGAATCCTTAGGAGTTATCCTTTTGCATCGATGCTCCCAATCAACAACGTTCGAATGTCAGTCTTCATATTGATTCATTGCCAGTGCTTCAATACTCAGATGCACGAACTCCACAATTCTGATGCAAGTGTTCTTGGACCTTTATCGTAGTGTGTCATGTTTAATGTTGCCTTGACTGGTTGATACAACACTACAATTTTGAAGAGTGTTCTTGGATCTTCAATGTGGAACACCTCTTCCTTCTCTTATGCAGTGCTTCACCACTTCTGCTTGCCTTGACTAATCTCAAGAACTGATATCTTGACTTGTCGTTCTGACCTCTTCTGAATAGCAAGACACTTCAGATTTGTGGCATACCCAGCTCCTTTCTCCTGGTGATCTCCCGTTCACCTATCTTCAATGGTCTGACCCATGCTTAATCACTTCTGTCTTGTTCTTCACAAGCTTGCCGGTATCTCTGTAAGTTGTATCAATTCCTTCTTCACTTTGGCAAACACTACGATCTTGAGTGATTCTCAAGATCGTTGTTTTCTGTTCTCTTGACAGCTACTGCACTTGCTGACTTTCTCTAGTCAGTTACTTTGTATGAAGTCTTCTTCTGTTTTGCTTGTGGAAGACTTCATCTCGAATGGCTTCACAACTCAGTCTGCATGTTGATAGAGTTGATGCTTAGATCTTCTGTTAGCTTGCATGCCATTTGGGGAGTGCTCTCTAGTAATCTTCATATAGAATATATCTTTGTAGCTCAAACCAGAGGCTTCATGCCTTGGATATATTGGGAGTGCCCATTTGTTGAGAATTGTGTTGACACTATGATTCCTCCCTTAGCATTGTTGAGCAACCATTGTGGAAACCTTAGCTCTGCAGACTATGATTCGGCTTTGTTTCTGCAGACACTACGATTCCGAGATCAGACCTTGACAGACTACGATTCTACCTTCGTGCTTGCTGTCCTCGTCTGATCTGGCCCGACTACTATCTCTGCCTCTGATGATCAGTAGACTTCACTGCTTTAAGTGTGATCTATGATTCTTGACTTAGCTCTGGCAGATTCTCAGTCGACTTATAGACAGACTGTCTCTTTGATTCTGAACGTGACTTCCTCAGCAAACTACGGCTCCGAGGAAGTTCTTCTCAACACACTACGATCCTTCCTCTTTTCTCCTAGCAGACTACGAACTCCGAGATCTACTGTCCAGCAGACTACGATTCCACCTTGATAGCTCTCGAGTCTCCTTTATCTCTCCTGGCAGACTACGATTTCTGATGCAGTGCTCGACGATCAGATAAGCCTATCTATTACATTGTAAAAGATCAACCTATCAAGTTTGATCTTTCTATACTTATAGTCTTTGTACATCATTTCTTTTTAAGGACTTTATAGAAGCTGTTTTGCTTATTTAGAACCTAACACATTTGATCAATTCATTCTAAGTCCTTGTACATATATTCCTATTATATATCAAAAGACTTTACAGCTTCTGTCAATGCAAGCATACTTGCATATTCATTCATTTATATCATAATCAAATCATATATAAATAGGAATATCATTCTCATGAGTATTCCTAACAATATTTACTATATAGTTTAATGTCACACTTTTAATTAATCAAATAATCTTATTTAAATTCAATTGAATAAAATATGATAATCCACATTAAATCACATTATCACATAATTAAAATTCTTCTTTATTAATTATGTCAAATCATTAAATTTCTAATTAATTATTGAATTAATTAGAATAACATTATGCTTATTAAATAATTCATTTAATCGAACAAACTCAATTAAATACATACTGTAACAGATGGATTTTTTTTAAAGTGTGATTCTGGTGACAGAATCCTTTTAATGAGGAAAGATTGTAACGAATGAGATTTTATATATTACTTTTAAATATTTATTGAATTAAATAAATATTTGATTTGATTTATTTATTGAGTTAAATAAATAAATTATGTGATTGTTGTATAGTAAGTTAATTAAGTGTTATATATTAATTAAATGAATAATTAATATTTAATATTGATGTATATTGATTTTATGGTATAGTCCTAATTTAATTGAGATAATTAAATTAGATGAAGTTTATCTGATGACTGTTACATGAGATTATAATTAGCGAGTAATTATAATTGTTATGTGGCATTTTTTTATTTTTTTATTTTTTTGTTAACATGGTGTTTCCCAACCCGCGGGTCGGACTAATCACCTGGGCCTGACACAACTATTTTGGCTTGCGCACCAGCTTGCGCTGGCAGTCCGTGGTCACGCGAATATAAATTCTCACACTTGTTGCTAGCGGATATAAAGATTTAATTAATTAAAGTGTGATATTAAAATTTGTGTTAAAGGATTTATTAAAATAAAGAAAAGAGTTTTAAAATTTGTTTTACCCAAACTAGGCCCTTACTTTTGTTTTAAAAGATTTATGCCAAGCAGGGCCCTTGCATTTGTTTAAATCCATTTTTACCAAACAATTCCTTAGTACTAAAATATGTTTTTATTTAAAAAGGGTTGCCAAACAAAGCCTTATGGCTTTTTCAATTCAAATTGTGTAACTCATGTAATAATTATAATTAATATATTTATTATATGGGTTAATTACTTGTCAGTTATATGTATATATGATATATGTATAATATATGTATATCAATAGTTTTACGTTAGTTAGTGTTAGAACAAGAGTTAGTCAGAAGAACAAAACAGACAAAAGATAGAGAGAAAGAGAGAAGAAGAAGAAGAGAAAGAAAGGGAAGCTTGAGAAATCAAAGCAACTTCATCTTCTTCCTATCACTAAGCCAAAGGGTATAATCCTAACCTATAGTTTTAGAAGTTTTATTCTCATGTTTTTCGTACTTTAGTTCTTTGTAAAACATATTTTCATGTAATTTATGTAATTATGATTTTTATAGGCTATGTATATGCTCATATATGAATTGTATGCTTAATTAATTGTTTAATTTATATACATGTGATAAACATGAGGAATTCATGTTCTTAAAAGAGTTACAGTGAAAGTATTTTAAAAATTTATATATATATAGTTTTCTCTTAAAAATCAAAGGAATTCATGTTTGATTGTTCATTGTGTTTAAATTAATGGTAGGTGATGATAGCATGTTTAAAAATTGATTGACTATGCTTGAAATTGTGTGAATTGGTTTAAAAATAAAAATACAGTGTTCAATTTCATCAAGAACACATATCAATGGCTTTCCAATGTCCCAAATGATGTTAAGGAGAGTATTTGCCAACTGTTTGGTTTCCCGCTTGGAGTCTTGCCTATTTGGTTTCTGGGGGTGCTTCTCATCTCTTCAAAACTCTCCCACTCTGATTGCCTCCCTTTAATTCAAAGAATTACAGCCAAGGTCTCCTCTTGGACTTCTCGATTTCTCTCTTATTCTGTTAGGGTGCTTCTGATCAAGACAGTGCTTTTTGTTATCCAGTCTTTTTGGGCAGCTCATTTTATCCTTCCTAAATAGGATATGAGAGCAATTCAATCTATAATGTGCAGATTTCTCTGGAAGGGGTCTTCTCTTCTTCGTTATGGCTCTAAAGTCTCTTGGAAGGATATCTCACTTCCTCTCTGTGAAGGGGGTCTTGCTATTAAAAATCTTCTTGATTGGAACAAGGCTCTAATTATTCTCCATCTTCTCAAGATCATCTCCCCCTCATCTTCCTCCTTGTGGACAACGTGGGTCAATTCTACTGTGCTTTCTAGGGCTAATTTCTGGCATATCTCTACTCCTTCGGACTGTTCATGGATCTGGCAAAAGATACTTAAGCTTCGCCCTACGGTTCTCAATTTCCTTAAATATAAAGCTGGGAAGGGTAATTTTTTCAGCCTCTGGTTTGATCCGTGGATGAATGGTTAGGCCTTAAACCCGTCTATGTCCCTCATCTCCAACTCCAGAGTTCCAGTGAATGCACATTTGTCTGCTATTATTTCCTTAGGAGCTTGGGTGTTGCCCCTAGTAACCACCATGAGGTGCAACAACTTCGTAGCTTATTTGATTCTATCCCTTCTCCTTCGACTTCTGAGGACATCATTCTGTGGGATAATCGGGAGCTAAAATCTGTTAAGGCTTCCTTTATATGGGAATCGATCCGTTCTCGAGCTACGAAGGTCCCTTGGGCTGATTTGTTATGGCACTCCCTCCACATCCCTCATTTCTCTTTTACCTTGTGGCTGGCCTTACGTCGTAGATTACCCACTAACGATCGATTCTCTTCATATTCGAGTTTTCGTCCTTTAAAATGCCCTTTCTGTGACACCCATGATGAGACCTTTTTCCACTTGTTCTTTGATTGTCCCTATTCCTCTTCATTTATCTCCTCTGTTCTTGTTGCTGGAGCTTGGTATAATGTTCCTATGAGTTGGGACAGCATTGTGGATTTCATCATTTCTTTTCAAGGGAGGCACTTAAGGTCAAATATTCTAAAATTAGTTCTCTCTACGACTGTGTACAAGATCTGGGCAGCTAGGAACTCCTATGTCCATAACATGATCAAGATGCCTTTGGGTGTGTTGGTTAGGGAGATTTTAAATACCATCAAGTCTCGGTTATCCTCCTCCCCAAAATTTCTTTTGGCTGCTCCGTCTTGTCCTAATCTCAGTGTTTAGCTTTGACTGATCTGCTACCGGGTCTTGTTGTTTGTCCCATTATTGTTCCTGTTCTTGTTATGGCCCATGTTTGGCTGGTGTTAAGGCTGGGTCAGCAGACTGGTGTGGGTGTGCAGCATTGTGTGGGGACAGCTGTGCAGAATTTGGTTCATGATGGGTTTATTGCACAGCATGTTGTATTGGGTAGACAACCAAAAGTTCTATTCTGGGTCGGTTCTCTAAAGTTTCTTTCTTTGCTACATTGGCTAGGGGCTGCCGAGGCAGTTTGGTGGACTGATGCTGATCAATATGTGCTTGGGTTCGTCCAGCTGCTTTGTGGTTGCCGAGGCAGAATCTGGTTGTTCTCCAGTAGTTTTCGTGGTCATGATAGGCTTATTTGGGCTGCTGTTCAGTCCGGTAGCTGATGATGATTTTCCTTAAGCTTTCTCAATGCCTTGATGCCTTGTTGTTGTTTTTTCTCTTGTGGGCTCCTGTTTGGTTGCTTTGGTCTCTTGTATGCTTGTTTTGTATGGTTGTTTGGATTTGTGCTTTGCTTCTTTGTCGACTTCATTTTGGCTAGTGCCTTGTTTTTCGTTTTGTTTTGGTTGGTTTCTTTAGTTTAATCCTCATGGGGGTTGTCTCATGATGATCATTCTAAAGCTTCTGGGGTATGCCCCTCTGCGATTGTATTATCTTTCTTTCTTTTCAATCTACAAACAAACTTAGCAAAAAAAATGGATTTTCTTCAAAAATCATGAAATTGGTTGTTTTGATTATGTGTTGTAATGTTTATATATGTTAAAATTATGTTAGAAGTTTTAAGTTTATGTTTTCTATAAAATTGATATGAATTGTATTGACTGGAATTGGAATTTTAAGTGGAAAAATAAGCCAATTTGGCTTTTTCTCTGCAAAGTTCGCAAACTATCAAACTGGTCTGCGCAGTGGCGCGGCTACTCCGCTCCCAAGGATTTGGAGCGCGGCCGCACTGGTCCTGAAGATTGGGCAGAAAACTATTTTTGTTGTACAAAATTATAAGATTTATTATGTAATAAATTATAAAGCATGTTAATAAAAATAAAATGCTAAATGGACAGTAATGAATTATATTAATAAAATATAATATGTAATTATAATTTGAATAATTATAATTAAGGAAAATGTGTAATTTAAATTATAAGTTGTTCATTATAATTTAATTAGTGCATGAATTGAAATTGATTATTTATAATCAAAGTAATTGTTTAATTTAAATTATAATTGGTTTAAATTATAATTAAATTAATATAAATGCATAAATTTAGTTTGATTAATTTTAATCAAAGTACATGTTTAATTTAAATTATAATTTGTTTGATTATAATTTTTTTTATATAAAATGTAATTATAATTTAATAAATTATAATTAAAGTGAATGATTAATTTAAATTATAATTTGTTTAATTATAATTTAATTAATGTAAGATGTAATTATAATTTGATTTAATTATAATTAAAGTGAATTGTTTAATTTAAATTATAATTTAATTAAAATGAGTACATAATTATTATTTGATTAATTATGTGAACATATGATGTGATAATTAATTATTAATTATTTAATAATTAAAGAGGAAAGAGTTAACCTAGATGAGTTAACTAATTATGTGAATTAGTTATGTAATAACTAATTTAGATTATTATGGTTAAATATATGTGTAGGAAGTGTTAAAAAACGTGAGTTGTAACTGTAGCTTGCGCTTGAGGCAAGTTTTCTAAACTCAAACTTGTTATTGTTATGCAAGTGTTTTCAATTCAAATATTTATTGTATTTGAAATTGTTCTTTTATTTCTGCAATGGACAAGTTCTTATTTAAAGTTCATGATCTAATTAAAGTGACTTTGACTTAATTATTCAAGTAAGGTCTATCTTATTTTTCGTATGCTTTAATTTAAATTCTAAAGTATAAGTTATTCATAATTCGTTATTATTGAATTATTCTTGATTATTATGAGTCGATTCAACTACTCCTTAGTTGATGGAAGTTGAAACTCCAAATTTTCTTTTAAGCTTATCCAAACCAAAATTTCTTTGGTGCGGACTTGTACTCAAATACTGAGATGAACAACCTTATTTATTAGGGGAGCTACGCGGAAGCGTTAAGATGTTTGTGCACAATATATGGTAGGAATGGCTGATCCCCCTAAGTATGAGTTAAGGTCCATAGTCTAATGACTGTTAAAGGTTTTAAATAGAAATGTTTATAACATAGGACAAAAGTTCAAGGTCTTACGACCCTCAGATGAATTCTATATTCGAATTTTTGAATGTTGATGAAAGAATTATTATTCAATTCTTTATTGTTGATGAAAAAGTTATTCAAAACTTTTTAAAGATATTCTTTTATGTCTTTGTTATTGTTGTATTCCAGTGAGCTGTGTTTGCTCAATCTTGCATATTAAATAACCATTGCAGCTAAGGTTGAAAGTGTTGACGGGTCAACTAGTAAAGGCAAAGGAAAGCTGAACAAGTGAAGACTTGTTTTATTTTGAATTTGTAATAAGACTTTATACGATGATTTATTTTCCGCATTAATGTTTATGTCAAGGTTAGATTAAACCCTGGGATTTATTTTTAAAAGTTGTAATCCTTTTGATAAGGAAGATTTTAAGTATTTATAAAGGTTGTAATTTGTTTTGCAAGTATTTATTATTGGGTAGATGTATTATATTTAGAAAGTGAACACCAAATCATGTGGAAATGAAGTACCCGAATTTGGGGGTGTCACAGGTTGGTATCAAAGCAGGAGGTTATTCACCTTAGGTGGGGGGAAAACCTTAGGCAATAGCCTTATAGGAAGATCGAAAAGATAGTGGTGATAGGTAAAGATAATAAACTATCTTATGTGCTATGTGTTTACGATTCGAAGAGTGACGACTCGATATCACGTAATAATTAAACTTTAAAATTCTTTTGTCAGGATGACGAACGTTGGAGAGTCCAGTCAGGCTAGGGAGGAGATACCTCAGGTGCCTAGAGACATCCATGTTGTCTGGGAGCAGTTGGATAGGAGAGAGCCATCTCCGTTGATTACCGCAGCTGGTCAGAGATATGAGCTGACACCTATTCCAGAGGAAGAGGACGAGGAGTCAGAGGAGGAAGAGGATCCCGAAGAGGAATTCCCACCTCACTTTACTAAGTGCTGAGATGTACGAGGAGGTTCACGACCGCAACGTGGAGCTCCAGGAACTGGTGAACGAGAGCCGGACTACCATACAGCAGTGAGACGAGATGATCGAAGAGTTAGACATTGAGCTAGGAAATGTAAAGTGGGATCTAGTCCACGTAGAAGGTGAACGGGATGATGCACTGGCTGAACTAGGAAAGCTGAAGTAAGACATCTAAGAGGAGTCAATGAAGTGTGCCAGAACTGAGGAAACAAGCTTGAGGGCTATTCAACGAGACGACCGAGCTGAAGATGAGGCTGAGGCTGAAGCCAAGAAGGCCAAGCTGAGGGAAATAGAATACGCATTTCATACGGCTATAGATAGAGCACAGGATCGTGTCTTTTATTACCCAGCTCAGTTCCAAGGTTTACCATGGTACGTGGTGGACTGAAGAACGGTGTTTCGGGTGATAGAGGAAGAACACAGAGAGGCTGTGTGACGTCTTAACATGCCCAGACAGTAGAGTCTTAATTATGTGCTTCTTTTTGTAATGAATAAATGTAAATCCCATAATTTGAGATAAGAATGGGATGAGTTAATAATGTAATCCTGTAACTTGTTCTAGTTCAGGAAAGATGATGTAAATAGCAGAAATGCTATCTATTTGATGTTTTAAAACTACGTATGAATGAATAAAAGAAGTTTATTAACGTGCTATGTGTTCTACGTGAACTGTGTTATTTAAATGTTTAAGTATGAACTTGAGGTCTTAAGAATTGAATAAAGGATCTAATAAGTATATTTCTTAACAGAAAATGCCTCCTAAAAGAAGACCTACACGTCAAAACCTTGAGGGTTCAACGAACAACAATACTGATGGGACGAATCCCAACTCGGTTCAGCAGTTAGTGAACCTGCTGACGAGAGCGCTTGCGAATCAGCCGCAAGTGCAGGGCATGACTTTCAAAGAATTTAAGGCAGTAGGACCACCTGAATTCAAGGGATCGGTAAACCCTATAGATGCCCAGACGTGGGTAATGTAAATGGAGAAGGTCTTCGCCGTAGCTAGAGTCGGTGAAGACCAGAAGACAGCATACACGACTTTCATGTTAAACTCGGATGCTAGTTTCTAGTGGCAAGCCAACAAGACCAGAGAGGGTGAAGGAGTCATACCGTGGGAACGTTTCAAGGAGATGTTCTTTGAAATGTACTTCCCTGTTAGTTCGCAGGACCAGATGGAGGTCCATTTCCTAGAGCTTAAGTAGGGAGGGATGACGTTGTCGGAATACGCAGCAAAATTGAACGAGCTGGCCAGGTTCGCTACATACCAGGTCAACACTGACATTAGGAAGGCGAGGAGGTTTGAGCGGGGACCGAAGCCCTGGCTCTACAGCAAGGTTTCCATGTTCCAGCTGAACACGTTCGCTGCTGTGCTGGAAAAGGCTATACTCGCTGAGGGAGGAAGCGATGCAGTAACCAAATTCAATCAGGATAAGAAGAAGAAGAATGAGACAAAAACCAAGGCTGGTGGTAGCGGGGCTATCAACCAAAAAAGGAAATGGAACGACAACACATCTACTGGGAGTCAGCAGGGAAGTCAGCCGAAGAGGAAGTTCGAAGCATGTGCTACATGCGGGAAGAATCACACTGGAGTGTGCATAAAGGGGAAGCGGGTGTGCTTCAACTATGGTCAGGAAGGCCACATTGTGCCAAATTGCCCGAACCCGAAGAAGGGAGCTTGCTACACATGTGGATCCAAGGATCACATGGCCCGTAGTTTCCCTAAGAAGCTGACGTCAGGGTCAACAGGGAGCGGAGGGAATGGGAGCGACAGTACCGTGACTATCGTCGCACCATTGCAAGCTGTACGACCCACTGCCCGGACATTTAATATGACGGTGCAGGATGCTGTGCAATCAAAAGAGGTGGTGGCAGGTATTATTTTGATCAATAGTATAATTGCATATGTATTGTTTGATTCAGGTGCTACTTATTCATTCATATCTGATGATTTTGCTAAAACACTAGACTTACCTATAGAGGAGTTAGTTTACCCCTTGAACATAGAGATTGCGAATAGGGAAGTTATTCATGTTAGGTTTGTATACAAGAACTGTAGATTAGACATTAAGGGTCAGGAGTTAAGGGTAGATTTGATTCCAATAAAACTTGGGGAATTCGATGTCATACTAGGTATGGACTGGTTGTCCAACCATGGGGCGATAATCGACTGTCAAAAGAAGTCGGTAAACCTTACGACTCCGTCGAAGTTGGTGTTCTATGGTAAAAAAATCGCCTAAACAAGCGAGTTGTCTGACGGTTATGCAAGCCAAGAAACTTTTGACGCAAAGCTGTGTAGGATATCTATCCTACATAGTAGATACGCGTAAGGAGATCCCGGAGGTAGAAGAGATATCAGTGGCCTTAGTTTGTGGACGTTTTTTGGAGCAACTTCCCAGGACTTCCGCCAGATAGGGAGATAGAGTTCGTGATCGACTTAGCGCCAGGAACTACTCAAATTTTGAAAGCTCTGTACCGAATGGCTCCAGTCGAGATGAAGGAACTGATGGTTCAACTTCAAGAATTGATGGACAAGAAGTATATTCATCCAAGCGTTTCACCGTGGGGAGCGCCAATGTTATTCGTCAAGAAGAAGGACGGATCGATGCGTCTTTGCATTGATTATAGGGAGTTGAATAAAGTTACGATCAAGAATAGGTATCCTTTACCTAGGATCGATGACTTGTTTGATCAATTGAATGGTGCTAGATACTTCTCAAAAATTGATTTGAGGAGTGGGTATCATCAGTTGAAGGTGATAAGGAAAGATATACCAAAAAATGGCTTTTAGGACTCGGTATAATCATTACGAGTTCTTGGTGATGTCATTTGATCTAACGAATGCCCCAACTGCATTTATGGACTTGATGAATAGGGTGTTTAAGCCATTCCTGGACAAGTTCGTAGTGGTGTTCATAGATGACATCCTGGTTTATTCCAAAACTGAGGAGGAATACACCGAATATTTGAGACTAACGTTGGAATCATTGAGACGAGAAAAGCTATACGCGAAATTCTTGAAATGCGAATTCCGGTTAGAAGGTGTGCAATTTCTTGGCCACGTGATCAACAAGGATATAATTTCGGTAGATCCGTCGAAAGTTGAGGCAGTAATGAATTGGGATCAGCCGATGACGCCGTCTGAAGTGAGGAGTTTCTTGGGATTGGCAGGTTATTACAGAAGATTTATCCAAGACTTTTCCAAGATCGCAACTCCGTTGACGAATTTGACTCATAAAACAGTTAAATTTGTTTGGACAGAAAAGTGTGAGGAAAGTTTTTAGGAACTGAAGAAGAGGTTGAGTACTGCGCCTATGTTGTCCTTATCGGATAGTACGGGGAATTTTGTAGTATACAATGATGCGTCACATAAGGGATTAGGCTGTGTGCTGATGCAGAATGGCAAAGTAATTGCCTATGCGTCACATCAGCTGAAGGATTACGAGAAGGGGTATCCAACTCATGACTTGGAATTGGCAGCAGTAGTGTTTGCTCTGAAGATTTGGAGACACTACTTATATGGAGAGAAGTGTGAGATATACACGAATCATAAGAGTCTGAAATATATCTTCACCCAGAAGGATTTGAACATGCGCCAAAGAAGATGGTTGGAACTGATCAAGGACTATGACTGCGAGATTATTTACCATCCGGGTAAATCTAACGTCGTCACCGATGCTTTGAGCAGAAAAGGTCGGGAGAAGCTAAACATGTTAACTGATCAGGATCAGTTGATAGCAGAGATGGCTAGATTGGAACTAGAAGTAAAGTATCCGAAGAAATTGGATGAGAAGCTGTTTCAAGTAACTACTGGTTCTACTCTGGTATACAAGGTGAAAGAGGCACAACTTCACGATGAAGAATGCGAGAAGATCCGAAAGAGAATAGCCGATGGTGAAGAGATCAAGTTCAAAATTGATAGCGAAGGACTGCTACGATTTGAAGGAAGAATCTGGGTACCGCCAGTACCAGATGTTAAAGAGGAGATTCTGAGTAAAGCTCACAGTTCGAGATATTCGATTCACCCTTGGAGTACGAAGATGTATCAGGATCTCAGGCATCATTTCTGGTGGCTGAATATGAAGAGGGACGTTGTTGAATACATTGCAAAATGTCTAACGTGCCAGAAAGTTAAAGCAGAACATCAGAGACCTAGCAGATTGCTACAACCGTTAGAAATTCCAGAGTGGAAGTGGGAGCATATCACGATGGATTTCGCGGTTGGTCTTCCAGCGACTCAGAAGGGTTTCGATGCGATTTGGGTTATAGTAGATCGACTGACGAAGTCAGCCATTTTATACCGATCAAGATTAAGTACAACTTGGATCAGTTAGCAAAACTCTACGTGAAGGAAATTATTTCTCGACACGGTGTTCTGGTGTCGATTGTGTCCGACAGAAATCCACGTTTCACGTCGAATTTCTGGAAGCAATTACAAGAGTGCTTGGGAACACAATTACGAATGAGTACAGCGTACCATCCTCAGACCGACGGCCAGAGCAAGAGAACGATTCAGACGCTTGAGGATATTCTGAGAGCTTGCGTTATGGACTTCAAAGGAAGCTGAGATGATCATCTACCGTTAGTAGAGTTCACCTACAACAATAGTTATCACGCGAGTATCGGCATGCCGCCTTTTAAAGCGTTATATAACAAGAAATACAGAACTCCTTTGTGCTGGGATGAAGTCGGTGAACGTCAACTGTTAGGACCGGAACTGATACAACAAACCGTCAAAATCGTGAAGCTGATCAGAACGAGACTAGTTGCTGCTCAAGACAGACAGAAGAAATATGCCGATAAACATCGACATAACCGAGAATTCTTACCAGGGAGCTTCGTTTTCCTGAAAGTATCTCCCTGGAAAGGGAAGATTCGATTTGGAAAGAAGGGGAAGCTAAGTCCCCGATTTATTGAATCTTTCGAGGTACTACGAAAAGTTGGCGAGGTAGCTTATGAGGTGGCGTTACCTCCGGAGCTAGAGAATATACACAACGTCTTTCACATTTTTGTGTCGAGACCGTATAAACACGACTACAAACATGTAATAGAATACGAGTCATTATAGTTTGATAAAGACTTAACATACGAAGAAGTGCCTGTTCAAATAGTCGATAGAAAAGAACAAGTACTTAGAAATAAAGTGAAACATTCTGTTAAGGTAATCTAGAGGAACCATAGTGCTGAAGAAGCCACGTGGGAACTCGAAGATGTAATAAAGAAATTATATCCTCAATTATTTGCTTAGCTTTTTGTGTAACCCCTTATGTACCGATTCTGAGGACAAAATCCTTTTAAGGGGGGAAGAATGTAACAGATGGAATTTTTTTTTAAAAGTGTGATTCTGGGGACAGAATCCTTTTAAGGAGGGAAGATTGTAACGAATGAGATTTTATATATTACTTTTAAATATTTATTAAATTAAATAAATATTTGATTTGATTTATTTATTGAGTTAAATAAATAAATTATGTGATTGTTGTAGAGTACGTTAATTAAGTGTTATATATTAATTAAATAAATAAATAATATTTAATTTAATTGATGTATATTGATTTTATGGTATAGTCCTAATTTAATTGAGATAATTAAATTAGATGAAGTTTATGTGATGATTATTACATGAGATTATAATTAGCGAGTAATTATAATTGTTATGTGATATTTTTATGTGGTTAATTGATGTTAGCTTTTAATTAATTAAATTAGAATGATAAAGATTTAATTAATTAAAGTGTGACATTAAAATTTGTGTTAAAGGATTTATTAAAATAAAGAAAAGAGTTTTAAAATTTGTTTTACCCAAACTAGGCCCTTACTTTTGTTTTAAAAGGTTTTTGCCAAACAGGACCCTTGCACATGTTTAAATCCATTTTTACCAAACAATGCCTTAGTACTAAAATATGTTTTTATTTAAAATGGGTTGCCAAACAAAGCCTTATGGCTTTTTAAATTCAAATTGTGTAACTCATGTAATAATTATAATTAATATATTTATTATATGGGTTAATTACTTGTCAGTTATATGTATATATGATATATGTATAATATATGTATATCAATAGTTTTATGTTAGTTAGTGTTAGAACAAGAGTTAGTCAAAAGAACAAAACAGAGAAAAGATAGAGAGAAAGAGAGAAGAAGAAGAGAAACAAAGGGAAGCTTGAGAAATCAAAGTAACTTCATCTTTTTCCTATCACTAAGCCAAAGGGTATAATCCTAACCTATAGTTTTAGAAGTTTTATTCTCATGTTCTTCGTACTTTAGTTATTTGTAAAACATATTTTCATGTAATTTGTGTAATTATAATTTTTATAGGCTATGTATATGCTCATATATGAATTGTAAGCCTAATTAATTGTTTAATTCATATACATGTGATAAACATGAGGAATTCATGTTCTTCAAAGAGTTACAGTGAAAGTATTTTGAAATTTTGCATATATGTATAATTTTCTCATAAAAATCGAAGGAATTCATGTTTGATTGTTCATTGTGTTTAAATTAATGGTAGGTGATGATAGCATGTTTAGAAATTGATTGACTATGCTTGAAATTATGTGAATAGGTTTTAAAATAAAAATACAGTGTTCAATTTCATCAAGAACACATATCAATGGCTTTTCTTCAAAAATCATAACATTGGTTGTTTTGATTATGTGTTGTAATGTTTATATATGTTAAAATCATATTAGAAGCTTTAAGTTTATGTTTTCTATAAAATTGATATGAATTATATTGATTGGAATTGGAATTTTATGTGGAGAAATAAGCCAATTTGTCTTTTTCTCTGCAAAGTTTGCGAACTGTCAGACTGGTCTGCGCAGTGGCGCAGTCGCGCCGCTCCCAAGGCCATTTGGAGCACGGCCGCGCTGGTCCTGTAGATTGGGCAGAAAACTATTTTTATTGTTTAAAATTATAAGATTTATTATGTAATAAATTATAAAGCATGTTAATAAAAATAAAATGCTAAATGTGTTGGGTTTGTACGAAATCGTGACGCAATCAAATTGCAAAAATTAGCGGAAGCATGTTATATCAGAGTTTTAAAAATTTCTACAAAATCATTACCCGGATCATCCTTTATGCAAATTATTAATTTAAAACGATAAATAAGAAGTTATGGAATCATACCCTTGTAGAACGAAGCTTCCACAGGTACTAGTTCAACTCCTTGTTCTTCGTGATCTCCTTGAATTTCCGGGTTAGATTCCTTCCTTTGATCAACGTTAGCCACCCAAGTGTTTGGCCTCTAGAGGTGATCCACCAAGGAAGATAAATTATCAAGAAGGAGGGTGGTTGACTTAGTTTTCTATCCTCTATAGAAAAGGAGTACTCTCCAACAATTGGAATTGCATCAATCAATATCTATTATAAGACTCCTCTTATATAGATATTGGTCAACCCTTCTAATCCTATTAGACATGTGATTTCTTTTAATTAATTAAACTCCTTTAATTAATTTAGGCTTCCCATCACATGGGAATAATTAATTAAATTCATTTAATTAATTTGTCTCCTAATCTTATTAGGAATAAATGAGAGTACTAATATTAAATTAATTACTAAACTCCTTTAGAAATTAAAATAATAATAATTGTAATACTATTAATAAGACTCCTCTTATTAATTTATATTTAATATTTCCAAAATATTAAATAATAAACATTAAGCTATTTAATTTATTCTATCACTATAGATTAAATTAATTATACTTAATGCATTATTACGATTATGCCATTACCTTCTTAAATAATTATTCTTCCTTTTATGGTGTGACCCTTTAGGTTCTCTATATTAAACCGGTTGTGAATAAATCAATTAGAACAATTCTAATCTTATTTAAATAAATAAATTAAACTAATAATCTATTTAAATAAATAATATTTATTCTACAATAAGGATAAGCCTCCCTAGCGATCAACGACTTTCTAGATAATATAGATTTCAACATTAATCATAAAAGAACCTGTGAGTAAATAGTTACCATGCAATTCAATCCTTCCACCATACAATGTCCCAATTAAATATAAGACATGAATGTACTGTCAAGTCTTATTTTATTTAATTATATGTATTTCGATTAGAAAATGCACAACTCCGATTAATGCAAATTAGAAACCTCTTTCTAATTTCATTCCACCTTGACCAAGGATTCCTGGGTTGTCATTTAACGAATCACATAGGACATATCTCCTCTTTTACTAGAGGTGGTAGATTCTTTATTGATCATTCATTATCTCCATATGTAACTCATTATACCCAAGCATACCCTATATATGCCTTAAAAGGTCTTAAGGAATAAGTCAAAGTATAATTTGTTACATATAAGATACTATGATGATCTCAAGTCCAAGGATCACTTGTACTACTTTCACATTAGGAATTCCTATTGACAGGCGAGTAAAACTCCATTAGGTATTCCATAGGGAGTCACGTTCAGTGAACTTATTCTCCAATAAGCACCTACATACTTGCTTTAGTGTCTCCACACAAATGATCATGAGATCAATCATCCTCATCCAATGAGCAAGCAACATATGTACCAATCTATCCGGATTTACTAATCCCCTTTTTAGTAATCCCACGATTGAGAACTATTTTAGTTTTAAAGCTTTCTTAGAATTTAGATCTCATTAGCATGATCAACATCATGATTCTAAAAGCATTGCTTAAAACTGTGGGTTATTTACATATTATCAAAACAGCACCATGTAGATAATTAAATGTCTTTAATAAATGAATATTTTATTAATAAATAAATAAGATTGTTTACAAAGTATGTGCTTTATCATCATACATGATTGGCTTGTATGCACACTACTATCAATCTCCCACTTGCACTAAAGCCAATCGCCATGGTATCTCATACCCATCTTCTCTAAGTGACGATCAAACTGCTGTTGTGTTAAAGCTTTAGTAAATAGATCTGCAATGTTGTCTTGAGAGTCTACACGCTCCAAGGTGACGTCTCCTCTTTCAATGATCTCCCTGATCAAGTTAAATAGTCGCAACACGTGTTTAGATTTCTGATGAGACCTAAGTTCCTTAGCCTGTGCAACTGCTCCTGTGTTGTCACAGTAAACAGGAACTACTTCTCCAATGCTAGGAACCACACCAAGTTCAGTTATGAACTTCTTCATCCAAACAGCTTCCTTTGCAGCTTCACTTGCAGCTATATACTCTGCCTCTGTCACTGAATCAGCAACTGTTTGCTGCTTGGAACTCTTCCAACTCACTGCGCCTCTGTTCAAGGTAAAAACATACCCCGAAATAGATTTACTGTCATCTTGGTCCGTTTGAAAACTTGAGTCTGTGAAGCCCTCGAGTTTAATTCAGACCCACCGTAGACAAGAAAAATATCCTTAGTCCTTCTCAAGTATTTTAGGATATTCTCCACTGCCTTCTAGTGCTCTTCTCCTGGATTCGACTGGTATCTGCTCGTTACACTAAGTGCATGAGCAACATCCGGTCTAGTACATATCATACCGTACATGATAGATCCTATTGCAGAAGCATAAGAGATCTTACTCATACGGTCTCTCTCCTCAGGTGTCTTTGGGGCCTGTTTCTTGGAGAGATGTATTCCATGGCTCATTGGCATGAGACCTCTTTTGGAATTTTCCATGCTAAATCTCTTTATCATTGCATCAATGTACGTTCCTTGGGATAAACTAAGCATCCTTTTAGATCTATCTCTATAGATCTTTATCCCCAAAATATAGGATGCTTCTCCCAAGTCCTTCATGGAGAAGTGTTTAGATAACCAGATTTTAATCGATTGTAGCATAGGAATGTCATTCCCTATCAGTAATATATCATCAACATATAATACAAGGAATAAAATTGCGCTCCCACTAACCTTCTTGTACACACATGGTTCATCGTCGTTTTTGATAAAATCAAACTCTTTGATTGTCTCATCAAAACGAATGTTCCATCTACGAGAAGCTTGCTTCAATCCATAAATGGATCGTTGTAGCTTACAGACTTGATTTGTTCCAACCTTTGAAACAAATCCCTCTGGCTGTGTCATATACACATCCTCCTCAAGTTTCCCATTGAGGAAGGCCGTTTTCACGTCCATCTGCCATATCTCATAGTCGTTATAAGCTGCAATCGCAAGCAAAATCCGAATGGACTTGAGCATAGCTACTGGTGAAAAGGTTTCATCATAGTCAACTCCTTGTCTTTGTTTGAAACCTTTTGCAACCAGTCGGGCCTTATAGGTCTCCACCTTGCCGTCCGCTCCAGTCTTTCTTTTAAAGACCCATTTACACCCAATAGGCTTAATGCCTTCAGGTGGTGAAACCAAAGTCCATACTTTGTTTTCATACATGGAGTCCATTTCGGATTTCATGGCTTCAAGCCATTTTCCTGAGTCTTTATTACTCATGGCCTGTTTGTAATTCAATGGACCATCATTATTCATGATGCGTACCTCATCGTCATCCTCTATAACGAATCCATACCTCTCAGGTATCTTCGGTACTCTTCCAGATTTACGAACAGGGTGTGGTATAGTAGGTTCTTCTACTTGGTCAGGTACCTGACTTTGATCCGTGGTAATTTGTGGTTCTTGAACTTCTTCAAGATATATCTTACTCCCACTGATCCCTTCATGGATAAACTCCTTTTCCAAGAAGGCAGCATGTTTCGCAACAAACACCTTTTGATCAGTTGGATGATAGAAATAATACCCTACAGTTTCTTTAGGGTATCCCACAAATCTACGCTTTTCGGATTTAGTTTGTAGTTTATCATGTTCAAACTTTTTGACATAAGCTGGACAACCCCAAGTCTTAATATGCTTAAGATTTGGTTTCCTCCCCTTCCACATCTCATATGGAGTCTTTGGGGCGGATTTGGTAGGTACCTTGTTAAGTAGGTATGCAACCGTTTCTAGGGCATATCCCCAGAAGGAAATTGGAAGGTCGGTAAAACTCATCATGGATCGAATCATGTCTAACAGTGTTCGATTTCTCCTTTCAGATACTCCATTTAACTGTAGTGTACCTAGAGGAGTCCATTGTGAGATTATACCATTTTCTTTGAGACAATTGAGAAACTCACCGCTTAAGTATTCTCCACCTCGATCTGATCGAAGTATCTTTATACTCTTTTCCGTTTGTTTCTCTACTTCACTTCTGAACTCTTTGAACTTTTCAAATGATTCTGACTTGTATTTCATTAAATACACATATCCAAATCTTGAGTCATCATCAGTGAAAGTAAAAAATAAGAATACCCACCCCGTGCACTTGTTGTCATAGGCCCACAAATGTCTGTGTGAATCAATGCCAACAACTCTGTAACTCTTTCTCCTTTTCCACTAAAAGGAGATCTAGTCATTTTACCCATGAGACAAGATTCACAAGTTGGATATGATTCATAATCGGATAGCTCGAGGAGCCCATCTTTATGCAACTTGGATAATCTTGTTTCGTTGATATGACCGAGTCTACAGTGCCACATGTAGGTATAATTAATATCATCTCTTTTCCTTTTCTTAGTTTGTTCAATTTAAAATATATTTTCTTGTAAGTCAAGTGTATAAAGTCCATTTCGCAAATTTTCAATACCATATAAAACATCGTCTTTATAAATAGAACAACTATTGTTCTTTATAACAACGTTAAATCCTTCCATATCCAATACAGAAATTGAAATAATATTTTTAATAATATTCGGAACATAATAACAATTATTAAGATAAATGGACTTACCCGAAGGCATTGCTAAATAATAAGTTCCTACAGCTAATGCAGCAACCTTTGCTCCATTCCCCACTCGTAGGATCACCTCATCATTGTCCAGCTTTCTACTTCTGACCAGTCCCTGCACAGTATTACATATGTGAGAACCACAGCCAGTATCCAATACCCAAGTAGAATTATGACTTTCAGAAAAATTAATTTCAATCATAAACAAACCTTGATTGGAAGTCGAAGCTTCTCCAAGCTTCTTCTCTGCTAGATACTTCTTGCAGTTCCTTTTCCAATGTCCCGGCTTGTTGCAATGAAAGCACATTCCTTTAGCTGGTTCAGGTTTCTTTTGTTCCTTTTCTTTCCCCTTTCCCTTAGCCTTCTTAGATTTCTTCTTTTCAGAAGATACCTTGGGCCTCTTCCTTTTATTGGAAGAATCCACCATCAAGATATGGTTCTTCTTGGATAGGAAGTGACCTTCTGCTGTTTTCAGCATGTTAAGCAGCTCAGGCAAGCTGACATCTAGCTTATTCATGTGAAAATTAACCACAAACTGCGAGAAGGTCTCAGGGAGTGACTGCAAGACCAAGTCTTGACTCAGCTCCCCATCCATGACGAACCCTAGCTGTCCAAGGCGTTTAATCAAATTAATCACCTTTAGGACATGAGTCTCGACGGCAGTACCCTCGGTCATCCGAGATCGGAAGAGCTCCTTAGATATCTCATATCTAGCAGTCCTACTCTGTTCACCATACAACTCCTTGAGGTGAAGCAGCATAGAAGGAGCATCCATATTTACGTGCTGACGATGAAGCTCGTTATTCATGGATGCGAGCATGATGCATTGAGCCACAGATGCATCATCTTGCCACTTATTAAAAGTGGCAATCTCTTCCTCAGAGGCTGTTTCCGAAACAGATTCAGGGACAGTTGAATTTAGGACATAAGAAATCTTTTCAGCAGTGAGAACAATTCTCAAATTTCTTAGCCAGTCCTCATAATTCGGCCCGGTAAGCTTGTTTGCATCAAGTATGCTTCGTAGTGAGATTAGTGATTTAGATATTTTTAAAATTCTGCATGTGAAAGAAAACAATCATTTTAGCAAACATTCATTTTATTAACTTTGCATACCAAAATAAATTTAGGTCTTTATTTTAAATTGGTATCTCCCACTATTTTCATCAAACTATATTACCCTCACTTCTATAGTTCGGCAACATCTAATTAAAGATTTGCTAGTGAGAATAAGGATCCCATTTCAAATGTATATAACCTTGTGGATAGCACAACAAGCGATATACAAATAAATAGGTAGACAACTCTTGTCAATTACATCACCATGTAATTCCTTTTATTTTGCCTCTTAAATCATAATGGTCAAGTGTGTGCACATCCGAACTAAAATGATTTAAGTTAAGTCCAGCCTAGCACTTTCATAAATTCAAAAAAGAAAAATGTTCGTCCTTGTGGATAACACAACAAGACTAGATCGTTCAATTTTCTTGATAAGTATCAAATGTGATTAATTAACATCTTAAATACGCAATACTCGCCTTGTGGATAGCACAACAAGCTCATATTAAATATCTAATTCTCTATTAATTTATCATGCTAGAAGGCGACGTTCGATATTCCAAATATCATTTGAACGCTTTGGACTTAATATTATTTCTTTGAGGGGTTTGTTATTATTAGTCTCATCTTGTTTAGCGCGCATTCACACATATATATATACATATATATATATAAAATACGCATCATTTTATTAAACATGCGAAGCATGTTTGCATAAAATATAATATATATAATATTTAGCATGCTATATAGAATACTATATTCTACCCGGATTGATTATGGACTTTTATTCTAGTTTGGTTCACTAGAGCCACCAAGTGAACCAAAAGGTCAAACCTAGGAATGCAAGAATTTAAATTTAAACGTAACTATTACATTTAAACCCGGGCTCTATACAAACGGGTCTTCACGCGCTCCTTGTTCCTTGGTCTCTAATTTTTTCAAGATAATTCTAACTATTTCTATTACATTAAACTATTTAATTTAAATAGAAACCTTGATCAGCAGTCAAGGGGAAGTACATAGGAGGGAGATAGAATTTTACATCAAGAAAAAAATTAGAGAAAACGAGGTACGCAGACCCCATTTAATAAAACTCATTCATTCAAGCATTCAACTAAAATAAAATTCAATCACATTGGTCAAATAGTCCATAATCAATCCCTATTTATTATCATATATATCACCATATATATCAATAAATAAATATTCATCTCATGAATTAAAACATTCCATATATATATGAGTATCATTTAATGGGCAGTTTTAAATTGCTTAAAATCCAATTTCAAGATTAAAATAAACTCTTTATTTTAAATATAAAATTATTAAGAATATAATATATATATATATATATATATATATATATATATATATTAAAGTAACCTTATATTAATTATATAAGATATAAAAGTAACTTTATAATATACATATATATATAATCTAATTAGGTCACCTGGAATGTGAAGAATCACTTTATTTTTATTTTTTTTGCTACATGGCATGACTTAAAACGTGAATAGCCCAAAAAAAAAAACTGTCATGAACCTTTTAAAAAAAATCCTTGATTCGGCATCCCTTGTAAAACACAGATCCATAAGCATGCGAACGGAAAAAATAATTTACTTTCCGGGATTTTTTTTCTTTTTTTAAAAAAATAATTTTATACAATTAATTATGCCCAATAAATTATTCTAAATACATACCCATATAATATGGAATCAAAACTAATTAATAATTGCATAAAGGTTTGGCTCTGATGCCACTGTTGGGTTTGTACGAAATCGTGACGCAATCAAATTGCAAAAATTAGCAGAAACATGTTATATCAGAATTTAAAAAATTTCTACAAAATCATTACCCGGATCATCCTTTATGCAAATTATTAATTTAAAACGATAAATAAGAAGTTATAGAATCATACCCTTGTAGAACGAAACTTCCACAGGTACTAGTTCAACTCCTTGTTCTTCGTGATCTCCTTGAATTTTCGGGTTAGATTCCTTCCTTTGATCAACGTTAGCCACCCAAGTGTTTGGCCTTTAGAGGTGGTCCACCAAGGAAGATGAATTATCAAGAAGGAGGGTGGTTGGCTTAGTTTTCTATCCTCTATAAAAAAGGAGTACTCTCCAACAATTGGAATTGCATCAATCAATATCTATTATAAGACTCCTCTTATATAGATATTGGTCAACCCTTCTAATCCTATTAGACATGTGATTTCTTTTAATTAATTAAACTCCTTTAATTAATTTAGGCTTCCCATCACATGGGAATAATTAATTAAATTCATTTAATTAATTTGTCTCCTAATCTTATTAGGAATAAATGAGAGTACTAATATTAAATTAATTACTAAACTCTTTTAGAAATTAAAATAATAGTAATTGTAATAATATTAATAAGACTCCTTTTATTAATTTATATTTAATATTTCCAAAATATTAAATAATAAATATTAAGCTATTTAATTTATTTTATCACTATAGATTAAATTAATTATACTTAATGCATTATTACGATTATGCCATTACCTTTTTAAATAATTATTCTTCCTTTTATGGTGTGACCCTTTAGGTTCTCTATATTAAACCGGTTGTGAATAAATCAATTAGAACAATTCTAATCTTATTTAAATAAATAAATTAAACTAATAATCTATTTAAATAAATAATATTTATTCTACAATAAGGATAAGCCTCCCTAGCGATCAACGACTTTCCAAATAATATAGATTTCAACATTAATCATAAAAGAACCTGTGAGTAAATAGTTACCATGCAATTCAATCCTTCCACCATACAATGTCCCAATTAAATATAAGACATGAATTTACTGTCAAGTCTTATTTTATTTAATTATATGTATTTCGATTAGAAAATGCACAACTCCGATTAATGCAAATTAGAAACCTCTTTCTAATTTCATTCCACCTTGACCAAGGATTCCTGGGTTGTCATTTAACGAATCACATAGGACATATCTCCTCTTTTACTAGAGGTGGTAGATTCTTTATTGATCATTCATTATCTTCATATGTAACTCATTATACCCAAGCATACCCTATATATGCCTTAAAAGGTCTTAAGAAATAAATCAAAGTATAATTTGTTACATACAAGATACTATGATGATCTCAAGTCCAAGGATCACTTGTACTACTTTCAGATTAGGAATTCCTATTGACAGGTGAGTAAAACTCCATTAGGTATTCCATAGCAAGTCACGTTCAGTGAACTTATTCTCCAATAAGCACCTACATACTTGCTTTAGTGTCTCCACACAAATGATCATGAGATCAATCATCCTCATCCAATGAGCAAGCAACATATGTACCAATCTATCCGGATTTACTAATTCCCTTTTTAGTAATCCCACGATTGAGAACTATTTTAGTTTTAAAGCTTTCTTAGAATTTAGATCTCATTAGCATGATCAACATCATGATTCTAAAAGCATTGCTTAAAACTATGGGTTATTTACATATTATCAAAACAGCACCATGTAGATAATTAAATGCCTTTAATAAATGAATATTTTATTAATAAATAAATAAGATTGTTTAGAAAGTATGTGCTTTATCATCATACATGATTGGCTTGTATGCACACTACTATCAAAATGGACAGTAATGAATTATATTAATAAAATATAATATGTAATTATAATTTGAATAATTATAATTAAGAAAAATGTGTAATTTAAATTCTAAGTTGTTCATTATAATTTAATTAGTGCATGATTTGAAATTGATTACTTATAATCAAAGTAATTGTTTAATATAGCATACTAGTTAAATAAAAATTTCTTCAAAAATCCATCTAACATCCTTTCTCCAAATCTCATCACATAAACTCATATAAATCCACAAGTCTCATTTGTTAAATTCAAGATCTAACACTCTAATCATGATATTAACCATATTCAACATGCATCACAAGAATCTAAAATAAAATTACCTAGTGCATGCATGCATGTGCCTTTCTCTACCCATTTGGTATAAATCTCTCTTTCGATCTTACTTTCAACTTCAAAAATATTTTGATCATCAAATAAAATATCTATACACATATATATAGATGAAGGGTTTTCAAAGATCAAACTTAAGACTCTTTGTTTCATCAAAATCCAACAAATAAGAAATCAAAACTTGAAAATGATGAGAATCAATACCTAATTCTTCTTCCTATCTTTCTTATCTTCCCAAAGTAGCTTAGATACTTAGCATGCATGAAGCTCAAGGCTCTTCCTTTCCTCCTTGTATTGCCGAAATGCTCTCCCTCTCTCTCCCTCTATATTTTCTTTTCTCTAACTAAGGAACTTGGAAGTATAATGAAATGAAATGAAGTTAGTGGAGTAAGTATAATTGAAAGTGTAAGTATTCTTCCACTAATTATCTTTCTTAATCATTCACTTGGTTGCTTACTCACTAACTATAAGTGTTGGACATGCTAAGAGAGTGACACATGTCTTGGGTGATAGATTCAAAAGATTATAACCAAGATTTTGGGCAAGTTTAATAAAGTTGTATTTTCTCCCCATTTTGCCCCTTAGTGGCCGGCCATGTGCTCCCATTTCCTTATTAAAGATTTATTTTTATTGTGTTATATACTTTAATGATTTAAAGTCCTTTCTTTCATGGACTAAGGTTTGGGCCTCTTTAATTAATGTTTGGGCTCACAATTAATTAGTTTGGGCCACTAGTAGTCAAGTTCATTTATTCAATACTTGGGCTACTACTTATTAACCCCACATGTTGGGCTAAGTTAATTAATTTAACTAATGCCATTGAAGTCTTTCTCCAATAAAATTAGTGGGCTTGATTATTCATTCAATTGGGCTAGCCCACTAATATCACTTACTACTTGGACTATTACATATTCCCATAAATCAAGAATACCACTTTACTTTCATAACCCAATTAGACTTGCCACATACAAGTAAATTGAATATTTAAATAGGGTTCATCATCTTAATCAATTTTCTTGATTATTAAAATACTTAGACTAGTCCACTAATTTAATTATTTCATTAGTTGGACTTCCTATTAAATTCTCATAACACACTTGTTACTTAATTACTTATTCAATCACCATATATCACAAAGTTTTCAATATCATTAATAATCGATTTATCTATATACAATGTGACTTGAAATTCTTGGTTATTACAATAATCCCTTAGGTTATTTAATTATCATACCTAATATATATTTTAGGTTACATAATTTAATTCTTAATTCTCTTTATATACACAATAAATGTATACACATTGTATAATGCATATTTATTTAATCATACACATAGTTCACATAAATCATAACATCTTCCACTTCTAAGTCCAATTTTGACTTTTCTCCATAAAAGTCAACTGTTGACTTTGACCAAAAAGTCAACCCTTACACATTTTGTGTTTATTGTCCTTTCTGACTAAACTTGACGAGCAGTCCGTGCTTCAAACTTCTATCTCTAACTCAAATTTTGAGTTTTAACTTACTCCATTTTTATTGCTAATCATATTAGCTAACTCTATGCTTATTCATCTTCTTATTTGTCAGTCAAGGACAACATTCAAGCTATGCTAATTGCTAACATAGTCTTAACTTGATTCTCATATCCTTAACTTAATTCATCATTCTTCTTGCTAAAATATATAGCACCTTACTAAGTATATATATATATATATATATATATATATATATATATATATATATATATATTTCTATACATATACTCATCTTCGTTTAACCTCATAGTATCTCTTCATGTGAATTTTTATTCCCTTAATAAAATTTCCACATACATCAGTATAACATTTCTTACATTATTCAGTTCACATCGAAATTTATAAGTATCACAATACCTCATTATTAATATTCCTTCAAATACATATAACTCATTTCTAGGGTTTGGAATTTTGTAACCCATATTTTTTCTATTCTCATTTAAATAGTAAACCATATAGGTTTTATCTGAAAATTTTAAATAAATTCTCAAATTATCATCTAGATTTTATTCTTTAACATTTATTCTAATCATTCAAGATTTTATAAATTTTTGGGTTATCATACTAATCAAACTAGAACAAATCATTTTGAAAGCGATAGTAATGTGATTTCTCCTTTTGATGCTAATTAAAATAGAATGAAGTCGTAGGACTCCTAACCATTTCTTTTTTGACAATTTGAGAGAACCAATGAAACAATTAGAAGGTCTCCTTAAATTAAGACTTGTGTGCAACGTACGCATCTTTTTTAACGCAATATTCATAGGATTACACCTTTTGATGCTAATCAAACTAGAACGAAGAAAAAGGACTCCTAATCACCTCTTTCTTTGACAATTTGAGAGAACCAATGAAAAAAATAAGAAGGTCTCCCTAAATTATGACTTGTGTGAGGTGTACGCATCGTTTTGAATGCGATAGTCATGGGATTGCTACTTTTGATGCTAATCAAACTAGAACGAAGTAATAGAACTCCTAATCAACTCTCTCTTTGACAATTTGAATGAACTAATGAAACAATAAATTCTACCTAAATCAAGATTTGTGTGAGATATACATTTGAACGCAATAGTCATGGGATTATTTATTTTGATGCTAATCAAATTAGAACGATGTAATAGGACTCCTAATCATCTCTTTCTTTGACAATTTGAGATAACCAATAAAACAATAAAAAGGACACCCTAAATGAAGATTTGTGTGAGATGTTGATAAGTACACATTATTCATGATTTGTTATTCCTTTACGTTTGGTTTTATTGCATGTTTCATGTGTATATGAGCTTAATAAGTTGTTTAATTATTTTCAGGTGAATTAAAGTTTATGGGAATAAAGCAGGCTAATAGTAACTATCTGATAGACCGGCGCGGGGCGCGCTTGCTTTTGTACTGAACCAGGCGCGAAGCGCACCAGAAGAAGTCAAGTTTCCTGCCCTAGTAGCGTGGGGCGCGCCGCCTTGTGAAGGTACCGGGCGCGGGGCTCGCCGGTCAGACTGATCTGGTCAGATTTAGTTATTTAAAACATGAAGTTGATTAGGAAAAGGATTGCAGACTTACCTAATTAAACTAGGGTTTGTCTAGGCTATAAAGATGAGTAGTTTTCTTAGGTTTGGGGGATCTTTTCTCTTATCTTTCATCTTTCATCTTTCATCATGGATCTAGGAATTCTTGAAGATATGGGCTAACACTTTCAATTCAATTCTGAAGGGATGTTGAACCATATTATCAATTAATGGTTTGATCAAATTTATATTATTTATTCTTTCGTATATGAGATTTATTCTGATTATCTACATAAACTTTCATGTATGCTAGATTAAGATATATATTAACCAAACGATGTATGTCTAATCGTAAGTAGAAATTAATGATATTTGATTGTGGTCAAGCTTTTGAATATTGTTAAGGTTTTCAGAAGACAAGTTAAATAATTCCTGATTGTGTAATTATTGCTTGGAATAATCTAATTCTCATTATTCATGCTTCTGTCATATTAAATCTAGACTGATAGTTTTAGGTTGTATGATAGTTAGGATCTTTTGTTGGCGATCGTAGCATTAGATTTACACTTAAGGAGTATTTCGGGTAATTTGCAATCGCGGTTATCTAGGGATATTAATCTCATAGAAAGGTAAATAGTGAAACACTTGGTTAATCCATAATTGTGAAAAGGGGATACTGAACTGAAGAATTGAAGTTTTTTACTCATTGATAGTTCTTGTTAATTCACTTTCGTTAATTAAACTGTCTAAATTAAAAACCCCCAATTCATTGGAAATACTTAGATAAATATAAAACATAATACTCTCTATGGGATCGATCCTTGCTTATTACTATACTAATTCTTGAGTTAGTAGGATAGAAGTAAAGTAAATTTTATAGTGCTAGACGACAGCTACCAGATGTACGCATCGTTTTGAACGCGATAGTAATGTGATTGCTCCTTTTTATGCTAATCAAACTAGAACGAAGTCATAGAACTCATAATCACCTCTTTCTTTGACAATTTTAGAGAACCAATGAAACAATAAGAAGGTCTCCTTAAATCAAGACTTGTGTGCGATTTACAAATCGTTTTTAACGCGATTTTCATAGGATTGCTCCTTTTGATGCTAATCAAACTAGAACGAAGAAAACGAACTCTTAAGCACCTCTTTCTTTAATAATTTGAGAGAACCAATGAAAAAAATAAGAAGGTCTCCCTAAATTAAGACTTGTTTAAGATGTACACATTGTTTTGAATGCGATAGTCATGGGAGTGCTCCTTTCGATGCTAATCAAATTAGAACGAAGTAATAAGACTCCTAATCACCTCTTTCTTTCACAATTTGAGATACCAATGAAACAATAGGAAGGTCTCCCTAAATAAAGGCTTGTGTGAGATGTACGCATCATTTTTAACACGATATTTAAGGATTGCTCCTTTTGATTCTAATCAAACTAGAACGAAGATAAAGGACTCCTAATCACCTCTTTCTTTGACAATTTGAGAGAACCAATGAAACAATAAGAAGGCATCCCTAAATGAAGACTTGTGTGAGATGTACACATCGTTTTGAATGCGATAGTAATGTGATTGCTTATTTTGATGCTAATTAAACTAGAATGAAGTCATAGGACTCCTAAGCACCTCTTTCTTTGACAATTTAAGAGAACCAATAAAACAATAAGAAAGCATCCCTAAATGAAGCCTTGTGTGAGATGTACACAGCGTTTTGAACGCTATAGTAATGTGATTGCTCCTTTTCATGCTAATTAAACTAGAATGAAGTCAAAGGGATCCTAATCATCTCTTTCTTTGAAATTTTAGAGAACCAATGAAACAACAAAAGGTCTCCTTAAATGAAGACTTGTGTAAGTAGTACGCATCGTTTTGAACGCGATAGTCATGGGATTGCTATTTTTAATTCTAATCAAACTAGAGAAAAGTAATAAGACTCATAATCACCTCTTTCTTCGATAAGTTGAATGAACTAATGAAACAAGAAGGTCTACCTAAATCCAGACTTGTGTGAAATGTACACATCGTTTTGAATGCGATAGCCATGGGATTACACTCCTTTTGATACTAATCAAACTAGAACGAAGTGATAGTACTCCTAATCATCTCTTTCTTTGATAATTTTAGAGAACCAATAAAACAATAAAAAGGTCTCCTTAAATGAAGACTTGTGTGAGATGTACGCATCGTTTTAAACGCGATAATCATGGATTTCCTCTTTTTGATGCTAGTCAAATGATAAGTGGTTTTTATGACCACGTATTCAGATATTATCTAGCTTATTTCATGGCTTAAACTCAAGTATCTTTGTGCTTTTCATATATTTTTGGTTTGTTTTGAAAATTTCATGTTTAGGAACTCTTTTGGTGCATATTGAGCTTAAAATGATAAAATGGTGCCAAAAGGAGCAAGAATGGAATGATGGCATGACAATGGAAGGAGGTCCAGCAGCTTGATGGGACTGTGATGATACAAAGAAGCAAATGAGTCAAGAAGGCAACAGGTGCAGAAGAAAGAATACAGCAGAAAGCAAAGCACCAGCAACATTTCAGGTCCAGCGCGGCCACGCCGGCATAACAAAGGACCCACGCGCGCTTGCGTCAATTAGCAGGAAACAAGGAACAAGACTGGGGACAAGCGCGGTCGCGCCAAGACCAAGGCCAAAGCCCGCACTACCGCGCCAGCTCAAAAATTGACCAGACTTGACTTTCATTTCAGCTGATCGGGAGAGGCATATATATTAGGGCTTATGCCCATTTTGATAGGGGGGACAATACTCCTCCCCTTAATGGAGCCATAGCCCTAATTCTTCCTTTCCTTTTCCTTTCAATTCCTTGTCTAGATTAGGTTAGGAGTAGATTAGGTTAGATTTATTTAGTTAGTTTTCTAGGGTTTAATTAGATTTGAAGATTGAAGCAATTGGATATCATCAAAGATCCAAGCTCGGAGAAAGAACAGAGATTTGCATTCTCTATCCTTATACTCTCCTTGTTATAAATTTGTATTCAGATGATGTTTATTCCTTTTGTGGATGATATATTTGAGTCATTTATGACTTAGTTTATATTTTGAGATTTCAATGGAACCTTTTGAGTAGTTTACTTTGATATGCTTCCATGATTGGTCTTATTGATTTCTATATGGTTGTCTATTACGATTCCTGCTTTAATTGCTTAATTGATTAACTACCAATTACTGTGATAACCCATATGGACTTGACAGACGAAATATGGGTTTAGATCTAATCGTAGTAACGGGTGATTGTATGTTTACATGGCGTTAGACGTAAGATTTGTGTTTAGGATAGACAAATACCGAAGCGCCGCTCGTAGTCAATAGAGAACCTGTACTTAAACCCTAATTATTTGTAAATCACATAGAAATATAGGGGTTTAGATAATGTGGGTGATTATATGCTTTCTATCATCTGTGGATTATATATGATATGGATTAGGTGCATTGAAAGATGGCCTTCTCTCACTTTCGTGTTCTCAGCTAACGATCTGTGACGATTAATTTGACCTAAATGGGAGTATGTTGATTTAGATGAATCATTAGGGGAAATTAAGATCTCATATCTCCATTATCTAACTTTACTATAGGGTTAATTAGTTTAAGTTTAATTATTTGTCTAGTTTAATATTTAAACTCTTTACCGCTCATTTGAATAAGACCGAAATGATTATGTACTAGTGGTTTGGTGTCTTTTATCACTTAATTTTCCATGGGAACGATATCTTTACTTACTCTTTATTACTTGTTGACCGCGTATACTTGCACGTATTTGTCATTATATAAATCGGACAACAAGTTTTTGGTGCCGTTGCCTAGGAATTAATTTGATAACTGTTTGCCAACATTAGTTTCAATCAAATTAGTCTTAATTTAAACATTTTTTATTTTGTTTAATTCTCTTCCTATATTCTCTTTTCAGGAAATATGGATCTCAATTTTTATCCATGCTGTTACACAAGGAAAGAGCAACCAAGGGAAACAGGAAATGATAGCTTCGACCCCATTGTCGCATTATCAGCAGAGCTAGAGGTTCTCTCAAGGAAGTTGGACAGTGTTACAGCCCAACAGAGTCGAGAGACGGCCGTTACTTATGACTATAGTGCTGGAAGCTATATGAGCCATCATGTAAGACCCCAACTTTTATGAATAAAGATTTTCCTCTATATATTATTTTGAAATAGTAAGGGATGATTTGATAAATGTGATAAGTTATGGGTGAATATGCAAATTTTACAAGGTAAGCAAGTGGTTATAAAATATTCATTGTGTCGGGGAATATTCATTTGGTTGAGGAATATTCTTTTTGTCGGAGAATATTCATACGACGGCGCAGTCATTGGTGGACCCCACAACGGAATGAATGTCGGATATAGAAAACGACAGAAGTAATTTTTATAAAAATAACGGTAAAACTGTTACCCTTAAACTGTTGAAATACCCAGTGATAAAAATACAGTAATACGCGTTGTTGCACAGTAGCACACGGTATTGCACAGTATTTCCAATTATTGGTTCTTACGTAAGAAGGCACTTACTCAATTATTGTTACAGTAATTACTGTTCAATATTTTATATTATTGATTCAATAATTGCATAATATTTTATTGGTTCAATAATTGCTACGTTGATATTTTATATCAATAATTGCTATGTTGATATTTTATATTATTGATTCAATAATTGTCACTGCACAGTATTTCACATTATCAAATCAATAATTCATATTATTTGAATAATATTATTAGATAGCATTATTGACAATATCTAGGAAGTTCTGTCGAGAAAAGGGTTTAGGTTATATAATTGCGCGCCAATGAGGAGAAATCCTGATCAGAAAGCCCCCTTTTTTACTGGAAGCGACCTGGTTGTCAATATTGTAGTTCTATAATATTATCTGTGAATAATTAATTGTTGATATACATGATAAGGAAATATTTATTTTAATTTTGATATAAAAAGGAAGAATTTTTAGCATATGACATTTGTTGAAAGTTGGCATTTTATCTTCTTCGATAAAATAATTCATTCAAATATATTATTATAATATTATATTATAAAATTATAATGTGATAATATAATAATTTTATGTGGTTGGTGCGAATATGGATGAAGGCTTAAAATTTTTAAAAGTTGTATGCTGAAGCTTGTTTTTCAAAAGTAGCATGCTGTTGAGTCATCCGTATGTAAAATTTGAGTCATTTTTCGTTGGGAATTTGGAAAAACTTTCTTCTACAAAGTTGTAGAGAATCAAATTTCATATAGGATGGACATAAGGTTCGTATTTTTCTGATAAAGGGCTATTTATTATGAATTATTGAAGTTTCAGAAATAAATATTTTAATATATATATATATATATATATATTATTATATAAACATGTGAGAATTGATTTTGGTGGAGGCTTTGAAAAGTGTGGTGTGCGGATGACATTTTCCAAAGGAGTGGGCTTGAAATTCATCCTTTGGTTAATCAAGTCAATAATGGTGTTCTGGCATTTTCCTATAAATAGGGTGCTTAGTTAAGAAATAAAAATCACACCAGAATCAGAAAATTTTCTCTCTATAATATCGAGCGTATTTCTTGTGAGTATAAAGATAGTTTGAGTGTGGATTACGGTGCAAGATTTTTCTCAGCATTATATCCGATATTTCAGTCAAAACTACTCTCCTGTTAAGGTAAAGGATGTTATATTTTTCGTAAATAATGTTATTTCCTTTCAATATTCATAATGAATATTATTTTTTTTCATATTTCATATTATGGAAGTAATAATATTTTATTTCATATTCCTAAATCTGAACTTATTACGGTAAGTATTGCTTCTATAATTCTTGAAATGATTAGAAATTTCTTGAGTTTTGAACTTCATCTAGTATCATTTCACCGGAATAATTTTCTGAACTTTTTATGAAAATTTACAACTTTTCATGACGAGCTACTATTCACGAGTTACTATTCACAGTAAAAAAACATTTTTTTTTATCTTTGATTGGATCTAAGTTTTGATCTTCATTCTTGAATTTTGCTCCACAATTGATTATTACGGAGTATTATTGAACTTGGATAAACTAAATTACAAATCCCTAATTTTTGTCATTTATCGCACTGGATTCGTTATTTATATTATTTTTCATCATCCTCAGTCCTACATGGTGATATAACTGAATATCTTTGGCCTGTAGTGCAAAGATTAATGATTAATTGATGAATATCTTTGGACTGTAGTGCAAAGATGAATGATTACCTGATGAATATCTTTGGCCCGTAGTGCAAAGATGGACAGGTGTTGAGATAAACATGACCAACTAGTGATACAAATGAATATCTTTGGCTCGTAGTGCAAAGATGAATATTTGGTTAGAGATGTATATTGATTGATGTTACAGGGATAAAATATTGATGATGAACTTTTAAATCATAGAAGATAGTAGACTTCATTCTCTACTTAACTCTTCTAATGAATTGTTATTTTTGCTGCAGTTGTTGATCTAAAACTTGTTGTCCATAATATTTTATCTGATTTGTTGAAGACTAACGATAATTTATTTTCTACTATCTTAGTCATGATATTCTTTACGGGGCTAGTTGAGCTCACCCTTTTCTTCCATTGTTCTCTTCAGGAAATGAGAATATCGCGGGGACTAGTCGGAGAACAGTGTGATGATCAGAGTTAGATATGTAGAAGTCCTCACTATTCTATAAAATAGTGGGACAATAATTGTAATGAATAAGGAATGAATTTGAGTGTTTATATTTCGTATTATATACGATTTGTATTGAAGCTCATAGTTTGCGTGGTCGTATTTTGCATGACCGTATGTTATAAAAGATTGTATTTGGATACTGTACAACATATTTGGCGACTCAAAATTGGTTGGTATTGAACCTATTTTGAGGGCGTCACACATCAGGATCCCATCAGTTATGGACAAGAGCAGTATGGGGGTGATTACTTCAACCACGAATATTCTAATTATCACCAAGATTTGGAGTATCATCCAAACTCTTCAGCGAGCTATCAAGACCAATACTGCGAGCAAAGTCCAATATATGCACCAGAACCCCCATATCAATCCCCGTGTTTACAAGAAGAACAGACAACAATGGAATTCATGTATAGAGCCCTAGCGAACCAAGAGGAGATGATTAGGAGCCGGGAACTATAAAACAAAAATTTTCAGAATCAGATGGCCTAAATCAACAATACTCCAACCAATGAGACTCAGTACATGGTTCCCGAGGCTGAAACAGAAAAGGCAAGATTGGAAAGTTTGTGGAGAAATTCCATAACATCAACAAAGGAGATCTTGATTGAGAAAGCGAAGTCGATTGAGAATCTTCAGAATTGGGGAAATCAAATCAGCATGGCTTTAATGAAGGAGGAGGTGATTGTGTAACGATTTAGATTTTTATATTTAATTTTAAATATTTATTGAATTAAATAAATATTTTATGTGATTTATTTATTGAGTGAAATAAATAAATTATGTGATTTATGGAAGTGATTTAATTAAGTGTATATATTAATTAAATGTATGTTTAATATTTATCTAGTTGATATATATTAATTTTATAATATAATTCTGATTTAATTGAGAGAATTAAATTAGATGAATTATGTGGTAAGTGTTACATGGATTATAATTAGCAAGTAATTATAATTATGTGGCAAAATTTTATGTGATTAATTGATGTTAGATTTTAATTGATTAAATTAGATGATTAATATTTAATTAATTAAAATGTGACATTAAAGTGTATGTCTTAAAATAGTTTTTAAATAATTTTACCAAACAAGGCCCTTGCTTTTATTTAAAAGACTATTGCCAAACAGGGCCCTTACACTAGCTAAACCTAAATTACCTAAACCATGTTTGGAGTTAATAAAAACTAGTTTCTAATTTTTCTTGTAGCCAAACAAGCCAAGTTGCCTTTTGAATTTTGTAACTTACGTTGTAATTAGTAGTTAGTGCATATATTTATTATATGGGAGTTACATATATTATATATTACTTGTGTTATATATTATATGTATATACTATCAATACGTTAGTTTTTCTAAAGCCTAAGTCTAAACTAGAAGAAAACAAAGGAGAAAGAAGAGCAGAGAAGAGAGAATACAAAGAAGAGAACTTTAAGAAATAAGAGAAAAACTCTACATCATCATCTCCATCTCTTCTTCCAATTCAAGCTAGTAAGATTATACTCTTAACCACAGAATTTATTCTTATGTGTTGTATTTCTTCTTGTCAAATTCTGTTTTCATGAAGTTGTATAATTATGACTATGTATAGATGATGTTCATATGTAATTGTATGCCATGGAAAGATTTTTAAAATACAATTGTTGTAAAAACCAGTTTTAAAGTTATGATCCTTATATTTTTATTTTTTGTAAAACATGTTTGGAAGTTGTATAGCATGATGGATATATATATATATATATATATATATATATGTAATTGTATTCATATCATGTCTATATGTGATGGTATGCTTAATTAGTTGTTTAATTCATGAATATATCTGATATAAATGGAGAATTTATGTTTTCAAAAGTCATAGTGAAGTGTCTGGGAAAAATAAAGTTTCTCATAGAAATCAAATATATGTTGAATGTTGATTTTTGTATAAATTAATTGTAGAATATGTTATTATGTTTAGAAATTAGTTGATTGGGTTTGGAGTCGAGAGAATTGGTTTCAAAACAAATTCACAGTGTTCAATTTCATTTATTTAATTAGAGTGAGTTAACCATGAGGGTCAACCACTTATGTAAATTAGTTACGTATTAACTAATTTAGATTTTTATAATTAAATGTGTATAGGAAGTGTTTAAGTACGTGGTTGAGTTATGTAGCTTGCGCGTAAGGCAAGTTTTCTAAACCCTAATCTTGTATTAATTTTATGCAAGTCTTTTAACCCTAAAATTGTTAATTATATACAAATTTTTGAATTCATATATTCATTTTTGAGAATGTCCTTTTCATTTCTATATTGGACAATTGTTTATTTAATTGAAATGATCTTAACTTATTGTTCAAGTAAGATCTAGTTATTATTTTAAATGTTTTAAGTTGATTCTAAAGCATATGTTAGTTCATAATTCTGTTATTTACGAATTATTGAAAGTCGATTCAACTAATCCTTAGTTGATGAACGTGAATTCTAAATTACCCTTGTAAGTTTATCCAAACCAAACTTTCTTTGGTGCGGACTTGAATTCAAATTACTGAGTTGAACAACCCTAATTATTAGGGGAGATTATTACGCATAGCGTTAAGATATTTGTGCATAATACGTGGTACGATGGGTTGATCCCCCTAAGTACGAGTTAAGGTCCATAGTCTTATTGACTGTTAAAGGTTTAAATAGAAATATTTATAACCTAGGACAAGAAGAGTTCAAAGGTCTTATGACCCTCAGATAAATTCTATATTCGAATTTTGATGTTGATAGAGAATTATTATTCAATTCTTTATTATTGAAGCAAGCTAAGTTGTTCAGATTCTTTTAAAAATATCCTTTCATGTCTATATTATTGTTAAACTCCAGTGAGCTGTTGTTTGCTCACTATTGCATTAAATAACAATTGCAGTTAAGGTTGATAACGTTGATGCCCCGTCTACGAGTAAAGGCAAGGGAAAGATGAACAAGTGAAGACTTGTTTAATTATTTTAAAATGATTGTAATAAGACTTTTATGTCATGTTTTTATTCCGCACTTTATTGTTTATGTCAAGGTTAGAGTAACCCTGGGATTGATTTTTGAGAAGGTTGTAACCCTTGTTTTAAGGGAGATTTTATTATTTTGAATAAAGGTTGTAATTTATTTTGAGATATATTGGGTAGATGTTTGTTATAGTTAGAAAGTGAACACCAAATCATGTGGAAGCGAAGTACCCGGATTTGGGGGTGTCACAGGTTGGTATGAAAGCTGTAGGCTATGAAACCTTAGGTGGGAAAAAACCTTAGGTAGTAGCCTTATAGGTAAGATCGAAAAGATAGTGATGCTAGGTAAAGATAATAAACTACTTTATGTGCTATGTATTTACATTATAGTATTCGAAGAGTGACGACTCGATATCACGTAATAATGAACTTTAAAAATCTTTTGTCAGGATGTCGAATGTTGGAGAACCTAGTCAGGCTAGAGAGGATGTACCTCAGGTGCCTAGAGAGGAGGAGCCCCGTGACATACATGTTGTCTGGGAGCAGCTGGTTAGGAGAGAGCCATCTCCAGTGATCACCGTAGCTGGTCGGAAGCGTGAGCTGACACCTATTCCAGAGGATGAGGACGAGGACGAGTCTAAAGAGGAGGAAGAGGATCCCGAAGAGGAATTTCTACCTCACTCTACTAGTGCTGAGATGTATGAGGCAGTCTACAATAGCAATGTGGAGCTTCATGGACGAGTAGGAGATCTCGAGGAGACTATCCAGCAGCGAGACGAGACGATCGAGGAAATGGCAAGTGACCTAGGAGATGCACAGTGGAACCTGATACATATGGAGGTTGATAGAGATGCTGCTCAATTTGAACTGGCAAAGCTGAAGCAGGACATCCAGGAGGAGTCGAGGAAGCGTGCCAGAGCTGAAGAGTCAAGTTTGAGGGCTAATCAACGAGCCGATCGAGCTGAAGGTGAAGCTGAAGCCAAGAGAGCCAAGCTGAGGGAAACGGAATATGCTTTTCATACAGCGATAGAGAGAGCTCATGACCGTATTTTCTACTACCCAGCTCAGTTCCAAGGTTTACCGTGGTATGTGGTGGACCGAAGAACGGCGTTTCGGGTAATGGAAGAGGAACGCAGAGAGGCTGTGCGATGTATTAATATGCCTAGGCAGTAGCAGTAGTAGCAGTAGTAGAGTTTTATTTATGTATTGCTTTTTGTAATAAGTAATGTAAATCCCATAATTTGAGATAAGAAGGGGATGAGTTAATAATGTAATCCTGTAACTTTTCCTGTTTAGGAAGGATGATGTAAATGGCAGAAATGCTATCTGTTTGATGTTTTTAACTACGACTAATGAATAAAAGAAGTTTATTTGACGTGATATGCGTTCTATGTGAATTGAGCCATTTAAACGTTTAAGTATGAACTTGAATACTTATTAGTTGAATAAAGGGTCTAATAATAATATTTTCTTAACAGAAAATGCCTCCTAGAAGAAGATCAACGCGTCAAAACCCCGAGGGTTCGACGAACAACAACAATAACAATGGGACGAATCGGTTCAGCAGCTGGTGAACCTGTTAACAGGAGCTCTTGCGAATCAGCCGCAAGTGCATGGTGTAGATTCAAGGAATTCAAGGCAGTAGGACCGCCTGAATTCAAAGGATCGACTAACCCTATCGAGGTTTAGACATGGGTTATGGAAATGGAGAAGGTATTCGACGTAGCCCGAGTAGGTGAAGACCAGAAGACAGCGTTTGCGGCTTTCATGTTGAAGTCGGATGCTAGCTTTTGGTGGCAGGCTAACAAGACCCGAGAAGGAGAGGGAGTCATCACGTGGGAATGTTTCAAGGAAATGTTCTACGAGATATACTTTCCAGTAAGTTCACAGGACCAGATGGAGGTCCAGTTCCCAGAACTTAAGCAAGGAGGGATGACGGTGTCCGAGTATGCCTCTAAGTTTAACGAGTTGGCCAGGTTCGCTACATACCAGGTCAGCACTGACGCTAGGAAAGCGAGAAGGTTTAAGCGGGGACTGAAGCCCTGGCTATACAGTAAGGTTTCCATGTTCCAGCTGAATACCTTTGCAGCGGTGCTGAAGAAAGCCATACTTGCTGAGGGAGGAAGCGAAGCGGTGACAAAGTTCAACCAAGATAAGAAGAAGAAGAATGAGGTAGAAACCAAAACGGGGGGTAGCAGCGCTGTGAACTAGAAAAGGAAATGGAATGACAACACCTCTGGTGGGAGTCAGCAAGGAAGTCAGCAGAAGAGGAAGTTCGAAGCATGTGCTACATGCGGTAAGAATCACACTGGCGTGTGCATGAAAGTGAAGCGGGTGTGCTTCAACTGTGGTCAGGAAGGCCACATCGTGCCCAAACCCAAAGAAGGGAGCTTGCTTTACATGTGGATCCAAAGATCACATGGCTCGCAACTGCCCGAAGAAGTTGACGGCAGGGTCAACAGGGAGCGGAGGGAATGGAAGCGGCAGTACCGTTACTATTGCTACACCATTGCAAGCTGTTCCACCCACTGCACAGACATTCAATATGACGGTGCAGGATGTTGTACAATCAAAAGACGTGGTGTCAGGTATTATTCCGATCAATAGTATAAATGCATATGTATTATTTGATTCGGGTGCTACTTGCTCATTCATATCTGATGATTTTGCTAAAACCTTAGACTTACCTGTAGAGGAGTTAGTTTACCCTTTGAACATTGAGATTGCGAATAGGGAGGTTATTCCTATTAGGAGCGTTTATAGGAACTGTAGATTGGACATTAAGGGACAGGAGCTTAGAGTAGATTTGATTCCGATTAAACTTGGGGAATTCAATGTCATACTGGGTATGGACTAGTTATTCAACCATGGGGTGATAATCGACTGTCAGAAGAAGTCGGTAAACCTTACGACTCCGTCGAAGTTAGTGTTCTATGGTAGCAAATTGCCTAGACAAGCGAGTTGTCTGACGGTTATGCAAGCCAAGAAACTTCTGACGCAAGGCTGTGTGGGATATCTAGCCTACATAGTATATACGCGTAAGGAAAGCCCGAAGGTGGAGGAGATATCGGTAGTTAAGGAGTTTATGGACGTTTTTTCGAGCGATTTGCCAGGACTTCCGCCAGATAGGGAGATAGAGTTCGTGATCGATCTAGCACCGGGAACTGCTCCAATTTCGAAGGCTCCGTACAGAATGGCTCCAGTTGAGATGAAGGAACTGATGGTTCAACTACAAGAACTGTTAGACAAGAAGTATATCCAACCGAGCGTTTCGCCGTGGGGAGGGCCTGTTTTGTTTGTTAAGAAGAAAGATGGATCGATGCGTCTTTGCATTGATTATAGGGAGTTGAATAAAGTTACGATCAAGAATAAGTATCCTTTACCAAGGATCGATGACTTGTTTGATCAACTGAAGGGTGCGATGTACTTCTCAAAAATTGATTTGAGAAGCGGTATCATCAGTTGAAGGTGAGGAAGGAAGATATACCAAAAACGGCTTTTAGAACTCGATATGGTCATTACGAGTTCTTGGTAATGTCATTTGGTCTCACGAATGCCCCAGCTGCATTTATGGATCTAATGAACAGGGTGTTCAAGCCATTTCTGGACAAGTTCGTGGTAGTGTTCATAGATGACATCCTGGTTTATTCCAAGACCGAGGAGGAGCATGCTGAACACTTACGACTAACCTTAGAAGCGCTGAGACGAGAGAAGCTTTACGCTAAATTCTCAAAATGCGAATTCTGATTGGAACGTGTGCAATTTCTTGGCCACGTGATCGACAAGGATGGTATTTCGGTGGAACCGTTGAAGGTTGAGACCGTAATGAGTTGGGATCAGCAGAAGACGCCGTCTGAAGTGAGGAGTTTCTTGGGATTGGCAGGTTATTACCGTAGATTTATCCAAGACTTTTCTAGAATCGCAACTCCATTGACGAATTTGACTCGTAAAATAGTTAAGTTTGTTTGGACGGAGAAGTGTGAGGAGAGTTTTCAAGAGCTGAAGAAGAGGTTGAGTACTGCGCCTGTATTGTCTTTACCGGATAGTTCGGGAAATTTCGTGGTATATAGTGATGCCTCACATAAAAGATTAGGCTGTGTGTTGATGCAGAGCGGCAAAGTCATTGCCTATGCGTCACGTCAGCTGAAGGATTACGAGAAGGGGTATCCGACCCATGATCTAGAATTGGCGGCAGTAGTGTTTGCCCTAAAGATTTGGAGGCACTACTTATATGGAGAGAAGTGTGAAATATACACAGATCATAAGAGTCTGAAGTATATATTTACCCAGAAGGATTTGAACATGCGCTAAAGAAGATGGTTGGAACTAATTAAAGACTACGATTGCGAGATACTTTACCATCCGGGTAAAGCTAACGTTGTTGCCGACGCTTTGAGCAGAAAAGGTCGGGAGAAGCTGAACGTATTAACTGATCAGGATCGGTTAATAGAACAAATGGCTAGATTGGAGTTGGAAGTGAAGTTTCCGAAGGAATCGGACGAGATGTTGTTTCAAGTAACCACTGGTTCTACTCTAGTAGACAAGGTGAAAGAAGCACAACTTCATGATTAAGAATGTGAAAAGATTCGGAAGAGGATAACTGGTGGCGAAGAGTTTAAGTTCAAGATCGATAATGAAGGTCTGTTACGATTTGAAGGTAGAATCTGGGTACTGCCAGTACCTGAGGTCAAAGAGGAGATTCTGAGCGAAGTTCATAGTTCTAGATATTCTATTCATCACCCTGGGAGTACGAAGATGTACCAGGATCTCAGGCATCATTTCTGGTGGCCGAATATGAAGAAGGACGTTACGAAATGCGTTGCGAAATGCTTTACGTGCCAGAAAGTTAAAGCAGAACACCAGAGACCAAGTGGTTTGCTACAACCGTTAAAAATTCTAGAGTGGAAGTGGGAGCACATCACGATGGATTTTGTGGTGGGTCTTCCAACGACTCAGAAAGGATTTGATGCTATATGGGTTATAGTGGATCGACTGACGAAGTCAGCCCACTTTCTGTCGATCAGGGTTAAGTACAACCTGGATAAGCTAGCAAAGCTGTACGTGAAGGAAATTATTTCTAGACACGGTGTTCCGGTGTCAATTGTGTCCGACAGAGATCCACGTTTTACGTCTAATTTTTGGAAGCGATTGCAAGAATGTCTGGGAACGCAATTGCAAATGAGTACAGCGTATCATCCTCAGACTGATGGACAGAGCGAGAGAACGATTCAGACGCTAGAGGATATGCTGAGAGCTTGTGTGGTGGACTTCAAAAGAAGTTGGGAGGATCATCTACCATTGGTGGAGTTCGCCTACAACAATAGTCATCATGCAAGTATTGGCATGCCGCCTTACGAAGCATTATACGACAGAAAATACAGAACTCCTTTGTGTTGGGATGAAGTCAGTGAACGTCAATTATTGGGACCAGAATTGGTACAACAAACCGCCGAAATTGTGAAGCTGATCAGAGCAAGATTAGTTACTGCTCAAGACAGAAAAAAGAAGTATGCTGATCTTCATCGATAAAACCGAGAATTCTTACCAGGAAGTTTCGTGTTCCTGAAAGTATCTCCCTGGAAGGGGAAGATTCGATTTGGTAAGAAGGGAAAACTAAGTCCCAGATTTATTGGACCTTTCGAGATACTACGAAAGGTGGGAGAGGTTGCTTACGAGATTGCATTACCTCCGGAGCTAGAGAATATACATAATATCTTTCATATTTCTATGTTAAGACCTTACAAGCATGATTATAAACATGTAATAGAATATGAACCTTTACAGTTTGATAAAGACTTAACATATGAAGAAATGCTTATTCGAATAGTTGATAGAAAGGAACAAGTACTTAGGAATAAAGTGATACCTTCTGTTAAGGTAATCTGGAGGAACCACAGTGCTGAAGAAGCTACGTGGAAACTCGAAGATGTTATGATGAAATCTTATCCGCATTTATTTGCTTAGTTGTGTGTAACCCCTTCTATACTGATTCTGGGGACAGAATCCTTTTAAGGAGGGAAGAATGTAATAGACGGAATTTTTTTTGTGTGATTCTAGGGACAGAATCCTTTTAAGGAGGGAAGATTGTAACGATTGAGATTTTTATATTTAATTTTAAATATTTATTGAATTAAATAAATATTTTATGTGATTTATTTATTGAGTGAAATAAATAAATTATGTGATTTATGGAAGTGATTTAATTAAGTGTATATATTAATTAAATGTATGTTTAATATTTATCTAGTTGATGTTTATTAATTTTATAAGATAGTTCTGATTTAATTGAGTGAATTAAATTAGATGAATTATGTGGTAAGTGTTACATGGATTATAATTAGCGAGTAATTATAATTATGTGACAAAATTTTATGTGATTAATTGATATTAGATTTTAATTGATTAAATTAGACGATTAATATTTAATTAATTAAAGTGTGACATTAAAGTGTATGTATTAAAATAGTTTTTAAATAATTTTACCAAACAAGGCCCTTGCTTTTATTTAAAGGACTATTGCCAAACAGGGCCCTTACACTAGCTAAACCTAAATTACCTAAACCATGTTTGGAGTTAATAAAAACTAGTTTCTAATTTTTCTTGTAGCCAAACAAGCCAAGTTGGCTTTTGAATTTTGTAACTTACGTTGTAATTAGTAGTTAGTGCATATATTTATTATATGGGAGTTACATATATTATATATTACTTGTGTTATATATTATATGTATATACTATCAGTACGTTAGTTTTTCTAAAGCCTAAGTCTAAACTAGAAGAAAACAAAGGAGAAAGAAGAGCAGAGAAGATAGAATACAAAGAAGAGAACTTTAAGAAATAAGAGGAAAACTCTACATCATCATCTCCATCTCTTCTTCCAATTCAAGCTAGTAAGATTATACTCTTAACCATAGAATCAATTCATATGTGTTGTATTTCTTCTTGTCAAATTATGTTTTCATGAAGTTGTATAATTATGACTATGTATAGATGATGTTCATATGTAATTGTATGCCATGGAAAGATTTTTAAAATACAATTGTTGTAAAAACCAGTTTTAAAGTTACGATCCTTATATTTTTATTATCTGTAAAACATGTTTGGAAGTTGTATAGCATGATGGATATATATATATATATATATATATATGTAATTGTATTCATATTATGTCTATATGTGATGGTATGCTTAATTAGTTGTTTAATTCATGAATATATATGACATAAATGGAGAATTTATGTTTTCAAAAGTCATAGTGAAGTGTCTGGGAAAAATAAAGCTTCTCATAGAAATCAAATATATGTTGAATTTTGATTTTTGTATAAATTAATTGTAGAATATGTTATTATGTTTAGAAATTAGTTGATTGGGTTTGGAGTCGAGAGAATTGGTTTCAAAACAAATTCACAGTGTTCAATTTCATCTAGAACACTGACATTGGTATTTTCTTTAAATTTTTGTAAAATTTAAGCGTTGTAATCTTGTTAATTGATGTATTAGTGTGTTCAACACATGTTAGAAGCTTTGCACTTTATTTTTGTAAAGTTTTATATGAAAATTATTGGCTGAATTGAGAATTCATTGTAGAGAATTAAGCCAATTTGGCTTTTCTCTGCACTGTTCGCGAAGCTGCTCTGTTTCTGTCCGCTGCCGGCGCAGCTGCGCAGGCAGTAAGGGTAGAAGCGGCGCAGCTGCGCCGCTGGGTTTTCTCAGGTTTGATCCCTGCGCAGCTACGCCGGTGTCAAGGCTAAAGGTGGCGCAGCTGCGCCGTGTCCTGCGCAGAGGCAGTGACTTTAGTTTCTTGTGCAGTTTATTTTTAAAGCCCTAGTTTAATTATTCATTTATAGTGGATATATATTTAAATGATATAACATGTTGTTATATGATTGTGACAAATTCATATTGGGGAATAAAAGAAATTGTGAAAACCTAACATAGTATTTAAATTATAAACTATAATTGTTTAATTGCACAATAAGTTACTTAATTATAATTTGATAAATTATAATTAAGAGTAAATATTTAATTTAAATTATAATTTTTGTGAAATTATAAGGTATAGAAGTTGATTTATTTTAATTAATTAGATGTTAATTTAAATTATAATTTATGTAATTATAATTTAATAAATGCATGTTTAATTATGGATTATAAATTGATAATTGCATGATTAATTATAATTTGTGTAATTATAATGCATGATATAGCTTAATTGATTATAAATTATAACTTGTTTATAATTTAAAAGGTAATTATAATTTAATAATTATAATTTGATTAAGTGTTTGAATTATAATTGTTTAATTATAATTTAGTTAAATACATAATTAATTTAATTATGTGAATATGTGTGTGATGTAATTAATTAACTATGTGATAGTTGATTATGATTATTTATTTAATTAGAGTGAGTTAACCATGAGGGTTAACCACTTATGTAAATTAGTTACGTATTAACTGATTTAGATTTTTACAATTAAATGTGTATAGGAAGTGTTTAAGTACGTGGTTGAGTTATGTAGCTTGCGCGTAAGGCAAGTTTTCTAAATCTTAATCTTGTATTAATTTTATGCAAGTCTTCTAACCCTAAAATTATTAATTATATACAAATTTTTGAATTCATATATTCATTTTTGAGAATGTCCTTTTCATTTCTGTATTGGACAATTGTTTATTTAATTGAAATGATCTTAACTTATTGTTCAAGTAAGATCCAGTTATTATTTTAAATGCTTTAAGTTGATTCTAAAGCATATGTTAGTTCATAATTCTGTTATTTATGAATGATTGAAAGTCGATTCAACTAATCCTTAGTTGATGAACGTGAATTCTAAATTACCCTTGTAAGTTTATCCAAACCAAACTTTCTTTGGTGCGGACTTGAATTCAAATTACTGAGTTGAACAACCCTAATTATTAGGGGAGATTATTACGCATAGCGTTAAGATGTTTGTGCACAATACATGGTACGAAGAGTTGATCCCCCTAAGTACGAGTTAAGGTCCATAGTCTTATTGACTGTTAAAGGTTTAAATAGAAATATTTATAACCTAGGACAAGACGAGTTCAAAGGTCTTATGACCCTCAGATAAATTCTATATTCAAATTTTGATGTTGATAGATAATTATTATTCAATTCTTTATTATTGAAGCAAGAAAAGTTGTTCATATTCTTTTAAAGATATCCTTTCATGTCTATATTATTGTTAAACTCCAGTGAGCTGTTGTTTGCTCACTCTTGCATTAAATAACAATTGCAGTTAAGGTTGATAACGTTGATGCCCCGTCTACGAGTAAAGGTAAGGGAAAGATGAACAAGTGAAGACTTGTTTAATTATTTTGAAATGATTGTAATAAGACTTTTATGTCATATTTCTATTCCGCACTTTATTGTTTATGTCAAGGTTAGAGTAACCCTGGAATTTATTTTTGAGAAGGTTGTAACCCTTGTTTTAAGGGAGATTTTATTATTTTGAATAAAGGTTGTAATTTATTTTGAGATATATTGGGTAGATGTTTGTTATAGTTAGAAAGTGAACACCAAATCATGTGGAAGCGAAGTACCCGGATTTGGGGTGTCACAGATTGAGCAAGGGATAGAAATTCAAAATCTTCAGAATCAAGAACCTTAAATGTTTTGAAGCTGTGAGCCAAGGCCCTCAGAATATCTGGTGCTATGAATTGGATGCTGAAACTGATGGAGAGCCAGAGGTGCACATGCAACTAGATGAACTGAAAGACGGCGACATCGAGGAGACAATTGGGGACGTGAACAATAATGAATGTGAGCCAACCGTGACAACACCCCAAGAGCCTTCTCCGCCCAAGTTGGAAAAATCAGTGAAGTTTGCACACCCTTGTCCTCTTGGTAGTCACATCACAGATATAGATCTTGATGATATGAGAGAGTCCACATTCTGGAAACTATGGTCAGAAGAAGAGAGAATTGACGAAGAGCCCGTTGTGTGGTCTATGCCTCAATGCCCCGATCACTTTACAAACACAACGGAAGAAGTGCCTAGCTCCCCGAACTTTCAAACGGGGGATTCATTTACACATCGGATGCTAGGTAGTTTAAATCTGAAGCCTCTCATGATGGGGAGTCTCCAAACTCACACAGCAATTCTAATGGATGGAGGGTTACTCAAATATCGTCGGGGAATCGGATAGCGGTGTCAAGAGAGAGTCCAGCTAACGGACTATAAACCAAGCGCTAGATGGGAGGCACCCCATCAAATTTCTCTCTCTCCCTCCTATTTAATTCTACTTACTTATATCCATTTCCCTTCCCTTTGTTTAATTCTTAGTAGTTTAATTCTTAGTGTAAATTTTTAAATATTTTTGGAATTAGGAGTTCATTGCCTACATTTTTGGAATTAGGCATTGATGCGTATATTTTTGAGACTATACCGTATGGAACATATTTTTAACGCATGAGCATGTTGCATAAACGCACATATAGGAGTTTTTGGGAATTCATATATATGTCCACCTATGTTAATTCTCCTAGTTGTAAATAGTTAATATTAGTTTTGGTGATTTAGTGGGCTTAATAAATGTTGTATGCTTTTCTCAGGTCAAGGCTGCTACAATGAATCAAAAGTCAAAAGTCTCATCCTCAATGCATGTCAAAAGCTGCATATCAGAAATTTGAGGAAAGGCGTGTCATGCAGGTTATCTCAAACTTAAGGAAAAATTCAGCAGAACTGAGCGCCACATCATTTCATGTAGCAGACGAAGCCGAATAGGGGAGTTCCTTTTTACCTTTTACCTTCAATGAGGACATTGCACACTTTAAGTTTGGGGGTATTACGGTTTATTTTGCATATAGTTTATTTCATATCATATTGCATATTGTTTAGTTCATTTAGTTCATATAGGTGTTTAGTTCATTTAGTGCATGTAGGTCGTGTTTTGTGTGTTTTTTAAAATTTGTCAAATTTTTTGTTTTGTTTTAGACGGTTGTAGGACATATTGCATGAATCCAATTTCAGTTGGTTTGTTATTTATTTGGCCTATGAGAAAACTGAAATTACTTGATTTTTGAACTGATTTGAGACTTAAGCTTGAGTATATTGTCATATATGTAAATCCTTATCTGTCAGATACTGTGTAACCGGTTAGCACATTAGAGTCACCACCATGATTTGCTCAGTTTAAATTTTCATATACTTGTCTTCTGGTGGAAAATCTGTGTTTTAATGAAAGAGTTTTAGTAATCAAATAATAATAGCTAGACTGTAAAAAGCTTAAGTTCGGGGGAAAGCAGGACGTATGCATGCTATTTGGGGAGATGGAGCGTAAGACGCACTCCCCTAGGAAAAAGAATAGAAAAACAGAAAAATGAAAGAAACAAAAAAGAAAAAATAGAATAAACACTTCGGCTACGTCGAGTTCTGTGGCCTTTCATATTCGAGCAAGTAAGCCCTAGGGGTGTCTCTACACCCAGCGCCCTAAGGCCGTCTGGTCTGGGAGTCGTTGGTAGAAAGCTCGCTACACGGATATCATTGAAAAGCCTAATAGGACTAAGCATTGCACAGTCGATTGTGTACACGAGAAAGTGTGAAAACGCCCTCGTGAATAAATTAAAGCTTAATAAACCCTCTGTTGACTCTTAGCTTAAGTGATTCATGGTCTTAGTTAGAACTTATCTGATTTACTGCTTTTCTTGAGTTGAAACTTGTTTTTCCCCTAAGAAGCATAGTATGTGATCTATTTGTTCTAAGGCATGTTTAATGGTTGCTAGGCCCACAACGCACACTATATCAGTGCTGATAGGTTTGGATTTGCAAGAATATACCTTATGATCTTGTCTTGGGTAGCTTATCTGTTTGATTATCTTGTGATTTTTCTGAGGCATTGCTTTTGGTGTTCAATACTGGCTGATCCTTGGATTCGCATTCATGATAGGATAGGTTGCATTCATTGTAGATACTGCATTGCATCTTTTATTTGGTTTTGTTTTGGTTACTTGAGGGCAAGCAAAGTTTAAGTTTGGGGGTAATTGATAAGTGGTTTTTATGACCACGTATTCAGATATTATCTATCTTGTTTCGTGGCTTAAACTCAAGTATCTTTGTGCTTTTCATATGTTTTTGCTTTGTTTTGTAAATTTCATGTTTAGGAACTCTCTTGGTGCATATTGAGCTTAAAAGGATAAAATGGTGCCAAAAGGAGCAAGAATGGAATGATGGCATGACAATGGAAGGAGGTCAAGCAGCTTGATGGGACTGTGATGATGCAAAGAAGCAAATGAGTCAAGAAGGCAAGAGGTGCAGGAGAAAGAATGCAGCAGATAGCAAAGCACCAGCAGTATTTTAGGTCCCGCGCGGTCGCGCCGACATAACAAAGGAACCACCCGCGCCCGCGCCGATTAGCAGGAAACAGAGAACAAGACTGGGGACACGCGCGACCGCGCCAGCTCAAAAATTGACCAGACTTGACTTTCATTTCAGCTGATCGGGAGAGGCATATATATTAGGGCTTATGCCCATTTTGACAGGGGACAATACTCCTCCCCTGAAGGGAGCCATAGCCCTAATTCTTCCTTTTCTTTTCCTTTCAATTCCTTGTCTAGATTAGGTTAGATTTAGTTAGTTAGTTTTCTAGGGTTTAATTAGATTTGAAGATTGAAGCGATTGGATATCATCAAAGATCTAAGCTCGGAGAAAGAACACAGATTTGCATTCTCTATCCTTATACTCTCCTTGTTATAAATTTGTATTCGGAGGATGTTTATTCCTTTTGTGGATGATATATTTGAGTCATTTATGATTTAGTTTATATTTTGAGATTTGAATGGAACCATTTGAGTAGTTTACTTTGATATGCTTCCATGATTGGTCTTATTGATTTCTATGTGGTTGTCTATTACGATTCCTGCTTTAATTGCTTAATTGATTAGCTACCAATTACTGTGATAACCCATATGGACTTGACAGACGAAATGTGTGTTTAGATCTAATCGTAGTAGCGGGTGATTGTATGTTTACATGGCGTTAGACGTATGATTTGTGCTTAGGATAGACATATACCGAAGCGCCGCTCGTAGTCAATAGAGAACCTGTACTTAAACCCTAATTATTTGTAAATCAGATAGACATATAGGGGTTTAGATAATGTTGATGATCGTATGCTTTCTATCATCTGTGGATTATATATGATATGGATTAGGTGCATTGAAAAATGTCCTCTCACTTTCGTGTTCTCGGCTAACGATCTGTGATGATTAATTTGACCTAAATGGGAGTATGTTGATTTAGATGAATCATTAGGAAAAATTGAGATCTCATATCTCCATTATCTAACTTTACTCTAGGGTTAATTAGTTTAAGTTTAATTACTTGTCTAGTTTAATACTTAAAGTCTTTACTGCTCGTTTGAATAAGACCAAAATGATTATATGCTAGTGGTTTGGTGTCTTTTATCACTTAATTCTCGGTGGGAACGATATCTGTACTTACTCTTTATTACTTGTTGACCGCGTATACTTGTGCGTATTTGTCATTATATAAATCGAACAACATCAAACTAGAACAAAGTAATAAAACTCCTGATCACCTCTTTCTTCGACAAGTTGAATGGACTAATGTATTAAGAAGAAGGTCTATCTAAATCAAGACTTGTGTGAGATGTACACATCGTTTTGAATGCGATAGTCATGGGATTACACTCCTTTTGCTACTAATCAAATTAGAACGAAGTAATCGGACTCCTAATCTATATATATAAAATACGTGTCATGTTATTAAAACATATGAAGCATGTTTACAAAAAATATAATATATATAATACTAGCATGCACATATAGAATACTATATTTTACCTAGATTGATTATGGACTTTTATTCTTGTTTGGTTCACTTGAGCCACCAAGTGAACCAAAAGGTCAAACCTAGGAGTGCAAGAATTTAAATTTAATCGTAACTATTACATTTAAACCCGGGCTCCATTACAAACGGGTCTTCACGCGCTCCTTGCTCCTTGGTCTTCAATTTCTTCAAGATAATTCTAACTATTTCTATTACATTAAACTATTTAAATTAAATAGAAACCTTGATCAGCAGTCAAGGGGAAGTATATAGAAGGGAGATATAATTTTACATCAAGAAAAAACCAGAGAAAACGAGGTACGCAGACCCCATTTAATAAAACCCATTCATTCAAGCATTCAACTAAAATAAAATCCAATCACATTTGTCAATAGCCCATAATCAACCCCATTTATTATCATACATATCACCATATGCATCAATAAATAAATATTCATCTCATGAATTAAAATTATTCCATATATATATGAGTATCATTTAATGGGCAATTTTAAATTGCATGAAATCCAATTTCAAGATTAAAATAAACTATTTATTTTAATTATAAAATTATTAAGAATATTATATATATATATATATATATATATATATATATATGCTCCTTTTGATGTTAATCAAACTAGAACAAAGTACTAGTACTCCTAATCAAGGGGTGTCACAAGTTGGTATCAAAGCTTTAGGTTATGAACCTTAGGTGGGAAAACCTTAGGTAGTAGCCTTATAGGAAATCGAAAAGATAGTGATGATATTAAAGATAATAAACTACCATACGTTCTATTTGTTTACGTTTAAGTATTCGAAGATTATCGATCGATGACACGTAATAATTAAACTTTAAAATTTTGTTGTCAAGATGACGAATGTTGGAGAGTCTAGTTAGGCTAGGGAGGAGTTACCCCAGATGCCTAGGGATGAGGAGCCCCGTGACATCCACATTGTCTGGGAGCAGTTGGTTCAGAGAGAGCTATTTCCATTGATCACCGTAGTTGGTCAGGAGCGTGAGCCAGTCTTTGATCGAGATGATGAAGATGAGTCAGAGGAAGAGGAGGAGGATCCTGAAGAGGAATTTCCACCTAACTCTATTAGCGCTGTGATGTACGTCTACGATCGCAACATTGAGCTATATGGTAGAGTCTGAGAGCTGGAGGAACTGGTAGACTAGAGTCGGACTACCATACAGCAGAGAGAGGAGACGATTCAAGAATTGGACGATGAGCTTGGAAACACTAAGTGGGATCTAGTTCATGTGGAAAGTGAGAGGGATGACGTACTGGCCGAACTAGAGAATCTGAAGAACGACATCAAAGAGGAGTCAGCGTAGCGTGCCAGAGCTGAGGATGCTTGCTTGAGGGCTACTCTACGTGCGGATCGAGCTGAAGACGAGGTTCAAGTGAAGAAGGCCAAGCTGAGGGAGACGGAATATGCTTTTCATTCGGCCATAGATAGGGCCCAAGATCATGTCTTTTATTACCCAGCTCAGTTCAAGGATTTACCGTGGTATATAGTGGATCGCAGAACAGTGTTTCGGGTGATGGAAGAAGAACGTGGAGAGACTGTGCGACGTCTTAACATGCCTAGATTGTAGAGTAATACATTATGTGTTTTCTTATGTAATAAATAAATGTAAATCATAGAATTTGAGATAATAATGGTATAAGATGATGATGTAATCTTGTAACTTGTTTTAGTTCAGGAAATATGATGTAAATAGCAGAGATGCTATCTATTCTATGTTTTAAAACTATGAATGAATAAATATCGAAGTTTATTGACGTGCTATGTGCTCAAGTGTGAATTGAGTTATTTTAAAATGTTTAAGTTTAAACTTGAATATTTAAGAGATGAGTAAGGGATCTAATAAGAATATGTCTTAACAAAAAGATGCCTCCTAGAAGAAGACCTACACGTCAACAACCAGAAGGTTCGACTAATAATAATAACAACAACAACAACAACGATGGGGCGAACGCCAATTTGGTTCAGCAATTGGTGAATCTACTGACGGGAGAGCTTGCGAATCAGTCGCAAGTTCAAGCTACGACATTCAAGGAATTCAAAGCAGTAGGACCTCAAGAATTCCAAAGATCGGTGAACCCGATAGAGGCCTAAACATGGGTGATGGAAATGGAGAAGGTCTTCGATGTAGCCAGAGTTAGCGATAACCAGAAGACGGCTTTTGCGACATTCATGCTGAAGTCGAAAGCTAGCTACTGGTGGCAGGCTAACAAGACCAGGGAAGAAGAAGGAGTGATAGCATGGGACCAATTCAAGGAGATGTTCTTTGAAATGTACTTCCCAATAAGCTCGCAGAACCAGATGGAGGTTCAGTTTCTAGAGCTGAAGCAGGGAGCAATAACGGTGCCAGAGTATGCTGCAAAATTCAACGAGCTGGCAAGGTTTGCAACGTACCAGGTCAGTACTGAAGAGAGGAAGGCGAGAAGATTCGAGCAAGGATTGAAGCCTTGGCTCTACAGTAAGGTCTCTATGTTCCAGCTGAACACGTTTGCAGCAGTGTTGGAAAAGGCGATCATCGTTGAAGGTGGGAGCGATGCCTTGACCAAATACAATCAATACCTAAAAAAGAAGAAGAATGAGACAAAAAAACAAGGCTGGTGGTAGCAATGCTAACAACCAGAAAAGGAAGTGGAACGACAACACATCTGTTGGGAGTCAACATGGAAGCCAGCAGAAGAGGAGAATTGAAGCATGTACTACATGCGGGAAGAATCACACTGGAGTGTGCTTGAGAGGGAAGCGAGTATGCTTCAACTGTGGTCAGGAAGGCCACATTGTTCCAAATTGTACTAACCCGAAGAAGGGAGCTTGCTATACATGTGGATCTAAGGATCACATGGCCCGAAGTTGCCCAAGGAAGCCAGCAGGAGGCTCAACAGGAAATGGAGGAAATGGCACTGACAGCATTTTGGCTATCGCTGGACCACCGCCGACAAGCCAACCCACTGCCAGGACGTTCAACATGACGGTGCAGGATGCTGTGGAGTCAAAAGATGTGGTGTCAGGTATTATTCCAGTCAATAGTATTAATGCTTATGTATTATTTGATTCGGGTGCTACTTGTTTATTCATATATGATGACTTTGCTAAGACATTAGACTTACCTAAAAAGGAATTAGTTTACCCCTTGAACATAGAGATTGCGAATAGGGAGGTTATTCCTATTAGGTTTGTTCACAAGGACTGTAGATTGAACATTAATGGTCAGGAATTGATGGTAGATTTGATTCCGATTAAACTTGGGGAGTTTGATGTTATATGTGACACCCCCAAATCCGGGTACTTCATTTCCACATGATTTGGTGTTCACTATATAACTAAAACATACAACTACTGCCCAATAATAAGGAATGCAAAATAAATTACAACCTTATCATTAAATAAAAATCTTCCTTATAAAAGGATTACAACTTAATTGAATAAATATCAGGATTTGCTAACCTTAACATAAACAATAAGTGCGAAAAATAAAACATAACATAAACGAAGTCTTATTACAATCATAATCAAAACACAACAAGTCTTTACTTGTTCATCTTGCCTTTCCCTTTACTCGTTGACGGTACGACAACGTTCTCGACTTTAGCTGCAATGGTTATTTAATTACAAGAGTGAGCAAACAAAAGCTCACTTGGAATAACAATAATAATAACGATGACATAACTGAATAACTTCAAAAGATTTGAATAATCTTTTCTTTCATCAATAACAAAGAATTAAATAATAATTCTTTCATCAACATTTAGAATTTCGAATATAGAAATCATCTGAGGGTCATAAGATCTTGAACTTTGTCCTCTTGATGTATTATCATAATCTATGATCAATTTACATAATATATCACAATCCAACATGAATTGTGATAATTAAAGACTATTTTTCAAAACTAGTTCACTATAAATTGCTATGAACATGATTTCTTCATGTTCATCATATTTACGTGAATTAAACCATCTAGATTATCACATAACACTTATATAATAGTATATATGTACAATACAACCTATATAAATCATAATCACATAGATTTCATGAAAACTAATTTACGGAGGACTTAAAACATGAAAACACTGAAGAACACAAATTTAAAAATCATGGAATTAGGATTATACCCTTTATATTATTATTTTTTTGCTAATTTAAGCTAAAATCTTAACATTCTTGCCTTGGACAGGAATGGATCCCAAGACCTCTTGGACTCAAAGCCTTATGAGTAGTTGTTTTACCATTGTGCCAAGAGGGACTTTGTATTATACCCTTTATAGTTTTCAAGGAAGATGATGATGGTGATTCTTTGTTTACAAAATCACAGAGCTTCTTCTTTCTCTTCTTCCTTCTCTCTTTTCTTTTTCTTTTTTTTCTAAGTTTGGTTTGTATAAAGAAGAGAAACACTATACTTGCTAAGGGGCATACCGCAGGATATAGTATATTCATCTGAAGACAAGACAGCAGATGAGAATACTACAAAGGGAGTGAAATCCCACCAACAAAGTAACCAACATAATACAATCAGTGCATAAGCCAATTACAATAATATTGGCTCAAGTTAGTGGCTCTAATAAAAGTTTTGCACGTGAAGAGACGGACTTTAATCATCTGAATAATATCTGTAGCAATGTGGGAAGCAGGAGTAGAGGAAAGTTTGTGAAGTCTGGCATTCCTGGCTTCCCACACTTTGTAGAAGGAGATCGCAACAGAGAGGAAAAGGATGTTCCGGGTAAGTTTTGAGCCTTGGAAGGAGCTTAGATAGGCAATAAGGTCATCCCATAACAGGGGGACATTCCTAAAATTTCCCAAGCCTAAGACATGCTGCAGGACTATAGAAGAAAATCGACAGGTGAAGAAGAGATGATCAAAAGTTTCACCATGTTGAAGGCAAAGAGGGCAGTCCCAGAAATGCCCGGAGTAATTGCTCATTCTATCATTAGTTGGCAGCCTCTTGAGAATACCGAGCCACATGATAAAGGAGTACCGAGGGACATGTAGGCGATTCCAGATAATGTTGTGCCAAGTCACAGTTGGGAGCCTAGACCGAATGCACCGCCAAACATGCTTAGCCTTGACGAAAGAAATGTTCCAAGTTCCCCACAAAATGGAGTCCGGCCTGCTGCTGTTAGGAGGAAGAAAGGAGGAGAGTTGTCTTCTAAGCATAATAAGAGGTGATTGCATGGAGGAAGAACCCAAGCCGAGTTAATGAGGATGGAGTTGACCTTTGCCAAATGTGAAAGACCCGAGTTGGATAGAAGGCTGGGGCTAGGATTAATAGCACATCCATCCAGCCATGGGTCGTACCAAAGGCTGATAGTATGCCCAGAGCCAACAATGAACCTCAAGTGTTGCAACGCAAGGGGCTTGAGCTTTAGAACCTACTTCCAAATCCAAGAGCAAACAGAAGGGGTGGGGGGAATTTGCCAAAGAGACCTCTCTTTCAAAATGGTAGATCTGACCCAAATAGCCCAAAGAGATGTGGGATAGGGCTGTAGAATGTGAAGAAGGTGGAGTAGCATGAGGCTTTTTTTCCAGTCCAACAAATCTTTTAAACCAAGTCCCCCTTCATCAGTAGGGTGGGTCATGGTAGACCAAGCCACTTTAGCCCCAAATTTGGTAAGAGAGGATCCCTTCAATAAGAACCTACATAAAATAGTTTGAATAGCACGTAGGACAGCCTTGGGAAGCATGAAGTGGCAACACCAATAAGATTGTATGGAGAAAAGAATTGATTTAATCAGTTGAAGATGACCTGCATAAGATAGAGTTTTAGAAGTCCAGGAGGTAGCTCTCTAGGTGACTCGGTGGAGCAAGGAACACAATCCTGGAATGAAAGCTTAGATGATATAATAAGAACTCCCAAGAATTTGGTGGGAAAGACTCCAAGTTGGAACTCAAGGGTGGTTAGAATGGCCTGTGTTGAAATTGGATCGGTATTGGCAAGAAAGCAATGACTTTTGTGTACATTAGGTATAAGTCCAGAAAAAAAGAGAATGAGTGGATGCATGACTTGATAATAGAGATAGAAGGTAAGTTTACATGACCAAAAATGAGGACATCATCAGCAAAAAGGAGATGGGTAAGCTTGCAATCAGAGGATCTCCAGTGATACTTGAACTCAGGGATAGAGGTACTATAGTTGAGTTTCAAGGAGAGCATTTCCATAACAAGAACAAAAAGATAAGGAGACAAGGGGTCTCCTTGCCTTAGCCCCCTGGAGCTCGGGAAAAACCCAGCTAAGCTGCCATTGATTTTGATAGAAAACATGGCAGAAGAGACATTTGATTTGATCCAGTTGATGAAAAGAAATGGGAACTTAAAGGCAGCCAGAGTATTCAACAAGAAGTCCCACTTTACTGTATCAAAAGCCTTCCTCAGATCAATTTTAAGAGCACATCTCGGTGGACCTGATTTCCTATGGTAATATCTGAATAGTTCCTGAGCAAGCAATATGTTGTCACTTATGTTTCTGCCTTTGATAAAAGCAGATTGGGCTTTATCAATGATAGAAGGAAGCACCAGCTTAAGCCTGTTAGCAAGGATCTTTGTAATACATTTGTATATTGTGTTGCAGCAAGCAATAGGTCAAAAATCAGACATTGAAGTGGGATTAAGGAAGCCTCTTCCATCCCTTCCTCTGGTCCTGGTCCTACGGTCATCTCGTTTAAAGGGAAGGGGGCTACTGTTTCTGCTCCGCCCTTGAACCAACAGTCATTGTCCCCTGCAGTGGAGGGTGAAATAGTTCCTAAAATTTTGGAAGGTGGCTCTAAAAGTTGGTGTGATGTGGTCACCAAGAACATTGATAAATCTAGTAGATCCCTCTCTTTCCATCCTCCCTCTGTTGAGAATGGTGACATTTGGGTCAAGCCTCCCGACGACGTGCTCATGAGGGGAAACCAAATATGGTCTACTAGCTTGGTTGGCTACTTTCAGCACTCTAATCTCCCCTTCAAGGTAGTTGAGCCTATTGCCAAACGGTTATGGGGAAACTTGGGGTTAACTAAAGTGTTCCTACACAATAAAGGCTATTATATCTTCAAGTTCAACACTTCATCTGCTCGTGACAATATTCTTACATCTGGTCCCTGGCACTTTGCCACCAAAGTGATTATTCTGCAGAAATGGCAAGAAGGTGTTGAGTTCACTAAGTCCGACTGTGATAAAATTCCAATCTAGGTTAAGGGCACTTTGCCACCAAAGTGATTATTCTGCAGAAATGGCAAGAAGGTGTTGAGTTCACTAAGTCCGACTGTGATAAAATTCCAATCTGGGTTAAGCTCAGCCAAATCCCTCTCTCTTATTGGTCTGATGAGGGAATTAGCTATATTGCTAGTGTTATTGGTAAGCCTTTATTTACTGATGAGATGACCACAAACAATGATTTCTTGAATTTTCCCGTGTGTGCATTGAGGTTCCTGCCACTTCCTCCTTCCCTTCCTCCATCAAAGTTGCTGTAATGAACTCTGAGAAGTCAGAAAAAGCTTTTGTTCAGGTTGATGTTGAGTATCAAAGCAGACCCTCTGCCTGCCCTACATGCAAGGTTTTTGGCCACTCTCAGATTAAGTGTCCAAAAGAAAACTTTATTTGGGTCCCCAAGCCTGTTGCTGATCAGCAACTTAATAAGATACCTTCTCTTGTGATATCAGCCCCTGCCACTGATCCTCTCTTGGATGGGATAGCTTCTCTTCAACCACCTTCTGTTGGGCCTTCTACTGCTCCAGCCCCAGCTCCCAATGCTTGGGTATCTGTATCAAGGGGAGCAAAACCTGATTTGAACCCCCCACTTCACCCTAACATGGTCACCTCTAACTCCTTCTCCCCTATTGGCCTCCCCTTTGGTATGGCAATGAACTCTGATTCTGAATCTCCTGCCTCTAATAACCCTCTTCTTGCTAAACTCAAGGCAGTTGATGAAAAGGAGGGCAATGACCTGAAGCATAAGCATGGACCGAGTAGTGGAATTGAAAATACACAAGTTGCCAAAAAGAGAAAGGGCAAAGGGAAAGCTGGATCAAACCCCCCCCCCCCTAATTTATGTTAGCTTCTTATAATATTAGAGGGTTAAATAAAAAGCCTAAGCAGGCTTATGTCAAACAACTAATTATTGATAACCATATCTCTTTTGTTGGGCTTTTGGAAACTAGAGTTAAAAGACAAAATGCACCTAGGGTAGCTAATAGGTTATGTAACAATTGGACATGGGCTTTTAACTATGACTCTCACTGTAAGGGTAGAATTTGGGTTGGATGGAATCCTACAATATGGAATGTGGATGTCCTTTTTGTATCCTCCCAATCTATTCACTGTAAAGCTCAGCTTATTTTAGGATCTAACAACATATTTTTTGTTTCATTTATTTATGGGCTCAATTCTTATCTTGAACGACGTGATCTTTGGAGAGATCTTTTGGCTCTTAATCTCACTGACTGTTGGTGTGTTCTGGGTGATTTTAATGTTATTAAGCATCTTAATGAAACTAACCAAGCTGATGACATTTGGGATACTGGAATGGATGACTTCTTGACGTTTGTTTCTTCTACTAGGCTGGATGATATTCGAGGGGTTGGTCCCCTGTTCACTTGGTGGAATTGTCAGCTTGCTAGTCCTATTCTTAAGAAACTGGAAATATAAAATATATAAATGCCAATACATAATGACCCTTAATAAATATAATAATTACAATTAATATATAAGTTACAATATTTTGAATTTTAAAAGCCATAAGGCTTGTTTGGCAAAACAGCTCATTTTAGTAGTTGAGGCCCTGTTTGGCAAAACGAAATTAAAACAGGTGCAAGGGCCTTGTTTGGCAAAACTAATTTAAAAACCCTTTTTTTTATTTTAATAAATTCTTTAACACATAGTTTAAATGTTACATTTTATTTAATTAAATCTCAACCTTCTAATTTAATTAAATACAAGCTAACATTAATTAATTAATGAAAATTGCACATAATACTAAATTGCTACACAATTGTAATTCCCTTATTAATTATAATTCATGTAACAAATTAGTAAATCATTATAAACACTTAGCACATAACATTACTCTAATTTAATTATTCTCAATTAAATTAGAATTATACTACACAATTACTTACACATCAATTTAATAAATCATATTGCACTAAATTAAATTATTCCATAACATAATCACATAAATTATTTATTTAACTCAATAAATAAATTAATTAAAATATTTATTTAATTCAATAAATATTTACAATTAAATATACAAAATCTCATTCGTTACAATATTCCCTCCTTAAAAGGATTTTGTCCCCAGAATCACAATAAATAAAACTCATTCGTCACATTCTTTCCCTCTTAAAAAGATTATGTCCCCAGAATCGGTATACAAGAAATTACACAAATAGTTGGGGATAAGTTTTCATCATAATATCTTCGAGTTCCCACGTAGCTTATTCAGCACTGTGGTTCCTCTAGATTACCTTAACAGAAGGTATCACTTTGTTTCTAAGAACTTGTTCTTTCCTATCAACTATTTGAACAGGAACCTCTTCATAAGTTAAGTCTTTATCAAACTGTAAAGGCTCGTATTCTATTAAATGCTTGTAGTCGTGTTTGTACGGTTGCAATACAAAAATATGTAAAACGTTGTGTATATTATCTAGCTCCGGAGGTAACGTAACCTCGTAAGCCACTTCGCCAACGCTCCGTACTATCTCGAAAGGTCCAATGAATCGGGGACTCAGCTTCCCCTTCTTGCGAAATTGAATCTTTCCCTTCCAAGGAGGTACCTTCAGGAAAACGAAGCTTCCCACTACAAATTTTTGATTCTGTCGATGATGATCGGCATACTTTTTTTGTCTGTCTTGAGCAGTAACCAATCTTGTTCTGATTACCTTGACGATCTCAGCAATTTGTTGCACCAATTCTGCTCCCAACAGTTGTCATTCACCAACCTCATCCCAGCACAATGGAGTCCTGCATTTTATGCCGTACAATGCTTCGTAAGGCGGCATGCCAATACTCGGGTGGTAACTATTGTTGTAGGCGAACTCCACCAATGGTAGATGATCATCCCAGCTTCCTTTGAAGTACATCACACAAGCTCTCAGCATGTCCTCTAGCATCTGAATCGTTCTCTCGCTTTGGCCATCAGTCTGAGGATGGTATACTGTACTCATTCGTAATTGCGTTCCCAAGCACTTCTGTAGTCACTTCCAGAAATTCGACATGAAATGCGGATCTCTGTCGGACACAATCGACACTGGAACACCGTGTCGAGAAATAATTTCCTTCACGTACAACTTCGCTAACTGATCCAAGTTAAACTTAATCTTGATCGACAGAGAATGTGATGACTTCGTCAGTCGATCCACAATCACCCATATCTCATCGAAACCCTTTTGTGTCGCTGGAAGACCAACCACGAAATCCATCATGATGTGCTCCCACTTCCATTTTGGAATTTCCAACGGTTGCAATAATCCACTCGGTCTCTGGTGTTCTGCTTTGACCTTCTAGCACGTTAGACATTTCGCAACGCATTCAGCTACGTCTCTCTTCATATTCGACCACCAGAAATGTTGTCTAAGATCCTAGTACATCATCGTACTCCCAGGGTGAATCAAATATCTCGAATTGTGAGCTTCACTCAAAATCTCCTCTTTGACATCTGATACTGGCGGTACCCAGATTCTCCCTTCAAATCGTAGCAGTCCTTCACTATCGATCTTAAACTTGATTTCTTCACCATCGATTATTCTCTTACGGATCTTCTCGCACTCCTCGTCTTGAAGTTGTGCCTCTTTCACCTTGTCTACCAGAGTAGAACCAGTAGTTACTTGAAACAACTTCTCTTCCGATTCCTTCGGATACTTGACTTCTAACTCTAACTTAGCCATCTCTGCTATCAACTGATCCTGATTAGTTAACATATTCAACTTCTCCCAACCCTTCCTGCTTAAAGCGTCGGCAACCACGTTCGCTTTACCCGGATGGTAAAGAATCTCACAGTCGTAGTCCTTGATAAGTTCCAACCATCTCCTCTGGCGCATGTTTAAATCCTTCTGGGTGAAGATATACTTCAGACTCTTATGGTCTGTGTATATCTCACACTTTTCCCCATATGGGTAGTGTCTCCAAATCTTCAGAGCAAACACTACATCCGCCAATTCCAAGTCATGGGTCGGATACCCTTTCTCATAGTCCTTCAGCTGACGTGATGTATAGGCAATAACTTTGTCGCTCTACATCAGCACACAGCCTAATCCCTTATATGAGGCATCACTGTATACTACGAAATTTCATGTACTATCCGGCAATGACAACACCAGTGCAGTACTCAACCTCTTTTTCAGTTCCTGAAAACTCTCCTCACAATTTTCTGTCCAAACAAACTTAACTGTTTTACGAGTCAAATTAGTCAACGGAGTTATGATTTTGGAAAAGTCTTGGATAAATCTTCGGTAATAACCTGCTAATCCCAAGAAACTCCTCACTTCAGACGGCGTCTTCGGCTGATCCCAATTCATCACGGCTTCAACTTTTGACGGATCCACTGAAATTCTATCTTTGTCAATCACGTGGCCAAGAAATTGCACGCGTTCTAACCAGAATTCTCACTTCAAGAATTTTGATCAAAGCTTCTCTCGTCTCAGCGATTTTAAGGTCAACCTTAAATGTTCAGTGTGTTCCTCCTCAGTTTTGGAATAAACCAAGATGTCATCTATGAACACTACTACGAATTTGTCCAAGAATGGCTTAAACACCCTATTCATTAGGTCCATAAATGCAGCTGGGGCATTCGTTAGACCAAATGACATCACTAAGAACTCGTAATGTCCATACCGAGTTCTAAAAGGCGTCTTCGGTATATCTTCTCTCCTTACTTTCAACTGATGACATCCACTTCTCAAATCAATTTTTGAGAAGTATCTAGCACCCTTCAGTTGATCGAACAAGTCATCAATCCTAGGTAAAGGATACCTATTCTTGATCGTAACTTTGTTTAATTCCTTATAATCAATGCAAAGTCGCATCGATCCATCATTCTTCTTTACGAATAAAACTGGCGCTCCCCACGGCGAAACGCTAGGCTGAATATACTTCTTGTCCAGCACTTGTAGTTGAACCATCAATTCCTTCATCTTAACTAGAGCCATTCTATACGGAGCTTTCGAAATCAGAACAGTTCCCGGCACTAAGTCGATCACGAACTCTATCTCTCTATCTGGCCGAAGTCCTGGCAAATCGCTCAGAAATACGTCCACAAACTCCCTAACCACTGATATCTCTTCTATCTTCAGACTCTCCTTATGAGTATCTACTATGTAGGCTAGATATCCTACACAGCCTTACGTCAAGAGTTTTCTGGCTTGCATAATTGTAAGACAACTTGCTTGTCTAGGCAATTTGCTACCATAAAATACTACTTTCGACGGAGTCGTAAGGTTTACCGACTTCTTCTGACAATCGATTACCGCCCCATGGTTGAACAACCAATCCATACCCAGTATAACATCAAACTCCCCAAGTTTTATCGGAATCAAATCTACCCTCAATTCATGACCCTTGATGTCCAATTTACAGTTCTTGTAAATAAACCTAATAGGAATAACTTCCCTATTCGCAATCTCTATGTTTAAGGGGTAAACTAATTCCTCTTTAGGTAAGTCTAATGTCTTACCAAAGTCATCAGATATGAACGAACAAGTAGCACCCGAATCAAATAATACATATGCATTTATACTATTGACTGAAATAATACCTGACACCACATCCTTTCACTGCACAGCATCCTGCATCGTCATGTTGAACTTCCTGGCAGTAGGTTGGATCTCCTACAGTGGTCCGGTGATAGCCAAAGTGCTGCCACTGCCATTTCCTCTCCCTCCTGCTGACCCTCCAGCTGGCTTCTTAGGGCAACTTCGGGCCATGTGATCCTTAGATCCACATGTGTAGCAAGCTCATTTCTTCGGGTTTGAGCAATTCGGCGTAATGTGGCCTTCCTGACCACAGTTGAAGCATACTCGCTTCCTCCTCAGGCACACTCCAGTGCGATTCTTCCCGTATGTAGCACATGCTTCGATCTTCCTCTTCTACTGGCTTCCCTGTTGATTCCCAACAGAGGTGTTGTCGTTCCACTTCCTTTTCTGGTTGATAGCACCGCTACCACCAACCTTGTTCTCCGTCTCATTCTTCTTCTTCTGATTTTGATTGAACTTGGTCACCGCGTCGCTTCCACCTTCAGCGAGAATGGCATTTTCCAACACAGCTGCAAACGTAATCAGCTAGAACAAGAAGACCTTACTTTAGAGCCAGGGCTTCAATCCCTGCTCAAACCTTCTCGCCTTCCTTGCGTCAGTACTGACCTGGTATGTAGCGAACCTGACCATCCCATTAAATTTCGCGACGTACTCCGACACCGTCATCCCTCCCTGTTTAAGCTCTAGAAATTGGACCTCCATCTAGGCCTGCGAGCTAACGGGGAAGTACATTTCAAAGAACATCTCTTTGAAACGTTCCCACGCTATCACTCCTTCTCCTTCCCAGGTCTTATTGGCCTACCACCAAAAGCTAGCTTCCGACTTCAACATGAAGGTCGCAAAAGCGGTCTTTTGGTCTTCGCCAACTCTAGCTACGTCGAAGACCTTCTCCATCTCCATTATCCATGTCTGAGCCTCTATCGGATTTACCGATCCTTAAAATTCCGGCGGTCCTACTGCCTTAAATTCCTTAAATGTCATGCCCTGCACTTGCGGCTGATTCGCAAGCACTCCTGTCAGCAGGTTCACCAACTGCTGAACCGAATTGAGATTCGTCCCACCCTCTGGGTGTAGACGTGTAGGTCTTCAAGTTCAATTAAAATATTTAAATTAACTCAATTCACACTTGAACACATAGCACGTCAATAAACTTCTTTATTTATTCATAGTTGTAAAAACATAGAATAGATAGCATTTCTGCTATTTACTTCATCTTTCCTGAACTGATCAAGTTATAGGATTACATTATTATCTCATCCCATTATTATCTCAAATTTTGGAATTTACATTTATTTAATTAAAAAGAAACACATAACTAATAACTCTACTATCTAGGTATATTAAGACATCGCACAGCCTCTCTACGTTCTTCCTCCATCACCCGAAATGCTGTTCTGCGATCCACCATGTACCATGGTAAACCTTGGAACTGAGCTGGGTAATAGAAGACACGATCTTGGGCCCTATCTATAGTCGTATGGAAAGCGTATTCCGTCTCCCTCAGCTTGTCCTTCTTCACTTGAACCACATCTTCAGCTCGATCTGCACGTTGAGTAGCTCTCTAGCTCGTTTCCTCCGTTCTGGCACGCTTCGCTGACTCTTCCTGGATGTCGTTCTTTAGCTTCACTAGCTCGGTCAGTGAAGCATATCTATCACTCTCCGCGTGAAGTAGATCCCACTTTGCATTTCCAAGCTCACTGTCCAGTTTTTTAATGGTCTCGTCCCACTGCTGTATGGTTACTTCAAGCTTTCTGACTCAACCATGGAGCTCCACGTTGCGGTCGTAGATCTCCTCGTACATCTCGGCACTAGTCGAGTGAGGTGGAAAATTCCTCTTCAGGATCCTCCTCCTCCTCTGACTCATCCTCGTCCTCATATTGGTCAGATACCGGCTCATGCTCCTGACCAGCTACGGTGATCAATGGAGATGGCTCTCTCTGAACCAACTGCTCCCAGACAACATGGATGTCTCGAGGCTCCTCGTCTCTAGGCATCTGGGGTAACTCCTCCCCAGCCTGACTGGACTCTCCAACATTCGTCATCCTGACAACAAAATTTTATAGTTTAATTATTACGTGTCATCGAGTCATCGACACTCTTCGAATACTTAAATGTAAACACATAGCACATAAGATATTTTATTATCTTTAACTATCTATCTTTTTGATCTTCCTATAAGGCTACTACCTAAGGTTTCCCCCACCTAAGGCTCATAACCTAAAGCTTTGATACCAGCCTGAGACGCCCCCAAATCCAGGTACTTCATTTTCACATGATTTGGTGTTCACTATATAACTATAACATACAACTAATGTCCAATAATAAGAAATACAAAATAAATTACAACCTTTTCATTAAATAAAAATCTTCCGTATAAAAGGATTACAACTTAATTGAATAAATTCCAGGGTTTGCTAACCTTAACATAAACAATAAGTGCGAAAAATAAAACATAACATAAACGAAGTCTTATTACAATCATAATCAAAACACAACAAGTCTTCATGTTGGCCGATTTATCAGTCAATATATTCGCGCAAGTATACGCGGTCAACAAGTAATAAAGAGTGAGTAAAGATATCGTTCCCACGAGGAATTAACAAATAAAAGGTCGCCAAAGCACTAGCACATAATCATCTCAGTCTTATTTAAACAGATGGTAAAGAGGATGAATTAAAACTAAGTTAAACTAGGCAAGCAATTAACTTTAAACTAATTAATTCTAGAGTTAAAATCAGATAATGAAGACAAGAGATTCCAATATCCCCTAATGATTCATCTAAATTGACATACTTCCAATTAGGTCAAATCAATAGTCAAGATAGTTAGCCGAGAACACGAACGTGAGAGAAGGCCATCTTTCGATGCACCTACTCCATATCACGTGCAATCTACAGATGATAGAATGCACGTGAACACCCACATTATCTAAACCCCTATATGTCTATGGTGTTTACAAATAAATAGGGTTTAAGGTCAAGTCCTCTATTGACTACGAGCGGCGCTTCGGTATATGTCTATCCTAAGCATAAATTATACGTCCAACGCCATATGAACGTACAATCACCCGCTACTACGATTAGATCTAAACCCGCACTTCGTCTTTCAATCCCATGTGGGTTATCACAGTAATTGGTCATGACTCAATTAAGCAATGAAAACAAATATCGCAGTAGACAATCACAACACAATCAATAAGAACCAACATGGAAGAGAAATCAACATAGACTACTCATTAGATTCCATTGGAACCTCAAGGTATACTTTAAGTCATAGACAACTCAAACATACCATCCACATGTTGAATAAGCATCGTAAGAACACAAATATGAATCAAAGAGAAAATAAGAGTAAGAAATGCAAATCTGGTTCCTCTTGATCAAAATACGAATCCTTGATGTTCTTCAAATGTTTCAGCAATCAAGTCTAATAAAACCCTAAAACATTAACTACTATAAACTAGTCTAATCTCTACTTCTATTCTACTCCTAGACAAGAAATGTAAAAGAAAATGACAATAGAAGAAGAAGATTAGGGCTAAGCTCCCTTAAGGGGAGATGCTCCAAATGTGCCTAATATTAGCCCTTATATGCCTCATCCAGCCGAGCCAGCCTTGCTGCTCCCAACAAACCAAAGCTGCCGATAAAATTAAAGTTAACTGGCCAGTGAGGAGACCGGCGCAGCTGCGCAGGTTCTATGCCTGCAGCCGGCGCAGCTGCGCAGGCTCAGGTTCTAAAATTCTGCTGCTTTGCTGGTGCATTGTTCCTACTGCCCTATTCTGACTCCCTCCTTGATCCTTGCTGCTCATGGCTTCTGCCAATCCCCCATGCCCATTGCTTCTTTAAACGTTGCCCCATTTCATGCTCTTTGTTCCCGTTTTTATCCGTTTCAGCTCAAAATGCACCCGAAGAGTTCCAAATACAGAAATCTGCAAAAGAAGGTAAAAATGGATGAAAAGCTATGGTAACACATGAGATTAAATAACAATCGAAGTGAGTTAATATCTAAATAAGTGGTTATAAAACCACTTATCACTTCACTTGTTCATCTTGCCTTTCCCTTTACTCGTTGACGGTACGTCAACGTTCTCGACTTTAGCTGCAATGGTTATTTAATTTTAAGAGTGAGCAAACAAAAGCTCACTTATAATAACAATAATAATAACGATGACATAACTGAATAACTTCAAAAGATTTGAATAATCTTTTCTTTCATCAATAACAAAGAATTGAATAATAATTTTTCCATCAACATTTAGAATTTCGAATATAGAAATCATCTGAGGGTCATAAGATCTTGAACTCTTGCTTTAACGTTTTTGAATACGTTTAAAGCTTAAGAGATGCAAAGGTAAGTTTCCTAACTCTTGCATTAACGTTGCATTATGCAAGTTTTCTAAACTCTTGTCTATACGTTATGGTTGGACAAGTTGTCATTATGCATAACTGCTTATGCATAAACTGTTATTGAATGGTCGATGCCATTTGATTCGGCTAGACTAAGACTTAGCATATTTTGGTGGGTTTTTCCACAAATCTTTCCAAAATATATCCAATGTTGTGATCCTATGCCAATTGATTGGTACGGATTCTCAGGTAAACCTGAGCATGAATAAAACAAAGGTTTTAAATGTCGTTAATCCGACAGGCACTTGAAGTTGCCACCAATTAAATGTAAACATGTTTAATATATGAGTGTTGATCAACATAGAGTACTACAGGCTGATCACCTGGATGTACTCGTAAGCTATATCAAACTTACGGCCTTCGTGCCGGGTTGTTCCTTCCATGAATGAGAACTAAAAGATGGTTCGTGATCGTTGACCAATATGAATTCCGAAAGACTATAAAATCCTTAGGAATGGTTTGAAAGGAATCAAAATAATATTTTGATGATTCTTAAGTACTTCATAACTATTGTACAGTTATTGAAGACCAAGAGTTATGATTCTTGATTTTGTGGTTTCAAGATATAATGTTTAACTTGTTGAGCTATTTATGCTCATTCTTGCTTAAACTAATTGATTTTAACTAAGAGCGTACGGACCGAAGGATCCGATAAAGACAAAGGCAAGTCCAAGATGGGCAAGTAGTGACCTTTGTAATAGCATAGTATTAGTAATGTAATAACTGATATTATGACATCGAACGAATGTAATGGTTACGAATAACTTGGAAAGAGATTAATATGTAATAATTAGTAAACTTATACATTGTTACAGATATCTTCAATTGAATGTATGAGTAGTTTGTAGCATCGCGTGACACCATATCCTGGGTTTGAAGGTACCCGGATTTGGGGGCGTCACAGCAATCCCATGACTATCGCGTTCAAAACGATGCGTATATCTCACACATGTCTTCATTTAGAGAGACCTTCTTATTATTTCATTGGTTCTCTCAAATTTTCAAAGAAAGAGGTGATTAGGAGTCTTATAACTTCTTTCTATTTTGATTAGCATAAAAAAAAGCGCTTCCATGACTATCGCGTTCAAAACGATGCGTACATCTCACACAAGTCTTCATTTAGGGAAGCCTTCTTATAGTTTCATTGGTTCTCTCAAATTGTCAAAGAAAGAGGTGATTAGAAATCCTTTTTCTTTGTTCAAATTTGATTAGCATCAAAAGGAGCAGTCCTTTGAATATCGCGTTAAAAACGATGCGTACATCTCACACAATTCTTTATTTAGGGAGACCTTCCTATTATTTCATTTGTTCTCTCAAATTGTCAAAGAAATAGATAATTAGTAGTCCTATTACTTCGTTCTAGTTTGATTTAGCATAAAAAGGAGCAATCCCATGACTATCGCATTCAAAGCGATGCGTACATCTCACACAAGTCTTTATTTAAGAAGGCCTTCTTATTGTTTCATTGGTTCTCTAAAATTTTCAAATAAAGAGGTGATTAGGAGTCCTATTACTTCGTTCTAATTTGATTAGCATCAAAAGAAATAATACCATGACTACCGCGTTCAAAACGATGCGTACATCTCACACAAGTCTTGATTTAGGTAGACCTTCTTCTTGTTTCACTAGTTCATTCAAATTGTTGAAGAAAGAGGTGGTAACGAGTCCTATTACTTCGTTGTAGTTTGATTAGCATCAAAAAGAGTAATCCCGTAACTATCGCATTCAAAATGATGTGTGCATCTCACACAAGTAAGTAATTTAAGGAGACTTTCTTATTGTTTCATTGGTTCTCGAAAATTGTTAAAGAAAGAAGTGATTAGGAGTCCTATTACTTCGTTCTAATTTGATTAGCATCAAAAGAAATAATCTCATGACTATCGCGTTCAAAACGATGCGTACATCTCACACAAGTCTTGATTTAGGTAGACATTCTTCTAGTTTCATTAGTTCATTCAAATTGTCAAAGAAAGAGGTGATTAGGAGTCCTATTACTTTGTTCTTGTTTGATTAGCTTCAAAAGGAGCAATCCTATCACTAGTACCTTGAAAACAATGCGTACATCTCACACAAGTCTTCATTTAAGGAGACCTTCTTATTGTTTCATTGGTTCTCTAAAATTGTCAAAGAAAGAGGTGATTAGAAGTCCTATTACTTCGTTCTAATTTGATTAGCATCAAAAGAAATAATCTCATGACTATCATGTTAAAAACGATGCGTACATCTCACAAAAGTCTTGATTTAGGTAGAAATTCTTCTAGTTTCATTAGTTCATTCAAATTGTCAAAGAAAGAGGTGATTAGGTGTCATATTACTTTGTTCTAGTTTGATTTGCATCAAAAGGAGCAATCACATGACTACTGCTTTCAAAAGGATGCGTACATCTCACACATGTTTTCACTTAGAGAGACCTTCTTATTATTTCATTGATTCTCTTAAATTTTCAAAGAAAGATGAGATTAGGAGTCCTATAACTTCATTCTGGTTTGATTAGCATCAAAAAGAAGCACTCCCATGACTATCGCGTTCAAAACGATGCTTCTATATCACACACATCTTCATTTAGGGATGCCTTCATATTGTTTCATTGGTTTTCTCAAATTATCAAAGAAAGAGGTGATTAGGAATCCTTTTTCTTTTTTCTAGTTTGATTAGCATCAAAAGGAGCAATCCTTATAAATATCGTGTTAAAAACAATGCATACATCTCACACAAGTCTTTATTTAGGGAGACCTTCCTACTGTTTCACTTGTTCTCTTAAATTGTCAAAGAAAGAGTTGATTAGGAGTCCTATTAATTTGTTCTAGTTTGATTTAATATCAAAAGGAGCAATCCCATGACTATCGCGTTCAAAATGATGTGTACATCTCACACAAGTCTTCTTTTAAGGAGACCTTCTTATTGTTTCGTTGGTTCTCTAAAATTGTCAAATAAAGAGGTGATTAGGAGTCCTATTACTTCGTTCTAATTTGATTAGCATCAAAAGAAATAATCTCATCCTTCTTTCCCCTTTCCTTTTGGTTTTGATTCCTTTTTTTTATCACTATGGTTAGTCACAACCATCTCTCTGCTAGTAACTCAGTTAGCAGTGCTTCTAAGGACCTTTTGCTAAGTATGGGGTCTCCAAACCGAACTCACCGGCATCTCTTTATCCTCATCTTGATATTGAGGATATGGGGGAATCGGATGCTTTTACTATTCCCATAGGTAACCTTGTTAGCTCTGAGGACTCCTTTACCCAGGCTATTGACACAGAAATTAACATTGGTCATGTTCGTGGGGATAATGCAAGAGAAATCTTCACTGCAGCTCAACATTTCTCACAGAAGGATAGAGAGGAAGCTCTGTTTGAAAGGAAGAAAAACCTTTATCTTATGTCTTTCCTAGCAGCTTATGGAATCTCTACTAATGATGTTCAAGCATTCCTATCTGATGAAAAAATCGTTAACTTTGGTCCTGCTCACAAAGTGACTAATATTAGTCCCCACCGCCCAGTTCATAAAGACTCTGCACCACCGTTATTGGGTCGTTCTCTTATACTAGTAACTTGTGTTGGTGAAATTTCTTGGCCGGAGACTGGGGTTCACTAGCCCAATCCATCACATCATGTCCCATCTGCACCTTCTAGCATGTCTGTGAAAATTTCAAATTTCAAAGTTCCCGCCCCTTCCCTTGAGGAAGGTGAAATCTCTAAACCTCTGCATAGAGGGCCCACTAAGACTTGGAATGATGTGTTGGTAAGTCTTCTGACAAATCCTCCAGATCACTTTCGTACCACCCCCTCCTTGGATGATGGCAACATCACTGTCATACCACCTGACGACATGCTTAACAGAGGTAACTAGCTTTGGGCTTCTAGTTTGGTGGGGTACTTTCTTCACTCTTCCCTCCCTTTTATGGTGTTGAACCTATAGCTAGGCGTCTATGGGGCCATCTGAGGCTTTCTAATGTCTTCCTTCATAATAAGGGGTACTACATTTTCAAATTTGATTCTATCTCTGACCGTGACAATGTGTTAGCGTCTGACCCATGGCATTTTGCCTCAAAAATTATAGTTCTGCAGAAGTGGAAAGAAGGTGTAGTTTTCTCTAAGCAAACTCAGCAACATTCCTCTCTCTTACTGGCCGGATGAAGGTATCAATTATATTGCAAGTGCCATTAGGAAGCCTCTTTTCACTGATGAGATGACCACAAAGAATGAATTTCTGAACTTTGCTCGTGTCTGAATAGAAGTCAAGGCCTCATTCTCCTTTCCTCCTTCCATCCGTGTGGTTGTTAAAAATGAGGAATCCTTGGATAACATTTTTGTCCCAGTCGATGTTGAATATCAGAGCAAGCCTCCTTCTTGCCCTACATGCACAGTTTTCGGACACTCACTCTTAAAATGCCCCAAAGCTAATTTCAAATGGATCCCAAAAGATCTTAATGTTGGTCCTTCTGTTACTACCAACTCTATATCCTCTGCTCATATTGATACTACATCAGGTGCTATTCATACCAAAGGAACTTCTGGGCCTCCTACAAATGATTGGGTTACTATTTCTCGTGGAGTAAAATCTGGGAAAGACCCCCTCACCCCAAGCCATGCTATAATTATCTCCAACACCTTTGCCCCTATTGATTTGGTAGATCCCCATGTTATCTCGGATTATGAATCCCCTACTGCTCCTAACCCCTTAGTTTCTAAACTGAAGGTGGTTGATGAAAAGGAAGGCAAAGATTTGAAGAATAAGCAAAGTTCTGGTTTTGATAATCCACATGCAGCAAAAAAGAGAAAAGGCAAGGCTGGTAATGTGACACCCCCAAATCCGGGTACTTCAATTTCTACGGGATTTGGTGTTCACTATACAAATATCATATGTGACGCCCCCAAATTCGGACCGCCACTGGTCTCTCGAATTCGATTCGTCACGTTCTATAATCTAACACCATGATAATAATATTACGACTAAATGTCTCATCACACAGCGGAATAACACACAACACTACTCCCGAATAGATTACATTTGATTAATATAATTTATTCACGTCCCAAGGTCTCGTAACTTAAACATCGCTTACATAGCTTAAACATATCTTAAGCATATATAAACCTAACTAATACATAACAGCATAAGTTCTTATTACAATCATAAAGTTCTACATAAATAAAAGCAACTCTGTAGCCTTTCCCTTGCCTTTGTCGGCACCCGAAGGTCCACCCTGCTCTGCCTTAACTGAAATATTTTAGGGAAAGCAAGAATAAGCAACAAGTTTGCTCATCAAGTAATATAACAACAAGGGTGAGTAATATAGTTCTCGAATCCAAAAAAGATATAGCAAGGTATGATAGTTCAAGTATAACAAGAATATCAACAGTTCTCAATAACAGTTGCTAAGGACAGCAGAATATCAATAAGATTCAATACTAAATCAATTCAAGATTTCAAGATAATTGAATACTGAGCAGTCACTAAGGACTATGAACTTCTACTAGAATTAACAGTAATATACTAATAATCCAACAAAAACAAGTACAAACAGGTGATCAACCTAAATTACCCTATATTATGCATAACATTCAATCGTACTCAAGTGCGCACGTCGGTCTCCCGATAAATTATATTTTCCCTTCAAAGAAGGTTGTTCATCTCAGTCAATATAAGACTTCGCACCAATCAATTAGTTCGGATAGCTTTCTAATCATTATATCAGTCTAGGCGACACAAATGGCATAGACCACTCTTTCAAGGCATATAAGAACAATCATAAGTTCAAACTCAAGATTTAAAGCTCGAAGAATATAAATCGACTTTTATCTTATCCATGAAGTATATAGTTATAATACATGAATTGCAACTTCAAAAGTTTACTTGTACGACAATAATAGCACAAGCTTAATAAATGCTCAATAAAGAGTAGGGTTAGGAACTTGCCTTGAGCATAGTCTATCCACGTAAGGTTAATCACACTTTTGAATCCTATTTATAATGTATTACATGTATAGGATGTTCATTAGTTAAACACGTTTGGTACACAGCTCAATAGGAAAATTAACTATACATAAGGTTCTTCCTTAGTCATATAATCTTTTATACGTTTGTCATCACGTGATATAAGTCGCTACGAAATCAAGTAACACAGTTTACATTATGTATGCGATATAGCAATTCATAACACTATATAGATTATGTCTTTCTTTATTCATGGAGTTCCGTTTATAATGTAAGTATCATCATGCTTCACTACCAATACTTGTAAATATACATCAGTAGAGTGCAAACCATAATTAGTAGTCCAAGCATCAATATAAGCTAACTATCACAATCAGAAACCCAGCAGAAGCATTAACTCTTTTTCTAGACCGGCGCAGCTGTGCCATGGCAAAGCCTAGGGGCAGTGCAGCTGCACTGCCAGGCCAAGGTTGGGCTGCTGCCTGCAGATTCTGTCCGGTACGTACACAACCATTCACACATAGCATATACATATCTAAGGGTCTTTTCATGCTTACCAAGTCAATCAAAGTTCCTTCTTCCATGATATGGTTCTAAGTTTAACATGTCAAATAATTTAAGGCCATTCAAGGTCATGAAGTCACATAGTCTATCATGTTCGCTTTTTAAACACATAAGGTATTCATATAAACTCGTGTTAGGCATGCTCATGAGTATCCACATCACATACATGTAATTAGCATCGTTATTGGTTTGAAAACATGCTTCATTTGTGCTTATCTAGTTTTCATGGCATCTAGCATGGTATGTATACATGTATGATATGTTAGTGAGGCTAAGAACACTATTAAACATGTCTATAAATATCAGAATCTAACTCTCGACATAACATATCAAAGTTCACGTTCAAAGCTTATACTTCGTTAGTATCGTTCACTAATGAGATTCAATATGTTCATGCTACCTCATGAAACCTATATACTCATGTTAACATGCATTTCTAAATTACACAAACATGCTTACAAGGTTAGAATATCAACATGACTTATATATGTTAAAGTTCGATTATAAAACCTTAAGTTCATTTTCAAACTATAAGCCTTTTCGTCAAAATGTATACCATCATAGTCAAACATGCTTACGTTAGGTCTATGTACTCATACATACGTGTTACTCATGCTTAGCATGCTTGTCTAAGTTATACAAGTAAACTAACATCTAACAGTTTAAGGCAAAAATTAGAATCTGGTACAGGGGCCTGGCGCAGCTGCGCTGCGCCCTAGTATAAAACTAGTGCAGCTACGCCGGGCTTTGGCCAGCTCTAATCAACCTACATTGTCTTCCTAACATAATTGAAAGCTAAGACGACCCACTAACAATCATTCCTTAATCAATTCAATCATAAAATGCAAGTATAATCAAAGATTAGAAATTCAAGATATGAAGAACTTGAGATGGGAATGTACCTCTGCTAAGGAATTTAGCTTGATGTTATATCACTCCCTCAACTGATATCTCAGAATGCTATCACTGCTCTCAATTCTTAACTTAAGAAAATCTCAGCAATTTGATTAATGAAGAGAAGGGGCTATATATATAGAGATAATATTACACAGACAATGCTTCTAACTCCCAAATTAAACTAATTGTTTACAGAAATGTTTGATGGCTAATGAAGGGTTGGTGATCAGTTGGTGAAATCAATCATGAAAGCCACTCCTTTATTCATCATTTGCAAGAACATTGTTGAGTTTAAGGAGAAGAGTAGGCTTAGGCCTTATGGTTATGCACGTGAAGGAGAATGAGAGGTGACTCTTATTATGGGACAAGAGAATGCAGCTCAGCCATTGAGCAATATGGGTATATACAACACTTATATATACATCACATATATACTTAAGTTATAATTTAATGTCACCATGTAATTCACATAATGTAGTAAATATAATTTGCACACATATAATCCATGTACATTTTATCATACCGGTATAATTTAATCGGATGTTATCACATCACATTATCTCATTTATTATTCAATTAAAAATTGAAATCATCATCCATATATTCAAGAGATGTTAATTTAATGTTCCACAAACTCACATTTTTCCACATAAGCATTGATATGTAACTTATATAATTTAATCAATCTTAATATATGATTTCTATATATAATATAGTCACATTGATCGTCACATTACACTATATAATATAGTCATAGCTACGATATCTAATTATCGCATGCTCTGCACATAACAATTTGTTGAGCAAATATAATTTTAATAATTTACTCGCTTATGCGTTATTAATCACAATGCCAATTAATCAACAATAATTTATCTTATCAATTAATTAACAATAATATTAATTAATCCTCCCCTTATTAATCTATTCTTTTAATCAAGTATCATTATACGATAAATTATCACCCTCCTCAACATTTTAATAAATATAAATCTTATTATATTTATAAACAATTTACTTATTATTATACTATCACTTGCAATAATAATAAATCAACATACTATTATTATATTTCTCATAATAACAATTAACAATTAATATAGATTAATTGCTCACTTAATAATTCCTTCATCCTCGAATTAATTAACTCATCATCGAATCTATTCTTGTGCCACACAAGGCATTTCAACGAGCTTAACATAAACTCCACATTCTTCTCAATTATTATAATTTCACTTTGAATTCATTCGAATTAACTCATCTCATAACACATAAATATTTATATTCAAATAAATATTCATTTCCATTAATATATTCATTTAATAATATTCAAAAATTCTCGGGTATTACATCCCCCGTTATAAAAATTTCGTCCTCGGAATTGCTATAAGGTTACTCAAATAGATGGGGATAATCCCTCATCATCCTATCTTCTAACTCCCACATAGCCTCCTCGACATCGTGGTTACGCCAAAGTACTTTTACAGATGAAATAACTTTATTTCTTAAGGTTTGCTCTTTCCTATCTAATATTTGGACAGGAATTTCTTCATACGCTAGGTTCTTCTCCACTTGAATGGGCTCATAAGAAATCACGTGCTTGTAGTCGGCCTTGTATGATCGCAACACGGAGATGTGGAACACGTTGTGGATGTGCTCCAACTCGGGTGGTAATGCAACTTTGTATGTTACTTCGCCCACTCGCTTCAGTATCTCGAACGGTCCTATGAATCTTGGACTCAGTTTTCCTTTCTTGCCGAAACGGATTTTTCCCTTCGATGGAGATACCTTCAAGAATACGAAACTGCCGACTTTAAAGTCCCGATCTTGTCGATGCAAGTCTGCGTACTTTTTCTGGCGGTCTTGAGCTGCTACTAGTCTGGCTCTTATCACTGCCACCACGTCTGCGGTTTGTTGTACTAACTCTGGTCCGAGTATTTGTCGCTTTCCGACTTCGTTCCAACATAATGGCGTTCTGCACTTTCTTTTGTAAAGAGTTTCGTACAGTGGCATGCCGATACTCGCATAATAACTATTGTTATACGCAAACTCTACTAAGGGTAGGTGGTCGTCCCAATTCTCCTTGAAGTCCATCACGCAAGTCCTGAGCATGATGTCCTCCAGCGTTTGTATAGTTCGCTCACTCTGTTCGTCTGTCTGAGGATGGTAAGCGGTACTCAACCTCAACTGTGTTCCCATTCTTTCTTGTAAGCTCTTCCAAAAGTTTGACGTGAAGCGCGGATCTCGATCAGAGACAATTGATACCGGCACTCCATGTCGTGAAACAATCTCCTTTACGTAAAAACTCGTTAATTGGTTCAAACTGTATCGGATCTTGATTGGTAAAAAATGTGCGATCTTCGTTAGTCGATCCACGATAACCCAAATGGCATCATAACCTTTCTACGTGACTAGAAGTCCCACCACGAAGTCCATCGTAATGTGCTCCCATTTTCACTCTGGTTTTTCCAATGGTTGTAGTAAACCACTCGGCCATTGGTGCTCTGTTTTGACGCGTTGGCAAGTCAGACATCTGCTAACGCACTCTGCAACTTCCCGTTTCAGATTGGGACACCAAAAATGTTGCCTCAAATCTCGGTACATCTTTATGCCTCTCGGATGAATAGAATACGTCGTATTGTGTGCCTCGTGCAAAATCTCTTCTCTTAACTCGGTTACTGCTGGTACCCACACTCTTCCTTCGAATCTTAAAATGTCGTATTTGTCCATTCGGAATCTTTCTTCTTCATTCTCTGTGATCCTCTTTCTGATTTTCTCGCACTCTTCATCCTTTTCTTGTAATTCCTTTACTCTATCCAACAATGTTGGATGAGCTTCCATTGCGAACAACTTTTCTTCAGACCTCTCTGGTTCTTTCACTTCTATTTTCAATTTTTCCATCTCTCTTATCAACTCTTCTTGAGTCGTCAAATGAAACAATTTCTCCCTTCCTTTTCTGCTCAGAGCGTCGGCAACCACGTTTGCCTTACCCGGGTGATAAAGAATATTACAGTCATAATCTTTGATCAATTCTAACCACCTTCTCTGACGCATACTCAACTCCTTCTGTGTGAAGATATATTTCAGACTCTTGTGGTCCGTGTATATCTCACATTTCTCTCCGTACAAATAATGCCTCCAAATCTTCAACGCAAAAACTACTGCCGCTAACTCTAAGTCGTGAGTAGAGTATCGTTTTTCGTAGTCCTTTAATTGTCGTGATGCATACGCAATGACCTTGCCGTGCTGCATAAGCACACAACCAAGTCCCTTGTGCGATGCATAACTATACACCACAAAATTTCCCGCATCGTCTGGTAGTGATAACACAGGCACTTCGCTTAATCTCTTCTTCAATTCTTGGAAACTCTCCTCGCATTTTTCTGTCCATACAAATTTCACCGTCTTCCTTGTCAGATTGGTCAACGGGGTTGCTATCTTAGAAAAATCTTGGATAAATCTTCGATAGTACCCAGCTAACCCTAAGAAACTCCTTATTTCTGTTGGTGTTTTCGGCTGTTCCCAATTACTCACTGCTTCGACCTTTGCAGGGTCTACTGAGATTCCATTCTTATCCACCACGTGTCCTAAGAATTGAACCTTCTCCATCCAAAATTCACACTTAGAAAATTTCGCCAAAATCTTCTCTCTTCTTAGTGCTTCCAAAATAATTTTCAGATGTTCGGTGTGCTCTTCCTCTGTCTTCGAGTAGATCAAGATGTCGTCGATGAAAACTATCACGAATTTATCCAAGTAGGGCTTGAAAACTCGGTTCATCAAGTCCATGAATGCTGCCGGAGCATTAGTCAATCCGAACGACATTACCAAAAACTCGTAATGTCCATAACGGGTTCGAAACGCAGTCTTTGGTATGTCTTCCTCCCGTACTTTCAGTTGGTGATAACCCGTCCGTAGGTCGATCGTCGAGAAACACTTCGCTCTTTTCAGTTGATCAAATAAGTCGTCTATCCTCGGTAATAGATATTTGTTCTTGATCGTTACTCTGTTCAATTCTCGATAATCGATACAGAGCCTCATCGATCCGTCCTTCTTTTTAACAAACAACACTGGTGCTCCCCAAGAAGACACACTCGGCCGTATGTAACCCTTATCTAATAACTCCTGCAATTGTATCAACAATTCCTTCATTTCTACCGGCGCCATATGGTATGGGGCTTTCGAATTAATGCCGTTCCCGGTGCTAAGTCTATTATGAATTCAATTTCTCTGTCTGGCGGAAGACCAGGCAGATCATCCGAAAATATATCTTGAAATTTATTCACTACGGATATATCCTTAATTTCTACTCCCTTTTTTCAAGTATCTACGATGTAAGCTAAATAACCTATACATCCTTTCCTTAACAATTTCTTGGCCTGCATCATCGTAAGACAACACGATTGCTTAAGCGATGAGCTACCATAAAATACTACCTTAGACTTACTCGGAGTCTGAAGGTTCACAGATTTATTCTGACAGTCAATTATCGCTGCATGGTTATACAACCAATCCATTTTCAGTATTACGTCAATTTCTCCCAATCTAATTGGAATCAAATCTATGCTCAGTTCATGATCTCTAATGTTCACGCGACAATTTCGATAAACGTTCTACAGGGACCACTTCCTTATTCGCAACTTCTATGTTCAAGGGATCTTCTAATCGTTCTCGGGGTGTATTAAGTTTACTAGCAAATTCTTCAGATACAAAAGAACAGGTGGCACCCGAATCAAATAATACATAAGCATTTATATCATTGATTGGGATTATACCTGACACCACGTCCTTCGCAGCCACTGCGTCCTGGACGGTCATGTTAAAGGTCCTAGCGGTTGGGCGGTTGGATTGTGCCGATCCGCTGATCATCAATTTGTTTTCCCCTTGTTGGCTGCTACCTCCGTCACTTCCCTTCTTCGGGCAGTCCTTAATCCGGTGCTCCGTCGAGCCACATGCAAAGCATCCTTGTATCTTTTTCGGTTTCGGACAGTTGGGTGAAATGTGCCCCTCCTGACCGCAGTTGTAGTCAGTGTCGCGTCCCTTCCAGCACTCGCCCTGGTGATTCTTTTCACATTTCGGGCATCCCTCTGCCCTCTTCTTAAATCCTCCACAAAAGTTTTCCAACTGATTGTTGTTGTTTTTGTTGTTGTTGTTGTTGTTGTTGTTCTCCCACTTTCTTTTACCCAAGTTGCTTCCTCCACTACTGCTTCCTCCAGTACGATTTTCTCCTCTAGTATTCTTTCCTTTCTTCTCTTTGTTGTACAGACTTAAGGCTTTACTTTCATCTTTCATAATGATCGCTTTCTCCAGCAACGTCGTAAAGGAATCAATTTGAAGAACTGACACCTTATTAAACAGCCAAGGTTTCAGTCCTTGTTCAAAACGTCTCGCCTTCCTTTCTTCATCTCCTACTTGGTGTTCTGCAAATCGCGCTAGTTCATTGAACTTAGCCGCGTACTGCACCACCGTCAGGTCACCTTGTTTCAGTTCTAAGAACTTTACCTCCATTCGGTTCTTCATGCTTTTCGGGAAGTAGTTCTCGAAAAACAGTGTTTTCAACCTTTCCCAAGTTATCGTTCCTTCTCCAGCTCTCTGCTGATTCGCCTCCCACCAGTAGTTTGTTTCGCCTCTCATCATGTATATAGCAAATACCGTCTTCTGATCTTCACCCACACGAGCGATAGTGAAAGCCTTTTCTATTTCTTTTATCCAGGTTTGCGCGATGATCGGGTCGGTAGTACCCTCGAACTCTGGGGGTCCTACACTCCTAAAATCTTTGAAGTTTGTCACTGGTACTAATTGAGGATTGGGGCGAACGGGTTCGTTGTTTCTTCCCCTAAGAGCCTCTCCTAACAGATCAACTAGCTTCTGGATCGGATCTACTTGTTCCCTCTCATTGTTAACTGATTCCTCAGGTGCAGTTAATCTACGTCTAGGCGGCATTTTCTGCATCACAAAATTTTCATTTTATTATTATTCAATTATATCACTTAAGTATTTCTTTTAATACAAAAAAAAGAATAAATTTATAACATGTTTTCTGAAATAAGCTTCATTTATATTCATATGTCAAATTATTTCATTACATGATTATTCCTAGCATATTTCTATATATGTTATCACATATATACCCTAATATCACAAAAGACGGGGAACCTACTAACATACTATACCATACAATCTAACAAAAGCTTACTCGGGGTTTATATAACTATCCCACACTTTACACAAAAAGTTGGGATTACAACATAACATGTACATCACAAAAAAAAAACCACTAAAGCTACTGCTCGTCTAGCTAAGGGTCTCATCCCATCATCCCACGCTCCACAGCGCTCTTGTACTCCATCTGTGCTATGTACGCCACTAACTCTCGGCTCATAGTATGTAGGATCTGTTTCTGCTCTGCTGGGTAGGTATACACCATCGATCACCCTATCGAAAGCCTAACGAAACACATGCCCCATCTTGTTCATCTTCCTCTTCTTGCATCTGACCTCATCCTCTAGATCGTCGGCCCTTTCATTAGCCGCTTCTTACTTCTCCTCGAAGTGTATCCTATCCATAACCTCCAACTCTAGCTGAGTACAGAGTGCTAACTTCTCAGTCTTCTCACTCAGCTCCCTCTGTTCTATCTCTTCCAGCTTTCCAGCTAGATCCACGTTTCTAGCCACCGACCTGTGAAACAAGGTCCCCATCTGGATCCCTGCCTCCCTGCGGTATGCGATCTCTACCTCTAGCTCCTGCATGGCCAGCTTCCTCTGGTGGTGTTCGTCCCGCAACTTATGGAGCTCAGACTCTCTCCTGGGCCTCAGCCTCTAGCTCCTGGACTCTGCAGTCCAACTCTAGAATACACTCCTCGTACTCTCCCAGCATATGCTCCTCCAGGTTAGGCTCGTACGAGTCCTCCATGGGCTCGCTCTCCGTAGGCTCGTCCTCTATCGGCTCCTCCTCTAGATCGGACTCTATCTCAATCTCGTCCTCGTCGTCAAACTCGGACGATGCAACAACCTGCACTAGCACAGCCTCTAAAGGTGCCTCGTATACTACGTGTATATCTCTGGGCTCCTCCTCGACCACTCTACTAGGTACTCATGTGTCTACCATCCTACAATCACAAACACAAGACAAATAAACAGCAACTCCATTAGAATGTTAAATAAAGCATAAGTTCATTGTAAAGAATGAAATTACATTTCACAACACACTAAGTCTCTCAAAAAAAACTCTACAAGAGTTTTATCTCCTTCTAACTTTTAAGTTCTCCTAAGTTATAATCTAAGGACACTCGCTCCTAAGGTTTATAACTACAACTTTGATACCAACCTGTGACGCCCCCAAATTCGGACCGCCACTAGTCTCTCGAATTCGGTTCGTCACGTTCTATAATCTAACACCATGATAATAATATTACGACTAAATGTCTCATCCACTAGTAGAAAAAAGTAAATAGACAACGTTTAAAAGGCGTTTTAATAGGTCCCCCAAAAGTGTCATGGTTAGCAGTGTCATCTATTAGACATAAATAGAAAACTTTTAAAAAACGTTGTCTTTTGACACATTAGACAACGTTTTTTAAAAAACGTTGTCTATTTGTCAAATAAACGACGCTTTTTAGACACAAATAGACAATGTTTAAAAAACGTTGTCTTTTGACACATTAGACAACGTTTTTTCAAAAAAATATTATCTATTTGTCTAATAGACAACATTTTTAGACACAAATAGATTAGACAACGCTTTTTCAAAGAAACGTTGTCTATTGTACACATTAAACAACATTTTTTTAAAAAAAAAAGCGCTGTCTATTTAACACATTATACAACGTTTTTTCTAAAAAGTGTTGTCTGTTTGACACAATCCACAACATTTAAAGCCAAAATGTAAGCATTCTATGTTTTAAAATATCATATATTCCAATAATATCATACGTTTACAGTTTCAAATTCACTTGTCAATATAATTACTACTACGTACATTGAATTGCGAATTTGACTACATCCACAAAATATACCAAACTATCCATAAAATTAAGATGTTGACCTCTTATTGTGCTATCTCCACTGTAGTCAGCTTCTCTCTCAGCATTTCATTCTCCTCTGCTATCCTCCTGGTTGAAGCAAGCTTGTTGCTATATCTCTCCTAGCCTCTAAAAGCCTCCTACCACAATAATACCACAACTTTCATGAATATTACATACAGAATGACAAGATGCTATATCACGTTGAGATGCAATACCTGTTTCTGGGTCAGATGCAATACCTGTTTCTGGGTCAGATGTGATAAGATGCTATATTTCTCAAAGCAGCTGCGACTTGGCAACAGAAGGATCACCAACCATCATCATGTTGATGTCACTGCAGATTATAACAACTTGGATTATAGAGCTTTTAATTAAAAAAAATCTTGGAGGCAGATTTACAATAGCAAGAAATTTGATGTTGGACTACTTTAAATCTCAAGTGAGTTTGACAAGAAATCAAATCTTTTTAACAAACATAGTATAACTCACCCTCTCAAGTGGGTCCCATTTTTCAGGTTCTTCTCTGTTCCACCAAGCATCAATAGAATCACAGCTTTCTTTATCCATGAGTGCCCATATATAGATGGTGCAAGTGAAAACTCCACATATATAATCTGTTGTACCAACCATTGTTTGCTACCTCAAGCACCGAAAAATAAATGTCTTTGACGTTCACCAGGCTTTTGCAGTGAGTATTCTATGTAGTACAAGCCTGCCCAAGTGTGGGAAACATAAATGAAATGTAAGAATATTCTTACTAGCAAGTAGTGTGCAACATAAAAGTTAGTTATGTTGGTTACAGAAGCTAACAGATGAATACTTATTCTAGAAATGTGGTGGTCAAACAAGTTTAATAACCATGTAAATTTTAATATGCCGTCTACTGCTCAAAATGATTGAGATTTTGGAATCTTCAAATTTCATTTCTTGTCAACAATTTCTTTTCTTTTTACTTCCTAGGCAATTATTTCGACGCAGCCAATAAATATTTATTTGGTATTAGTTTCAAGGCAAGCTAGATCATTAAAAGCTTCAAGCCAAGGGTGATAATCAATCAACAGAAACAAACAGCATCCACAATAAAAATACAGTAACTTTATTGCCTAAAGCAATATTGTCATCAAATGGGTGCTTCCCCAATTCACAAAGTAAAAAGAGAGCAGAAACTTGCTTACCCATCGGTAATTGAGAGGAGCAACTATTCCGCCAACAAATGTAACAGCTAGTAACCACTCCAAATACGAATCACTGAAACAAAAAAACAAATACATAAGCATTAACTGATAGTTCCAATTCGGCTCGAGCACAGGCAAATAATGCGTCTACAAACGCATTTTGTGTACTTGTAATTGTTTAAGGGCAGTAATCTTCCTGTCAGCCCTTATCATTGCTTCCACATTAGAAACTAAAGCTGCGATCACCTCCTCTTTCCCTGAATCATCAGATGGAATGGGTACAGCACCTACAATTCCTTGCACCACATCTTCCTCTACCTGCAAGAAGAACATTGAAATATTATAATTTATATGTTCCGTGTTTGGACTTCAGTTAACACACAAAACTCGAACACATTCTGCACCACAAACCATTAGTGTTGTAAGTAGTCTAATCTTGTTTGCACAAATTCTCAACTATTGCTTGTGAGATGAACAGCAAAATTAAGTAATGCACAGCAGAACATTCCAGTAATGAAACATCACAACATGAAAATTGCATAAACTACTTAACTAGTGAATCCATGAAGGGGGAAATGTCTATGATACTGCGTATTGTACCGAGATGAATGGGCATTTATGTCGGAAATAATATGAAATATTAGAATGTACTGTCGTCCAATTCTCATGTCAAAACCAAAACAAAACATTATTAAAATCGTCCATTTCAGAAGTACTGTTGTCCAATTCTCATTTGTAGTAGTGGCGAGCTGGGGCAGGAGTATTAAATGTGTTTGCGCGAGCTCCCATGGCAACTACAAGGTAGTCAAAGTCTACAACAAATTCTTCAATCTCATTCAAATTAGTCTTCTGAGTGAATCGACAATACACTTTCTTATTTTCTGCATCAATCTTGAAACATTCAGCTTCCCAGTAATGAATATCTATTTTTTTCTGCCATAGGAGATGAAGAAAGCATTCAGTCAATAACTTAATCCTTTGATTGACATAATTTATGGAAGAAAGTGACCATTCAGCTAGACAATAAACTTTGCAATAAGCTACCAGAAAAAAATATATGAAAAAACGTTGCGGATCGGTTCAACGATGCTGCGAGCCTCCACTGTGCCACATGTAACACTTCGTAGCAAAGGGGTGAATGCAAAGTAATTACGAGGTGATATCACTTGGACATCATATGAGGAATCCTTCATATTTTTCATGAAACTTGTTCCAGCCCAACCAGTGCCAAGTACCACCACTCTTCTGATCAAGGAAAAAAGGAACAATTTTTGGATAAAAAGACCATAATGTTCAGTTACTAGATCACGAAAGCTGCATAGCTCATTGCATGTAGAAGTCAACACAAGTACTAATGTTTTTCGCCATAGGCATAAATTCCCATTCTATTGTTGCTAACTCCCAATGAAAAAGGTTAAACAAATATAACTCACCTGATCAAGGTCATAAACTCCAAATTACTTTAGCACCCTTAATTAGTCTAAAACAAATATTCACATCCTTCGATTCCAGCTGACTCAAGCTATAGCAGTGTCCACTAAGCTCAGAGATCAGACCATATTTACACACTGCAACTTTAAATAGTTGCTTGCTTACATTTACTAATGCTATCAAGTATAGCCAATCATCATCTCATAGATCTGGAATTCTAAATCTAATCAGTTTTTGAACTATTAAATCAAGAGGAACTACATAAGTTCATATAAACACCGAAATTTTGGCCATAACCTAAATCATAAGCTCAATATCCATAATCCACCAATACTAATAAGAACAATTACGAAACAAATCTTAGCGACAAAAATAAGTCTTAAAAGCAGAATTAAGGGAATAAATTTTTTACCTGACAGTGAACACAACCAGCAACCTAGACAGAGAAGGATTGCCACGGAAAGTTTTGGAAAACCTCTCGTTTCCTGTCCTAAAAGAGAAGGATTTGAAGAGCGCGGCAACTTGTTTCCTGTCCAAAATATTATGTCAATTATCAGAAAAACTCCACCAAAAGAAGAAGGGAAGAAAAGGTGAACTGTTATCAATAACACAGAAGGGCATGCCAAGGGAAGAAAATAGAATTTATTTACTTTGCTAGCTTTGCTCCTTTAGGAGTGTGGAAGCTGTTGATGAGGTAGACAGTTGCAGTTCCACTAGGATAAGTTAACTTGTACTTCAAGATCATCATCTGAGAAAGTTAAAAACAATTAAAAGTTTGGTTAGGAACATCTTATAAGAACAAGACTAAACTAGAAAATATTGAATGGATGTTTCATCAAAGGAAAGGGAAAATTAAGCTAATCGCAATTGAAATTACTTAATACCTTTCGTAGAGGTACAATGGAGCAAAGCCCAATAAAGCTCACAACAAAGAGATACGGAATCATCCAGCCAAGAGAGAGTTGCTTCACATTTGCTGGGGTGTTCCCTGCATCTGCTTGGGCAGCAATTTTTGAACTCATACCCAACAAATAACTTGACGTGCCACCTAAAATTTACCAAATTTTAGTAAATCATAGCTAAGAGATTCACAGTAATTTCAAACAAGGATTATTATGATTTATACTTATATATGACATATATGTTTCCTTACACACCCTGTGGCTTTAAACCAAGAGTTCTCAATTACACGAAAAAACATAATAATCATGAGTATAACCAAATTTAATATGTTTCTGAGTTACATACTGAGTGACAATTTTAGTGAAATCATCATATTACTTTGGGATATAAAATATGGGAAAAAAAAACTTACCCACTCATCAGTTGTGATATTGAAACATACACAGTATGTGTTATGTCAGAAATACCACCTGACGTTAATCAAGAACAGATGATAAATAAATTGACCACAAAACTTCATGGGAGACCAAATAACTTCATTCCCAAACCTTCTGTGTAAAACCTAAAAAAATCAAAACAAAATTGAGGAACTCCAAAATTTAATTGTGGGTTATACAATTAGATCACTTTCTATACTTGTATGTTTTCTTTATATTTTTTAAACAATTTGAGCTAGTTGCGTACTTGATTGTGAGATGAAGGTCACCAACGCGATACACAACATGTAAGAACCAACGCATATCCTTCTTTGGCCATTCCAATAACTCATCACTTGGAACAACAGGTGCAGCCTCAGATTCAGTCATTTTGCTCTGCTTTTATCAACAAGTTGATTTCAGTAAAAAGAAGGTAAAATTGCAAACAACCACAAATCTGAGTAAATATAAGAAAACGCAAATGTTAACCATTCCAATCTTCTATTGTTTACCACGAAATAATTTTAAAACTGAAATCCAGGAAATGACATTTCCTAACAATGCATGAGCATCTAACATACCCATCTCAATCTCTATCTAAAGACATTTTTAAACAATAATTTAGAATCATAGTTCATATAAAACTTCAACAATAAATAATAAAATGAAACCCAGCTTCGACATACATATAGTTTATAGAATATAAATCTAAATAGAAATAACATACCGGAGAGAGTGATCACTGATCAGTGAAAAATGGGAACAAAGACCTAGAAATGAGGACCTAACACACCTACCCAATCGCGCCAGCTCCGGTGAAGTCATCTGTGATCTTTCCGTCTTTCCCTATCGATTTCGGTGGCGACGGTGCCGCTTGCTTCGCCGGAGCTACGACATATGTGGCATAATTAACAACACAATTAAACAAGAAACCAGTAGATTGATGTACCAGTAGAGCGGAAACGGAGACGGGGAGAGGCCGGAGGCGAGGAGGCGAGGAGGCGAAGAGGCGATTTGGGGTTTTGGGTTAGGGCAGAGAGTGAGATGCAATTTGAGTGGCCTAGATGAGCGGAGGCGCAGTTTGTCACGACAGAAGCAGAGGTTGGAATCGGGGAAGGGCGTAGGGAGAAAAAGAAAAAGATTAAATCTCCGTGTTTTTAAAGCCTGTACAAATCAAACCTCAGTGTTTTTTTAAAAGACAACGTTTTGTTTAAAAAAACGTTATCTCTTTCAAACAAAAAATTATCCCTTTTACTTGCGCAATGCTTTTGTATATTAAACTACAATATTTTCTCAAAAAAATATTGTGAAAAATTAAACCATAATATTTTTTATAAAAACATTATCTATTAAGTGTCATCTATTTACTGTTTTGTAATAGTGATAGCACAGCAAAATAATACACAACACTACTCCCGAATAGATTACATTTGATTAATATAATTTATTCACGTCTTAAGGTCTCGTAACTTAAACATCGCTTATATAGCTTAAACATATCTTAAGCATATATAAACCTAACTAATACATAACAACATAAGTTCTTATTATAATCATAAAGTTCTACATAAATAAAAGCAACTCTGTAGCCTTTCCCTTGCCCTTGTCGGCACCCGAAGGTCCACCCTGCTCTGCCTTAACTGAAATATTTTAGGGAAAGCAAGAATAAGCAACAAGTTTGCTCAGCAAGTAATATAACAACAAGGGTGAAAAATATAGTTCTCGAATCCAAAAAAGATATAGCAAGGTATGATAGTTCAAGGATAACAAGAATATCAACAGTTCTCAATAACAGTTGCTAAGGACAGCAGAATATCAATAAGATTCAATACTAAATCAATTCAAGATTTCAAGATAACTGAATACTAAGCAGTCACTAAGGACTATGAACTTCTACTAGAATTAACAGTAATATACTAATAATCCAACAAAAACAAGTACAAACAGGTGATCAGCCTAAAGTACCCTATATTATGCATAACATTCAATCGTACTCAACTGCGCACGTCGGTCTCCCGATAAATTATATTTTTTCTTCAAAGAAGGTTGTTCATCTCAGTCAATATAAGACTCCGGACCAATCAATTGGTTTGGATAGCTTTCTAATCATGATATCAGTCTAGCCGACACAAATGGCATAGACCACTCTTTCAAGGTATATAAGAACAATCATAAGTTCAAACTCAAGATTTAAAGCTCGAAAAATATAAATCGACTTTTATCTTATCCATTAAGTATATAATTATAATACATGAATTGCAACTTCAAAAGTTTACTTGTACGACAATAATAGCACAAGCTTAATAAACGCTCAATAAAGAGTAGGGTTAGGAACTTGCCTTGAGCGTAGTCTATCCACGTAAGGTTAATCACACTTTTGAATCCTATTTATAATGTATTACATGTATAGGATGTTCATTAGTTAAACACGTTCGGTACACAGCTCAATAGGAAAGTTAACTATACATAAGGTTCTTCCTTAGTCATATAATCTCTTATACGTTTGTCATCACGTAGTTGCACATAATACTTACACAAAATCAATATATAAGTCGCTACAAAATCAAGTAACACAGTTTACATTATGTATGGCGATATAGCAATTCATAACACTATATTGATTGTCTTTCTTTATTCATGGAGTTCCGTTTATAGTGTAAGTATCACCATGCTTCACTACCAATACTTGTAAATATACATCAGTAGAGTGCAAACCATAATTAGTAGTCCAAGCATCAATATAAGCTAACTATCACAATCAGAAACCCAGCAGAATCATTAACTCTGTTTCCAGACCGGCGCAGCTGCGTCATGGCTAAGCCTAGGGGCAACGCAGCTGCACTGCCAGGCCAAGGTTGGGCTGCTGCCTGCAGATTCTATCCGGCACGTACACAACCATTCACACATAGTATATACATATCTAAGGGTATATACATATCTAAGGGTCTTTTCATGCTTACCAAGTCAATCAAAGTTCCTTCTTTCATGATATGGTTCTAAGTTTAACATCTCAAATAATTTAAGGTCATTCAAGGTCATGAAGTCACATAGTCTATCATGTTCGCTTTTTAAACACATAAGGTATTCATATAACTCGTGTTAGGCATGCTCATGAGTATCCACATCACATACATGTAACAAGCATCGTTATTGGTTTGAAAACATGCTTCATTTGTGCTTATCTAGTTTTCATGGCATCTAGCATAGTATGTATACATGTATGATATGTTAGTGAGGCTAAGAACACTATTAAACATGTCTATAAATATCAGAATTTAACTCTCGACATAGCATATCAAAGTTCACGTTCAAAGCTTATATTTCGTTAGTATCGTTCACTAATGAGATTCAATATGTTCATGCTACCTCAGGAAACCTATATACTAATGTTAACATGCATTTCTAAATTACACAAACATGCTTACAAGGTTAGAATATCAACATGACTTATATATGTTAAAGTTCGATTATAAAACCTTAAGTTCATTTTCAAACTATAAGCCTTTTCGTCAAAATGTATACCATCAAAGTCAAATATGCTTACGTTAAGTCTATGTACTCATGCATACGTGTTACTCATGCTTAGCATGCTTGTCTAAGTTATACAAGTAAACTAACATCTAACAGTTTAAGGCCAAAATTAGAATCTGGTACAGGGGCCTGGCGCAGCTGCGCTGCGCCTTAGTATAAAACTAGTGCAGCTGCGCCGGGCTTCGGCCAGCTCCAGTATATCTTCTGCTACGGCAGAAAGCAAGGCCAAACACAAAAAATTCTCTACGAAATTGATTCTAATCAACCTACATTGTCTTCCTAACATAATTGAAAGCTAAGACGACCCACTAACAATCATTCCTTAATCAATTCAATCATGAAATGCAAGTATAATTAAAGATTAGAAATTCAAGATATGAAGAACTTAAGATGGGAATGTACCTCTGTTAAGGAATTTAGCTTGATGCTATATCACTCCCTCAACTGATATCTCAGAATGCTATCACTGCTCTCAATTCTTAACTTAGGAAAATCTCAGCAATTTGATTTGTGAAGAGAAGGGACTATATATATAGAGATAATATTACACAGACAATGCTTCTAACTCCCAAATTAAACTAACTGTTTACAGAAATGTTTGATGGCTAATGAAGGGTTGGTGATCAGTTGGTGAAATCAATCATGAAAGCCACTCCTTTGTGATAGTAGTGTGCATACAAGCCAATTATGTATGATGATAAAGCACATACTTTGTAAACAATCTTATTTATTTATTAATAAAATATTCATTTAAGGCATATAATTATCTACATGGTGCTGTTTTTATAATATGTAAATAACCCATAGTTTTAAGCAATGTTTTTAGAATCATGATGAGATCATGATAATAAGATCTAAATTCTTAGAAAGCTTAAAAACTAAAATAGTTCCCAATTGCGGGATTACTAAAATGGGGATTAGTAAATCCGGATAGATTGGTACATATGTTGCTTGCTCATTGGATGAGGATGACTGATCTCATGGTCATTTGTGTGGAGACACTAAAGCAAGTATGTAGGTGCTTATTGGAGAATAAGTTCACTGAACGTGACTCGCTATGGAATACCTAATGGAGTTTTACTTGCCTGTCAATAGGAATTCCTAATGTGATAGTAGTACAAGTGATCCTTGGACTTGAGATCATCATAGTATCTTGTATGTAACAAATTATACTTTGACTAATTCTTTAAGGCCTTTTAAGGCATATATAGGGTATGCTTGGGTATAATGAGTTACATATGGAGATAATGAATGATCAATAAAGAATCTACCACCTCTAGTAAAAGAGGAGATATGTCCTATGTGATTCGTTAAATGACAACCCAGGAATCCTTGGCCAAGGTAGAATGAAATTAGAAAGAGGTTTCTAATTTGTATTATTTGGAGTTATGCATTTTCTAATCGAAATACATATGATTAAATAAATTAAGACTTGACAGTAAATCAATGTCTTATATTTAATTGGGACATTGTATGGTGGAAGGATTGAATTGTACGGTAACTATTAACTCATAAGTTCTTTTATGATTAATGTTGAAATCTATATTATCTGGAAAGTCGTTGATCGCTAGGGAGGCTTATCCCTATTGTAGAATAAATGTTATTTATTTAAGTAAATTATTAGTTTAATTTATTTATTTAAATAAGATTAGAATTGTTCTAATTGATTTATTCATAATCGGTTTAATATGGAGAACCTAAAGGGTCATACCATAAAAGGAAGAAGAATTATTTAAGAAGAAAATGGCATGATAGTAATAATGCATTAAGTATAATTAATTTAATCTATGGTGATAGAATAAATTAAATAGCTTAATGTTTATTATTTAATATTTTAAAAATATTAAATATAAATTAATAAGAGGAGTCTTATTAATATTATTATTATTATTATTATTTTAATTCTAAAGGAGTTTAGGAATTAATATAATATCAGTACTCTCTCTCAATCCTAATAAAGATTAGGATATAAATTAATTAAAGTATTTAATTAATTAAATAAAACCCTATTCTAATTGGATTAGGAGGGTTAACCTAATATCTATATATAAGAGAGTCTTATATCAGAAATAAGGTACGTGAATTTTTCCAAGAGTTGGAAGTACACATATTCTATAGAGATAGAAACAAGGGTTAAGCCAATAACCCATCTTCTTGAGTTCTTCATCTTTCTTGGTGGATCACCGTTAGAGGCCAAACAATTGGGTGGCTGACATTGATCAAGGGAAGGAGCCACTACAGAGGAATCAAAGGAATCAAAGGAGTAGAACTTGTACCTGAGGAAGCTTGGATCTTCAAAGATATAATTTCATGTTCTCTCTTTTCTGTTATTGATAACTAGCACAATGCATGATCATGGTTATGGGTTTGTATAAATTTTTAAAAACCTAGTTTTTGCGCTTCTGCCCTATTTATGTGATTTGATTGCATGATTGCGTTACGTACAAACCCAACAGTGGTATCAGAGCCTAACTTTGTGCTAATTATCAATTTTATAATTCCATGTATGAATTGATGTGAGAATTAGATCGTTTTTCTGGACAAAAATCGTTTTCTGCAAGTTTTTGCGACGAACGGCGCAGCTGCCCAGTTCATTACTGGCGCAGCTGCGCCGGTCTGCAAAAACTGCTGCTTCAGGCTACCTGCGCAGCTGCCCAGTTCATTACTGGCGCAGCCGCGCCGGTACCTGGACAGACCCTAAAAATTGATTTTAATTAATTAAGTAAACTATTTATTTAATTGATAAAATTTTAAAATAAAGAAGTTTATTTTATCTGAAATATGATTTCAGAATGCTAAAATTAAAGGAGTTTAATTTGGATTTATTTTTGATTAAAATAAAAGAGTTTATTTTGTTTCAAAAATAAAATTTAGCAAAACTTTTGTCCATTAAATAACATCGATCCATATATGGAATAGCATTGTTATTCATGAGATGAATGGATATTTATTGATGCATATGTTGATGTGTATGATAATAAATGGGATTGATTATGGACTATGACCAATGTGATTGTCTTTTATTTTGGATGAATGCTTGAATGTATGAGTTTTATAAAATGGAGTCTGCGTACCTCGTCTTCTCTGGTTTTATTCTCGGTGTAAAATTCTATCTCCCTCTTATGTACTTCCCCTTGACTGCTGATCAAGGTTTCTATTTAATTAAAAATAGTTTATGTAATAGAGATAGTTAGAATTATCTTGAAAAAACTGGAGACCAAGGAGCAAGAAACGCGTGAAGACCCATTTGTATGGAGCCAGGGTTTAAATGTAATAGTTATATTTAAATTTAAATTCTTGCACTCATAGGTTTGACCTTTTGGTTCACTTGGTGGCTCTAGTGAACCAATTTAGAATAAAAGTCCATAATCAATCCGGGTAGAATATAATATTCTATTTTGCATGCTAAATATTATATATATATTATATTTTATGCAAACATGCTTCGCATGTTTAATAAAATGACGCGTATTTTATATATATATATGTGCATGCGCGTTTAACAAGATGAGACAAATAATAACAAACCCCTCAAAGAAATAATATTAAGTCTGAAGCGTTCAAATGATTTTTGGAATATCGAACGTCGCCTTCTAGCATGATTAATTAATAGAGTATTAAATATTTAATATGAGTTTGTTGTGCTATCCACAAGGCGAGTATTGAATATTTAAGATGTTAATTAATCACATTTGATGCTTATCAAGAAAATTGAACGATCTAGTCTTGTTGTTCTATCCATAAGGACGAAAATTTTTCTTTTTGAATTTATGGAAGTGCTAGGCTGGACATAACTTAAATCATTTTAGTTCGGATGTGCACACACATGACCATTATGATTTAAGAGGCAAAATAAAAGGAGTTACATGGTGATGTAATTGACAAGAGTTGTCTACCTATTTATTTGTATATCGCTTGTTGTGCTATCCACAAGGTTATATACATTTGAAATGGGATCCTTAATCTCACTAGCAAATCTTTAATTAGATGTTGTCGAACTATATAAGTGAGGGTAATATAGTTTGATGAAAATAGTGGGATATACCAATTTAAAATAAAGACCTAAATTTATTTTGGTATGCAAAGTTAATAAAATGAATGTTTGCTAAAATGTTGTCTTTTCACATGCAGAATTTTAAAAATGTCAAAATCACTAATCTCACTACGAAGCATACTTGATGCAAATAAGCTTACCGGCCCGAATTATGAGGACTGGCTAAGAAATCTGAGAATTGTTCTCACTGCTGAAAGATTTCTTATGTCCTAAATTCCACTATCCCTGAATCTGTTTAAGAAACAGCCTCTGAGGAAGAGATTGCCACTTTAAATAAGTGGCAAGATGATGCATCTGTGGCTCAATGCATCATGCTCGCATCCATGAATAACGAGCTTCAGCGTCAGCACGAAAAAATGGATGCTCCTGCTATGCTGCTTCACCTCAAGGAGTTGTATGGTGAACAGAGTAGGACTGCTAGATATGAGATATCTAAGGAGCTATTCCGATCTCGGATGACCGAGGGCACTGCCGTCGAGACTCATGTTCTGAAGGTAATAATTTTAATTGAACGCCTTGGACAGCTTAGGTTCGTCATGGATAAGGAGTTGAGTCAAGACTTGGTCTTGCAGTCACTCCCTAAGACCTTCTCGCAGTTTGTGGTTAATTTTCACATGAATAAGCTAGATGTCAGCTTGCCTGAGCTGCTTAACATGCTGAAAACTGCAGAAGGTCACTTCTCATCCAAGAAGAACCATGTCTTGATGGTGGATTCTTCCAATAAAAGGAAGAGGCCCAAGGTGTCTTCTAAAAAGAAGAAATCTAAGAAGGCTAAGGGAAAAGGGAAAGAAAAGGAGCAAAAGAAACCTGAACCAGCTAAAGGAATGTGCTTTCATTGCAATGAGCCGGGACATTAGAAGAGGAACTGCAAGAAGTTTCTAGCAGAGAAGAAGCTTGGAGAAGCTTCGACTTCCAATCAAGGTTTGTTTATGATTGAAATTAATTTTTCAGAAAGTCATAATTCTACTTGGGTATTGGATACCGGCTGTGGTTCTCACATATGTAATACTGTGCAGGGACTGGTCAGAAGTAGAAAGCTGAACAAAGATGAGGTGATCCTACGAGTGGGAAATGGAGCAAAAGTTGCTGCATTAGTTGTAGGAACTTATTGTTTAGCAATGCCTTCGGGCAAATCCATTTATCTTAATAATTGTTATTATGTTCCGAATATTATTAAAAACATTATTTCAATTTCTGTATTGGATATGGAAGGTTTTGACGTTATTATAAAGAACAATGGTTGTTCTATTTATAAAGACGATGTTTTATATGGTATTGGAAATTTGCGAAATGGACTTTATACACTTGACTTACAAGAAAATATATTTCAAATTGAACAAATTAAGAAAAGGAAAAGAGATGATATTAATTATACCTATATGTGGCACTGTAGACTCGGTCATATCAATGAAACAAGATTATCCAAGTTGCATAAAGATGGGCTCCTCGAGCTATCTGATTATGAATCATATCCAACTTGTGAATCTTGTCTCATGGGTAAAATGACTAAATCTCCTTTTAGTGAAAAAGGAGAGAGAGTTACAGAATTGTTGGCATTGATTCACACAGACGTTTATGGACCTATGACAACAAATGCACGGGGTGGGTATTCTTATTTTATTACTTTCACTGATGATCACTCAAGATTTGGATATGTGTATTTAATGAAATACAAATCAGAATCATTTGAAAAGTTCAAAGAGTTCAGAAGTGAAGTAGAGAAACAAACGGACAAGAGTATTAAGATACTTCGATCAGATCGAGGTGGAGAATACTTAAGCAGTGAGTTTCTCAATTGTCTCAGAGAAAATGGTATAATCTCACAATGGACTCCTCCAGGTACACCACAGTTAAATGGAGTATCTGAAAGGAGAAATTGAACACTGTTGGACATGGTTCGATTCATGATGAGTTTTACCGACCTTCCAATTTCCTTCTGGGGATATGCCCTAGAAACGGCTGCATACCTACTTAACAAGGTACCTACCAAATCCGCCCCAAAGACTCCATATGAGATGTGGAAAGGGAGGAAACCAAATCTTAAGCATGTTAAGACTTGGGGTTGTCCAGCTTATGTCAAAAAGTTTGAAAATGATAAGCTACAGACTAAATCCGATAAGTGTAGATTTGTGGGATACCCTAAAGAAACTGTAGGGTATTATTTCTATCATCCAACTGATCAAAAGGTGTTTGTTGCGAAACATGCTACCTTCTTGGAGAAAGAGTTTATCCATGAAGGGGTCAGTGGGAGTAAGATATATCTTGAAGAAGTTCAAGAACCACAAGTTACCACGGACCAAAGTCAAGTACCTAACCAAGTAGAAGAACCTACTGTACCACACCCTGTTCGTAAATCTGGAAGAGTACCGCAGATACCTGAGAGGTATGGATTCGTTATAGAGGATGACGATGAGGTACACATCATAAATGATGATCCATTGAATTACGAACAGGCTATGAGTAATAAAGACTCAGGGAAATGGCTTGAAGCCATAAAATCCGAAATGGACTCCATGTATAAAAATAAAGTATGGACTTTGGTTTCACCACCTGAAGGTATTAATCCTATTGGGTGTAAATGAGTTTTTAAGAAAAAGATTGGAGCAAACGGAAAGGTAGAGACCTATAAGGCCCGACTGGTTGCAAAAGGTTTCAAATAAAGACAAGGAGTTGACTATGATGAAACCTTCTCACCAGTAGCCATACTCAAGTCCATTCAGATTTTGCTTGCGATTGCAGCTTACAACGACTATGAGATCTGGCAGATGGACGTGAAAACGGCCTTCCTCAATGAGAAACTTGAGGAGGATGTGTATATGACACAGTCAGAGGGATTTATCTCAAAAGTTGGAACAAATCAAGTCTGTAAGCTACAACGATCCATTTATGGGTTGAAGCAAGCTTCTCGTAGATGGAACATTCGTTTTGATGAGACAATCAAAGAGTTTGATTTTATCAAAAATGAGGATGAACCTTGTGTATACAAGAAGGTTAGTGGGAGCGCAGTATCATTCCTTGTATTATATGTTGATGATATATTACTGATAGGGAATGACATTCCTATGTTACAATCCATTAAAATCTGGTTATCTAAAAACTTCTCCATGAAGGACTTGGGTGAAGCATCCTATATTTTGGGGATAAAGATCTATAGAGATAGATCTAAAAGGATGCTCGGCTTATCCCAAGGAACGTACATTGATATGATGCTAAAGAGGTTTAGCATGGAAGATTCCAAAAGAGGTCTCATGCCGATGAGCCATGGAATAAATATCTCCAAGAAACAGGCTCCAAAGACACCTGAGGAGAGAGACCGTATGAGTAAGATCCCTTATGCTTCTGCAATAGGATCTATCATGTACGGTATGATATGTACTAGACCGGATGTTGCTCACGCACTTAGTGTAACAAGCAGATACCAGTCGAATCCAGGAGAAGAGCACTGGAAGGCAGTGAAAAATATCCTAAAGTACTTGAGAAGGACTAAAGATATTATTCTTGTCTACGGTGGGTCTGAATTAAAACTCGAGGGATTCACGGACTCAAGTTTTCAAACAGACCAAGATGACAGTAAATCTATTTCAGGGTATGTGTTTACCTTGAACGGAGGTGCAGTGAGTTGGAAGAGTTCCAAGCAGCAAACAGTTGCTGATTCAGTGATAGAGGCAGAGTATATAGCTGCAAGTGAAGCTGCAAAGGAAGCTGTTTGGATGAAGAAGTTCATAACTGAACTTGGTGTGGTTCCTAGCATTGGAGAAGTAGTTCCCGTATACTGTGACAACACCGGAGCGGTTGCACAGGCTAAGGAACCCAGGTCTCATCAGAAATCTAAACACGTGTTGCGGCGATTTCACTTGATCAGGGAGATCATTGAAAGAGGAGACGTCACCTTGGAGCGTGTGGACTCTCAAGACAACATTGCAGATCCATTTACTAAAGCTCTAACACAACAGCAGTTTGATCGTCACTTAGAGAAGATGGGTATGAGAGACCATGGCGATTGGCTTTAGTGCAAGTGGGAGATTGATAGTAGTGTGCATACAAGCCAATCATGTATGATGATAAAGCACATACTTTGTAAACAATCTTATTTATTTATTAATAAAATATTCATTTAAGGCATATAATTATCTACATGGTGCTGTTTTTATAATATGTAAATAATCCATAGTTTTAAGCAATGCTTTTAGAATCATGATGAGATCATGATAATGAGATATAAATTCTTAGAAAGCTTAAAAACTAAAATAGTTTCCAATTGTGGGATTACTAAAATGGGGATTAGTAAATCCGGATAGATTGGTACATATGTTGCTTGCTCATTGGATGAGGATGACTGATCTCATGGTCATTTGTGTGGAGACACTAAAGCAAGTATGTAGGTGCTTATTGGAGAATAAGTTCACTGAACGTGACTCGCTATGGAATACCTAATGGAGTTTTACTCGCCTGTCAATAGGAATTCCTAATGTGATAGTAGTACAAGTGATCCTTGGACTTGAGATCATCATAGTATCTTGTATGTAACAAATTATACTTTGACTAATTCTTTAAGGCCTTTTAAGGCATATATAAGGTATGCTTGGGTATAATGAGTTACATATGGAGATAATGAATGATCAATAAAGAATATACCACCTCTAGTAAAAGAGGAGATATGTCCTATGTGATTCGTTAAATGACAACCCAGGAATCCTTGGCCAAGGTAGAATGAAATTAGAAAGAGATTTCTAATTTGCATTATTTGGAGTTGTGCATTTTCTAATCGAAATACATATGATTAAATAAATTAAGACTTGATAGTAAATTCATGTCTTATATTTAATTGGGACATTGTTGTTGGGTTTGTACGAAATCGTGACGCAATCAAATTGCAAAAATTAGCGGAAGCATGGTATATCAGAGTTTAAAAAATTTCTACAAAACCATTACCCGGATCATCCTTTATGCAAATTATTAATTTAAAACGATAAATAAGAAGTTATGGAATCATACCCTTGTAGAACGAAGCTTCCACAGGTACTAGTTCAACTCCTTGTTCTTCGTGATCTCCTTGAATTTCCGGGTTAGATTCCTTCCTTTGATCAACGTTAGCCACCCAAGTGTTTGGCCTCTAGAGGTGATCCACCAAGGAAGAGAAATTATCAAGAAGGAGGGTGCTTGGCTTAGTGTTCTATCCTCTATAGAAAAGGAGTACTCTCCAACAATTGGAATTGCATCATCTAATATCTATTATAAGACTCCTCTTATATAGATATTAGTCAACCCTTCTAATCCTATTAGACATGGGATTTCTTTTAATTAATTAAACTCCTTTAATTAATTTAGGCTTCCCACCACATGGGAATAATTAATTAAATTCATTTAATTAATTTGTTTCCTAATCTTATTAGGAATAAATGAGAGTACTAAATATTAAATTAATTACTAAACTCCTTTAGAAATTAAAATAATAATAATTGTAATAATATTAATAAGACTCCTCTTATTAATTTATATTTAATATTTCCAAAATATTAAATAATAAACATTAAGCTATTTAATTTATTCTATCACCATAGATTAAATTAATTACACTTAATGCATTATTACGATTATGCCATTACCTTCTTAAATAATTATTCTTCCTTTTATGGTGTGACCCTTTAGGTTCTCCATATTAAACCGGTTGTGAATAAATCAATTAAAATAATTTTAATCTTATTTAAATAAATAAATTAAACTAATAATCTATTTAAATAAATAATATTTATTCTACAATAGGGATAAGCCTCCCTAGCGATCAACGACTTTCCAGATAATATAGATTTCAACATTAATCATAAAAGAACCTGTGAGTTAATAGTTACCATACAATTCAATCCTTCCACCATACAATGTCCCAATTAAATATAAGACATGGATTTACTGTCAAGTCTTATTTTATTTAATTATATGTATTTCGATTAGAAAATGCACAACTCCAAATAATGCAAATTAGAAACTCCTTTCTAATTTCATTTCACCTTGGCCAAGGATTCCTGGGTTGTCATTTAACGAATCACATAGGACATATCTCCTCTTTTACTAGAGGTGGTAGATTCTTTATTGATCATTCATTATCTCCATATGTAACTCATTATACCCAAGCATACCCTATATATGCCTTAAAAGGTCTTAAGGAATAAGTCAAAGTATAATTTGTTACATACAAGATACTATGATGATCTCAAGTCCAAGGATTACTTGTACTACTATCACATTAGGAATTCCTATTGACAGGCGAGTAAATCTCCATTAGGTATTCCATAGCGAATCACGTTCAGTGAACTTATTCTCCAATAAGCACCTACATACTTGCTTTAGTGTCTCCACACAAATGATCATGAGATCAATCATCCTCATCCAATGAGCAAGCAACATATGTACCAATCTATCCGGATTTACTAATCCTCTTTTTAGTAATCCCACGATTGGGAACTATTTTAGTTTTAAAACTTTCTAAGAATTTAGATCTCATTAGCATGATCATCATCATGATTCTAAAAGCATTGCTTAAAACTATGGGTTATTTACATATTATAAAAACAGCAACATGTAGATAATTAAATGCCTTTAATAAATGAATATTTTATTAATAAATAAATAAGATTGTTTACAAAGTACGTGCTTTATCATCATACATGATTGGCGCTTTATCATCATACATGATTGGCTTGTATGCACACTACTATCAATCTCCCACTTGCACTAAAGCCAATCGCCATGGTCTCTCATACCCATCTTCTCTAAGTGACGATCAAACTGCTGTTGTGTTAGAGCTTTAGTAAATGGATCTGCAATGTTGTCTTGAGAGTCCACACGCTCCAAGGTGACGTCTCCTCTTTCAATGATCTCCTTGATCAAGTGAAATCGTCGCAACACGTGTTTAGATTTCTGATGAGACCTGGGTTCCTTAGCCTGTGCAACCGCTCCGGTGTTGTCACAGTATACGGGAACTACTTCTCCAATGCTAGGAACCACACCAAGTTCAGTTATGAACTTCTTCATCCAAACAGCTTCCTTTGCAGCTTCACTTGCAGCTATATACTCTGCCTCTATCACTGAATCAGCAACTGTTTGCTGCTTGGAACTCTTCCAACTCACTGCACCTCCGTTCAAGGTAAACACATACCCTGAAATAGATTTACTGTCATCTTGGTCTGTTTGAAAACTTGAGTCCGTGAATCCCTCGAGTTTTAATTCAGACCCACCGTAGACAAGAATAATATCTTTAGTCCTTCTCAAGTACTTTAGGATATTTTTCACTGCCTTCCAGTGCTCTTCTCCTGGATTCGACTGGTATCTGCTTGTTACACTAAGTGCGTGAGCAACATCCGGTCTAGTACATATCATACCGTACATGATAGATCCTATTGCAGAAGCATAAGGGATCTTACTCATACGGTCTCTCTCCTCAGGTGTCTTTGGAGCCTGTTTCTTGGAGATATTTATTCCATGGCTCATCGGCATGAGACCTCTTTTGGAATCTTCCATGCTAAACCTCTTTAGCATCATATCAATGTACGTTCCTTGGGATAAGCCGAGCATCCTTTTAGATCTATCTCTATAGATCTTTATCCCCAAAATATAGGATGCTTCACCCAAGTCCTTCATGGAGAAGTTTTTAGATAACCAGATTTTAATGGATTGTAACATAGGAATGTCATTCCCTATCAGTAATATATCATCAACATATAATACAAGGAATGATACTGCGCTCCCACTAACCTTCTTGTACACACATGGTTCATCGTCATTTTTGATAAAATCAAACTCTTTGATTGTCTCATCAAAACGAATGTTCCATCTACGAGAAGCTTGCTTCAATCCATAAATGGATCGTTGCAGCTTACAGACTTGATTTATTCCAACCTTTGAAACAAATCTCTCTGGCTGTGTCATATACACATCCTCCTCAAGTTTTCCATTGAGGAAGGCCGTTTTCACGTCCATCTGCCAGATCTCATAGTCGTTATAAGCTGCAATTGCAAGCAAAATCCGAATGGACTTGTGCATAGCTACTGGTGAAAAAGTTTCATCATAGTCAACTCCTTGTCTTTGTTTGAAACCTTTTGCAACCAGTCGGGCCTTATAGGTCTCCACCTTGCCATCCGCTCCAGTCTTTCTTTTAAAGACCCATTTACACCCAATAGGCTTAATGCCTTCAGGTGGTGAAACCAAAGTCCATACTTTGTTTTCATACATGGAGTCCATTTCGGATTTCATGGCTTCAAGCCATTTCCCTGAGTCTTTATTACTCATGGCCTGTTCGTAATTCAATGGATCATCATCATTCATGATGTGTACCTCATCGTCATCCTCTATAACGAATCCATACCTCTCAGGTATCTTCGGTACTCTCCCAGATTTACGAACAGGGTGTGGTATAGTAGGTTCTTCTACTTGGTCAGGTACCTGACTTTGATCCGTGGTAATTTGTGGTTCTTGAACTTCTTCAAGATATATCTTACTCCCACTGACCCCTTCATGGATAAACTCCTTTTCCAAGAAGGCAGCATGTTTCGCAACAAACACCTTTTGATCAGTTAGATGATAGAAATAATACCCTACAGTTTCTTTAGGGTATCCCACAAATCTACACTTTTTGGATTTAGTCTGTAGCTTATCATGTTCAAACTTTTTGACATAAGCTGGACAACCCCAAGTCTTAACATGCTTAAGATTTGGTTTCCTCCCCTTCCACATCTCATATGGAGTCTTTGGGGCGGATTTGGTAGGTACCTTGTTAAGTAGGTATGCAGCCGTTTCTAGGGCATATCCCCAGAAGGAAATTGGAAGGTCGGTAAAACTCATCATGGATCGAACCATGTCTAACAGTGTTCGATTTCTCCTTTCAGATACTCCATTTAACTGTGGTGTACCTGGAGGAGTCCATTGTGAGATTATACCATTTTCTTTGAGACAATTTAGAAACTCACCGCTTAAGTATTCTCCACCTCGATCTGATCGAAGTATCTTTATACTCTTGCCCGTTTGTTTCTCTACTTCACTTCTGAACTCTTTGAACTTTTCAAATGATTCTGACTTGTATTTCATTAAATACACATATCCAAATCTTGAGTAATCATCAGTGAAAGTAATAAAATAAGAATACCCACCCCGTGCACTTGTTGTCATAGGCCCACAAATGTTTGTGTGAATCAATGCCAACAACTCTGTAACTCTTTCTCCTTTTCCACTAAAAGGAGATTTAGTCATTTTACCCATGAGACAAGATTCACAAGTTGGATATGATTCATAATCGGATAGCTCGAGGAGCCCATCTTTATGCAACTTGGATAATCTTGTTTCGTTGATATGACCGAGTCTACAGTGCCACATGTAGGTATAATTAATATCATCTCTTTTTCTTTTCTTAGTTTGTTCAATTTGAAATATATTTTCTTGTAAGTCAAGTGTATAAAGTCCATTTCGCAAATTTCCAATACCATATAAAACATCGTCTTTATAAATAGAACAACTATTGTTCTTTATAACAACGTTAAATCCTTCCATATCCAATACAGAAATTGAAATAATATTTTTAATAATATTCGGAACATAATAACAATTATTAAGATAAATGGACTTGCCCGAAGGCATTGCTAAATAATAAGTTCCTACAGCTAATGCAGCAACCTTTGCTCCATTCCCCACTCGTAGGATCACCTCATCATTGTTCAGCTTTCTACTTCTGACCAGTCCCTGCACAGTATTACATATGTGAGAACCACAGCCGGTATCCAATACCCAAGTAGAATTATGACTTTCAGAAAAATTAATTTCAATCATAAACAAACCTTGATTGGAAGTCGAAGCTTCTCCAAGCTTCTTCTCTGCTAGATACTTCTTGCAGTTCCTTTTCCAATGTCCCGGCTTGTTGCAATGAAAACACATTCCTTTAGCTGGTTCAGGTTTCTTTTGTTCCTTTTCTTTCCCCTTTCCCTTAGCCTTCTTAGATTCCTTCTTTTCAGAAGATACCTTGGGCCTCTTCCTTTTATTGGAAGAATCCACCATCAAGATATGGTTCTTCTTGGATGGGAAGTGACCTTCTGCAGTTTTCAGCATGTTAAGCAGCTCAGGCAAGCTGACATCTAGCTTATTCATGTGAAAATTAACCACAAACTGCGAGAAGGTCTCAGGGAGTGACTGCAAGACCAAGTCTTGACTCAACTCCCCATCCATGACGAACCCAAGCTGTCCAAGGCGTTCAATCAAATTGATCACTTTCAGGACATGAGTCTCGACGGCAGTACCCTCAGTCATCCGAGATCGGAAGAGCTCCTTAGATATCTCATATCTAGCAGTCCTACTCTGTTCACCATACAACTCCTTGAGGTGAAGCAGCATAGCAGGAGCATCCATATTTACGTGCTGACGCTGAAGCTCGTTATTCATGGATGCGAGCATGATGCATTGAGCCACAGATGCATCATCTTGCCACTTATTGAAAGTGACAATCTCTTCCTCAGAGGCTGTTTCTGAAACAGATTCAGGGACAGATGAATTTAGGACATAAGAAATCTTTTCAGCAGTGAGAACAATTCTCAGATTTCTTAGCCAGTCCTCATAATTCGGCCCGGTAAGCTTATTTGCATCAAGTATGCTTCGTAGTGAGATTAGTGATTTAGACATTTTTAAAATTCTGCATGTGAAAGAAAACAATCATTTTAGCAAACATTCATTTTATTAACTTTGCATACCAAAATAAATTTAGGTCTTTATTTTAAATTGGTATCTCCCACTATTTTTATCAAACTATATTACCCTCACTTATATAGTTAGGCAACATCTAATTAAAGATTTGCTAGTGAGAATAAGGATCCCATTTCAAATGTATATAACCTTGTGGATAGCACAACAAGCGATATACAAATAAATAGGTAGACAACTCTTGTCAATTACATCACCATGTAATTCCTTTTATTTTACCTCTTAAATCATAATGGTCAAGTGTGTGCACATCCGAACTAAAATAATTTAAGTTAAGTCCAGCCTAGCACTTTCATAAATTCAAAAAAGAAAAATGTTCGTCCTTGTGGATAGAACAACAAGACTAGATCGTTCAATTTTCTTGATAAGCATCAAATGTGATTAATTAACATCTTAAATACGCAATACTCGCATTGTGGATAGCACAACAAGCTCATATTAAATATCTAATACTCTATTAATTTATCATGCTAGAAGGCGACGTTCGATATTCCAAATATCATTTGAACACTTCGGACTTAATATTATTTCTTTGAGGGGTTTGTTATTATTAGTCTCATCTTTGTTTAGCGCGCATGCACATATATATATAAAATACGCGTCATTTTGTTAAACATGCGAAGCATGTTTGCATAAAATATAATATATATAATATTTAGCATGCAATATAGAATACTATATTCTACCCGGATTGATTATGGACTTTTATTCTAGTTTGGTTCACTAGAGCCACCAAGTGAACCAAAAGGTCAAACCTAGGGGTGCAAGAATTTAAATTTAAACGTAACTATTACATTTAAACCCGGGCTTCATACAAACGGGTCTTCACGCGCTCCTTGCTCCTTGGTCTCTAATTTTTAAAGATAATTCTAACTATTTCTATTACATTAAACTATTTAATTTAAATAGAAACCTTGATCAACAGTCAAGGGGAAGTACATAGGAGGGAGATAGAATTTTACATCAAGAAAAAAAAATTAGAGAAGACGAGGTACGCAGACCCCATTTAATAAAACCCATTCATTCAAGCATTCAACTAAAATAAAATCCAATCACATTGGTCAAATAGTCCATAATCAATCCCCATTTATTTTCATACATATCACCATATATATCAATAAATAAATATTCATCTCATGAATTAAAATATTCCATATATATATGAGTATCATTTAATGGGCAATTTTAATTTGCATAAAATCTAATTTCAAGATTAAAATAAACTCTTTATTTTAATTATAAAATTATTTAAAATATATTATATATATATATATATAACTGTTTTATATATAATATATATAGTAACCGTCCTTCTTAAAAAAAAAAAAAATTCGGATACCTTTTTGGAAAGAATCATGCTAAGTCTTTTTTTGGAAAGAATCCTGCTAAGTCTTTATATATATATATATAATATAATATAAACTTCCTGCAAGATGATTCTTTTAAAACAATTCGCGTGGGTCACTTTCAATCTTGGAGGTGATTTTTACTCTTATATATATATATGATATCAAACCACCACTTAAGAATCCTGCATGTTCGCCACTTTTAAGCAATGATATGATTCCTAGTTAAAACAATTTGCTTCCAACGAATTCTTTTAAAAGAATATAGCGATTCACGCAGCGAAATTATAAAGTGCGAACTATTTCGTGATTTTTTTTTTTTCATAAAAAATTAATTTTATACAATAAAATTATGCCCAATAAATTATTCTGAATACATACCCATATGTATATGAAATTAAAATAATTAATAACTGCATAAAGGTTTGGCTCTGATACCACTGTTGGGTTTGTACGAAATCGTGACGCAATCAAATTGCAAAAATTAGCGGAAGCATGGTATATCAGAGTTTAAAAAATTTCTACAAAACCATTACCCGGATCATCCTTTATGCAAATTATTAATTTAAAACGATAAATAAGAAGTTATGGAATCATACCCTTGTAGAACGAAGCTTCCACAGGTACTAGTTCAACTCCTTGTTCTTCGTGATCTCCTTGAATTTCCGGGTTAGATTCCTTCCTTTGATCAACGTTAGCCACCCAAGTGTTTGGCCTCTAGAGGTGATCCACCAAGGAAGAGAAATTATCAAGAAGGAGGGTGTTTGGCTTAGTGTTCTATCCTCTATAGAAAAGGAGTACTCTCCAACAATTGGAATTGCATCATCTAATATCTATTATAAGACTCCTCTTATATAGATATTAGTCAACCCTTCTAATCCTATTAGACATGGGATTTCTTTTAATTAATTAAACTCCTTTAATTAATTTAGGCTTCCCACCACATGGGAATAATTAATTAAATTCATTTAATTAATTTGTTTCCTAATCTTATTAGGAATAAATGAGAGTACTAAATATTAAATTAATTACTAAACTCCTTTAGAAATTAAAATAATAATAATTGTAATAATATTAATAAGACTCCTCTTATTAATTTATATTTAATATTTCCAAAATATTAAATAATAAACATTAAGCTATTTAATTTATTCTATCACCATAGATTAAATTAATTACACTTAATGCATTATTACGATTATGCCATTACCTTCTTAAATAATTATTCTTCCTTTTATGGTGTGACCCTTTAGGTTCTCCATATTAAACCGGTTGTGAATAAATCAATTAAAATAATTTTAATCTTATTTAAATAAATAAATTAAACTAATAATCTATTTAAATAAATAATATTTATTCTACAATAGGGATAAGCCTCCCTAGCGATCAACGACTTTCCAGATAATATAGATTTCAACATTAATCATAAAAGAACCTGTGAGTTAATAGTTACCATACAATTCAATCCTTCCACCATACAATGTCCCAATTAAATATAAGACATGGATTTACTGTCAAGTCTTATTTTATTTAATTATATGTATTTCGATTAGAAAATGCACAACTCCAAATAATGCAAATTAGAAACTCCTTTCTAATTTCATTTCACCTTGGCCAAGGATTCCTGGGTTGTCATTTAACGAATCACATAGGACATATCTCCTCTTTTACTAGAGGTGGTAGATTCTTTATTGATCATTCATTATCTCCATATGTAACTCATTATACCCAAGCATACCCTATATATGCCTTAAAAGGTCTTAAGGAATAAGTCAAAGTATAATTTGTTACATACAAGATACTATGATGATCTCAAGTCCAAGGATTACTTGTACTACTATCACATTAGGAATTCCTATTGACAGACGAGTAAATCTCCATTAGGTATTCCATAGCGAATCACGTTCAGTGAACTTATTCTCCAATAAGCACCTACATACTTGCTTTAGTGTCTCCACACAAATGATCATGAGATCAATCATCCTCATCCAATGAGCAAGCAACATATGTACCAATCTATCCGGATTTACTAATCCTCTTTTTAGTAATCCCACGATTGGGAACTATTTTAGTTTTAAAACTTTCTAAGAATTTAGATCTCATTAGCATGATCATCATCATGATTCTAAAAGCATTGCTTAAAACTATGGGTTATTTACATATTATAAAAACAGCAACATGTAGATAATTAAATGCCTTTAATAAATGAATATTTTATTAATAAATAAATAAGATTGTTTACAAAGTACGTGCTTTATCATCATACATGATTGGCTTGTATGCACACTACTATCAATTGTATGGCGGAAGGATTGAATTGTACGGTAACTATTAACTCACAGGTTCTTTTATGATTAATGTTAAAATCTATATTATCTGGAAAGTCGTTGATAGCTAGGGAGGCTTATCCCTATTGTAGAATAAATGTTATTTATTTAAATAGATTATTAGTTTAATTTATTTATTTAAATAAGATTAGAATTGTTCTAATTAATTTATTCATAATCGGTTTAATATGGAGAACCTAAAGGGTCACACCATAAAAGGAAGAAGAATTATTTAAGAAGAAAATGACATGATAGTAATAATGCATTAAGTATAATTAATTTAATCTATGGTGATAGAATAAATTAAATAGCTTAATGTTTATTATTTAATATTTTAGAAATATTAAATATAAATTAATAAGAGGAGTCTTATTAATATTATTATTATTATTATTATTTTAATTCTAAAGGAGTTTAGGAATTAATATAATATCAGTACTCTCTCTCAATCCTAATAAAGATTAGGATATAAATTAATTAAAAGTAATTAATTAATTAAATAAAACCCTATTCTAATTGGATTAGGAGGGTTAACCTAATATCTATATAAGAGAGTCTTATATCAGAAATAAGGTACGTGAATTTTTCCAAGAGTTGGGAGTACACATATTCTATAGAGATAGAAACAAGGGTTAAGCCAATAACCCATCTTCTTGAGTTCTTCATCTTCCTTGGTGGATCACCGTTAGAGGCCAAACAATTGGGTGGCTGACATTGATCAAGGGAAGGAACCACTACAGAGTAATCAAAGGAATCAAAGGAGTAGAACTTGTACCTGAGTAAGCTTGAATCTTCAAAGGTATAATTCCATGTTCTCTCTTTTCTGTTATTGATAACTAGCACAAAGCATGATCATGGTTATGGGTTTGTATAAATTTTTGAAAATCTAGTTTTTGCGCTTCTGCCCTATTTATGTGATTTGATTGCATGATTGCGTTACGTACAAACCCAACACTTTGTTCATCATTTGCTAGAACATTGCTGAGTTTAAGGAGAAGAGTAGGCTTAGGCCTTATGGTTATGCACGTGGAGGAGAATGGGAGGTGACTCTTATTATGGGACAAGAGAATGCAGCTCAGCCATTGGGCAATATGGGTATATACAACACTTACATATACATCATATATATACTTAGGTTATAATTTAATGTCACCATATAATTCACATAATGTAGTAAATATAATTTGCACACATATAATTCATGTACATTTTATCATACCGGTATAATTTAATCGGATATTATCACATCACATTATTTCATTTATTATTCAATTAAATATTGAAATCCTCATCCATATATTCAAGAGATATTAATTTAATGTTCACACACTCACATTTTTTCACATAAGCATTGATATGTAACTTATATAATTTAATCAATCTTAATATATGGTTTCTATATATAATATAGTCACATTGATCGTCACATTACACTATATAATATAGTCGTAGCTACGATATCTAATTATCGCATGCTCTGCACATAACAATTAGTTGAGCAAATATAATCTTAATAATTTACTCGCTTATGCGTTATTAATCACAATGTCAATTAATCAACAATAATTTATCTTAACAATTAATTAACAATAATATTAATTAATCCTCCCCTCATTAATCTATTCCTTTAATCAAGTATCATTATACGATAAATTATCACCCTCCTCAACATTTTAATAAATATAAATCTTATTATATTTATAAACAATTTACTTATTATTATACTATCACTTGCAATAATAATAAATCAACATACTATTATTATATTTCTCATAATAACAATTAACAATTAATATAGATTAATTGCTCACTAAATAATTCCTTCAGCCTCGAATTAATTAACTCATCATCGAATCTATTCTTGTGCCACACAAGGCATTTCAACGAGCTTATCATAAACTCCACATTCTTCTCAATTATTATAATTTTACTTTGAATTCATTCGAATTAACTCATCTCATAACACATAAATATTTATATTCAAATAAATATTCATTTCCATTAATATATTTATTTAATAATATTCAGAAATTCTTGGGTATTACATCATATATCTATCTACCCATAATAAATGCAAACCATGAAATTGATAGAAATAAAACCTACCCTTATGGGGTTACAACATCTGAATAATACTTAAATCAATCCCAGGTCTTACTAACCTTAATCATCTGTGTGGAAAACATAAATAAATACATAAGTCTTAAACATCACAACATAAGTCTTAGACAAATATTATCAAATAAACAACAAGTGTTCACCACTTGTTGACTTTGCCCTTGCCTTTGCTAGTGGAAGGCTCGTCAGACCTTTCTTTCTTAACTGCAATGTTATTATGCAAGAGTGAGCATGATTGCCCACAAGTATACAAATATAATAATATAATAACATGCGAATAAGTTAAAGAAGTCTGAATAATAGAAAGCTCGGCTTTTGAATCAAGAATGAATAACAAGAATCAAAAGTATGTCCGAGGGTCATAAGACCTTGAACTATGTCCCGGGTTGTTAAATATTTCTACTTTAAACCTTTAACAGTCGTTAGACTATATGGACTCTACTACTCGTACTTAGGGGGATCAGCCCTTAGTACCATACTGTGCATAATATCTCAACGCTAAAGCATAAATAATCCCCTATAACACGGTTGTTCATCTCAGTTTGACATCAGAATCCGTACCAAAGGAAGTTTGATTTGGATAAGCTCAATAACACTTCTAGAATTTAGAACTCTCATCAACTATAGACTAGTTGAATCAATAAAGGCTCGCTAGTCTTATAAGGTTCAACAATAGATTGATAATCAAATTGAATAATGAATCTCAAGAAGTATACAATCGAATAAGTATTGTATAAATGAAATCATGTTTTAAAAGAATTATAATATCTCATATGAAATCTTGACTTGAATAATAAAGGATAAGAACTCGTTCGGTATAAGAACATAAACTCAAGGCTTGCTCAATGTAAAGAGTATAGTTAGGAAAAACTTGCTTAACGATAATAAGATAGGGATAGAACACTTTCTTAACATAAAAGTAAGATTTAGAAACTTGTCTCGTGCACAAGCTACAATTACTATTACAATTCACTTCCTCAACGTCCTACACATTACAATATGTATATGATATCAATTAGTCCCATTACAACTACGATTAACTGTTGAACTTTTCACTTAAGTTCAACTAAACAACTTGGTTCACAAATCTTAACTTGTTAACTAACCACATAACGTGAGTCTAAACTCACAACATGCATATCACACGTGTATAACCTTTTAAACCATCATAATCATACCCTATGATAATAAAGAATAACCTTTTAAAATAAATAAAGAATTGAATAATAAAGACTTGTTTTACTTAATTCAAGTAATATATAAAATCTCATTCGTTAACATAAAAGTAAGGTTATAAATAATAAAGACTTGAATAATAATTCTTTCATCAACAGTTAAAAATTCGAATACGGAATTCATCTGAGGGTCGTAAGACTTTGAACTTTTGTCCTAGGTTATAAACATTTCTATTTAAAACCTTTAAACAGTCATTAAGACTATGGACCTTAACTCGTACTTAGGGAGATCAGCCCTTCGTACCATGTATGTGCACAACATTTAACGCTTCTGCGTAGTAACCTTCCCTAATAAATAGGGTTATTCATTTCAGGATTTGAATACAAGTCCGCACCAAAGAAATTTTGGTTTGGATAAGCTTAAACGGATAATTTAGAATTCAACGTTCATCAACTAAGGAATAGTTGAATCGACTTACAACAATCAAGAACAATTCATAATTTAAAAGATTATGAATTTCTTATATGCTTTAGAATCAAATTTAAAGCATTAAAAAATAATATAGACCTTTCTTGAACGATTAAGTCAAGGTCATATTAATTCAATAATAGACTTTGGTAATATTTGCTCAATATGAAATTATAAAGAAAACAAATAATTTGCATCATTATGATCAATAAAATAACTCAAGTAAGGTTTGAGTTTAGAAAACTTGCCTCAAGCGCAAGCTACAGTTACAACTCACGTTCTTTCACACTTCCTACACATATATGTTTAATCAGAATAATCTAAATTAGTTAACACGTAACTAATTCACATAATTGGTTAACCCTCCAAGGTTAACTCATTCTTGTTAAATTATTAAGTTAAAAATTAATAACCACATAATTAATTACACCACATAGGCGTGCTCACATAATTAAATCAAATAATAATTATGTATTTCACATTAATTAAATTATAATTTAAACATTTAATCTAATTATAATTACTCAAATTATAATCACATCTTATATTAATTAAATTATAAATAAAATATAATTTATAATTAATTAAACTACATCATGCATTTACTAAATTATAATTACACAAATTATAATTTATAATTAATCATGCAAATATTGAATTATAATACACAAATTATAATTTATAATTAATCATGCATTTATTAAATTATAATTAACATTTACTTGATTAAAATAAATCAACTAATATTCATTATAATTTAACAAAATTATAATTTAAATTAAATCTTTACTCTAATTATAATTATTCAAAATTATAACCACAAATTATATTTTATTAATATAATTTGTTAATATTCATTTAGCATTTTAATGTAAGTCTAACATACTATCACATACTCACATTAGGTTAACTTTCATGACCTAAACAAAATGTACAAAAAATAAAAATAAAGCATCGTTACTTTCTGCATACCCCCCGCTCCGGCGGGGTTTTTACTCTTGACAGGCCCGTCGGGGCGGGACCCCTGCAGGGTCGGCAGACATGCTCGCGAACTGTGCAGAGAAAAAGCCAATTTGGCTTATTTCTCCACACCAAATTTTAATTCAAGTTCATACAATTCATATCAATTTATAGAAAACATAAACTTAGAGCTTCTAACAAGATTCTAACATACATAAATATTATAACACATAATAAAATCACAGTTTTCATGATTTTTGAAGAAAACACAATATCAAGCGTTTTTTACGAAAATTGCGATTGTGAATTCGTTTTTAAACCGATTCATGAAATTCCAATTGTACTAACTCTATTCCTTAACATATTAACATAATCCATGATCAATTCAAATAACAATTGATAAACACATAACAATTTTGATGATTTAAAGACTATTTTCAGAAAACCAATTCTCTGTAACTACTTGATGAACATGAATCCCTCATGTTCATCATTTATGCATGAATTAGCAACTAAACCAAGCATACAATCATACATTGACATGATATAAACAAATTATACATATAGAAACCATGATCATGCAATTTTCATAAGAATTCAATTAATAGAGAACTAGACATGTTACGACGTCGCACAGCCTCTCTGCGTTCTTCCTCCATCACCCGAAACACCGTTCTTAGGTCCACCACGTACCATAGTAAATCTTGGAACTGAGCTGGGTAATAAAAGACACGATCCTGTGCTCTATCTATAGCCGTATGGAATGCGTATTCTGTTTCCCTCAACTTGGCCCTCTTGGCTTCAGCCTCATCTTTAGCTCGGTCGGGTCGTTGAATAGCCCTCAAGCTTGTTTCCTCAACTCTGGCACGCTTCGTCGACTCCTCTTGGATGTCTTGCTTCAGCTTTGCTAGCTCAGCCCATACCTCGCCTCTATCATTTTCTACGTGGATTAGCTTCCACTACACGTTTCCTAGCTCACTATCCATCTCCTCGATAGTCTCGTTCCGCTGCTGGATAGTAGTCCGACTCTCGTCCACCAGCTCCTGAAGCTCCACGTTACGGCCGTAGATCGCCTCATACATCTCAGCACTAGTAGAGTGAGGTGGGAATTCCTCTTTGAGATCCTCTTCCTCCTCTGACTCATCCTCGTCCTCTTCCTATGGAATAGGTGTCAGCTCATGCTCCCGACCAGCTACGGTGATCACTGGAGATGACTCTCTCCTAACCAACTACTCCCAAACAATATGGATGTCTGGGGCTCCTCCTCTCTAGGCACCTGAGGTAACTGTGACGAACGAGATTTTTGTAATGTAATTTGAATATTTATTGAATTAAATGAATATTTTTCGATGATTTAATTATTGAGTTAAATAATTAATTGATGAATTTGTGGTAGATTAATTTAATTATATATGTTACATTGATTAAATTAATGTGGAGAAATTTTTATATTCAATGATGCATTTAACTGAGCTTATTTGATTTAATATATTAATTAATAAGCATAATGTGGTCTAATTAATTTAATAATTAATTAGAGATCTATGATTTGACATAATTAATAAATAAGAATTTTAATTATGTGGCTATGTGATTTAATGTGGATTTATGCTATTTTATTTAATTGATTTAAATAACATTATTGGATTAAATTGGGTGTGACATTAATTAACTATACAATAAGAGTTTTATTAAAATAATTGGAAAGGGAGAATAAATGAGTTAGCCAAACGAGACCTTATGAGGAGTTGGCCAGTTAACCCACTAAGGGCATAAACCAACCACGACTCCATAGTTGAAAAATGCGTATAGTTATATCAGACTTATATACACATGTATCGTAGCAAACCTTATATTTCATCAAGGTAAACTTTAGAGAGAAAAACTCAAAGAAGGAAACACAGAGAATTGAGAGAAGATTGTTATCATCTTTGAATCATCTCCACAGAGTTTGCAAGGGGTAATTCCTTTGTCCTAATTTTATTTCACGTATAATGTTTCCTTCATTAACATATATTATAAGTTCTCTGTATATGGAAAAAAATTGGTAATTGTTGATTATATGCCTATAACGTGTGTTACAAATTGTTCATAACATGTTATATACCATGTATACATGAATCACAGTGATCAATTTGATGTGATTATGTTTTAATTAAGTTTTTAAAGTTTTTTTCCATTAATGTACTTTGAAGTTCCTGTAAAAGACTAAATTGATGACTTGTTCATGATATGACTATATATCTATTAATTGATGTTCATGACATAGTGTATGCCATATATGCATAACTTGCAGTGATCGAATTTTGTTTAAATTGGGTTTTCGAAAATTATAGAGTATAGAAATTCTATATGTGGCCCATACGGTCCTTACGTACAATTTTTATGCCATAAATCGATGGTTTAACTTTAAATTGATGATTTAATATAATTATACACGTTTAAACGAACAAAACGGAAGTTAAACGAACGGATTCGGTGTTATAACGAATTCGTAACGTTGAATTTCTTATTTTTCTTTCAAAACTTTATAAAGTATGAAAAACCGTGAATTTGATTGCTATAACTTGTGTAATTACGTGATTTAGAATTCTAAGATCATGCTAGAAATGTTGTATAGTATTTCTGTGAAGTCCATACTTCATAGATAGCAATTAAATTGTTGTGGTAGCATTAAATGGTGAATTCTGGGCCTGGTTCTCTGTTATTCGTGAACTGCAGATTCTAAAACTGGCGTGTGGAGCTGCAGCGCCAACTTTAAGCTTAAGAGTGGGGCTGCAGCGCCAGTGGAGCTGCAGCGCCAGCTTTAAGCCTAAGATTGGGGCTGCAGCGCCAGTGGAGCTGCAGCGCCAGCTTTAAGCCTAAGATTGGGGCTGCAGCGCCATATTTAGTTCAAATGGTGGAGCTGCTGCGCCACTTGGCAGATTTTGCCCAGAAATGAGATTTTAATTGTTCAAGTCCAGGAAATATAATAGTAACCTAATCTAATGAACATAAAAATGTGTTAGACATATAATGGAATGTTAAAATAGATTCTTAACATGTCAATGAGGTACTTACATGTTTAATTGAACTGTTGAACGCATAGTTAGCTAGTCGTTCGTGAAATCTAATATTTTGTGAAGACAAATGTTGTGATTTGATTAGTATAATCATAATCAGAGTTTAGACAAAAGAGAATGAACTTGTGATACTAGTTACGTTATTGATTAATGTGTATTATGAATGTATTGGTATGTAGGACTTAATAAAGAACGTGAATTATAAATTGTAGCTTGTGCAAGAGGCAAGTTTTCTATCCTTAAACTTGTTTAAAATTTTGCAAGTTTCCTAAACTCAAACTTTACTTTTACATTGAGCAAGTATCCTATCTCTAACTTATTGTTATTAAGCAAGTTTCTTAACATTCTAAGTTATTCATTTATCAAGTCTTAGACTTGTGTTCTATATTGAGCGAGCTCTTGTTTTTAATTGTTCAAGTTCAAAGGTTTTATATGTGATGCTATAACTCTTTTAAGCATGATTCAGCTATACAATACTTATTCGGTTGTATACTCTTGAGATTTACCATTCAAGTTGAATATCGATGTTATTGTTAAACCTATAGGACTAGTGAACCCTTATTTATTCAACTAGTCCATAGTTGATGTACGTTCTAAATTCTAGGATACTTATTGAGCTTATTCAAACCAAACTTCCTTTGGTGCGGACTCTGATGTCAAAACTGAGAAGAACAACCCTGTAAAGGGGATTATTTACGCTTTAGCGTTAAGATATTGTGCACAAGATGGTACTAAGGGCTGATCCCCCTAAGTACGAGAAGTAGAGTCCATATTCTTATGACTGTTAAAGGTTTGAAGTTTAACACTTTACAACCTAGGACATAGTTCGAGGTCTTATGACCCTCAGATGTTCTTTTTATTCCTGTTATTTATCCTCGAGTCAAAAGTTGAGTTTCTTTATTCAGATGTCTTTGATTCACTCGCATGTTATTATATTGTTGTTGTATTATTATACTTGTGGGCAATCGTGCTCACTCTTGTGTAATAATAACATTGCAGTTAAGAACGAAAGGTCCGACGAGCCTTCTACTAGCAAAGGCAAGAGCAAGGTCAACAAGTGATGAAGACTTGTTGTTTATTTTTATATGTTTATATTTCAGACTTATGTTAAAGTTGTGTAAGACTTATTTATTTGTTTATGTTCCGCACAGATGTTTAAGGTTAGTATGACCTGGGATTGTATTTATTACTTAGATGTTGTAACCCCATAAGGGGAGGATTTATTTCTATCTATTGCATGGTTTGCATTTATTGTGGGTAGATAGATAGATGATATTTGTACAGTGAACACCAAATCCCGTGGAATTGAAGTACCCGGATTTGGGGGTGTCACAGGTTGGTATCAGAGCTGCAGGTTATGAACCTTAGGTGGGGGGAAACCTTAGGATAGTAGCCTTTATAGAGTTCGAGAACATAGTAATGATAACTCTTATCGAGTTCTAAGAAAGATAATAACTTATCTTATGTGCTTATACTTATATACTCGAGTATCGATTAGCATCACGTAATAACTAAGTCTTAAAATTTTATTTGTCAGGATGACGGATGCTGGAGAACCTAGTCAGTCCAGGGACCTTGTACCCCTAGAGGCTACAGAGGAGGAGCCCCGAGATATCCACGTAGTCTGGGAGTAGTTAGTCCGACGAGAGCCATCACCCTTGATCATAGTCATTGGTCAGGAGTATGTGCCGGTGTCTGATTCAGAGGAGGACTCTGAGGAAGACCCTGAGGAGATTGAGGTTCAGGCTGAGGCAGCCGAAGAGGAGGAGGAAGACCCTGAAGAGTTCCCATCGAGCTCTATCAGTGCCGAGATGTGTGACGAGCTGTATGAGCGTAACATAGAGTTACGTGATACTATTCAGGAGCTGAAGGAGACTGTTCAGGAGTTGAGGGAGCGGTCGGTTACTCAACAGTCTACCATCAAGCTGAGGGATGGAGAGGTTGAGGCTCTTCACACACGGTTGGGAAATATAGAGTGGGATTTGGCTCACGAGAAGGGCCAAACCGAGAAGATGTCAGAGGAAATAGAGGAATTGAAGAATAAACTAAAAGAGAAATCAGCAAGGCTGGCCATAGCAGAGGAAGCCTGGGTAAGGGAATCACGACGAGCAGATCTCGCAGAAGACAACTGTTGGGCGAAGAAGGCCAAGCTTGAGGAGACGTACTCTACGTTTTAGTATGCAATTGATGAGGCCCAGGATCGGGTTATGAGGTACCCAATTCAATTCAAAGGACTACCGTCGTATATGCTAGATCGCAGGACGATGTCCCGCATTATGAAAGAAGAGAGTGGCAAAGTTGTTCGTCGCCTTAATGGGCAGTGATAGGAACATTTGATTTTGTGAAACCTATCTGGTAGTTAATAATGTAAATTCCAATGTGTTTATAAACAGAGAAATATTTTATGTTTTAAATCCTGGAGATTCTTTATCTCGGGATAGTTGATGTAAATAGCAGTGATGCTATCGTATTATGTTAAAACTTTTGATTTAGTAATATATCAGAGTTTATTTGAGATAATGTGTTGACTGATTGTGTCTAAATGTTTAAGTTAAGTCTTAGATATTTAGAGAATTGAATAAAGATCTAATCAGCATATTTCTTAGCAGAAAAATGCCACCAAGGAGATGACCTAACCGTCAACAGGCCCAAGAAGGGTCAACGAACAACAACAACGACGCCAATGCTAACCCCGTTCAGCAGTTGGCGAACTTACTTGCTGGAACGCTTAACAACCAACCTCAAGCTCCACCAAACACAACGTTCAAGGACTTCAAGGCAGTGGGACCTCCAGAGTTTAAAGGAACCATGAACCCGATAGAAGCTCAAACCTGGGTCATGGAGATGGAAAAAGTTTTCGACGTCGCCAGAGTCAGAGAAGACCAGAAAACCGCCTACGCAACGTTCATGCTGAAATTCGAAGCTAGTTATTGGAGGCAAGCAAATAAGGTCTGGGGAGGAGAAGGTGTGATTACCTGGTAGAGGTTCAAAGAGATGTTCTTCGAGATATACTTTACGACCAGCTCGCAGAATCAAATGGAGGTTCAGTTCCTGGAACTGAAACAGGGGAATATGTCCGTACCAGAGTATGCGGCGAAATTCACTGAATTGGCTAGGTTTGCAACATATCAAGTGCACACTGATCAGAGGAAGGCAAGGAGGTTTGAGCAGGGCCTGAAGCCCTGATTGTATAGCAAAGTGTCAATGTTCCAATTGAACACTTTTGCTGGGGTGCTAGAGAAGGCCATTCTCGCTGAAGGCGAGAGTGACGCTGTTACAAAGTATTACCATGTCCGCACCAAAGAAAATTTGATTTGGATAAGCTTAAAGGGTAATTTAGAATTCAACGTTCATCAACTAAGGAATAGTTGAATCGACTTACAACAATCAAGAACAATTCATAATTTAAAAGATTATGAATTTCTTATATGCTTTAGAATCAAACTTAAAGCATTAAAACAATAATATAGACCTTGCTTGAACGATTAAGTCAAGGTCATGTTAATTCAATAATAAACTTTGGTAATATTTGTTCAATATGAAATTATAAAGAATACAAATAATTTGCATCATTATGATCAATAAAATAACTCAAGTAAGGTTTGAGTTTAGAAAACTTGCCTCAAGCCCAATCTACATCTACAACTCACATTCTTTCACACTTCCTATACATATATGTTTAATCACAATAATCTAAATTAGTTAACACGTAACTAATTCACATAATTGGTTAAACCTCCACGGTTAACTCATTCTTGTTAAATTATTAAGTTAAGAATTAATAACCACATAATTAATTACACCACATAGGTGTGCTCACATAATTAAATCAAATAATAATTATGTATTTCACATTAATTAAATTATAATTTAAACATTTCATCTAATTATAATTACTCAAATTATAATCACATCTTATATTAATTAAATTATAAACAAAATATAATTTATAAGTAATTAAACTACATCATGCATTTACTAAATTATAATTACACAAATTATAATTTATAATTAATTATGCAAATATTGAATTATAATACACAAATTATAATCTATAATTAATCATGCATTTATTAAATTATAATTAACATTTACTTGATTAAAATAAATCAACTAATATTCATTATAATTTAACAAAATTATAATTTAAATTAAACCTTTACTCTAATTATAATTATTCAAAATTATAACCACAAATTATATTTTATTAATATAATTTGTTAATATTCATTTAGCATTTTAATGTAAGTCTAACATGCTATCACATACTCACATTAGGTTAACTTTCATGACCTACACAAAATGCACAAAAAAAATAAATAAAGCATCGTTACTTTCTGCATACCCCCCGCCAGGGCAGGCCCCCTGCAGGGTCGGCAGACATGCTCGCAACTGTGTAGAGAAAAAGCCAATTTGGCTTATTTCTCCATACCAAATTCCAATTCCAGTTCATACAATTCATATCAATTTATAGAAAACATAAACTTAGAGCTTCTAACATGATTCTAATATACATAAACATTATAACACATAATAAAATCACAGTTTACCAAGTCCCTCTTGGCTCAATGGTAAAACAATACTCATAAGGCTTTGAGTCCAAGAGGTCTTGGGATCCATTCCTGCCTTGAGCAGGAATGTTATGATTTCAGCTTAAATTAGCAAAAAAAATAAAAAATCATGAAATCACAGTTTTCATGATTTTTGAAGAAAACACAATATCAAGCGTTCTTCACGAAAATTGCTATTGTGAATTCGTTTTTAAATCGATTCATGAAATTCCAATTGTACCAACTCTATTCCTTTAACATATTAACATAATCCATGATCAATTTAAACAACAATTGATAAACACATAACAATTTTGATGATTTAAAGACTATTTTCAGAAAACCAATTCTCTGTAACTACTTGATGAACATGAATCCCTCATGTTCATCATTTATGCATGAATTAACAACTAAACCAAGCATACAATCATACATAGACATGATATAAACAAATTATACATATAGAAACCATGATCATGCAATTTTCATACGAATTCATATAATAGAGAACTTAAATTTTATAAAGAACACAATTTCTAACAACTAAAAGATGAGAGTTATACCCTTATGCTTAGTGGATTGAAAGGAGAAGATGATGATGATAATTTCAAAGCTTTTCTTCCTCTTCTTCTTCCTTTATCTTCTTTTCTCTCTAGACTACTTTGTATTCTCTCTAACTTTTCTCTATTCTTTCTTTCTTTGTTTTCTTAAACTAACGTACTATTGTATATACTGATATACATATAATTATATAAAATATATAACTGCTATATATTAATTACATATACTAACTACTAGTTAATACATAGGTTACAAAATTTTAAATTTAAAAAGCCCTAAGGCCATGTTTGGCAAAACAACATTATTTTAAAAATTAACTTTTTGAGCTTAAGGCCTTGTTTGAAAAAAATAAGATTAAAAGAGGTGCAAGGGCCTCGTTTGGCAAAACTCTTTAAAAACTCTTTTCTTTATTTTAATAAATTCTTTTAGCACATATTTTAATGTTATACTTTAATCAATTAAATTCTTAACATTATAATTTAATTAATTAAAAGCTAACATCAATTATCACATAAAAATGCCACATAACAAATTATAATTACTCGCTAATTATAATTTCATGTAACAATTATCACATAAACTCATCTAATTTAATTATCTCAATTAAATTAGAACTATACCATAAAATCAATACACATCTATTAAATTAAATATTAAATATTTATTTAATTAATATATAGCACTTAATTAAATTATTCCATAATCATCACACAATTTATTTATTTAACTCAATAAATAAATCAAATCAAATATTTTATTTAATTCCAGTAATATATAAAATCTCATTCGTTACAGCATCTCCCCTCACAATCTGATCAGCCCTACACAAGCTACTAAGCTTATTGCTCCTATTTCTGATATGGAAATCTTTGAGGTCCTTAACTCCATGAAACGCAACAAAAGTCCTGGCCCTGAAGGATTTAATGTGAACTTCTTCATTAACTACTGGGATATTGCAATACCCGTGAATTTTATAAATAATATTAACATTGATATTAATAAAATGCGGGAATATTTATTCTAACATAAATGTTTATGTGGCATGAGTGAGATAACTCAATTAATTTAAATTGAATTTATGATAATTGAGAAATGTGGAGAATTTAAGATAAGCTTATGAAATGCCTTGTGTGGCACGGCGATGGACTTAGTGATAGATTAATTAAATTAAAGAAGGAATGATTTAAATAGGTGAAGAATTAATTAATATTATATTCTTTAGTTAATTGTGGTTATGAGTAATAGCATAGTAATGAGTAAATTGTATGATAGAGTAATATCTATTATTATTAAATTATTGCTATGTACAATAATGTATAATGTATTATCATATGTTATAACGTGACTACATCTATTTAATATAAAATAAGGTGTGACATTTTCATGCGATTACATGATACATAAAACTATATGATAAAATTAGGTGAATCATATAATTTACATACATGAGCTTGTGTGACAACATGATGTGTGGTGGGTAAATTAAATGTGTACCTTAATGTCATGGGAGAAATTAAATTAGAATAAATAAATATTATTATTAAATATTTATTTCAATAATTATGTGTAATTGAAATAATAAGGTTTTATGAAAATTATAGGTTAATAGTACCCAGCTAAATTATATTTCAGTAGTATCTGGACTAACCCAATGTACATGGATTATATAATTATGTGTATAAATACCCCCAACTTACCATAATGTATTAATATTATCTAATTAAAATATCATTTGTACACCCAAAAAGAATTAAAACCTAAGTATACATGTGTTAATTTACAAATGCTGAGTTTTAGAGGAGTTGTCCCACATTTAGTGTCCCATTTTTCCTTCATTCACGTAAATGGTCATTGGCCTATCCTACCCCTACATTGTCAAACTCAGAGAAATGCAAATGATGGTGATGATGAAGGGGGGAGTGGCCTCAACAGTATAATGCAACTATACTACCAAACCTTGATTACCCCTTCTTCTTCCCGTTAGTTTGAAAGGATGGACAAAGCTTTTGAATGGATATTAAATTGAGACTCTCCTCTTCGCAATTGTTTTACCAAATTTCCTGATAAGTATAAGATATTGAGTGAGTGCTGGATTGAGGAGAAAACAGAAGTTGGGAAACAATAATTTGAAATTCAAGCTCAAGAGGTAATATGCTGTCAAAGCATGTTCTTGAATTCAAAATTGATAAATTCTTGGAAAGGCATGAATTACTTGTTATTTAGATTATAAGATCATATCTATGTGTTATCTGAACTTATACGTATAATATAGATACAATGTGATTGATCGTACGTAAAGATTTTCATGTATGGGTTTGAGTTCGGCCAAAGCAGAGCCATTCCTGGAACTGTCCAGGAAGGGTGCAGCTGCGCCCTTCTACATTTCAAAGCCAGCGCAGCTGCGTCGACTGCTGACTCTGAGCCTGTTTTGGAGCAGTGCAGCTGCGCCGCTCCCACAGTTTAGAACAGCGCAACTGCGCCGTGCACCAGTCTTGAATCTTGACTTCTGCTATTATATGACGATTCTAACATAATAATATGACAGGGACACATCTGTAAATAGTTTTAACATATGAACTTAGGTACTCTTGACATAGCATGAATGTTTCAGATTGCGTTAGTATACATTTACTAAAGGAAATTTATAGTTTTGAAAATGGACTTTGACGATACTTATGGTATTTATGTTCTGACTTTGTGAGCATGTGTGTATGGTCTAGCTATGCATGAAATGTGATTCTAAGGTGTTTGGCATACACTAGAATGCATGGTTTAAGTTAAAATGATTTTAAAAGCAAACTCGGACTTTTTGCAAACTAAGTTGCATGAATGTGGTGTAGATATATTCTGAACATATAGGATGGCATGCTAGTATTTCTAATCGTAATCTATATGTTTGCATAACAAGCTAGACTTAAAGAGAGTATTCAAGCATGATTTTAAATAAGTTTTCATGGAATAACTATGTGTTAATGATAAGGATAAGTGTGAGCATGCATATTACAGATTTTATTACATTCTTAAGGCAGTTAAATAGTTAATATGTTTGACCATTTGATTTCATGAACTTAGTTGGCCTTAATTCCATAGAAATTACAACTAGAGATATAATATGTAAATGTGGACTTGAAATGACCATATGAAAGTCCAAGACCTCTTAAGATGTATGCTTGTTATGTGTTAATTCTCGGGTATGCTAAAAAGTGGAATGAAACCAAGAAAACGAAAACCCAAGTCTAATATGGCCAGGGGACAGTGCAACTACACCGGTCCCAAGCTTAACCTCAGCGCAGCTGCGCTGCAGATCAGGTTGGTCTGGACATTCTGCTTGCTTTCTGATCTTGTTAGCTTGCTAATAGTACTATCCTAAGCTATTAAATAGAGTCTTATTGATGCTTATTGTATTTATATGTAATGATGATATAATATGAAGATTTTAAACTTGTAAAAGGATTCTAAAGTTAGTAAAGATGATATCAATTAAGAGTTCGTGATTCAATATGATGCTATATGTGGTATGATTATGTAGTAAGGATAAGACTTAACGTATGTATTGATTATATGTATGAGATAATGTATGTTTCAAACTTGTGTAAATAATAGATATACATATAATGGTAATTATGTTACAATAGGATATCTTAGTTCGTTGAAGTGTTGATAAGCTATAGGTTGGTAAACTACGCATAAGGCAAGTTCTCTAACTCTCTTAACTTCACATATGGTGTAAATTTGAATTATTGCTATATCGACCATATCTACATCAAGCAAATATCTGATATTATTTGGAAATCGATTTTATATCTTGATTTTGTTGCAAGCATTGAACTTATCGTTCCTAAATGAATTATAAAAGTTGTCTAAGCTATTTAATTCGGCTAGACCAATATCATATGTTAGAAAGTTATCCAACCCAATTGACTTGGGGCAGACTCTTATAAATCTATTAAGATGAACAACCCTCATTCAAGGAGAAATTATATATAACTGTCGGGGAACCGACATGTGCACATATAAGTATGATTAAATGTTATGCATAACGTAGGGTACTTTAGGCTGATCACCTATTGTACTTCCTTATTTTGGATTTTCAGTATAATACTGTTAATTCTAGTAAGAGTTCTTAGTCTATAGTGACTGCTCAGTGTTCATTCTTCTTGAACTGTTAAATCTTATTGATATCTTTCAGTCCATAGCGACGTTTATTAAAAACTAATGACACTTCTTGTTATTCTCGAGCTATCGTTTACTGTTATCCCCTTGAGATTCAAACTTTATAACTGTTCACCCTTATTGCTATATTACTTGCTGAGCAAATTTGTTGCTCATCCTTCTTTCCTTAAACATTTAAGTTAAGAAAGAACAGTGTGGACCCTCAGGCAAAGATAAGGGAAAGGGCAAAGCTACGGATTAGCTTTAGTCCTCTATGCTAGAATTATTATTAAGTTGTAATAGTAGTTAATTATGGTTTATATATTAAGCTATGTTATGAATTTTATTATATAATGACTTAGTGACGGTTATGAGACTTTGGGACGCGAATATTTATATTAAATAAATGTAAATTATTCTGTTATTCCATTGCATGATATTTTAGTATGTTATTAGAAATAGTACGTGATGCACCGAATTCGAGATACGAGTGATCTGAGTTTGAGGGCGTCATAGATATAGTGGGAGTTGACTTCATCAAGGCAGTGCACTTTTTCTTTGCCACTAGTAGGCTTACCAAAGGGATCAACTCTATAAAACTTGCTCTAATTCCCAAATGCTCTAACCCCACTTCTATGGCTGACTTCGAACCTATTTCGTGCTGCAACACTATCTACAAATGTATTGCAAAAATTCTCTCCAATCGACTTAAGAAGGATCTGCCTCATATAGTTGACAAAGCACAATCAGCCTTTGTGAGGGCCAGGAGCATCAGCGACAACATCCTCATTGCCCAAGAATTTTTCAAAGGCTACCACAGATCAACCGATCCCTTGAGATGTGCTCTCAAGATTGATCTAAGGAAAGCTTTTGACACAGTTAGATGGGAGTTCCTCTTTGACATTCTAAATTCATTTCAATTCCCCCCTCTTTATATTGGTTGGATCAAGGCATATGTTACCTCTGCTATGTTCTCTATCAAACTGAATGGCACGCTCGCTGGGTTTTTTGGCAGTTCCATAGGTCTTCGACAAGGAGACCCTCTATTCCCCTTCCTTTTCGTCCTTGTAATGGAGATGGTTTCCCTTAAACTAAATAAGGAGACCTTAGTTTTAGATTTCTCCCCTATCACTGGAAAGCCAAGGCATGTAAACTAACTCACTTACTTTTTGCTGATGACATTCTTATCTTCAGTCATGCGAGCTTGCCATCCATATCCATCATCAATTCTTGCATCCTCTCCTTCTCTCTTTATTCTGGTATGATCCCTAACTTGCACAAAAGCCACTGTTTCCTCTCTAACTCTGACCCTACCTCTACTAGGGATATCACCTCTCTTCTTGGTTTTCAAACAGGTTCTTTGCCTTCGAAATTCTTGGGGGTTCCTGTAACGGGATGAATTTAATTGAGCCGTGATTCTGGGGACAAAATTCTTTTAAGGGGGAAAGATGTGACGAACGAGAATTTTGTAATTTAATTTGAATATTTATTGAATTAAATAAATATTTTTGATGGTTATTTATTGAGTTAAATAATTATTTGATGGAATTGTGGTAGATTAATTTAATTATATGTGTTACATTGATTAAATTAATGTAGAGAATTCTATAATTCAAAGTAAGCATTTAATTGAGTTTATTCGATTAAATAAATTATTTAATAAGCATAATGTTATTCTAATTAATTTAATAATTAATTGGAGATTTAAAGATTTTACATAATTAATAAATGAGAATTTTAATTATGTGATAATGTGATTTAATGTTGATTATGATATTTTATTTAATTGATTTAAATAAGATTATTTGATTATTTAAAAGTGTGATAAATAAACTATATGTTAAATACTTTAATTAAATTAAATGGAAAGGAGATAATAAGGAGCCAACCAAACAGAGCCCTAAGGGGAGTTGGAGCAGTTAATCCATTATGGGATTAACTGACAACCACTAACCCATTAGTTATATATTATATATGTACGTATATTATATTAGACCTTATATACTTACTCTAAATTTATATATCATATCAGTTTTATATTACGTAGCTTTCCATCAGAGAGAATTTAGAGAGAAAAATTGAGAGAAAAGATTGAGGGAGAAGAATTTGAGAAGTCTCTATCATCATCTTTGAATCATATAAACAAAGTAGCAAGAGTAATCCCTCATCTTAAGTCTCTAATTCATGTTTTCATGTTTTCTCCATTAAAAGAATATTTAAGTTCTATGTGAGTGAAGAGTTTGATGATCTTTGAATATATGATGATATATGCGTTATTAATTTTTATAACATGTTTTCTATCATGTATTCATGTTTTAAAACAATCAATTTCATGTAATTATGCCTTAATCAAAGTTTTATGATTTACAGAGTATGAAAAGTATGAAGAACACGTATATGGCCCTTATGTACAAAATAGCATGCTCTAATTGTTTAGTTAACTTTAAATTGATGATTGAATATGATCATGCATGTTTAAACAAACAAAACAAACTTTAAACGGATGGATTCAGAGTTATAACGAATCCGTAACGTTGAATTTCATGATTTGTTTCGAAACTTTTCAAAATACCAAAAACAGTGAATTTAAGTGATTTGATTTGAGTAATTGCGTGATATAAGGTGTTAAAAGCATGTTAGAATCATTGTATAATGTTTCTATGAAGTTTATACTTCATGGGTAACAGTAATAATCGTCGTGTTAGTGTAAATTGGATTTAATTGGGCTACGAACTGCAATTTTCACGAACAACAGCTGGGCCAGCCGAGGCACCCCACCCCAACGGACTTCAGCCCCGCCTCAACGACCCCCCTGCAGAACCCATACCACCTCCAGTGGGCCTAACCTCCGCCCCATCGTGGGGGGGGGGGGTGCAGAGAAAACTAATTTTTGTTGCTTTCTTTTGCGTGTTGATCTATAACATGACAAGTTAGTGTAACATATATAACCTAATGAGCCTAATAGCATGATGAGCATGTAATTCAGTGCTATAACGTATCGTTGACACGTATAAGATAATTTAAAGCTTCATGTTAACTAGTTATGTGCGAACTTGAATATTATTGCCGTAAAGTGTGATTTTTGACCATTTAAGAGTTACACTTGCGTAGTATGCATGTTGTGATTCAGATTTATGTTATGTGAGTAGTCAACAAGTTAAGGTTTGTGAACCAAATTGCTAAGTTGAACTTAAGTGAAAAGTTTAACAGTTAAACATAGTAGTTATGAAAACTAATCGATATCGTATACGTAATGTAATGTGTAGGACGTTGAGGAATTGAATTGTAATTATAACCGTAGCTTGTGCACGAGGCAAGTGTTCTATCCCTAATTTACTATTGTTGAATAAGTTTCCTACACTTTACTTTCATTGAGCAAACTTTCTAAATTCAAAGTTATTCATTGAGCAAGTTCTATACTTATGATTCTATATCAATCAAGTTTCTTATTCTTGTTTATTCAAGTTAAGATTTCGTATGAGATATTATAAGCGTTGTAAGCATTACTTCAGTATACAATCCTTATTCAATTGTATACCCTCAAGATTTATATTTCAATTTGATTATCAATTATTGTTGAACCTTGTAAGGCTAGCGAACCCTTATCGATTAGACTAGTCCATAGTTGATGAACATTTTAAATTCTAGAACTATTATTGAGCTTATCCAAACCAAACTTCCTTTGGAGTGGACTCTGATGTCAAACTGAGATGAACAACCCTGTTATAAGGAATTATTTACGCTTTAGCGTTGAGATATTATGCACAGTATGGTACTAAAGGCTGATCCACCTATGTACGAGTAGTAGAGTCCATATAGTCTAATGACTGTTAAAGGTTTAAAGTAGAAATACTTGACAACCTAGGACATAGTTCAAGGTCTTATGACCCTCAGACATACTTTTGATTCTTGTTATTCATTCTTGATTCAAAAGTCAAACTTTCTATTATTCAGAACTCTTTGGCTTATTCGCATGTTATTATTACGATTATATTGCTATACTTGTGGGCAATCGTGCTCACTCTTGCATAATAACATTGCAGTTAAGAACGAAAGGTCCGACGAGCCTTCCACTAGCAAAGGCAAGGGCAAAGTCAACAAGTGATGAAGACTTATTGTTTATTTGATAATATTTTTCTAAGACTTATGTTATGATGTTTAAGACTTATTTATTTACGTTTCCGCATTTGAGATTTAAGGTTAGTATGACCTAGGATTTAATTATGTATTTATTATACAGATGTTGTAACCCTATAAGGGGAGATGATGGAGATGTTTTTATCTATTTCATGGTTTTCATTTATTATGGGTAGATAGAGATATGATATTTTTACAGTGAACACCAAATCCCGTAGAAATTGAAGTACCCGGATTTGGGGGTGTCACAGTTCCCTTGCTGCCTAACAAACTTTCCTACTATGACTGTATTCCTTTCACACAAAGAATAACCAACCGTGCCTCTTCGTGGACAACTAAGGTTCTATCCTACTTCGACAGTTTTCAACTTATCAAATTGATCCTTTTTTCTATACAAGTCTACTGAAGCACCCATTTCTTGCTTCCTAAAGCTGTCCTTAGAGAGATCCAGTCTATCCTTGGTCTGTTTCTCTAGAAAGGTACTACCTTGAGTAAATATGGAGCCAAAGTTGCATGGTCAACCATCTTTCTTCCCATTTCTGAGGGAGGCTTGGGTATAAAAGTTTGTTGGACTGAACAAAGCACTGATTCTGCATCATCTCCTGCACATCATACAACATAAGTCCAACTTTAGGCAAACTGGATCAAAGCCACTATCCTGAAACATAAGTGTTTCTGGCAGATCACTATACCTCCCGATAGCTCTTGGATCTGGAAACAAGTTCTGAAACTGCATCCAATTGCCCTTCAACATCTGGATTACTTTGTTGGCAATGGGTAACACACCAATCTATGGTATGACCCTTGGATGAATGATGCAGCCATTAATCCCTCCTCTTCATTACTGTCCAATTCTGGCCTTCCTTCTTCTGCAATAGTGAGCCACATCATCCCGGAGACCTCATGGAATCTACCATCCTGCAATCACCATGATGTTATCCTATTGCGTAGGCAACTGATGCTTTTACCCCTTCCTGCTCCACAGCTTGATAGGATAACATGGGATACTTGGGATATCAACACTGTCAAAGCTAAGCAACTTTGGGATTCTATTCGAGCAAGGAACCACTCTGCCTCTTGGAGTTTCATCCTTTGGAACAAGCTCCATGTCCCACGTTACTCTTTCATTCTTTGGCTTGGCATTCTAAGGAAGCTCCCTACTAATGACTGGACAATGCTTTACTCGGGTAGGACTTGGAACTATCCTTTATGCAACCTCCAACCTGAAACTTTTGAACATCTATTTTTTGATTGTGCCTACTCCACCTCTATCCTCCAACATGCTATTAACTTAGGCAACTGGGGTACTTTCCCTTTTTCCTGGGATGCTATTATAGAATTTCTCACTGCTTACCAAGGCACCACTCTTTCAAGGAACACTCTATGCCTGACAGTTGCGTTTGCTTCTATAAAATTTGGGAGGCTCGGAATAAAAAGCTTCGTAGGAACACTATCACTCCTCTGGGCAGTCTTACAAACGATGTGATTCATCTCATCAAATCTAGACTTTCTTTGTGTAAATCCTTTATTAAGGCAACAAATTGTCAATATTTTTGTAATTGGAATTTAGCTAGCTAAGGTTGTGATTAGGATCTTTTCCTTGTATAGTTTCTTCATCTTTGGTCTTGTCAACAAATGAGGTAGCTATATTATGGGGTATTCCCCTTAGTTATTGTATTTTGGGTCTTTTTTAATACAAACAAATTTGGCAAAAAAAATAAAATAAATAAATAATCCCATAACTACCGCGTTCAAAACGATGCGTACATCTCACACAAGTCTTGATTTAGGTAGATCTTCTTCTTGTTTCACTAGTTCATTCAAATTGTAGAAGAAAGAGGTGATTATGAGTCCTATTACTTTTCTAGTTTGATTAGCATCAAAAGGAGCAATCCCATGACTATCGCGTTCAAAACGATGTGTACATCTCACACATGTCTTCATTTAGAGAGACATTCTTATTATTTTATTGGTTCTCTCAAATTTTAAAAGAAAGAGGTGATTAGAAGTCTTATAACTTCTTTCTAATTTGATTGACATCAAAAAGGAACAATCCCATGACTATCGCATTCAAAATGATGCGTACATCTCACACAAGTCTTCATTTAGTTACGCCTTCTTATTGTTTCATTGGTTCTCTCAAATTATCAAAGAAAGAGGAGTCCTTTTTTTCGTTCTAGTCTAATTTGCATCAAAAGGAGCAATCCTATGAATATCGCGTTAAAAACGATGCGTACGTCTCACACAAGTCTTTATTTAGGTATACCTTCTTCTAGTTTCATTAGTCCATTCAAATTATAGAAGAAAGAGGTGATTAGGAGTCCTATTACTTTGTTCTAATTTGATTAGCTTTAAAAGGAGCAATCCTATCACTAGTACCTTCAAAATGATGTGTTTTACCAAATAGGGCCTTAACTACTAAAAAAATATGTTTTTAAAATTAAATGGTTTTGTTAAACAAGATTTATGGCTTTTGATTTTCAAATAATGTATAACCGATATTATATTTAATAGGGGTTATTATATTTATCAATTATATGTATATGGATATTATATCTATATATCAGTTATACTATATTTTATAACTACGTTAGATAATAAGAGTGTTAGGAATAACAGAGAAAGGGAGAAAAAAGAAAGAAGAAAGAAGAAAGAAGAAAGCTTTGAGAAATCAAAAGCAAGATTATCATCATCATCCATAGTCACCTCCTTTCTCCAAAAATCAAAGGGTATAATCTTAACTCTTGATTATTAAAATTATGTCTTTACTATTCTTCAAGTTTTGTTTTTCTGTAATTAGTTATATGAAAATCATGTGATTATGATTATTGCATATTGTATTATATATATATATTTACTATTATATAGGTGTTATATGATAGTCTAAATTGTTCAATTCACATAAATATGATGAACATGAAGAAATCATGTTCATAGCAATTTATAGTGCATTAGTTTTGGAAAATGGTTCTTTAATTGTCAAAATTTGTGTTAGATGATGCTCTATTATATAAATTGATCCTAGATTATGATAATATGTTAAGAAACAAAATCAATATGCTTTGAATTGTGTGATTTGGTTTAAAAACCAACTCACAGTGTTAATTTTCTTTAAAAAACACTTAACAATGGTGTTTTCTTTAAAATTATGAAATTAAGTGTTGTGATTATGTGTTGTGGTGTTTATGTATATTAAAAACATGTTAAAAGATTAAGATTATGTTTTTATAAAGTTTCATATGCATTGTGTTAGTTAAAATCGGAATTTGGTGCAAAGAAATAAGCCAAATTGGCTTTTTCTCTGCACAGTTCGCGAACCAGGTTTTCCACCAGCAAGGGGACCCGCCCCAACGAACTTTTTACCTTGAAAAATCCGCCCCATCGGACTTTCATGCTGTTCGAAAAGTTGTGTTGTGTGTTTTAAGTCCTAACTTGATGAATTAATTGAATGTAATGAACTTGATGACATGTTAAGTATATAGAACAATAATATAACATATTGTTGACATGTATGAGACAATTTGAAGTCACATATTAACATGTTATGTGTGAACTTAGATATTGTTATCATAGGGTATGATTATGATGGTTTAAAATATTATACACGTGTGATATGCATATTGTGAGTTTAGACTCACGTTATGTGGTTAGTTAGCGAGTTAAGTTTACAAACCACGTTGTTAAGTTGAACTTAAGTAAGAAGTTCAATGGTTAAACATAGTGGCTATGAAACTAATCGATATTGTAAACGTAATGTAATATGTAGGATAATTATGGAACATGATTGTAAATTGTAGCTTGTGCACGAGGCAAGTTTCCTATCCCTAACTTGTTATTTAAATGCAAGTTGTTCTATCCTTTCTTGTTATAATTATGCAAGTTATTTTACTCTCTAAATTCCTTATTGAGCAAATATACTATTGAAGTTCGTTATTGATATAATAAGACCTTGCTTAATTATTCCAATAAGGTCTATTGAATCTTTCAAATGCTTTAAGTTATTTCTAAAGCATGACTATTTAATATAAAGTCTATTGCTATGACTCATAGTTGATTCGTAATTCTTTTATAATTGAATTCTTATTTATTGTAAGTTGATTGAAATACTCCTTAATTGATGATAGTTGAACTCCAAATTACCTTTGAGCTAATCCAAACCAAACTTTATTTGGTGCGGACTTGTTATTAAATACTGAGATGAACAACCCTATTTAATAGGGGAATACGATGCGAAAGTGTTAATATGTTTGTGCACAATACATGGTACGAAGGGCTGATCCCCTTAAGTACGAGTTAAGAGTCCATATAGTCTAACGACTATTAAAAGTTCTAAATAGAATGTTTATAACCTGGGATATAGTTCAAGGTCTTATGACCCTCAGATGAATTCTAAATCTTATTATTGAATATCGATGAATGAAATATTATCTATTTAGTTGAAGCTATTCAATACTATGTCATCATTATTGTTTGCTATTTCAGGTGAGCTTTTGTTTGCTCACTCTTGCAATATATAACCATTGCAGTTAAAGTTGAAAGAGTTGACGAACCGTCAACTAGTAAAGGCAAGAGCAAGATGAACAAGTGAAGACATGTTTATATTTATAATATGATTTGTAATAAGATAAATTTTTTATTATGTGATGTTTTATTTTTCGCATTGTTGATGTTAAGGTTAGATAACCCTAGGAATGTTTTTGATAAGGTTGTAATCCTTTTTATAAGGAAGATTTTATTTAATAATTAAGGTTATAATTTATTTTGCATTCCTTATTTATGGGCAGTAGTTATGTTTTATTTAGATAGTGAGCACCAACTCCTGTGGAAATGAAGTACCCGGATTTGGGGGTATCACAAGTTGGTATCAGAGCCAGGTTCAGGTTATGAACCTTAGGGGGGAAACCTTAGGTAATAGCCTTATAGGAGATCGAAAAGATAGTGATGATAGTTAAAGATAATAAACTACCTTATGTGCTATGTGTTTATGTTTATGTACCCGAAGAGTTTCGATCGATATCACGTAATAATTAAAATTTAAAACTTTGTTGTCAGGATGACGAATGTTGGAGAGTCTAGTCAAGCTAAGGAGGAATTAACCCAGATTCTTAGGGACGAGGAACCCCGAGACATCCATATTGTCTGGGAGCAGTTGGTTCAGAGAGAGCCATCTCCATTGATCACTGTAGTTGGTCAGGAGCATGAGCCAGTTTTGGACCGAGATTACGAGGATGAGTCAGAGGAAGAGGAGGAAGATCCTGAAGAGGAATTTCCACCTTACTCTGTTAGCGCTGTGATGTACAAGGAGGTCTATGACTGCAACATTGAGCTACATGGTAGAGTAGGAGAGCTGGAGGAACAAGTAGACGACAGTCGGACTACCATACAACAGAGAGAGGAGACGATTCAAGAGTTGGACGATGAGCTTGGAAACACGAAGTGGGATCTAGTCCATGTGGAGAGCGAAAGGGATGATGCACTGGCTGAACTAGCGAAACTGAAGAACGACATCAAAGAGGAGTCAGTGAAGCGTGCCAGAGCTTAGGATGCTTGCTTGAGGGCTATTCAACGTGCAGATCGAGCTGAAGACGAGGTTCAAGTGAAGAATGCCAAGCTGAGGAAGATGGAATATTCCTTTCATTCAGCTATAGTAAGGCCCAGGATCGTGTCTTTTATTACCCAGCTCAGTTCAAGGATTTACAGTGGTATATGGTGGATCGCAGAACAGTGTTTCAGGTGATGGAAGAAGAACGTGGAGAGGCTGTGCGACGTCTTAACATGCCTAGATAGTAGAAGATATAAACTATTTGTTTGTTTATGAATTTAATAAATGAAAATCCCAGAATTTGAGATAATAATGAGATAAGATAATGATGTAATCCTACAACTTGTATCAGTTCAGGAAAGATGTAAATAGCAGAGATGTTATTTATTCTATATTTTAAAACTATGAATGAATAAGTAACGAAGTTTATTGACGTGCTATATGCTCAAGTGTGAATTGAGTTATTTTAAAATGTTTAAGTTTGAACTTGAATATTTAAGAGATGAGTAAGGGATCTAATAAGAGTACGTCTTAACAAAAAGATGCCTCCTAGAAGAAGACCTACACGTCAACAACCAGAGGGTTCGACTAATAATAACAACAACAATGATGGGATGAACTCCAATTCAGTTCAGCAGTTGGTGAACCTACTGACAGGAGCGCTTGCGAATCAGCCGCAATTTCAGAACACTACATTTAAGGAATTTAAAGCAGTAGGACCGTCGAAATTCTAGGGATCAGTGAATTCGATAGATGCCCAGACGTGGGTGATGGAGATGGAAACGGTCTTCGATGTGGCCAGAGTAAACGATGACCAGAAGATGGCTTTCGCGACATTCATGTTGAAGTTAAAAACTAGCTTTTGGTGGCAGGCCAACAAGACTAGAGAAGGAGAGGGTGTTATAGCGTCGGACCAATTCAAAGAAATGTTCTTTGAAATGTATTTCCCAATAAGTTCGCAGAACCAGATGGAGGTTCAATTTTTGGAGCTGAAGCAGGGAAAAATGATAGTGCTGAAATACGCCGTGAAGTTCAACGAGTTGGATAAGTTTGCAACGTACCAGGTCAGTACTGACGAGAGGAAGGCGAGAAGGTTTGAGCAGGGATTGAAGCCCTAGCTCTACAGTAAGGTCTCCATGTTCCAGCTGAACACATTTGTAGTTGTACTGGAAAAGGTGATCATCGCAGAAGGTGGGGCGATGCCTTGACCAAGTACAATCAAGACCTGAAGAAGAAGAAGAATGAGACAAATCAAGACTGGTGGTAGCGGTGCTAACAACCAGAAAAGGTAATGAAACGACAACGTATCTGCTGGGAGTCAACAGGGAAGCCAGCAGAAGAGGAGATTGAAGCATGTGTTACATGCGGGAAGAATCACACTGGAGTGTGTCTGAGGGGAAGGTGTGTATGCTTCAACTGTGGTCAGGAAGGCCACATTGCGCCGAATTGTCCCAACCCGAAGAAGGGAGCTTGTTATACATGTGGATCAAAGGATCACATAGCCCGAAGTTGCCCGAGAAAGCCAGTTGGAGGGTCAACGGGAAATGGAGGAAATGGCAGCAACATCACTTTGACTATCACTGGACCACTGCAGGCGATCCGACCCACTGCCAGGACATTCAACATGACGGTGTAGGATGCTGTGCAGTAAAAAGATGTGGTGTTAGGTATTATTCCGATAAATAGTATTGATGCTTATGTATTATTTGATTCGGGTGCTACTTGTTTATTCATATCTGATGACTTTGCTAAGACCTTAGACTTACCTAAAGAGGAATTAGTTTACCACTTGAACATAGAGATTGCGAATATGGAGGTTATTCCTGCTAGGTTTGTTTACAAGAACTGTAGGTTGGACATTAAGGGTTATGAATTGATGGTAGATTTGATTCATATAAAACTTGGGGAATTCTATGTTATATTGGGTATGGATTGGTTGTTCAACCATGGGGCGATAATCGATTGCCAGAATAAATTGGTAAACCTTACGACTTCGTCGAAGGTAGTATTTTATGGTAACAAATTACCTAGACAAGCGAGTTGTCTGACGATTATGCAAGCAAGAAGTTGTTGAAGCAAGGCTGTGTAGGGTATTTAGCCTACATAGTGGATACTCGTAAGGAAAGTCCACAGATGGAAGAGATATCAGTGGTTAGGGAGTTTGTGGACGTATTTCCGAGCGATTTGTCAAGACTTCCGCCAGATAGAAAGATAGAGTCTGTGATCGACTTAGCACCGGGGACTGCTCCGATATCGAAAGCCCCGTACATAATGACTCCAGTCGAGATGAAGGAGTTGATGGTTCAACTGCAGGAATTGCTGGACAAGAAGTATATTCTGTGACACATCCAAATCCGGGTACTTCAATTTCCACGGGATTTGGTGTTCACTGTACAAATATCATCTATCTATCTATCTACCCATAATAAATGCAAACCATGCAATAGATAGAAATAAATCCATCATCTCCCCTTATGGGGTTACAACATCTGAATAATAATACATAATCAATCCCAGGTTATACTTAACCTTAAATCTCTATTGCGAAAACGTAAACAAATAATAAGTCTTAAACAACATAAACATATGTCTTAAACAAATATTATCAATTAAACAACAAGTCTTCTTATCAATTAACAATAAGTCTTCATCACTTGTTGACTTTTCCCTTGCCTTTGCTAGTGGAAGGCTCGTTAGATATTTTGTTCTTAACTGCAATGTTATTATTACGCAACGGTAAGCACGATTGCCCACAAGTATAACAATATAATAATATAATAACATGCGAATAATTCAAAGACTTCTGAATAAAGAAAACTCGGCTTTTGAATCAAGGATGAATAACAAGAATCAAAAGAACATCTGAGGGTCATAAGACCTTGAACTGTGTCCTAGGTAGGGGGATCAACCCTTAGTACCATATTGTGCACAATATCTTAACGCTAAAGCATCATCAATCTCTTATAATAGGGTTGTTCATCTCAGTTTGACATCAGAGTCCGCACCAAAGGAAGTTTTGTTTGGATAAGCTTAGTAATAGTTCTAGAATTTAGAACGTTCATCAACAATGGACTAGTCGAATCAATAAGGGTTCGCTAGTCTTACAAGGTTCAACAATAAATGATATTCAATTTGAATAATAAATCTCAAGAGTATACAATTGAATAAATATTGTATAGCTGGAGTAATACTTCAAAAGAATTATAATATCTCATATGAAATCTTGAGCTTGAATAATTAAGAACAAGAACTTGATTGATATAGAGTCATAAGTATAGAACTTGCTCAACGATTAACTTTGTAGTTAGAAAGCTTGCTCAATTTAAAGAGTATGAATAAGAAATTTGCATAATCATAAATGAGTTAGGGTAAGGAAACTTGCTTAACAATAATAAGTTAGGGATAGAATACTTGCCTCGTGCGCAAGCTAAAATTATTGTTACAATTCAAATCCTCAATGTCCTACACATTACATTATGCATACGATGTCGATTAGTTTCGACACTAGTGTTGAACTTTTCATTCAAGTTCAACTTACAACTTGGTTCCTAGTGTTAACTTATTAACTAACCACATAACATGAGTATAAATTCACAATATTCGTATCACGTAGGTATAATCCTTCAAACAATCATAATCAAGTTTTACAATCACAATATTCAAGTTCACACTCAGTTTGTTAACTTGAACCTTCACATTATCTTATACATGTCAACAACTTAGTTTATTAACATGAACTTCAAATCATATAATATGTGTTAATAACATGTTATAGCATAGTATTACATGTTTATCAAGTTATCAAGTACATTATAGCTTAGTATTACATTTGACATGACGTTTCGATGTTCATTCGTCGCACGCCCGATTCGTCCCTCTTGTGTACGCTTAACATGCTCATACAACTTGTCTAAAACATCATTGATTAATGTTAAATATCATTATATTTCATAATATTCATGTTTTATAACTTAGAACAACATCTTTTATCGTCGAGAGCATTACACTTGCGTACGTGCATGTTCGACGCCCTCCGATTGCCTCCGAATACGCATCAGTCACAAAGATGTCTATTTTGACCCTTGATAATGACTTTAAATCGAAACAATTAAAGAATTAAAATTGTAGGTCTACTCGTTATCTTTTCGAATCATCATAAATCATTTTAATCGAAGTTCGTATGAAGAAGTTAAGCTAATTTTACTATAGGAGGTCAAAACATAATTTTTCTCTGCACTACCCCCGCTGGGGCGGGGGTTAGGCCAGCTGGGGTGGGTGTGGTGCTGCATAGGTCCCACTTGGGTGGGTCTAAATCCGACTGGGGCGGGTATGCCCTTGCGGTTCAGTAACAGTTTGCAATTTTTGACAGTTTAGGCCAAATAAATCCAAATTAAACTAGTACAGTGATTCCGATGAAGCATAAGCTTCATAGAAACATCATATAGTGATTTTAACATACTTTTAACACTTTATATCATGTAATTACTCAAATCAAATCACATAAATTCACTGTTCTTGGTATTTTTGAAAGTTTTGAAGAAAAACACGAAATTCATCGTCACGGGTTCGTTATAACTCCGAATCCGTCCGTTAAAAGTTTGTTTTCTTTGTTTTAACATGTATAATAATAATCTATTGTAAATTTTAAGTTAAAAAAACAATTCATGGCATAAAATTTGTACATAAAGGCCAAATACGTATTCTTCATACTTTTTATTTTTTTGCTAATTCAAGCTGAAATCTTAACATTCCTACCTTGGGCAGGAATGGATCCCAAGACCTCTTGGACTCAAAGCCTTATGAGTAGTTGTTTTACCATTGAGCCAAGAGGGACTTGGTATTCTTCTTCTTCATACTTTTCATGCTTTGTAAGTCATAAAACTCTAATTAAAACATGTTTATATGAAATTGATTACACTAACACATGAATATATTATATAAAACATGTTATCAACATATAATACACATATATGATCATATATTAAGTTAATCATACAAATCGTTCTTCACAGAGAACTCTAAAACACATTAATGGAAAAATTCTGGAAACTCAATTTGAAAACTAAAGAGTAGAGATTACCCTTGCTAGTTTGTGATGATGATAATATAAAACTCTTCTTCTTCTTCTATGATTCTTCAATCTCTCTTCCTTAAACTCTCAAACTCTCTCAATTTTTCTCTCTTTGTTTCTCTCTGAAGGAAAGCAATATAAGAACTGATATGTTTATAAGATATAATATAATACGTATATATTTAACCGGTGAAGGTGAAGTCATGGGTCGTCAGTTAATCCCATAATGGGTTAACTGGCCCAAACCCCCAATAAGGCCTTGTTTGGCTAGCACTTTTATTCCTCATTTCCTCTTATTTTAATTAACTTCTTATCCTATAGTTTAATGTCACACCTTTATTAATCAATTAATCTTATTTAAATTAATTAAATAAAATATCATAAATCCACATTCAATCATATAGTCACATAATTAAAATTCCCATTTATTAATTATGTCAAATCATTAGATCTCTAATTAATTATTAAATTAATTAAAATAACATTATGCTTATTAAATAATTCATTTAATCGAATAAACTCAATTAAATACATACTTTGAATTATAAAATTCTCTACATTAATTTAATCAATGTAACACATATAATTAAATTAATCTACCACAATTCCATCAAATAATTATTTAACTCAATAATTAAATCATCAAAAATATTTATTTAATTCAATAAATATTTAAATTAAATTACAAAATTCTCGTTCGTCACATCTTCCCCCCCTTAAAAGGATTCTGTCCCTGGAATCATGGTTCTATTTAATTCGTCCCGTTACATTCTCCCCCCTCCTTATAAAGATTCTGTCCCCAGAATCGCTTACACAGAAATTAAGTAAATAAATGCGGGTAAGTTTTCATGATATGCTCTTCGAGTTCCCACGTAGCTTCTTCAACGTTGTGGTTCCTCCATATTACCTTAACAGAAGGTATTACTTTATTTCTGAGAACTTGTTCTTTCCTGTCAACAATCTGAATAGGAATATCTTCATAAGATAAGTCTTTCTCAAATTATAGGGGTTCATATTCAATCACATGTTTGTAATCGGGTTTGTATAGTCGTAAAACTGACACATGGAAGACGTTGTGGACATGCTCTAGCGCCGGAGGTAAGGCTACCTCATATGCGACTTCTCCAATCCTTCGCAGCACCTCAAAGGGTCCAATGAACCTCAGGCTCAATTTTCCCTTTTTACCGAATCTGATCTTTCCCTTCCAGGGATAGACTTTCAAAAATACAAAGCTACCCGATTCAAATTCTACATTCTTATGGTGTGGATCGGCGTACTTCTTCTGCCTATCCTGAGCTGCTATCAGTTTTGTCCGGATTACCTTGACTATCTCTGTTGTCTGCTGTACCAGTTCTGGTCCTAGTAACTGTCTCTCGCCAACTTCATTCCAGTATAGTGGAGTTCTACGCTTTTTGCCGTACAACGCTTCGTAAGGCGGCATGCCAATACTAGCGTGGTAACTATTTTTATAACTGAATTCCACAAGTGGTAAGTGGTCATCCCAATTTCCTTTGAAATCCATGATGCACGCTCTCAACATATCCTCCAATGTCTGGATTGTCCTTTCACTCTGCCCGTCTGTCTGAGGGTGATATGATGTACTCATTCTCAACTGTGTCCGCATGCATTTCTGTAGTCATTTCTAGAAATTCGATGTGAAGCGCGGATCTCGATCGGAAACAATCGACACTAGAACTTTGTGCCTAGATACAATTTCTTTCACATACAGCTTCATTAACTGATCTAGGTTGAATCTAATTCTGATCGAAAGGAAGTGTGTGGATTTCGTCAATCGGTCAACGATAACCCATACTGCGTCATAGCCTTTCTGAGTTATCGGAAGGCCAACCACGAAATCCATCGTAATATGCTCCCATTTCCATTCTGGAATCTCTAGTGGTTGTAGCAAACCAATCGGTCTCTAATGTTCTGCTTTAACTTTCTGACAAGTCAGGCACTTGGCAACACAATCGACTACATCTCTTTTCATATTCGGTCACCAGAAATGTTGTCGGAGATCTTGATACATCTTGGTACTGCCGGGGTGAATTGAATACCGAGAATTATGAGCCTCGCTCAAAATTTCTCCTTAATCTCTAGCACTGGCGGTATCCAAAATCTGCTTTCAAATCTTACCAGTCCCTCACTGTCTATCTTGAGTCTCGGTTCAGTCCCTTCAGATATCTTCTTCACCTTCTCACATTCTTTGTCCTGAAGTTGAGCTTCTTTAACTTTATCCGGCAAAGTTGTACCAGCTTGTATCTGGAACAGCTTTTCATCAACCTCTATAGGATACCTCACCTCCAATTTCAGCTTCTCCATTGCTAAAATTAGCTCCTCCTGAGCAGTCAACATCATCAATTTCGCCAGACCCTTTCTACTCAAGGCGTCGGCAACCATATTTGCTTTACCCGGGTGGTATAAGATCTCGCAATCATAGTCCTTAATTAACTCCAACCATCTTCTCTGGCGCATATTCAAATCCTTCTGTGTAAAAATATATTTCAGTCTTTTGTGGTCTGTATATATCTCACACTTCTTCCATAGAGATAGTGTCTCCAGATCTTCAAAGCAAATACCACTGTACCTAACTCCAAGTTGTGGGTCGGATACCCCTTCAATTGTCATGACGCATACGCAATGACCTTGTCATTTTGCATGAGCACACAACCTAGTCCTTTATGCGACGCGTCACTATAAATAATAAAATTTCCTGTGTCATCCGGAAGAGATAACACAGGTTCTGTACTCAACCTCTTCTTAAGCTCTTGGAAGCTTTCCTCATACTTCTCCGTCCAAACGAATTTCACAGCTTTCCTAGTCAAATTCATCAGCGGAGTTGCGATCTTGGAAAAGACCTGAATGAATCTTCTATAATAACCTGCCAATCTAAGAAAACTTCTAACTTTTGACGGCGTCTTCGGCTGATCGCAGTTCATCACATCTTCGACTTTGGAGGGATCTACCAAAATTTCGTCCTTATCAATCACATGTCCAAGAAATTGCACCCTTCCAATCCAGAATTCACATTTCAAGAATTTGGCGTACAACTTCTCTCTTCTCAACGCCTCTAATGTTACATTCAAGTGTTCAACGTGTTCCTCCTTGGTTTTCGAGTATACCAAAATATCGTCGAGAAAAACCACTACAAATTCATCCAAAAATGACTTGAACACTCAATTCATTAGGCCCATAAATGCTGCAGGAGCATTCGTTCGACCAAATGACATTACCAAAAATTCATAGTGACCATATCGAGTTCTGAACGCTGTCTTCGGAATATCCTTTGGCCTCACCTTCAGCTGATGATAACCACTTCTCATGTCTATCTTTGAGAAATATCTCGCTCCCTACTACTTATCAAATAGGTCATCGATCCTAGGCAACGGATATTTGTTCCTAATTGTGACCTTGTTCAACTCTCTGTAGTCGATGCAGAGCCGCATTGTCCCATCCTTCTTCTTCACAAATAACACCGGCGCTCCCCACGGTGATACGCTCGGTTGTATGTACTTCTTATCCAGTAACTCTTGTAGCTGTACCATTAATTCTTTTACCTCTACTGGAGCCATTCGGTACAGTGCCTTCGATATTGGAGCCGTTCCTGGCGCCAAATCGATCACAAACTCAACCTCTCTGTCTGGCAGAAGTCCTGGTAGATCATCCAAAAATACGTCTACGAAGTCCCTCATGACTGGTATCTCCTCTATCTTTGGGTTCTCTTTACGACTATCGACTATGTAGGCTAAATATCCTACACAGCCTTGTCTTAACAACTTCCTGGCTTGCATCATCGTCTGACAACTCGCTTATCTAGGTGATTTGCTACCAAAAAACATAACCTTTGACGGAGTCATAAGGTAATACTTTTCCTTTGGCAATCAATTACAGCCCCATAATTGAATAGCCAATCCATTCCCAGAATAACGTCAAATTCCCCAAGTCTAATCGGGATAAGATCTACATTCATAACGTTACCCTTAATATCCACCCTACAGTTCTTGTGTACGTACTTAACAGGGATCACTTCTCTATTCACAATCTCTATGTTCATAGGGTATTCTAACTCGTCCTTAGGAAATCCTAAGTTCTTAGCAAAGTCATCGGATATGAATGAGCAAGTAGCACCCGAATCAAATATTATATATGCATTAACTTTATTGATCGAAATGATACCTGACACCACATCGCGAGACTGTACATCATTCTGCACTGTCATGTTGAATGTCCTGGCGGTCGGTCGGTTAGTTCCGGTTGGTCCCGTGATAGTTAGAGCATTTCCACCGCTGTTTCCCCTATTCCCTCCAGTTCCTGCCCCTCCAGATACCTTCTTGGGATAGTCTCTTGCCAAATGATCCTTCGAACCACACGTGAAGCAGGCGCCCTTCTTAGGGTTAGGACAGTTAGGTGCTATATGGCCTTCTTGACCACAATTGTAGCAAACCCGCTTCCCTTTCATACAGACTCCCAAGTGAGCTTTCCCGTAGGTCGGGCATGCTTCAACCCTTTTCTTCTGGTTTCCCTGCTGATTCCTGGTTGGTGTGTTGTCAGTCCACCTTCTCTTCTGACTATTTCTTCCTCCCACGTTGTTGCCACTAGCCTTGTTATTTCCTTCACTTTCATTCTTCTTCTTCTTCTGATCCTGGTTGTACTTGGTCACCGCATCGCTTCCACCTTCAGTGAGGATGGCCTTCTCCAGTACCCCAGCAAAAGTTTTCAATTAAAATATTGACACTTTTCTATACAACCAGGGTTTCAGGCCCTGTTCAAACCTCCTTGCCTTCCTCTCATCGGTGTGCACTTGGTATGTGGCAAACCTAGCCAACTCATCGAATTTCGCTGCGTAATCTGGTACAGACATGTTGCCTTGCTTTAATTCCAAAAATTGTACCTCCATTTGGTTCTGCAAGCTTTTCGGGAAATACATCTCAAAGAACATCTCCTTGAACCTTTCCCAGGTGATCACACCTTCTCCTCCCCGGACTTGGTTTGCTTGCCACCAATAGCTGGCTTCGAATTTCAATATAAATGTAGCATAAGCGGTCTTCTGGTCCTGGCCTACCCTAGCAACGTCAAAAACCTTCTCCATTTCCATGACCCAAGTTTGTGCTTCAATCGGGCTCATGGATCCCTTAAATTTTGGCGGTCCCACCGCCTTGAAGTCCTTGAACATTGTATTCGGTGGAGCTTGAGGTTGATTGTTAATCGCTCTAGCTAATAAGTTCTCCAATTGCTGAACGGGGTTAGCGTTAGCATTGGCGTCGTCGTTGTTGTTCGTTGACCCTTCCTGGGCTGGTTTACGGTTGGGTATTCTTCTTGGCGACATATTTTTTTGATAATGTGGAGTTTCCGACCCGCGGGTCGACTAATCTCCCCAGCCCAGTACCACAGCGGTTTGCTACCCGGTTTGCGCCTTAGGGAGTACAGTGGCCATCATGAAACATTTTCATGTCCTAACTATGTTATAAGCGGGACTCGAACCTAAGATGTTCGGGTTTACGGCTCACCCCAGGACGAGCTTGAACAGCTACGCCAAAGCTGGTGGTTCTCGGCAACATATTTCTGTTAAGATATACGCTTATTAGATTTTTATTCAATCCTTTAAATATTTAAGACTTAACTTAAATACTTTAAGATAACATTTAGCACATAACGTCTCAAATAAACTCTGTTATTTTATTTAATCAAAAGTTTTAAACATAATAAGATAGCATCACTGCTATTTACATCAACTATCCCGAGATAAAGAATCTTCAGGATTTAAATCATCAAAATATTCCTTCGTTTATAATCACATCAGAATTTATATTATTAACTACTCAAAGAAGTATTCACATAATCAAAATGTTCCTATCATTGCCTACTAAGGCGTCGAACAGCTTTGCTACGCTCTTCTTCCATAATGCGGAACATCGTCCTGCGGTCTAGCATATACCAGGGCAGACCCTCGAACTGAACTGCATAGCTCATAACCCGATTTTGGGCCATATCAATCGCATTCTGAAACATATAATCTGTCTCCTCGATCTTAGCCTTCTTTGCTCGATCGTTATCTTCAGCAATCTCACGTCGTGAAGCCCTCATCCGAGCATCCTCTGCTGTGGCACGCTTTGCTGATTCCTCTTTAATGTTGTTCTTCAGTTTCATTATATTTAGCACACTTCGAGTCTCTAACAGTATTCAATATAGTATATTGAGTGGTTTTCCACAAACAACCAACAAATTAGTTTTTCGTCTCGTCTACACTGTCTTTCACAGTGAGTTAGATCGGTTGCTAGTTCGTATTAACCGCCACTCTCTGACGAAATTGTTTTGTCCAGATACTATATCGCGACCATTACAGACTTTGAATGTACTAAATTATAAACTTAACTTATCCGAAACATTAATTCTAATGACCAAAAGCTGGCTCATGCTCCTGAATAGTATCCCGTAACTCTATGTTACGGTCATACAGTTCATCATACATCTCAGCGCTGATAGAGTTCGGTGGGAACTCTTCAGGGTCTTCCTCCTCCTCCTCGGCTGCCTCAGCCTGAATCCCAATCTCCTCAGAGTCCTCCTCTAAATCGAACACTGGCTCATGCCCCTGACCAACAACTGTGATCAAAGGAGATGGCTCTCTACGAATCAACTGCTCCCAGACTGTGTGAATGTCTCAGGGCTCCTCTTCTCTAGCCTCTCGGGGTACAACATCCCTAGACTGACTGGATCCTCCTACATCCGACATCCTGACAATCAAAATTTTAAGTCTTAGTTATTACGTGATGTTAACCGATACTCTCGCAAATACATAAGTATAAGCACATAGGACATAAGGTAATTTATTATCTTCCTTAGAACTCGATAAGAGTTTATCATTACTATGTTCTCGAAGGCTACTACCCTAAGGTTTTCCCCCACCTAAGGTTCATAACCTACAACTTTGATACCAACCTGTGGCACCCCCAAATCCGGGTAATTCAATTTCCACGGGATTTGGTGTTCACTGTACAAATATCATCTATATCTACCCATAATAAATGCAAATCATGCAATAGATAGAAATAAATCCATCATCTCCCCTTATGGGGTTACAACATCTGAATAATAATACATAATCAATCCCAGGTCATACTTAACCTTAAATCTCTGTTGCGAAAACGTAAACAAATAATAAGTCTTAAATAACATAAACATAAGTCTTAAACAAATATTATCAATTAAACAACAAGTCTTCTTATCAATTAACAACAAGTCTTCATCACTTGTTGACTTTTCCCTTGCCTTTGCTAGTGGAAGGCTAGTCAGATCTTTCGTTCTTAACTGCAATGTTATTATTACGCAAGGGTGAGCACGATTGCCCACAAGTATAACAATATAACAATAAAATAACATGTGAATAATTCAAAGACTTCTGAATAAAGAAAACTCGACTTTTGAATCAAAGATGAATAACAAGAATCAAAAGAACATCTGAGGTCATAAGACCTTTAATTGTGTCCTAGGTTATCAAGTGTTTATACTTTAAACCTTTAACAGTCATAAGACTATGGACCTTACTTCTCGTACTTAGGGGGATCAGCCCTTAGTACCATACTGTGCACAATATCTTAACGCTAAAGCATCATCAATCCCCTATAATAGGGTTGTTCATCTTAGTTTGACATCAGAGTCCGCACCAAAGGAAGTTTGGTTTAGATAAGCTCAGTAATAGTTCTAAAATTTAGAACGTTCATCAACTATGGACTAGTCGAATCAATAAGGGTTCGCTAGCCTTATAATGGTCAACAATAAATGATATTCAATTTGAATAAAAAATCTCAAAAGTATACAATTGAATAAATATTGTATAGCTGAAGTAATACTTCAAAAGAATTATAATATCTCATATGAAATCTTGATCTTGAATAATTAAGAACAAGAACTTGGTTGATATAGAATCATAAGTATAGAACTCGCTCAACGAATAACTTTGTAGTTAGAAAGCTTGCTCAATTTAAAGAGTATGAATAAGAAAACTTGCATAATCGTAAACGAGTTAGGGTAAGAAAACTTGCTTAACAACAATAAGTTAGGGATAGAATACTTGCCTCGTGCGCAAGCTACAATTATAGTTACAATTCAATTCCTAAACGTCCTACACGTTACATTATGCATACGATGTCGATTAGTTTCATAAATTCCATGTCCAACTGTTGAACTTTTCATTTAAGTTCAACTTACAACTTGGTTCCTAGTGTTAACTTATTAACTAACCACATAACATGAGTATAAATTCACAATATGCATATCACATAGGTATAATCCTTCAAACAATCATAATACAATCATAATATTCAAGTTTGCACTTAGTTTATTAACTTGAACCTTCATTTTATCTTATACATGTCAATAACTTAGTTTATTAACATGAACTTCAAATCATATAATATATGTTAATAACATGTTATAGCATAGTATTACATGTTCATCAAGTCATCAAGAACATTATAGCATAGTATTACACTTGGCACGACGTTTCGATGTTCATTCGTTGCAGCCCGATTCGTCCCTCTTGCGTACGCTTAACATGCTCATACAACTTGTCTAAAACATCATTGATTAATGTTAAACATCATTATATTTCATAATATTCATGTTTTATAACTTAGAACATCTTTTATAGTCGAGAGCACTAAACTTGCGTACGTGCATGTTCGACGCCCTCCGATTGCCTCTGAATACGCATCAGTCACAAAGATGGATATTTTGACCCTTTCTAACGACTTCAAATTGAAAAACTTAAAAAGTAAAAATTGTAGGTCTACCCGTTATCTTTCTGAATTATCCTGAATCGCCTTAATCGGAGTTCGTATAAAGAAGTTATGCTTATTTTACTACAGGAGGTCAAAATATAATTTTTCTTTTCACTACCCCCCCGTTGGGGACGGGGTGAGGCCCGCTGGGGTGGGTGTGGTGCTGCATAGGGCCTCTGGGGCGGGTCTAAATTCGGCTGGGGAGGGTATGCCCTTGCGGTTCAGCAATAGTTCGCGATTTTTGACAGTTTAGGCCAAATAAATCCAAATTAAACTAGTAAAGTGATTCTGATGAAGCATAAACTTCATAGAAATATCATATAGTGATTTCAACATACTTTTAACCCTTTATATCATGTGATTACTCAAATCAAATCACATAAATTCATTGCTCTTGGTGTTTTTGAAAGTTTTGAAGAAAAATACGAAATTCATTGTCACGGGTTCGTTATAACTCCGAATTCGTCCGTTCAAAGTTTGTTTTCTTTGTTTTAACATGTAAAATTATAATCTATTGTAAATTTTAAGTTAAACAAACAATTCATAGCATAAAATTTGTACATAAAGGCTAAATACATGTTCTTTATACTTTTCATGCTCTGTAAATCATAAAACTCAGATTAAAACATGTTTACATGAAATTGATTACACTAACACATGAATATATGATATAAAACATTTTATCAACATATAATACACATATATGATCATATATTAAGTTAATCATACAAATCGTTCTTCATAGAGAACTCTAAAACACATTAATGGAAAAATTCTAGAAACTAAATTTGAAAACTAAAGAGTAGAGATCACCCTTAATAGTTTATGATGATGATAATATAAAACTCTTCTTCTTCTTCTTTGATTCTTCAATCTCTTCCTTAAACTCTCAAACTCTCTCAATTTTTCTCTCTTTGGTTCTCTCTGAAGGAAAGCAATATAAGAACTGATATGTTTATAAGATATAATATAATACGTATATATTTAACCGGTGAAGGTGAAGTCATGGGTCGTCAGTTAATCCCATAATGGGTTAACTGGCCCCAACCCCCAATAAGGCCTTGTTTGGCTAGCACTTTTATTCCTCCTTTCCTCTTATTTTAATTAACTTCTTATCCTATAGTTTAATGTCACACCTTTATTAATCAATTAATCTTATTTAAATCAATTAAATAAAATATCATAAATCCACATTAAATCATATAGTCACATTGTGGCACCCCCAAATCCGTGTACTTAAATTTTCACGGGATTTGGTGTTCACTGTACAAATATCAAGCCTATCTACCCATAATAAATGAAAACCATTAAATAGATAGAAATAAATCCTCCCCTTATGTAGTTACAACATCTGAATATAAATACATCAATCCCAGGTCATACTAACCTTAAATCTTAAATACGAAAACGTAAACAAATAATAAGTCTTACACAACTTTAACATCAGTCTTAAATATAAACATATCAAATAAACAACAAGTCTTCATTACTTGTTGACCTTGCCCTTGCCTTTGCTAGTAGAAGGCTTTTCGAACCTTTCGTTCTTAACTGCAATGTTATTATTACACAAGAGTAAGCACGATTGCCCATAAGTATAACAATATAACAACAATATAATAACATCCGAGTGAATCAAAGACTTCTTAATAAAGAAACTCGTCTTTTGAATCAAGAATGAATAACAAGAATCAAAAGAACTTCTGAGGGTCATAAGACCTTGAACTATGTCTTAGGTTTTCAAGTGTTTATACTTGAAACCTTTAATAGTCATAAGACTATGGACTCTACTTCTCGTACTTAGGGGGATCAACCCTTAGTACCATACTGTGCACAATATCTTAAAGCTAAAGCATCATCAATCCCCTATAATAGGGTTGTTCATCTCAGTTTGACATCAGAGTCCGCACCAAAGAAAATTTGGTTTGGATAAGCTCAGTAATAGTTCTAGAATTTAGAACGTTCATCAACTATAGACTAGTCGAATCAATAAGGGTTCGCTAGTCTTACAAGGTTCAACAATAAATGATATTCAATTTGAATTATAAATCTCAAGAGTATACAATTTAATAAATATTGAATAACTGAAGTAATACTTTAAAAGGGTTATAATATCTCATATGAAATCTTGAACTTGAATAATAAGAACAAGAACTTGATTGACATAGAATTATAAGTATCGAACTTGCTCGCGAATAACTTGAAGTTAGAAAGTTTGCTCAATTTAAAGACTATGAATAAGAACTTGTTTAACAATAATAAGTTAGGGATATAATACTTACCTCGTGCGCAAGCTACAAATATAGTTACAATTCAATTCCTCAACGTCCTACACATTACATTATGCATACGATGTCGATTAGTTTCATAACTTCTGTGTTCAACAGTTGAACCTTTCATTTAAGTTCAACTTACAAATTGGTCCCTAGTGCAAACTTATTAACCAACCACATAACATGAGTATGAATTCACAATATGCATATTATATAGGTATAATCCTTCAAACAATCATAATGAAGTTTTACAATTACAATATTCAAGTTCACACTTAGTTTATTAACATGAACTTCAAATCATATAATATGTGTTAATAACATGTTATACAATAGAATTACATGTTCATCAAGTCCTAAAGTATGTTATAGCATAGTATTACACTTGGCACGACGTTTCGACGTTCATTCGTCACACGTCCGACTCGTCCCTCTTGCGTACGCTTAACATGCTCATGCAATTTATCTAAAACATCATTGATTAATTTTAAACATCATTATATTACATAATATTCTTGTTTTATAACTTATAACAATATCTTTTATCGTCGAGAGCACTACACTTGCGTACGGGCATGTTTGACGCCCTCCGATTGCCTCCGAATACGCATCAGTCACAAAAATGACCATTTTGACCCCTGTTAATGACTTCAAATAAAAAAACTTAAAGAATAAAATTGTAGGTCTACTCGTTATCTTTACAAATCATCCGGAATCTCCTTAATCAAAGTTCGTATGAAGAAGTTATGCTTATTTTACTACAGGAGGTCAAAAAACAGTCTTGCCTTACACTATTTTCAATCCGGACAGCACCCACCCTCTCTGGGTCGGGGTTTTTTGCCTATGAGGACCCGCTGGGGTGGGCCCCCCTGCTGGTGGATTTTTGGTTCGCGATTTTGATAGTTCGTTGGCCCAATTAATTCCAATTAAATGCAAATTAAACTAGTACCGTGATTTCTATGAAGTATAAACTTCATAGAAACATCATACAATTTTACTAACATATTTTTAACACCTTAAATCATGCAATTACTCGAATCAAATCACGTAATTTCACTGTTCTTGGTGTTCTTGAAAATTTTGAAGAAAAACATGAAATTTGACGTCACGGATTCGTTATAACTCCGAATCCGTCCGTTCAAAGTTTGTTTTCTTTGTTTTAACATGTATTATCATAATCTATTGTCAAATTTAAGTTAAACAAACAATTCATGGCATACAATTGATCATAAGGGTAATATATACAACTTTTATACTCTATAACTTCACAAAATCCAATTACGGCATGATTGCATAAATTTAATCACTGTAAATCATGCATACATAGTATAAAACATGTTATGAACAATTAGTAACACATATATGGTCATATAATCAACAATCACCAAATTCCCCATTCATAGAGAACCTTTAAAACACGTAAATGAAAAAACTCTGAAAACTTTTGAAACTTAATTAAAACATATTCACATGGACTTGATTGTTTTAAAACATGATTACATGATGGAAAATATGTTAGGAACATATATTCATACATATATCATAAATTCATGCATAAATCACAACTTTCACTTTAACAGAGAACTTCGAAATATACAGTGATGGAGAAATATAATACGTGAAATAAAATTGGGATGCAGGGATTACCCTTGCAGTCTCTGTTTGATAAAATAGCTTTAATTCTCCAACTTTCTCTCTTGTCTCTCTACTTTTCTCTCTAAAACTTATTATCTAATAATAACATATGAAGTCTGATATATGAAGAACTATTGCTACTATAGATATACGTATATAGCAACTGGTGGAGATAGTGGTCAGTTAATCCATAATGGGTTAACTGGCCCCAACCCCAAGGCATTCTTTGGTTAGTCCCCTTTTATTACTCCATTCTCAATTAATTTAATTAATTCTTACCATATAGTTAAATAATGTCACACCCAATTAATCATATAATCTTATTTAAATCAATTAAATAAAATAGAATAATTTCAGATTAAATCATATAGTCACATAATTAAAATTCTCATTTATTAATTATGTCAAATCATTAAATCTCTAATTAATTATTAAATTAATTAGAATAACATTATGCTTATTAAATAATCCATTTAATCAAATAAGCTCAATTAAATTCATACTTTGAATAATAAAATTCTCCACATTAATTTAATCAATGTAACACATATAATTAAATTAATCTACCATAATTTCATCAATTAATTATTTAACTCAATAAATAAATCATCGAAAAATATTTATTTAATTCAATAAATATTCAAATTAAATTACAAAAATCTTGTTCGTCACATCTTTCCCCCCTTAAAAGGATTCTGTCCCCAGAATCACGGTTCAATTAAAAATTTCGTCCCGTTACATTCTCCCCCCTTATAAAGATTCTATCCCCAGAATCGCTTACACATAAATTAAGAGAATAATTGTGGGTAATTCTTCATCATATGCTCTTCGAGTTCCCACGTAGCTTCTTCAGCGTTGTGGTTCCTCCAAATTACCTTAACAGAAGGTATAACTTTATTTCTGAGAACTTGCTTTTTCCTGTCAACAATCTGAACAGGAATTTCTTCATAGGATAAATCTTTCTCAAATTGTAGGAGTTCATATTCAATCACATATTTGTAATCGGGTTTGTAGGGTCGTAAAACTGAAATATGAAAGACGTTGTGGACATTCTCTAGCGCCGAAGGTAAGGCTACCTCATATGCGACTTCTCTAATCCTTCTTAGCACCTCAAAGGGTCCAATGAACCTCGAGCTCAATTTCCTCTTCTTACCGAATCTGATCTTTCCCTTCCAGGGAGAGACTTTCAAAAACACAAAGCTACCATATTCAAATTCAACGTTCTTACGGTGTGGATCGGTGTATTTCTTCTGCCTATCCTGAGCTGCTATAGTCTTGTCCGGATTACTTTGACTATCTCTGTTGTCTGCTGTACCAATTTTGGACCTAGCAATTGCCTCTCGCCAACTTCATCCCAGTATAGTGGAGTTCTACACTTTCTTCCGTATAACGCTTCGTAAAGAAGTATGCCAATACTTGCGTGGTAACTGTTGTGGTAACTGAATTCCACGAGCAGTAAGTGATCATCCCAATTGCCTTTGAAATCCATGATGCATGCTCTCAGCATATCTTCCAATGTCTGGATCGTTCTTTCACTCTGCCCGTCTGTCTGAGGGTGATAGGCCGTACTCATTCTCAACTGCGTTCCCATGCATTCTTGTAGTCGCTTTCAGAAGTTTGATGTGAAGCGCGGATCCCTATCGAAAATAATTGACACTGGAACTCCGTGCCTCGAAACAATCTCCTTCACATATAACCTTGCCAAACTGGTCTAAGTTGAATCTCGTTTCAAATTTGGCCACCAGAAATGCTGTTAAAGATCCTGGTACATCTTTGTACTACCTGGGTGAATCGAATACCGTGAGCTATGAGCCTCGCTCAAAATGTCTTCCTTAATCTCTGGCACTGGCGGTACCCAAACTCTACTCTCAAATCTCAGCAGTCCCTCACTGTCTATCTTGAATCTTGGTTTGGTTCCTTTAGATATCTTCTTGCTTACCTTCTCACATTCTTCGTCCTGAAGTTGAGCTTCCTTAACCTCATCCATTAGAGTTGTACTAGCCTGTATCTGGAACAGCTTTTTGTCAATCTCCATCGGATACTTCACTTCCAATTCCAGCTTCTCCATCATTGAAAATTAGCTCTTCCTGAGCGGTCAACAACATTAATTTCTCCCGACCCTTTCTACTTAAGGCGTCGGCAACCACATTTTCTTTAACCGGATGGTATAAAATCTCGTAATCATAGTCCTTAATTAACTCCAGCCACCTTCTTTGGCGTATATTCAAGTCCTTCTATGTAAAAATATATTTCAGACTCTTGTGGTCTGTATATTTATTTCACACTTCTCCCCATAGAGATAGTGTCTCCAGATCTTCAAAGCAAATACCACTGCAGCCAATTCTAAATCGTGGGTCGGATACCTCTTCTCATAGTCCTTCAATTGTCGTGACGCATACGCAATGACTTTGCCGTTTTGCATTAGCAAACAACCAAGTCCTTTATGCGACACATCACTATAAACCACAAAATTTCATGTGTCATCCGGAATAGATAATATAGGTGCCGAACTCAACCTCTTCTTAAGATCTTGGAAGCTTTCCTCACACTTCTCCGTCCTAACGAATTTCACCGATTTCCTCGTCAAATTCGCCAGTGGAGTTGCGATCTTGGAAAAGTCCTGAATGAATTTTCTATAATAACCTGTCAATCCAAGAAAACTTCTCATTTCTGACTATTTTTTCGGCTGATCCCAATTCATTACAGCTTCGACTTTGGAGGGATCTACCGAAATTCCATCCTTATCAATCACATGTCCAAGAAATTGCACCCTTTCAATCCAGAATTCACATTTTAAAAATTTGGCGTACGACTTCTCTCTTCTCAACGCCTCTAATGTTACTTTCAAATGCTCTACATGTTCCTCCTTGGTCTTCGAATACACCAAAATGTCATTGATAAACACCAGCACGAATTTGCCGAAAAACAGCTTGAACACTCCATTCATTAGGCCCATAAATGCTACAGGAGCATTCGTTAGACCAAATGACATCACCAAAAATTCGTAGTGACCATATCGAGTCCTGAACACTGTCTTTGGAACATCCTCTAGCCTCACCTTCAGCTGATGATAACCACTTCTCAAATCTATCTTTGAAAAGTATCTCGTTCCCTTAAATTAATCAAACAGGTCGTCGATCCTTGGTAATGGATATCTATTCTTAATCGTGACCTTATTCAATTCTCTGTAGTCGATGCAGAGCCACATCATCCCATCCTTCTTCTTCACAAATAACACCGACGCTCCCCACGGTGATATGCTCGGTTGTATGTACTTCTTGTCCAGTAATTCTTGCAGTTGTACCATCAGTTCTTTCATCTCTACCAGAGCCTTCCGGTACGGTGCCTTCGATGTTGGAGCAGTTCTAGGCGCCAAAATCGATCACAAACTTCACCTCTCTATCTGGCAGAAGCCCTGGCAGATCATCCGGAAATACGTCTACGAAGTCCTTAACGATTGGTATTTCTTCCAACTTTGAGTTCTCTTTACGACTATCAACTATGTAGGCTAAATATCCTACACAGCCTTGTCTTAACAACTACGTGGCCTGCATTATCGTCAGACAACTCGCTTGTCTAGGCGAATTACTGCCATAAAACACAACCTTTGACTGAGTCATAAGGTTAATACACTTCTTCTAGAAATCAATTACAGCCCCATAATTGAATAGCCAATCCATTCCCAGAATAACGTCAAACTCCTCAAGTCTAATCGGGATAAGATCTACATTCATAACGTTACCATTAATATCCACCCTATAATTCTTGTGTACGTACTTAATAGGGATAACTTCTCTATTCGCAATTTCTATACTCATGGAGTATTCTAACTCGTCCTTATGCAATCCTAAGTTCTTAGCAAAGTCATCGGATATAAATGAACAAGTAGCACCCGAATCAAATAATACATAAGAATTAACTTTACTGTCATTTCTCATCATAACTCGAGAAGTAAAAACATCTTTGTACCATTTAAAATTGCTTAGAGTGGGACAAGCGAGATTACTTAACTGGTCATGAATTCTATCAGTTATATTATTAGGGGTTCCTATGAAATGTTTTATTATGGTAAATATTAAAGTATTTACTCCATCAGGAGGGCCAACACCAACATCTTCATTAAAGATGGGGTTGCCATCATCATCCATTTGAACAACATGAATTATTGATAACCTAATCTCTTAAGTGAGATATTTTCCCACCAAGATCTAAGTATACCCGTAAATCCACTAGTTAATAGCTCAACTATATCAGATGATATAACTATTGGCTACCATGGACATGTGATTTAACTTATTTAATATTTCTTGTTCACTGAAACCATCAATATTCCATTCATATATTTTATTAGAAGAAACAGAAAATTGATTACTTAGATTTCTTTCCTCAAATTGAAGATCCGGGGGGGGGGGGGGGGGTAGGTGTAGTATACCAATTTTTTGTTATATGAGTTTTATTAAAAGTTAATTTATTTAACTGATCATTTAAATCTTGAACTGAAGCAGAATCAAAATTATCTGATTGATTAATGCTTTCATCGTCAGACTACTCTATCTGATCAATAACAACAATAGTTCCACTTATTTCTCCAGTGTTTAATTTGTTAAATAATTTATCAATGACTTTAACAAGTTCAATATCTTTGTTAGGTAGACCTAAACCGACTCTATTTTCTGGAAGGCTTAACAAAGGTTGTTCTATTTTACTATCCAATTTTTGAATAATAGTTTGATCAAATTTTTCTTCAATTTTATCAAGCTGTTTACCTATGGTTGCCAAGAATTGATTAGTGAAGTTATTTTGTTCAATAATCTTTTTTTTGTCTTTACCGAAGTGTTTTTTACTGATAAAAGAACAGTTTCAAGAGGAAGGTGACTAGACGAAACTTTTGACTTGTCTACTTTAATCCACTGACTTTTAGTTAAAACATTACATTTATCGTAATATTCTTCATACAAGGTAAAGAAAGTAATGTTTATCTTTTCATTATTAATAAATCTTTTCCGTCTATTAATGACTTTATCTCGTTCCTTTTCATTGTGGTTAGTACGAAATAAATGCCTTTTTTCTTTATTAGATTTGGAATTAAAATGTCAGCAAGATTTTTCCAATCTAATTTAAATTCTTTAGTAATAACTCTTAGTTGACGGTTAATAGGAGTTTCAAAGTCTGACTGGGTAGGTAACTCTGAAGGTGTAGGAGATAGATCTTGATCATCTTCTATAGATTCAATAGTGGTATAACAAGGATGACTAGTTTGACCATGATTTAAAATACCTTTTATTTTAATATCTTGTATAGAAGTATTACTAAGTATTTTAGTATCTCTTCTAGAAGGAGCTGAAGAACTAGTAAAATCTTCTATAATCAAGGGTCTTCGAGTGCATTCAAAACTTATTTTGACAGTACCGTCAGAAAATTATTTAACATTTTCAACATTCAACAAATTGTTATTAACTGATTGTTCAGGAATTTCACTTGGTAAAATCCATTGACTAGGTAAAGTAATGTCCTTTCAAAGAATAGTTCTTGGAATCTGAACATTAGCATTACTAGTACTGCTTTGAATTAAAATAGTTTGATCTTTTGGACTTTTATTAAGGGCATTAACATTTAAATTTATTTACATCGTTTTGTAATATATTCTATAAATTAAAGCTAGAGCCTGAGAACCTTTAATCATTTGAGTGATTTCTCCTGCTGTTTTAATATTTAAAGTTAAAGCTTTTAATAAATGAGGATCATTAAGACTTAAAGTGAAATCAGGAAAGCAATTAAAATGTATAGGTCCATTGTGCAAACTTGATTTCATAATACCAATAATACTAGGGAAATAATTAAGAAACCGAGCGTCTCTGAGACACAAATATATACTCGAATTAATTCCCTTAATATTTAATGGTTTAACTACAACTTGGATTAATCCTATATGAATAAAATTATAGCCTTTTTTTCTGTGTTTTTTAATAACATCTGTGGTTAGTAAACTACAGTTTTCATATTCTTTATTAATAGCGTAAACCTTTGCAACAGTCTTAACATTATAATCAGTTTTAAAGTTATCTAAGAAGGTTGACTGATAAATTTCTCTAGGAGAAATGCTGGGTATATTCCAATTATTTAATGCTTGATTAATATTTTCATAATTGTGTTCTTTCTGGTTTACTATGTCTGGAACAGGGGGCAAATCTAAACGATTACTAGTTGAGCAGTTTGATCTAAACAATCTATTCATCTTATTATATTTCAAAATTATTTTCTAAACATTGTTCCCTCTCACCTTAAGCAGATGCATACCTATGTTCTATTGTCACTACCCGACACCGCTCGCACAAGAGACTTACAAGGGTTAAAGACACACGAACAAGGTGTTCTACAGTGAGTTAGGTGACTTGAGAACAAAGAAGAAGAAGAATTTTGAAAAATAAGTAGATGTTTAGATAAAATAGATCCTACGATCTACAACCAGAAATCTTTAACAACTTGGCTTTAATACCATTAGGAGGCGGAAGATAGGTCTTGAGCATCGTGAAGGTTGATACTGCCATAATTGTTCTGACACACGAACAAGGTGCTCTACAGTGAGTTAGGTGACTTAAGAACAAAGAAGAAGAAGAATTTTGAAAATAAGTATATGTTTAGATAAAATAGATCCTACGATCTACAACCAGAAATCTTTAACAACTTGGCTCTGATACCAATAGGAAGCAGGCGGAAGATAGGAGAGAGAATTGAGTGGCGCATACCAATCGAACAAACAGCAATTACTAAAATATGATATTATTAAAACTTGAAATATGTACAAAACTAGGTAAAGATTACTTACAGTTATAGCACAAGCTACAAGCTTACTGGTACATTATGACTTAAGAAGAGAAGAAAAGAGAATTAAGAGAAGAGGTAGGACGCAGCCTGCGTTGACAAATGACTCTCTGCCTTTCCTTTATAGAAGTAGGAAATTACTATTACAAAGTGATTCAAATAATTAACAAATTTTACTATAGACAAACACTACAAACTTTTACTATTGATGAATAGTACAAAAGTAAAATGCACAGTGACTTCTTTTTACTATATAGGACAACTTTCGGCTTCTTTTTGAAAAATGGCCGACAAACTATCTTCTTCCAAATATGGATAACCGCATTTTACGGAATGCGTTGTGACTTTTGACTAAGAGCCTGCTTTTGGTGGAAAAGCCTAGGAATCTTGGCAGGGGCGACTACTTTCAGTGGCAAAGTAGGAACATGTGACTGAGGGGCATCAGGACTAACTAGCCAAATGGGTCTTGAGCATCGTGAAGGTTGATGCTGCCATAGGGGTCTTCGACTTCATCTTTACTAGTGACTGTCTTTTTGGACTAAGAAGAGGAGCACTCACTGGCCTCAATTTCTTCATGAAGTTTATTAACTCTATCTTGAATGGCTTGGGCTAATAGCTGTAACTCAAGACTAGAACAAGCTTTTATTTTTGAAATATCTAAAGAAGCGAAGGGACTAGAGTTTGACTGAACTCCTTTAGATTTACTAGAAGAACCTTTCTCTAGGATGGATTTAATTGGAGTTACATGAAATTCTTTTTGAACTTGACCAACAATTCTATTAACATCAAATTTATCCCACCATTTAATGAAGAAAATACGGGTAACTAGGGAAGCTTGGCTGGTACTGCTAGAAACAGTGGTATGACTCTTAGAAGAAGACTAAAAAATTGACTAAATGACTGGGGTTTGAAGGTTATACTGCCATTTAAGAATCTAAGGAATCTTATATTTACTAACGAATTGGAGCAGTATGGGGATACCATCAAACTTTGAATTATACTGGCTATGATTACTAAAATGATTAATTTGAGATTGAAGCAAATCTGGAATAATATTTATGGAGGGACCATATCTCTACCACCTAAAATAAACTAGAAGGGAATTTAACTCTTGAATTTGTGGTCGAATTGAATGAACCACGAATGAGTAAAAGACTGGTTTTGATATAGGAAAATCTTATGCCAGGCTTCAATATAATCATAATATCAGAAATAATGATTTTGACTAGTTAATGGACTAAGATCAGATGGATGTTTTCCCCAACTAGACTGGGAAATGATTTGTTTAATATAAAGATATTGAAAAATGACTCTAGAAGTATCCACCTTATCATAAATAGATTTAATGACGATTGACTCAGTTTAGACAAGAATATCCTTAAAAAACGTATAAGATTTATAAGGAGCAAGAGGAATAAAATTCCAACCAGTGGGGAAGAACTGGGTAGCCAAAATTACTGGGTTATCTTTAGGTTTCATGATAGGTTCAACATGAAATAGGTTGACTTCATAAACAGGGATGTACTGAGACTTTTGACTTTAGGAAATATTTTGTTGAGGGGGCAAAATGGATTAATTGGGTTGGTTTTACTAGCCAGAACCGTATTGTAAGGCCTTGGAACAGAGCCAAGTATCTGGTATCTATTTACTAGTTCAACAGATGGAATTGGGTTTACTAGGTGAGGGACCAAAGAACCTTTGGGCTGATTACTTGAGCCTGAAAGCCGACCCGTACCACGAGAACCACCTCGCACACTCATTTTGAAACAAGTAGGATACCTCAATTAATAAATTCCCGAGTAAGAAAATCGGGAATAGAATTATCACTACCTTTAATATATTCAATATCAAAATTAAAAATGCTCAAGAGAGCTTGTCATCTAGCAAAAGTTTGCTTAGTGGCAACATTTTCAACATCATTTTCAAGGATATATTTTGCTGACTTGCAGTCGACTCTAACTAAAATTTATTAATTTAATAAATCAGTTTGAAATTGATTAATACGTCATACTATGGAAAGAATTTCTTTTTTAATAGTATTGTAATTAAGCTGTGTTGGATTCCAGACGCAAGAATGAAATCGAACAATTTGTTCAGTAGAAGTAAGAGTTAATTTTTGGTTAAGAATACCTCCGAAACCAACTTCAGAAGCATCAGTTTCAACAATTTTGAATGCTGATTCATTAGAGATGCCAAGGCGGTAAAAACCTTAACATATTTTTTGACTTGTTGGCCAATGGAAGTATGATCATCTGTCCATGGAGGAGGATTATCTTGCAAACGTTGAAAGAGAGGTTTGTAGATTTTTCTAAGAGTTTTATAAAATTTACCAACATAATTAAGAGATCCTAAAAATCTTTGATGCTGGGTAAATCAATGATTTTGTTTGGAAATCTATCGGCAAATTTTATAACTCGGTTGATAGGTTTAACAAGACCTCAACAAATATCATGACCTAGAAATTTGACTTTAGTATGGAAAAGACTACATTTAGTAGGGGATAAAACAAGACCATTGACTTTTATTATTTTGAAGAACGAGTTCAAGTGTTTATGATGTTCTTCAATTAACTTAGAAAAGATGAGGATATCATCGATGTAAACTATAATAAAATGACTGAAGGGGTTTAGAATATCATTAAGAATATTCTAAAATTCACTGGGTGCATTCTTTAGACCGAATGGCTGGACATTCCATTCATAATAACCAAAGGGAGTAGTGAAGGCAGTTTTATACCTATCATCAGGATGAATGCTAATTTGCCAATATCCTTATTTTAAATTAAATTTACTGAAGACTGTGGCATTACTTAATCTACAGAGCAGATCTACTTTATTAGGAAAAGGATATCTAATCCATTCGAGAACTTTGTTTAAAGGTTTATAATTAATAACTAAGCGAGGAGCACCTCTTTCTTTCTCAGCATCATTATTAATATAAAAAGCTGGACAAGACCAAGGAGACTTACTATGTCTAATTAATCCTTTACTAAGTAAGTCATTAATTTCCTTCTTGCAAAGCTCCATTTGTTCATGATTCATTTGTATTGGTCTAGCCTTAGTAGGAATTAAATGTTCTTTAATATCCTTGGCATAAGGTAGCCTTACAACATGCTTCTTTCTATGCCAGAAAGCATTAGGGGAATCTGAACAAAGGTTTTGACTCATATGATTTTTTAAATCTTCAATTTTTTCTTGAACCTTTTTATCAGTGAGTTGTTTCTCAATCTGTTTATATTTAATTTCTTCTTTCAAGAATTTTAACTGAGTGGTCTTACTATTTAGCAGGTTAATAGAATTAGAAATAGATTCTTCTTGAATAAATTTTAAATCTCTTTCTTTAGGTTTAATAATAAATTTAAATATAACCTTTTGATCTAAATGTTCACTGTTCAGTTACTAGTAGTAAAAGGATACATTAAATATATAAACGATAATCTTAAAATAATCTTATCTGTCAAATTGCGAATTAAAACAAAAGTTATTTTAAAACACATATTATCTTGACAAATATGAACTTTAGGGAGTTTATATTTTATCTCCATTTGACTACCATTATCAGAGCTTAATCTTTCACTAGTTTTTTTATAAAACTTGGTAGGAATTAATCCTTCCTAAATACAATTTAAATCTACACCAGTATCAACCAGTGCAGAAAGTTCAATTTTGAAAGTTTTATCAATAACTAGAGTGACTAAAATATACCATTTTTGAATCGTAATGTCCTTTAATATTTTTGGTGAATTACCTTGAGCAATAAGAACTTCAGACTCATTTTTAGTGTTAGAAGATTCGGGTTCATCTTTATCAGCAGATGAATCATTAACTTAAAGAACCTGGTCTTTAACCTCTGAAGTAAGCATTTCTTTACGTAAATCAAAAATTTCTGTTTTAAGAAAAGAAATTTCTCTTTTTAACTTATTGACTTCTTGGTTTAACTCAAGGAGTGTAATTTCCTTTTCAGGTGTTTTAAATCTTTCAAGGATTTTATTAAGACTGAAAATAGGTTTTTCAGAGCCGTATTTTAAGGCCTTGGAACATAGCCAAGTTGTTAAAGATTTCTGGTTGTAGATCGTAGGATCTATTTTATCTAAACATCTGTTTGTTTTTCAAAATTCTTCTTCTTCTTTGTTCTCAAGTCACCTAACTCACTATAGAACACCTTGTTCGTGTGTCTTTAACCCTTGTAAGTCTCTTGTGCGAGCGGTGTTGGGTAGTGACAATAGAACATAGGTATGCGTCTGCTTAAGGTGAGAGGGTATGCATGAGTGAACAATGTTTAGAAAATAATTTTGAAATATAATAAGATGAATAGATTGTTTAGATCTAATTCCTCAACTAGTAATCGTTCAGCTTTGCCTCCTGTTCCAGACATAGTAAACTAGGAAGAACACAATTATGAAAACGTTAATCAAGTATTAAATAATTTGAATATACCCAGCATTTCTCCTAGAGAAATATTTCAGTCAACCTTCTTAGATAACTTTAAAACTGATTATAATGTTAAGACTGTTGAAAAGGTTTACGCTATTAATAAAGAATATGAAAACTGCAGTTAAACCACAAACGTTATTAAAAAACACAGAAAAAGGGCTATAATTTTATTCATATAGGATTAATCCAAGTTACGGTTAAACCATTAAATATTAAGGGAATTATATCGAGTATATATCTGTGTCTTAAAGACGCTCGGTTTCTTAATTATTTTCCCAGTATTATTGGTATTATGGAATCAAGTTTGCACAATGGACCTATCCATTTTAATTGCTTTCTTGATTTCACATTAAGTTTTAGTGATCCTCATTTATTAAAAGTTTTAACTTTAAATATTAAAACAGCAGGAGAAATCACTCAAATGATTGAAGGTTCTCAGGTTCTAGCTTTAATTTATAGAATATATTACAAAACGATAAAAATAAATTTAAATGTTCATGCACTTAATAAAAGTCCAAAAGATCAAACTGTTTTAATTCAAAGTAGTACTAGTAATGCTAATGTTCAGATTCCAAGAACTATTCTTTGGAAGGACATTACTTTACCTAGTCAATGGATTTTACCAAGTGAAGTTCCTGAACAACCAGTTAATAACAATTTGTTGAATGTTGAAAATGTTAAACAATTTTCTAACGGTACTGTCAAAATAAGTTTTGAACGTACTCGAAGACCCTTGATTATAGAAGATTTTACTAGTTCTTCAGATCCTTCTAGAAGAGATACTGAAATACTTAGTAATACTTCTATACAAGATATTAAAATGAAAGGTATTTTAAATCATGGTCAAACTAGTCATCCTTGTTATACCAATAATGAATCTGTAGAAGATGATCAATATCTATCTCCTACACCTTCAGAGTTACCTACCCAGTCAGACTTTGAAACTCCTATTAACCGTCAACTAAGAGTTATTACTAAAGAATTTAAATTAGATTGAAAAAATATTGCTGAAGATTTTAATTCCAAATCTAATAAAGAAAAAAGGCACTTATTTCGTACTAACCACAATGAAAAGGAACGAGATAAAGTCATTACTAGATGGAAAAGATTTATTAATAATGAAAAGATAAACATTACTTTCTTTACCTGGTATGAAGAATATTACGGTAAATGTAATGTTTTAACTAAAAGTCAGTGGATTAAAGCAGACAAGTCAAAAGTTTCGTCTAGTCAACCTCTTCTTGAAACTGTTCTTTTATTAGTAAAAAACACTTCGGTCATTGGTAGTCTTTTTAAGTTAGCCGATGGTAGTAAAGACGAAAAAAAGATTATTGAACAAAATAACTTCACTAATCAATACTTAGCAACCATAGGTAAACAACTTGATAAAATTGAAGAAAAATTTGATCAAACTATTATTCAGAAAACGGATAGTAAAATAGAACAACCTTTGTTAAGCCTTCCGAAAAATAGAGTCGGTTTAGGTTTTCCTAACAATGATATTTAACTTACTAAAGTCATTGATAAATTATTTACCAAATTAAACACTGGAGAAACAAGTGGAACTATTGCTGTTATTGATCAGATCGAGCAGTCTGACGATGAAAGCATTAGTCAATAAGATAATTCTGATTCTGTTTCAGTTCAAGATTTAAATGATCAGTTAAATAAATTTACTTTTAATAAAACTAGTATAACAAAATATTGGTATACTAAACCTACCCCCCCCGGATCTTCAATTTGATGAAAGAAATCTAAGTAATCAATTTTTTGTTTCTTCTAATAAAATATATGAATGGAATATTGATAGTTTCAGTGAACAAGAAATATTAAATAAGTTAAATCATATGTCTATGGTAGCCAATAGTTATATCACAGCTTTCAACAATTTGACTCAGTCTGATATAGTTGAGTTGATAACTAGTGGATTTACGGGTATACTTAGATCTTGGTGGAAAAAACATCTCACTGAAGATACTAGTTTATCAATAATTCATGCTGTTAAAATAGATGATGATGGCAACCCCATCTTTAATGAAGATGTTGGTGTTGGCCCTCCTGATGGAGTAAATACTTTAATATTTACCATAATAAAATATTTCATAGGAACCCCTAGTAATATAACTGATAGAATTTATGACCAGTTAAGTAATATCACTTGTCCCACTCTAAGCAATTTTAGATGGTACAAAGATGTTTTTACTTCTTGAGTTATAATGAGAAATGGCAGTAATAAACCCTTTTGGAAAGAAAAATTCGTTAATGGTCTACCGAATTTATTTGCTCATAAAGTCAGAGAAGAATTGAGTAAAAACTTAGGATATATTGATTATGATAATTTTACTTTTGGTGACATAATTAGTTATATCTAAAAAATTGATTTAAAAATGTGTATTGATTTTAAAATTGCTAAGCAAGCTGGTAAAGACAAGAATAAAGCTAAATATGAGCTAGGAACCTTTTGTAAACAATATAGTTTACCCCCGGTTGCTCTTCTAGGAGAAAGCATCGCCATAAACATATTGAAAAACATAAAAGTAGTAAACATCATAAAAAGCGTTCTAGTCAGTCCAAAATAAAAGACAATTATTATGAAAAACCCAAGTCACATAATAAAAATTCTAAAAAATCAACACGTAAATCAAATAAATCTAAAAAATATGACAAAAGTAAAATTATTTGCCATAATTGTGGTCAAAAGGGACATTATAAAAATGAATGTAAGATAAAACAAAAATTATCTCAGTTAAACATTTCTAATGAAGACACTGAACAGCTTTTAGAATTAATAAGGATTGAGAATGACATTGATAGCAATGATGGTTCTGATATTCTTTATTCTTCTAATAGTAATAATAGTAGAGCAACAGATAGCGGTACAGAGGAAGAAGTCACCTTATGTACTGATAATTGTAGATCTGATTGCTGTGATAAAAGATTAAACGTTCTTAACAAAGATGATGAAGAGAGTTCTTTATTAATTGATCTAATTAGTAAAATTACTGATTCTGAGTTGAGAATTCAATATATGAAACAATTAAAGGATTTGTTAACTAAGAATACTAGTAAAAATAAGATCACTAAAGGAAAAGAAAAACCTATTTTCAGTCTTAATAAAACCCTTGAAAGATTTAAAACACCTGAAAAGAAAATTACACTCTCTGAGTTAAACCAAGAAGTCAATAAGTTAAAAAGAGAAATTTCTTTTCTTAAAATAGAAATTTCTTATTTACGTAAAGAAATGCTTACTTTAGAAGTTAAAGACCAGGTTCTTCAAGTTAACGATTCATCTGCTGATGAAGATGAACCCGAATCTTCTAACACTAAAGATGAATCTGAAGTTCTTATTGCTCAAGGAAATTCACTTAAAAGATTAAAGAACATTACAATTCAAAAATGGTATATTTTAGTCACTCTAGTTATTGATAAAACTTTCAAAATTGAACTTCCTGCTCTGGTTGATACTGGTGCAGATTTATATTTTATTCAGGAAGGTATTCCTACCAAGTTTTATAAAAAAAACTAGTGAAAGATTAAACTCTGCTAATGGTAGTCAAATGAAGATAAAATATAAACTCCCTAAAGTTCATATTTGTCAAGATAATATGTGTTTTAAAATAACTTTTGTTTTAATTCGCAATTTGACAGATAACATTATTTTAGGATTACCGTTTATATATTTATTGTATCCTTTTACTACTAGTAACAGCGGCCTGAGAAGTGAACATTTAGGTTAGAAGGTTATATTTAAATTTATTACTAAACCTAAAGAAAGAGATTTAGAATTTATTCAAGAAGAATCTATTTCTAAATCTATTAACCTGCTAAATAGTAAGACCACTCAGTTAAAATTCTTGAAAGAAAAAATTAAATATAAACAGATTGAGGAACACTCACTGGCCTCAATAATTCATGTTGTTCAACTAATCTTCTGCCTCCTAATGGGTATCTTTCGCCTCCTACTGGTATCAAAGCCAAGTTGTTAAAGATTTCTGATTATAGATCGTAGGATCTATTTTATCTAAACATCTACTTATTTTTCAAAATTCTTCTTCTTCTTTGTTCTCAAGTCACCTAACTCACTGTAGAACACCTTGTTCGTGTGTCTTTAACCCTTGTAAGTCTCTTATATGAGCGGTGTAGGGTAGTGACAATAGAACATAGGTATGAGTCTATTTAAGGTGAGAGGGTATGCATGAGTGAACAATGTTTAGAAATTTTTTTTGAAAATAATAAGATGAATAGATTGTTGAGATCTAACTCCTCAACTAGTAATCGTCCAACTTTACCCCCTGTTCCAGACATAGTAAACCAAGAAGAACACAATTATGAAAACATTAATCAAGCATTAAATAATTGGAATATACCCAGCATTTCTCCTAGAGAAATTTATAAGTCAACCTTCTTAGATAACTTTAAAACTGATTATAATGTTAAGATTGTTGAAAAGGTTTACGCTATTAATAAAGAATATGAAAACTGCAGTTTACTAACCACAAACGTTATTAAAAAACACAGGAAAAAGGGCTATAATTTTATTCATATGGGATTAATCCAAGTTGTGGTTAAACCATTAAATATTAAGGGAATTAATTCGAGTATATATTTGTGTCTCAGAGACGCTCAGTTTATTAATTATTTCCCTAGTATTACTGGTATTATGGAATCAAGTTTGCACAATGGACCTATCCATTTTAATTGTTTTCCTGATTTCACTTTAAGTCTTTGTGATCCTCATTTATTAAAAGCTTTAACTTTAAATATTTAAACAACAGGAGAAATCAGTCAAATGCTTGAAGGTACTCAGGCTCTAGCTTTAATTTATAGAATATATTACAAAACGATGAAAACAAATTTAAATGTTCATGCACTTAATAAAAGTCCAAAAGATCAAACTGTTTTAATTCAAAGTAGTACTAGTAATGCTAATGTTCAGATTTCAAGAACTATTCTTTGGAAGGACATTACTTTACCTAGTAAATGGATTTTACCAAGTGAAATTCGTGAACAACCAGTTAATAACAATTTATTGAATGTTGAAAATATTAAACATTTTTCTGACGGTACTGTCAAAATAAGTTTTGAACGTACTCGAAGACCCTTGATTATAGAAGATTTTACTAGTTCTTCAGCTCCTTCTAGAAGATACTGAAATACTTAGTAATACTTCTATACAAGATATTAAAATGAAAGGTATTTTAAATCATGGTCAAACTAGTCATCCTTGTTATACCACTAATTAATCTGTAGAAGATGATCAAGATCTATCTCATGCACCTTCAGAGTTACCTACCCAGTCAAACTTTGAAACTCCTATTAACCGTCAACTAAGAGTTATTACTAAAGAATTTAAATTAGATTGGAAAAATCTTGTTGAAGATTTTAATTCCAAATCTAATAAAGAAAAAAGGCATTTATTTCATACTAACCACAATGAAAAGGAACGAGATAAAGTCATTAATAGATGGAAAAGGTTTATTAATAATGAAAAGATAAACATTACTTTCTTTACCTGGTGTGACACCCCCAAATCCAGGTACTTCGTTTCCACATGATTTGGTGTTCACTTTCTAATTAAAACATACATCTACCCAATAATAAAGAATTGAAAAGTAAATTACAACCTTTATAAATACTTAAATAAAATCTTCCTTGAAAAAGAATTACAACTTGTCCAAAATAAAATCCCAGGGTTATCTAAACCTTGACATCAATCAAATAAGTGTGAAAATAAAACATCATTAACTAAGTCTTATTACAATAAAAATTTGAAGACAACAAGTCTTCATTTGCTCAACTTTTCATTTTCCTTTACTTGTTAACGGTACGTGCATTCTTGGCTTCAACTGCAAGGAGTTGTAAAATATGCAAGAGTGAGCAAACAAAAGCTCACTTGAAATACAACAGTGATATGACATAACTGAATACTTCGAAAGGTTTGAATGACTTTACTTTCATCAAAATAAAGAATTGAATAATAATTCTTACATCATTTTCAAAGTTTATTTAAGGGTCATACGACCTTGAACTATGTCCTAAGTTATAAATATTTCAATTTAAAACCTTTAACAGTCATTAAGACTATGGACCTTTAACTCGTACTTACGGGGATCAGCCCTTCGTACCATGTATTGTGCACAACCATCTTAACGCTTTCGCGTAAATGTCCCCTAATAAATAGGGTTGTTCATTCTCAGTATTTTAATACAAGTCCGTACCAAAGAAAGTTTGATTTGGATAGATAAAGGAACTTTGGAGTTTCAACTATCATCAACTAAGGAGTAGTTGAATCGACTCACAATACTTTAAAAGTTCGATAATATAAGAATTATGAATCAAATGTAAGATACAACAATAGATTTCATGATAACTAGGCATGCTTTAGAAATAACTTAAAGCATTCGATAGATCAAGTAGATCTTGCTTGAACAACTAAGTCAAGATCACATTACTTAAATAATACTTCAATACTTATTATTTACCAATATTTGAATACAGTATAACTTGTACAATACATAACACGTTAAGAAACGAAAATAAACTTTCATGATATATTGAGCAATGGTTAGAGAACTTGCACAATAAAAAGATACAATGATAAAGCTTGCATAACGTATAAGAACGGTTTAGAAAACTTGCACAATACAAGTAACAAGTTTCACCAAGTCTCTCTTGGCTCAATGGTAAAACAACTACTCGTAACGCTTTGAGTCCAAGAGGTCTTGGGATCCATTCCTGCCCAAGGCAGAAATGTTAAGATTTCAGCTTGAATTAGCAAAAAAAAAAAAAAAGGTTTAGAGATAGAAAACTCGCGTAACGTAAATGAATAAGGATTAGAGAACTTGCCTTAAGCGCAAGCTACACTTTAATAATTACAATCACTTTCATAATTACCTTACACATTATATTACATTTAAAACGTCTATTAGTACTTATGTATAACGTTTAAACCATTGAACTTTATACTCAAGTCCAACCTAACAATATGGTTACGACGTACGTCGATACTAGTACACATACATGAGGCTAAACTCACAGTCAAGCACCTCATACACGTATAGCACTTTTAATATCATATTGCATCTTACGATAATAATATCCAAGCACACATATAATATAACAACATAAGACTTCAATCTATCTTAAACACATCAAAAGTATATTATCTCATTACCTATTACACTTAACAAGTCATAAAAATAAGTTAGCTAAACAAACGCGGCATGAAAACTCAACGAAGGGAAAACAAAATTCCCGGACAGCATGGTACCCCGCTGGGGCGGGTCCTCCATAGGTTAAAGCCCTGCTGGGGCGGGGCCCACTGCTATGGGAACCCCCCAGCTCGCCAACAACAGAGAAATAAGCCAATTTGGCTTATTTCTCCACACCAAAGTCCGATTTTTCTCAACATGATGAACATAAAACTTGATAACAACAAAATTTTGGACTCTTTAACATGATTATAACATATAAAATCCTTACAACACATAATCAAAACCAATGTTTTAAGATTTTTGAAGAAAACTACAATATCAAGCGTTCTTAACAAAAATTGCTATTACGAATTCGTTTTTTAATCAATTCATATAATTCTAATTGCAATAACTCTAATTCTTAACATATTAACATAACCAATGATCAATTTAAACAATAATCCATATTCAAACACCAATTTGATAGTTTTAAAGGCTATTCTTTCAAAATTAGTTTATAGTAAATCATTATGAACATAATTTCTTCTTGTTTATCGAAATTACATGGATTGAATTGTTAAAACAACCATATAACCTATATAATAACATCCATATATATATATATATATATATATATATATATATATATATACACACACACACACACATCACATATAAACATCATGATCACATAATTTACACAAAATGCTTTTACAGAGAAGCTCTTTTATGAAGAAAAGTTGAATATGTAAAACACAAAATAGAGAAGATTTAAGAATGGAGATGATACCCTTTTTTAGCTTGGATAGGAGAAGAGATGGAGATGATGATGGTGTATTGTTCTTCTCTTGTTTTCTCAAAGCTTTTTCTTCTTCTCTCTTCTTCCTCTTCTCTGAGTATACTCTCTAACTCTCTCTGTTTTCTTTCTTTCTTTTTTTGTTTTCTAAAACTAACGTAACTTTTATCTAATGTATACTATATAATATACATATACATATATAATATATATATGTAACTTAAATTATTAATATAGCTAAAAAGTATAATACTAATTACTATATTAACTACTACTAATTATATAAGTTACAAACCCATGAATTTGAAAAGTCTAAGGCCATGTTTGGCAAACCACATTATTTTTAAAGACAAATTCTTTTATTAACTAAGGCCATGTTTGGTAAAATAAGTTAAAAATTCTTTTCACTTCTTTTAATAAATTCTTTAATCCATAGATTAAATGCTACACTTATTTAATTAAAGTGCAACCTTCTAATTTAATTAAATATAAACTAACATTCATTAATTAATTAAAAATGCACATAATACTCAATTGTCACACTTGCAATTCTCTTATTAAAGATAATTCATGTAACAATTAGTAAATTACTATACACACTTAGCAAATAATATTATTCTAATTTAATTATTCTTATTTAAATTAGAATTATGCAACACCATTTCTTTCATATCAATTTAATAAATTCTATTGCACTTAATTAAATTATCCACAACAATCACACACTTTATAAATTACATAATTTATTTATTTGGCTCAATAAATAAATTCAATAAAATATTTATTTAATTCAAAAAATATTTACAATTAATATATAAAATTCTCATTCGTTACAATCTTCCCTCCTTAAAAGGATTGTGTCCCTAGAATCACCATAAATTTTTTTTTATCTATTACATTCTCCCCCCTTAAAAGATTCTGTCCCCAGAATCGATATATAAGGGGTTACACAAACAATTAAGCCAATAATTGAGGATACGATTTCCTCATTACATCTTCGAGTTCCCACGTGGCTTCTTTAGCACTGTGGTTCCTTCAGATTACCTTAACAGAAGGTATCACTTTATTCCTAAGTACTTGTTCCTTCCTATCAACTATTTGAACAAGAACCTCTTCATAAGTTAAGTCTTTATCAAACTGTCAAGGCTCATATTCTATTATATGTTTATATTCGTGTTTGTAAGGTCGTAACACAGAAATATGGAATACGTTGTGTCTATTCTCTAGCTCCGGAGGTAACGCCACCTCGTAAGCTACCTCGCCCACCTTTCGTAGTACCTTGAAAGGTCCAATAAATCGGGGACTCAGCTTCCCCTTCTTGCCAAATCTAATCTTCCCCTTCCAGGGAGATACTTTCAGGAAAATGAAGCTTCCTGGTAAGAATTCTTGATTCTGTCGATGTTGATCGCCATATTTCTTTTGTTTATCTTAAGCAGCAATCAATCTTGCTCTGATCAGCTTCACGATCTCAACAGTTTGTTGTACCAATTTTGGTTCCAACAACTGACGTTCACCGACTTCGTCCCAGCACAAGGGAGTTCTGCATTTTCTGTCGTACAACGCTTCGTAAGGCGGCATGCCGATACTCACGTGATAACTATTGTTGTAGGCGAACTCCACCAACGGTAGATGAACATCCCAGCTTCCCTTGAAGTCCATCACGCAAGCTCTCAGCATATCCTCTAGCATCTGAATCGTTCTCTCGCTCTGGCCATCGGTCTGAGGATGGTATGATATACTCATTCGCAATTACGTTCCCAGACACTCTTGCAAATATTTCCAAAAATTAGAGGTGAAACATGGATCTCTATCAGACACAATTGACACCAGAACACCGTGTCGAGAAATAACCTCCTTTATGTACAGCTTCGCCAATTGTTCTAAGTTGCTCTTAATCCTGATCGGTAGAAAGTGGGCTAACTTCGTCAGTCGATCCACTATAACCCATATCACATAAAATCCTTTCTGAGTCGCTGGAAGACCAACCACGAAATCCATCGTGATGTGCTCCCACTTCCACTCTGGAATTTCTAATGGTTGTAATAACCCGCTAGGTCTCTGGTGTTCTGCTTTGACTTTCTGGCAAGTTAGACATTTTGTAACGCATTCAGCAACGTCCCTCTTCATATTCGGCCACCAGTAATGGTTCTTGAGATCCTGGTACATCTTCGTACTTCCAGGGTGAATCGAATATCTTGAACTATGAGATTCGCTCAAGATTTCTTCTTTGACTTCTAGTACTGGCGGTACCCAGATTCTACCTTTAAATCGTAGCAGTCCTTCGTTATCGATCTTGAACTTGAACTCTTTGCCATCGACTATTCTCTTTCAAATCTTCTCGCATTCTTCGTCGTGAAGTTGTGCTTCTTTCACTTTGTCTACCAGAGTAGAACCAGTAGTTATTTGAAATAATTTCTCATCTGACTCCTTCGGAAACTTCACTTCCAGCTCTAATCTAGCCATCTGTTCTATCAACTGATCCTGATCAGTTAACATGTTCAGCTTCTCCCAACCTTTTCTGCTCAAAGCGTCGGCGACGACGTTAGCTTTACCCGGATGGTAAAGTATTTCGCAGTCGTAGTCCTTGATCAGTTCCAACCATCTTCTTTGGTGCATGTTCAAATCCTTCTGGGTGAAAATATACTTCAGACTCTTATGATTTGTGTATATTTCACACCTCTCTCCATATAAGTAGTGTCTCCATATCTTTAGAGCAAACACTACTGCCGCCAATTCTAAATCATGGGTCGGATACCCCTTCTCATAATCCTTCAGTTGACATGACGCATAGGCAATGACTTTGCCGCTCTGCATTAGCACACAGCCTAATCCCTTATATGAGGCATCACTTTATACTACGAAATTTCCCGTACTATCCGGCAAAGACAACACAGGCGCAATACTCAACCTCTTCTTTAGTTCCTGAAAACTTTCCTCACACTTTCCGTCCAAACAAACTTAACTATTTTACGAGTCAAATTCTTCAACGGAGTTGCGATCTTGGAAAAGTCCTGAATAAATCTCCGGTAATAACCCGCCAATCCCAAGAAACTCCTAACTTCAGAAGGCTTCTTCGGCTGATCCCAATTCATTACGGCCTCAACCTTCGACGGATCTACCGAAATCTCCCCTCTTTGTCAATCACGTGGCCAAGAAATTGCACATGTTCCAATAGGAATTCACACTTCGAGAATTTTGCATACAGCTTCTCTCGTCTCAGCAATTCTAAAGTTAGTCTTAAATGTTCTGCGTGTTCCTCCTCGATTTTGGAATATACCAGGATGTCATCTATGAACACTACTGCGAACTTGTCTAGAAATGGATTAAACACTCGGTTCATTAAGTCCATAAATGCAGCTGGGGCATTCGTTAGACCAAATGACATCACCAAGAACTCGTAATGTCCATATCGAGTTCTGAAAGTCGTTTTCGGTATATCTTCTCTCATTACCTTCGGCTGATGATATCCACTTCTCAAATCAATTTTTGAGAAGTATTTCGCACCCTTCAGTTGATCGAACAAGTCATCGATCCTAGGTAAAGGATACCTATTCTTGATCGTAACTTTGTTCAATTCCCTATAGTCAATGCAAAGACGCATCCAGCCATCCTTCTTCTTGATAAATAAAACTGGCGCTCCCCACGGAGAAATGCTCAGCTGAATATACTTCTTGTCCAATAATTCTTGAAGTTGAACCATCGGTTCCTTCATCTCGATCAGAGCCATTCGGTACGGAGCTTTCAAAATTAGAGCAGTTCCCGTCGCTAAGTCGATCACGAATTCTATCTCCCTATCTGGCGGAAGTCCTGGCAAGTCATTCGGAAATACATCCACAAACTCCGTAACCAGTGATATCTCTTCTATCTTCGAGCTCTCCTTACACGTATCTACTATGTAGGCTAGATATCCTACACAGCCTTGCGTCAAAAGTTTCTTAGCTTGCATGATCGTTAGACAACTTGCTTGTCTTGCCGATTTGCTGTGACGAACGAGAATTTTGTAAAGTTATTTGAATATTTATTGAAATAAATAAATATTTTTGATGATTTAATTATTGAGTTAAATAATTAATTCATGATATTGTGGTAGATTAGTTTAATTATATGTGTTACATTAATTAGATTAATGTGTGGTAATTTTATATAGTTCAAAGTATATATTTAATTGAGTTTATTTGATTAAATAAATTAATTAAATAAGCATAGTATTATTCTAATTAATTTGAGAATTAATGAATTGACACAATTAATAAATAAGAATATTAATTATGTGACAATGTAATTTAATGTGAATTATCTTATTTTATTTAATTGAGTTAAATATAATTAATGGAGTAATTAATAGTGTGACAATTAACTATATAATAAACTAGTTAATTAAAATAAAGGGAGAGGAGGAAAAGAAGAAACCAAACAAGACCTTAAGGGAAGTTTTGGTTGGTTAAGATAACTGACTATTACTTATACGTATTATTCTTATCCTTAGACGCATTTGTCATATAACATATCAGAGGAAAAGTTAGAGAGTTTCAGAGAAAAGGAAAAGAAATTGAGAGGAAGAGAGATTTGAGAGATCATTGAATTGTCTGTGATTATATCATCTTCACTACTAAAGGGTAATCCCTTCTTTTAAGTTTTCAAAATCTAGATTTCTCAAAGTTCATTTACGTATTTTAAAGTTTTTCTGTGAAAAATAGTTTTGAAATTAAGGCATGATATGTCTATATATATATATGTAGGTATGTAATTATAACATGTTTTCTAACATGTATCATATTTTAAAGTAATCAATTTCATATGTATATGCCTTAATTGAGTTTTCAGAAAGTTATAGAGTTTCATTAACGTACTTTCAAAAGTTATCTGTTATGAATTATTTGGAGAATTAAAGTAAGATATGATCATATAGAGATCTGTGTATGTTAATATCATGGGCTATGCCATTTATTCATGAATTACAGTGATCACACCACGGGATTTTGTTAATAATTGAGTTTCATGAAATACAGAGTTTGAATATTGTATGAATAATCCATATGGGTAAGTTAAATGCTTTCATAGTATGTTTAACTTCAAATTAATAATGGATTATGATTATACATGTTAAAACAAAGAAAATAAACTTTGAACGGACGAATTCGGAGTTATAACGAATCCGTGACGATGAAATTTGTTTTTTTCTTTAAAACTTTCAGAAAACACCAAGAACAGTGAATTTATGTGATTTGATTTGAGAAATAACATGATATAAAGTGTTAAAAGTATGTTAAAATCACTATATGATGTTTCTGTGAAGTTTACGCTTCATTAGAATCACTATAATAGTTCGATTTGTATTTATTTAGCCAAATCTGTCAAAAATAGCGAACTGGGGCTGAACCGCCAAGGCACGCCCTCCCCAGGGGCTCTAGACCCACCCCAGCAGGCCCCATACCCGCCCCCCGCCCCAGGGGGGGTAGTGCAGGGAAAATTTCTGTTTTAACCTCCTATAGTAAAATAAGCATAACGTTTTCATACTAACTCCGATTAAGACGATTCAGGATGATTCGGAAAGATAACGAGTAGACCTACAACTTTTATTCTTTAAGTTTGTCGATTTGAAGTCGTTAAAAGGAGTCAAGTTGGCCATCTTTGTGACTGATGCTTATTCAAAGGCAATCGGAGGGCGTCGAACATGCACGTACGCAAGTATAGTGCTCTCGACGATAAAAGATGTTGTTCTAAGTTATAAAATATGAATATTATATGAATTGAAGTTCATGTTAATAAACTAAGTTATTGACATGTATAAAATAATGTGAAGGTTCAAGTTAACAACTTAAGTGCAAACTGAATATTGTGATTGTAAAACTTGATTATGCTTATTTGAAGGATTATACTTACATGGTACACATATTGTGAATTGATACTTATGTTATGTGGTTAGTTAATAAGTTAACACTAGGAACCAAGTTTTAAGTTGACTTAAATGAAAAGTTCAATAGTTGAACATAGAAATTATGAAACTAATCGACATCGTATGCATAATGTAATGTGTAGGATGTTGAAGAATTGAATTGTAACTTAGTAGCTTACGCACGAGGCAAGTGTTCTATCCCTAACTTATTATTGTTGAGCAAGTTTCCTAACTATACCCTTTAAATTGAGCAAGTGTTCTATGCTTAATTACTGTTGATGAGCAAGTTATTATTCTTGATTACTCAAGTTCAGAATTTCATATGAGATGTTATAATTCTTTTAAAAGTATCATTTCGGTTATACAATACTTATTCGATTGTATACCCTTGAGAAGTTAATATTCAAATTGAATATCATTTATTGTTGAATCCTTTAAGACTAGCGAACCCTTATTGATTTGACTAGTCCATAGTTGATGAGCGTTCTAAATTCCAGAACTATTATTGAGTTTATCCAAATCAAATTTTCTTAAATGCGGACTCTAATGTCAAAACTGAGATGAACAACCCTAATACAGGGGATTGATGATGATGCTTTAAGCGTTGAGGTATTGTGCACAGTATTGGTACGAAGGGCTGATCCCCCTAAGTACGAGAAGTAAAGTCCATAGTCTTATGACTGTTAAAGGTTTAAAGGTTAATATACTTGACAACCTAGGACATAGTTCAAGGTCTTATGACCCTCAGATATAATTTGATTCTTGATTCAAAAGTTGAGCTTTCTGTTATTTAGATTTCTTTAATTCACTCGCATGTTATTATTCTGTCATATTTTTATACTTGCGGGCATTCGTGCTCACTCTTGTGTAATAACATTGCAGCTAAGAATGAACGATGTGATGAGCCTTCTAGTAGCAAGGGCAAAGGAAAAGCTAACAAGTGTTGAAGACTTGTGGTGTTATTGAAATGTTAAAGTTCAAGACTTATGTGTAATGATTAAGACTTAGTTGTTTACGTTTCCGCAACAGAGATTTAAAGTTAAGTATAACCGTATTTATTATTTTAGATGTTGTAACCCTATTATAGGGAGATGATGGATTATTTATCTAATAAATGAATTTCATTATTTATGGGTAGATAGTCATATGATATTTGAACAGTGAACACCAAATCCTGTGGAAATTAAGATACCGGACTTGGGGGTGTCACATTTGTTACCATAGAACACTAACTTCGACGGAGTCGTAAGGTTTACCGACTTCTTCTGACAATCGATTACCGCTCCATGGTTGAATAACCAGTCCATCCCCAATATGACATTGAATTCCCCAAGTTTTATCTGAATCAAATCTACCCTCAGCTCCTGACCCTTAATGTCCAATCTATAGTTCTTGTAAACAAACCTAACAGGAATAACCTCCCTAGTTGCAATTTCTATGTTCATTCATATCTATCATCAGATATGAATGAACAAGTAGCACCCGAATCAAATAATACATATGCATTTATACTATTGACCGGAATAATACCTGCCACCACAACTTTTGACTGCACAGCGTCCTACACCATCATGTTGAACGTTCGGGCAGTGGGTTAAACGGCTTACAGTGGCGACGGTCTAGAGATAGTCAGAGTGCTGCCACTGCCATTTTCTCCATTCCCCGTTGACCCTGCCTCTGGCTTCTTAGGGCAGCTACGAGCCATGTGATCCTTGGATCCACATGTATAGCAAACTCCCTTCTTCGGGTTTGGGCAATTCGGAGCGATGTGGCGTTCCTGACCACAGTTGTAGCACTCCCGTTTCCTTTTCATGCACACTTCAATGTGAGTCTTCCCGCATATAGCACATGCTTCGAGCTTCCTCTTCTGCTGGCCTCCCTGCTGACTCCCAACAGAGGTATTGTCGTTCCATTTCCTTTTCTGATGGATAGTCCCCCTACCACCATTGTTGTTCTCCATTTTATTCTTCTTCTTCTTGTCCTGATTGAATTTAGTCATGACATCGCTCCCTCCTTCAGCTAGAATGGCCTTCTCCAGCACGGCTACAAATGTGTTCAGCTGGAACATAGAGACCTTGCTGTAGAGCCAGGGTTTCAGTCCCCGCTCAAATCTCCTCACCTTCCTAGCATCTGTGCTGACCTGGTAAGTAGCGAACCTGACCAACTAGTTAAAGTTGGCGGCGTATTCTGACACCGTCATCCCTACCTGCTTAAGCTTTAGGAATTGGACCTCCATCTGGTCTTGCGAACTAACAGGGAAGTACATTTTAAAGAACATCTCTTTGAAATGTTCCCGCGGTATGACTCCTTCACCCTCTCTGGTCTTATTGGCCTGCCACCAGAAGCTAGCATCCGACTTCAACATGAAAGTCGCGAATGCTATTTTTTGGTCTTCACTAACCCTAGCCACATCGAAGACCTTTTCCATCTCCATCACCCACGCCTGGGCGTCTATAGGGTTAGTCGATCCCTTAAACTCAGGCGGCCCTACTACCTTAAACTCTTTAAATGTTGTGCCCTGCACTTGCGGCTGATTCGCAAGTGTTCTTGTTAGTAGGTTCACCAACTGCTGAACTGAGTTGGGATTCGTTACGTCGTTATTGTTGTTCGTCGAACCCTCGGGGGTTTTTGATGTGTTGGTCTTCTTCTAGGAGGCATTTTCTGTTAAGAAAATATTATTATTAGCTCCTTGACTCAATTCTTATATATTCAAGTTCAACTTAAACATTTAAATAACTCAGTTCATATATGAACACGTAGCACATCAATAAACTTCTTTTATTCATTACTCGTAGTAAAAACATAGGATAGATAACATCTATGCTATTTTACATCATCTTTCCTGAACTGGAACAGTTGCAGGATTACATCATTATCTTATCCCATTACTCTCTCAAATTATGGGATTTACATTATTTATTACAAAAAGAAACACATAAATAAAAGCTCTAGTGCCTAGGCATGTTATAACGTCACACAGCGTCTCTGCGTTCTTCCTCTATCACCCGAAACGCCGTTCTTCGGTCCACCACGTACCATGGTAAACCTTGGAACTGAGCTGGGTAATAGAAGATACGATCCTGAGCCTATCTATGACAGTATGGAATGCGTATTCTGTTTTCCTCAGCTTGTCCCTTTTGGCTTCACCTCATCTTCAGCTTGGTCGGCTCGTTGAGTAGACCTCAAGCTTGTCTCCTCAGCTTTGGTATGCTTTGTCGACTCCTCTTGGATGTCTTGCTTCAGCTTCGTTATCTCAGCTCGCGCCTTGTCCCTATCATTCTCTACGTGGACTAGCTTCCACTGCGTGTTGCCTAGCTCACTAACCATGTCCTCAATAGTTTCATCTCGCTGCTGTACTACTTCTGACTCTCGTCCAATAACTCCTGAAGCTCCACGTTGTGGTCGTGAACCTCCTCGTACATCTCAGCACTAACAGAGTGAGGTGGGAAATCCTCTTCGGGATCCTCTTCCTCCTCTTCAGACTCTTCCTCGTCCTCTTCCTCTGGAATAGGTGTCAGCTCACGCTCCCGACCAGCTACGGTGATCACTGGAGATGGCTCTCTCCTAACCAGTTGCTCCCAAAAAACCTGTATGTCTCGGGGCTCCTCCTCTCTAGGCACCTGAGGTATATCCTCTCTAGTCTGACTGGACTCTCCAATGTTCGCCATCCTGACAAAAGAATTTTAAAGTTTATTATTACGTGATATCGAGTCGTCACTCTTGGGATACATAAACGTAAACACATAGCACATAAGGTAGTTTATTATCTTTACCTATCACCACTATCTTTTCGATCTTCCTATAAGGCTACTACCTAAGATTTTTTCCCCCACCTAAGGTTCATAACCTACTACTCTGATACCAACCTGTGACACCCCCAAATCCGGGTACTTCGTTTCCACATGATTTGGTGTTCACTTTCTAATTAAACCATATATCTACCCAATAATAAAGAATTGAAAAGTAAATTACAACCTTTATAAATACTTAAATAAAATCTTCCTTGAAAAAGGATTACAACTTGTTCAAAATAAAATTCCAGAGTTATCTAAACCATGACATCAATCAAATAAGTGCAGAAATAAAACATCATTAACTAAGTCTTATTACAATAAAATTTTGAAGACAACAAGTCTTTACTTGCTCAACTTTCCTTTTTCTTTACTTGTTGACGGTACGTCAACATTCTTGGCTTCAACTGCAAGGGGTTGTAAACTATGCAAGAGTGAGCAAACAATAGCTCACTTGAAATACAACAGTGATATGACATAACTGAATAACTTCAAAAGGTTTGAATGACTTTACTTTTATCAAAATAAAGAATTGAATAATAATTCTTTCATCATTTTCAAAGTTTATCTGAGGGTCATACGACCTTGAACTATGTCCTAGGTTATAAATATTTCTATTTAAAACCTTTAACAGTCATTTAGACTATGGACCTTTAACTCGTACTTAGGGGGATCAGCAATTCGTTCCATGTATTGTACACAACCATCTTAACACTTTCGCATAAATGTCCCCTAAAAATAGGGTTGTTCATTCTCAGTATTTTAATACAAGTCCGTACCAAAGAAAGTTTGGTTTGGATAGATAAAGGAACTTTGGAGTTTCAACTATCATCAACTAAGGAGTAGTTGAATCGACTCACAATACTTTAAAAGTTCGATAATATAAGAATTATGAATCAAATGTAAGATACAACAATAAATTTCATAATAACTAGGCATGCTTTAGAAATAACTTAAAGCATTCGATAGATCAAGTAGATCTTGCTTGAACAATTAAGTCAAGATCACATTACTTAAATAATACTTCAATACTTACGCTTTACGATTATTTGAATATAGTATAACTTGTACAATACATAACACGTTATGAAACGGAAATGAACTTTCATGATATATTGAGCAATGGTTAGAGAACTTGGACAATGAAAAGATACAATGATAAAGCTTGCATAACGTATAAGAACAGTTTAGAAAACTTGCACAATATAAGTAACAAGTTTAGAGATAGGAAACTTGCGTAACGTAACAGAATAAGGATTAGAGAACTTGCTTCAAGCGCAAGCTAAACTTTAATAATTACAATCACTTCCACAATTACCCTACACATTACATTACGTTTAAAACGTCTATTAGTACTTAAGTATAACGTTTAAACCGGTGAACTTCATACTTAAGTCCAACCTAACAACATGGTTACGACGTACGTCGATACTAATACACATACGTGAGGCTAAACTCAGAGTTAAGCACCTCATACACGTATAGCACTTTTACTATCATGTTGCATCTTACGGTAATAATATCCAAGCACACATATAATATAACAACATAAGACTTCAATCTATCTTAAACACATCAAAAGTATGTTATCTCATTACCTATTATACTTAACAAGTCATAAAAATAAGTTAGCTAAACAAACGCGGCATGAAAACTCAACGAAGGGAAAACAAAATTCCCGGACTGCATGGTTCCCCATTGGGGCGGGTCCTCCATGGGTTAAAGCCCTGCTGGGGTGGGGCCCACTACTGTGGGAACCCCCCCAGCTCGAGAATGGCAGAGAAATAAGCCAATTTGGCTTATTTCTCCACACCAAAGTCCGATTTTTCTCAACATGATGAACATGAAACTTGATAACAACAAAATTTTGGACTCTTTAACATGATTGTAATATATAAAATCCTTACAACACATAATCAAAACCAAGTTTTTATGATTTTTGAAGAAACCTACAATATCAAGCGTTCTTGACAAAAATTGCTATTACGAATTCGTTTTTTAATCAATTCATGTAATTCCAATTGCAATAACTCTAATTCTTAACATATTAACATAACCCATGATCAATTTAAACAATAATCCATAATCAAACACCAATTTGATAGTTTCAAAGGCTATTCTTTCAAAATTAGTTTACAGTAAATCATTATGAACATAATTTCTTCTTGTTTATCGAAATTACATGGATTGAATTGTTAAAACAACCATATAACCCATATAATAACATCAATATATATATATATATATACATCACATATATACATCATGATCACATAATTTACACAAAAGGCTTTTACAGAGAAGTTCTTTTATGAAGAAACATGGAATATGTAAAACACAAATATAGAAGATTTAAGAATGGAGATTATACCCTTTTTTAGCTTGGATAGGAGAAGAGATGGAGATGATGATGGTGTATTGTTCTTCTCTTGCTTTCTCAAAGCTTCTTCTTCTTTTCTCTTCTTCCTCTTCTCTGAGTATACTCTCTAACTCTCTCTGTTTTCTTTCTTTCTTTCTTTGTTTTCTAAAACTAACGTAACTTTTATCTAACGTATACTATATAATATACATATACATATATAATATATATATGTAACTTTTATTATTAATATATCTAATAAGTGTAATACTAATTACTATATTAACTACTACTAATTATATAAGTTACAAAACCTTGAATTTGAAAAGTCTAAGGCCATGTTTGGCAAACCACAATATTTTTAAAGGCAATTCTTTTATTAACTAAGGCCATGTTTGGTAAAACAAGTTAAAAATTCTTTTCAATTCTTTTAATAAATTCTTTAATACATAAATTAAATGTTACACTTATTTAATTAAATTGCAACCTTCTAATTTAATTAAATATAAACTAACATTAATAAATTAATTAAAAATGCACATAATACTCAATTGTCATACTTGCAATTCTCTTATTAAACATAATTCATGTAACAATTAGTAAATTACTATACACACTTAGCACATAATATTATTCTAATTTAATTATTCTTATTTAAATTAGAATTATGCAACACCATTTCTTTCATATCAATTTAATAAATTCTATTGCACTTAATTAAATTATCCACAACAATCACACACTTTATAAATTACATAATTTATTTATTTAGCTCAATAAATAAATTTAATAAAATATTTATTTAATTCAATAAATATTTACGATTAATATATAAAATTCTCATTGGTTACACCTGGTATGAAGAATATTACGATAAATGTAATGTTTTAACTAAAAGTTAGTGGATTAAAGCAGACAAGTCAAAAGTTTTGTCTAGTCACCCTCCTTTTAAAACTGTTCTTTTATCAGTAAAAAACACTTCGGTCATTGCTAGTCCTTTTAAGTTAGACGATGGTAGTAAAAATGAAAAAAAAAGATTATTGAACAAAATAACTTCACTAATCACTACTTAGCAACCATAGGTAAACAGCTTGATAAAATTGAAGAAAAATTTGATCAAACTATTATTCAAAAACCGGATAATAAAATAGAACAACCTTTGTTAAGCCTTCTAGAAAATAGAGTCGGTTTAGGTCTACCTAACAAAGATATTGAACTTGCTAAAGTCATTGATAAATTATTTCACAAATTAAACACTGGAGAAACAAGTGGAACTATTGCTGTTATTGATCAGATCGAGCAGTCGGACGATGAAAGCATTAGTCAATCAGATAATTCTGATTCTGTTTCAGTTCAAGATTTAAATGATCAGTTAAATAAATTAACTTTTAATAAAACTAGTATAACAAAATATTGGTATACTAGACCTACCTCCCCACCCCCCGGATCTTCAATTTGAGGAAAGAAATTTAAGTAATCAATTTTCTGTTTCTTCTAATAAAATATATGAATGGAATATTGATGGTTTCAGTGAACAAGAAATATTAAATAAATTAAATCATATGTCCATGGTAGCCAATAGTTATATTACAGCTTTCAATAATTTGACTCAGTCTGATATAGTTGAGATGTTAACAAGTGGATTTACGGGTATACTTAGATCTTGGTGGGAAAAATATCTCACTGAAGATACTAGGTTATCAATAATTCATGTTGTTCAAATGGATGATGTTGGCAACCCCATCTTTAAAGAAGATGTTGGTGTTGGCTCTCCTGATGGAGTAAATACTTTAATATTTACCATAATAAAACACTTCACAGGAACTGTGACGCCCCAAAATTCGGGTACCTTCAAAACCCTGGATATGGTGCTTCACGATGCTAATGTCTACTCATACATTCAATTGAAAGACTTCAATAACCAGTATGAGTTTACTAAATGTTATCGAATAGTAATCCTTTCCCAAGTTTGTATAACCTTTACATTCATTTGGTGTCATAATATCATCTATTACAATAATACTACTATACGGTTACAAGGATAACTAAACATCCATCTGGGTCTTGTTCTTAACCTTACCGAATCCTTCAGTCCGCTACCTCTTAGCTGAAAACATTTAGTTTAAGCAAGAGTGAGCATAACTAGCTCAGCAAGTTTAACATTTAATTTTTGAATCATAAAATCAAGAATTATATGTTTTCATTTACCATAACTGTACGATAGATATGAAACTGTAGGAATAATCAAATTAATGTTTTGAGTTCCTTTAAAATCATTCTTAAAGACACAAAGTCACTTAAGAATCTGAGCTGGTCCCAGACCATGAACTTCACATACTTCGGTCAAGCATAAAAGAACATCCCGGCACTAAGGCCATATGCTCGCGCTTACTTACGAGCACATCCAGGTGATCAGCCTGTAGTACTCTGCATTGATCAACGTTCTATCCTTAAACGTTTTCACGTTTAAGTTGTATGACACTTTCAGTGCCCGTCGAATTAACGTCCTTTAAAACCTTTATGTATTCATACTCAGGTCTTACTCTGAATCCGTACCAAAGAAATTGGCATAGGATAGCTCATCAAGAATACTTTGAAAGATTATGAAAATCAATCAAAATACTTTACATATCCGTCTAGCCGAATCAAATGGCATCGACTATTCAATGACTGTTCATGCATAAGCAACCATGCATAATGACAACTTGTCCGACCTTGCGTATAGACAAGAGTTCATGAAAACTTGCATAACATATCGTTAATACAAGAGTTAGGTAACTTGCATTCATAATAACGTATGAACGAAGTTAGAAAAACTTGCCTTTACGTCTTCTATACCTCTACGTGGCCTACTCAATCTTTAGCACGTCTACAAAGCATAATACATAGTATACCAATTAGTAATCATAGTTGATACACACCATATTTGCCTAACTCCTCCTTCTTATATAACTTAAGCGAATCGTTAACTAGTTAACATTCGTCCAAGTTATTTAATGTTCATTAACCCAATCTTGGTTAACGTTTTTAAAACTTAAGTTCATCACATTTAGTTAACGTTTAATTCTCATAATCCTTGGTTAAACATGTTGTTTAAAGCTTACATTACATCACTTGCTAGCCCTATAATTAATTATGCAAAAGGTTAAGTAAGTACTTACTAGCAATGTCAGAATTTTTTGCCATGCTGGCGCTGCAGAGCCAGATTTTCTTCTAGGAGTGGCGCTGTGGCGCTACCCCTCCAGAGATTTCTCCCCGGAGTGGCGCTGCGGTGCTACCCCTGCAACTCAAAAAATTTTCTAAGTCCTTTGAAAATTCTGAAATTCCCAAGCTCGTAACGTGACCATTACAACTCGGAATTGGCTAGTTCCAAAAGCTAAAAGTTCACAAATGACATGCTTTATCATCCTATAAAGTTGGAATTCGTTTTCGAATCTGTCGGCGAGAAATTCGCCGATTAGTCCATTTTTACGTTTTTGTTAAATGTTCGTGAACGTTCGACGCTCAATTCTTCGTTTTATGTCGGAATTGGTTCGTTCTTGCTCCCGCAAGTCTTATTTACCTAATTACACGTGTTGCAATCGAAAACCATCATTTTCGATGCTCGCGACGACTTTTGACTTCTAATCCGAGAAAAATACATTTTTGACGATTATCGTCTAATCGCGTAATTTCCGCCTAATCTTCATTCATTGATATTTTTATGCTAAATCGAATGGAATCTATCCATTGGTCATCTCTTAGTGATTCTAACCATTACGAACATCTAGGTTTTAATGGTTTCACATGCTTATTATTTAAATTCCCATAACTCTCATAAGTTCCTCATTAGTCCTTAATCCATTATTATGATTTATTCCTTCATGTCTTATGAGTGTTTTAAGTTTCCTACTAGGCCAACCTTATTACTTCTCATTAAGCATGCTCCACCAATTCACTTCTATATCAATTAGGTATTGAAAGAAGTTGAAGTTTAAGGCTTGAACACTATACCTCTTGTGTTCTTGGTTGTTCTTGAGTGATCAAGAGATTAGCAACCTTCTTACTTCTTGTTTTCTTGATGGTTATCAAAGGCACAAGCTAGCTTCTCTTTCTTTAGCTCTTAGCTCTCTCTCTTCTCTCTCAATAAGTTATCAATTCTATTAACCAACAAATGAACTAGCAAGCTCCTTATTTATAGCCTTGGCAAGACTTTGGGTAGAATGGTAATTTAGGCCCAAGTTTGGCCACCTCCTTAAGGTTTCTTTCCCACCAAGTTTACCCCATGTGAAGCCCATGTGCTAGCATGCACATGCCCACCTATGACTTCTCTTGTGATCCCACATGCTCATGGGTTGCCCTATGGGTTTCCCCCACCCGTTTACCCATTGGTTCGAGCCACGGGTTATATTATTAAATTATTAAATTTTATTTCTAATCCAATTCATTTCAACGTATTTACTTCATATAAAATTCGTATTATACGTCATATAGTTTCTCATATTCTCTTCGTATTATTCTCGTATAATACCACGTATTATACGCGTATTCGTTCCGTATAATAATCCTTTATTATTATACTTAATCAAATAATCTTTGATTTTCACTTTCTATAACACTTAGGTTCTAAGTCCCTAAATGAAATATTATTACATATTTCATCTCGTCCTGAAATCCTATCATTACGTGTTTCTCAAAATTTCAACATAAATTCCCGAGCAGAAATGGATGAATAGTGATTTCCGTACTTTTTCCCCCGAGAAAACTTTTCTTGGCTAACTTAACTTTTCACGGTATATTACCGTCAAATCATTCGACATAATGTCATTCTGACATTTCGTACTCTCAAAATAGTTTAGGGTCTCCAACCCTAACCCTTAAGGTCTAACCCTAACCCTTAGGGTTAAATAGTGCCTATTTCGTCTTTTCCTAGAAATATTTTTATTCTTGAAAACCTTTTATTTTTGTCTTATAAATTCACATTCATTTTTTCTAGCACGTAGCCAGAATACTAAACATATCAGGTATCTCTAGGTCATAGAACGACCTTGAAATAGCTTACTCAGTTTAATTGATTAAAACAAAAGTTTTATTCCATAAAACCACATAACATTCATTTACATAAACTTCCATTTTTCTCGGGCGTTACATTCTCCCCCCTTATAAGAATTCTGTCCTCAGAATTACAATACAAGTTACTCTACTAAACGGGGATATATCTTTCCCCTCTTATCTTTGAGTTTCCACGATGCTTCGTCGGCATTGTAGTCCCTCCATATCACTTTTCTCAATGGTATTACTTTACTTCCCACTGCCCGACGCCTTATTCGGACAGTTCTTGACCATGTGGTCCGGGGTCCCACACAAAAAGCATGTCATTATCTTCTTAGGCATGGAATTCCTGTCCACAACGGTAACACACCGACTTACCCATGAGACAAACTCCAAAATGAGGCTTCCACATATCTTGCATGCCTCAATTCTTTTCTTAGGATCTCCCTGCTCCACCCCGTCCTTTCCTAAGTTGAAACCCTTACGCTTTGACGCACTACTGCTACCGCTTGCTCTCTCGGTCACGTTCCCCCCATCAGTGCTATTTTTATTCTTCCCTTTTTTCTGATATAGATTCAGAGACTCACTACCCCCTTCGGCTATTATAGCCTTCTCCAATACCGCTCTGAAGACCTCACATTGGAAGATGGATACTCGGTTATAGAGCCAAGGTTTCAACCCTAGCTTAAACCGCTTTGCCTTCCTCGCCTCCGTGTCCACCTGGTGTGGCGCAAATCTCGATAGTTCATTGAACTTAGCAGCATATTAGGGAATTGTCATATCCCCTTGTTTTAACTCCAGAAACTGGACCTCCATCTTACTCTGCATGCTAGTAGGGAAATAGTTCTTGAAGAAAATCTTCTTGAACTGTTCCCACATAGCATTAAGTAACTCGGCCCTACTCTGGTTTGCCTCCCACCAGAAGTTGGCCTCTCCCTTCATCATATAAGTGGCAAAGGGAATCTTCTGCCCTTCTCTGACATTTGTTATCACAAATGCCTTCTCGATTTCCTTTACCCAAGCTTGGGCAGCTATAGGATCCGTAGCTCCTTTGAACTCCGGAGGACCTACGCTTTTGAAATCCTTCAAGGTAGTACCAACTACAACCCTAGTATTTGTTCTTACACCCCCTCCAGCCTCTTTAAAGGCTACAATTATGAGGTTAACAAACTCCTGCATCGGGTTATTTTGAACTCCTTCTTCCTCCACATTACGTGGCTCTGCTTCTTGGTTTCTTGTTCTTCTTTTCGGTGGCATCTTCCTGTTAACGTAAATAAAATTTTGTTATTATTTACTTCTTTTCGTTTGTTATTATTCACCATAAATAATAACACAACCACATTGCCAAATATTTTAATAAACTTCTTATATTAAAATACTTTTTCTTGTAGTATAAAACTACAATTGTTCTTCATTACATAGCCGTAGCCATTTACAATACTATCCAGTAATTGCTTGCTAACAATTGGGATTTATAACAGACTACCCTTTGCTTATACAAAAGGCTTTACGTCTTTACTTGCTACACAAATATGTACATAGCTAGTTCCTTCTATACATACTGTTGGACTACATCTGCCTCACAGCATTCTCGTAATCCGCATAGGCCATACTGGCCACAATATCCAGACTAATGGTATATCGAGTCTGTCCCTCCTCCACAGGATACTCAACAATCTGTTGCTGATAGTCCTCGTGCGAACTCTTGTGTATATAAGAGATCTGGCTAATCTTTTGCTTCTTAGTCAGAAGCACTTCTTTTAGTTTCTGGACCTCTAGTGTCAGATCCTGGACCTCTTTGTTAAGCTGAACGTTCCGGTCTAACACTACCCTGACTAAAACCTTTATGGTTTCCATCGGTGTCACCTCCTCCTCCTCCTCAATAGGCAATATCGGATTAATCTGTACTGTCTAAATGAGGTTGACAGGTTCTTCATTTCTATACATAGTCATCTCCACTGACATCTACAATAAGACACTATTAGCTTGATTAGTAAATCATCAAATGTTATAAACACATATCACATTTAATATGTTTAAGGTTACTTTCTCCTTTAAAATTCTACTTTCTTTTCTCAAAACCCGGGTAGAGTTTACATACTTTTACTTCTCTTTCCAAGGTTATGGCTTAAGGTTTCCCCCCCTTAAGTTTTCTAACCTAATGCTCTGATACCAACCTGTGACGTCCCCAAATTCGGGTACCTTCAAAACCCTAGATATGGTGCTTCACGATGCTAATGTCTACTCATACATTCAACTGAAAGACTTCAATAACCAGTATGAGTTTACTAAATGTTATAGAATAGTAATTCCTTCCCAAGCTCGTATAACCTTTACATTCATTTGGTGTCATAATATCATCTATTACAACAATACTACTATACGATTACAAGGATAACTAAACATCCATCTAGGTCTCGCCCTTGACCTTACCGGATCCTTCAGTCCGCTAGCTCTTAGATGAAAATATTTAGTTTAAGCAAGAGTGAGCATAACTAGCTCAGCAAGTTTAACATTTTATTTTTGAATAACAAAATCATGAATCATATGTTTTCATCTTCCATAACTGTACGATAGTTATGAAACTGTAGGAATAATCAAATTAATGTTTTGAGTTCCTTTAAAATCATTCTTAAGGACACAAAGTCACTTAAGAATCTGAGCTGGTCCCAGACCATAAACTTCACATGCTTTGGTCAAGCATAAAAGAACATACCGGCACTAAGGCCGTATGCTCGCCCTTACTTACGAGCATGTCCAGGTGATCAGCCTGTAGTACTCTGCATTGATCAACGTTCTATCCTTAAACATTTTCACGTTTAAGCTGTACGACACTTTTAGTGCCAGTCGAATTAACGACCTTTAAAACCTTTGTGTATTCATACTCAGGCCTTACTCTGAATCCGTACCAAAGCAATTGGCATAGGATAGCTCATCAAGATTACTTTGAAAGATTATGAAAATTAATCAAAATACTTTACATATCCGTCTAGCCGAATCAAATGGCATCGACTATTCAATGACTGTTCATGCATAGGCAACCATGCATAATGACAACTTGTCCAACTTCGCGTACAGACAAGAGTTCATGAAAACTTGCGTAACATATCGTTAATACAAGAGTTAGGTAACTTGCATTCATAATAACGTATGAACGAAGTTAGAAAAACTTGCCTTTGCTTCTTCTATACCTCTACGTGGCCTACTCAGTCTTTAGCACGTCTACAAAGCATAATACATAGTATACCAATTAGTAATCATAGTTGATACACACCATATTTGCCTAACTCCTCCTTCTTATATAACTTAAGCGAATCGTTAACTAGTTAACATTCGTCCAAGTTATTTAATGTTCATTAACTGAATCTTGGTTAACATTTTTAGAACTTAAGTTCATCACGTTTAGTTAACGTTTAATTCTCATAATCCTTGGTTAAACATGTTGTTTAAAGCTTACATTACATCACTTGCTAGCCCCTTAATTAATTATGCAAAAGGTTAAGTACTTACTAGCAATGTCAGAATTTTCTGCCATGCTGGCGCTGCGGCGCCAGATTGTCCTCTTGGAGTGGCGCTACGGCGCCATTTTAAGCCTATAAGGTGGCGCTGCGGTGCTACCTCTGCAACGCATAAATTTTTTTAAGTCTTTGAATATTCTAAAATTCCCAAGCTCGTAACGTAACCGTTACAACTCGAAATAGGCTCGTTCCAAAGCCAAATGTTCACGAATGACATGCTCTATCATCGTATCAAGTCGAAATTTGTTTTTGAATCCGTCGGCGAGAAATTCGAGGATTAGTCCATTTTTACGTTTTAGTTAAACGTTCGTGAATGTTCGACGCTCAATTCTTCGTTTTGAGTCAGAATTGGTTCGTTCTTGCTCCCGCAAGTCTTATTTACCTAATTACACGTGTTACAATCGAAAACCATCATTTCTGATGCTCACGATGACTTTTAACTTCTAATCCAAGAAAAATACATTTTTAACGATTATCGTCTAATCGTGTAATTTCCGCCTAATCTTCATTCATTGATATTTTTATGCTAAATTGAATGGAATCTATCCCTTGGTCATCCCTTAGTGATTCTAACCATTACGAACATCTAGGTTTTAATGGTTTCACATGCTTATTATTTAAATTCCCATAACTCTCATAAGTTCCTCATTAGTCCTTAATTCATTATTATGATTTATTCCTTCATGGCTTATGAGTGTTTTAAGTTCCCTACTAGGCCATCTTTATTACTTCTCATTAAGCATGCTCCACCAATTCACTTCTATATCAATTAGGTTTTGAAGGAAGTTGAAGTTTAAGGCTTGAACACTATACCTCTTGTGTTCTTGGTTGTTCTTGAGTGATCAAGAGATTAGCAACCTTCTTACTTCTTATTTGCTTGATGGTTATCAAAGGCACAAGCTAACTTCTCTTTCTTTTGCTCTTAGCTCTCTCTCTTCTCTCTCAATAAGTTATCAATTCTATCAACCAACAAATGAACTAGCAATACCAAGTCCCTCTGGGCTCAATGGTAAAACAACTACTCTTAAGGCTTTGAGTCCAAGAGGTCTTGGGATACATTCCTGCCCAAGGCAGAAATGTTAAGATTTCAGCTTAAACTAGCCAAAAAATAAAAAATAAAATTTACTAGCAAGCTCGTTATTTATAGCCTTGGCAAGACTTAGGTAGAATTGTAATTTAGGCCCAACCTCCTTAACTTTGCTTTGGCCCCAAGTTTGGCCACCTCCTTAAGGTTTCTTTCCCACCAAGTTTACCCCATGTGAAGCCCATGTGCTAGCATGTGCTAGCACATGCCCACCTATGTCTTCTCTTGTGATCCCACATGCTCATGGGTTGCCCTATGGGTTTCCCCCACCCGTTTACCCATTGGTTCGAACCGCGGGTTAAATTATTAAATTTTATTTCTAATTCAATTCATTTCAACGTATTTACTCCGTATAAAATTCGTATTATACATCGTATAGTTTCTGGTATTCTCTCCGTATTATTCTTGTACAATACCTTGTATTATACGCGTATTATTTCTGTATAATAATTATTTATTATTATACTTAGTCAAATAATCTTTGATTTTCACTTTCTCTAACACTTAGGTTCTAAGTCCCTATGCGAAAACTTCGTGAGCCATAAATGAAATATTATTACATATTTCATCTTGTCCTAAAATCCTATCATTACGTATTTCTCAGAATTTTAAAATAAATTCCCGAGCAGAAACGGATGAATAGTGATTTTCGTACTTTTTCCCCCGGGATAACTTTTCTTGGCTAACTTAACTTTTCATGGTATATTACCGTCAAATCTTTCGACAAAATGTCATTCTGACATTCCAAACTCTCAAAATAGTCTCGGGTCTCCAACCCTAACCATTAAGGTCAAATCCTAATCCTTAGGGTTAAATAGTGCCTATTTCGTTTTTTCCTAAAAATATTTTTATTCTCGAAAACATTTTATTTTTGTCTTATAAATTCACATTCATTATTTCTAGCACGTAGCCAGAATACTAACCATATCAGTTATCTCTATGTCATAGAACGACCTTGAAATAGCTTACTCAGTTTAATTGATTAAAACAAAAGTTTTATTCCATAAAACCACATAACATTCATTTACATAAACGTCCATTTTTCTCGGGCGTTACATTCGCCCCCCTTATAAGAATTCTGTCCTCAGAATTATAATACAAGTTAGTCTACTAAACGGGGATATATCTTCCTCTTCTTATCTTTGAGTTTCCACGATGCTTCGTCGGCATTGTAGTCCCTCCATATCACTTTCCTTAAAGGTATTACTTTACTTCCCACTGCCCGACGCCTTATTCGGATAGTTCTTGACCATGTGGTCCGGGGACCCACACACAAAGCATGTCATTATCTTCTTAGGCATGGAATAGTTGGACATGACGTGCCCTTCCTGTCCACAACGGTAACACACCGACTTACCCATGAGACAAACTCCAGAATGAGCCCTTCCACATATCTTGCATGCCTCAATTCTTTTCTTAGGATCTCCCTGCTCCACCCCATCCTTTCCTGAGTTAAAACCCTTACGCTTTGACGCACTACTGCTACCGCTTGCTCTCTCGGTCACGTTCCCCCCATCATAGCTATTTCTATTCTTCCCTTCTTTCCGATATAGATTCAGAGCCTCACTACCCCATTCGGCTATTATTGTGACACCCCCAAATCCGGTATCTTAATTTCCACAGGATTTGGTGTTCACTGTTCCAATATCATACAACTATCTACCCATAAATAATGAAATTCATTTATTAGATAAATAAATCATCATATTACATTATCTGAAATAATAATACATCATAAATCCCAGGTTAAACTTAGCCTTAAATCTCTGTTGCGGAAACGTAAATAAATAAGTCTTAAATCATCACACATAAGTCTTGAACTTTAATATTATTCATGACAACACAAGTCTTCATCACTTGTTAACTTTTCCTTTGCCCTTGCTACTAGAAGGTACATCACTTCGTTCATTATTAGTTGCAATGTTATTATGCAAGAGTGAGCACGAATGCCCGCAAGTATAAAAATACGACAGAATAATAACATGCGAGTGAAGAATTCTAATAACAGAAAGCTCAACATTTGAATCAAGAATATTAATCAAGAGTCAAATTACTTCTCAACTTTTGAATCAAGAAAATTAATCGAGAGTCAAATTACTTCTGAGGTTCATTAAGACCTGAACCGAGTCTTAGGTTGTCAAGTATATTAACCTTTCCAACTTTTAACAGTCATAAGACTATAGACTTTACTTCTCGTACTTAGGGAGATCAGCCCTTCGTACTGATACTGTGCACATTATCTTAACGCTTTAAGCATCTTCATTAATTTCCTATATTAGGGTTGTTCATCTCAGTTTGACATCAGAATCCGCACCAAATAAAGTTGGTTTGGATAACTCAATAAATGATATTCAAATTGAATATTAACTTCTCAAGGTATACAATCGAATAAGTATTGTACACTTAAATGATACTTTTAAAAGAATCATGGCATCTCATGTGAAATTCTAAACTTGGATATTCAAGAGTAAGAATTTGCTCAACAATAGTAATTAAGCATAGCAATTGCTTAATTTAAAGAGTTTAGTTTAGGAAACTTGCCCAACAATAATAATAAATTAGGGATAGAAAACTTGCTCAATTTAAAGAGTATAGTTAGGAAACTTGCTCAAATATAAAGATTTGAGTTTAGGAAACTTGCCTCGTGCGCAAGCTACAGTTATTACTCACTTCTTTAATTACTCTTACCTATCAATACATTCACAATATCAATTAATCACAAGTTCGATATGATTATTGATTTACAATAGTATTCTTCAAACTCATTATTAGGTTTTCAAATAATGGTTTACGTTGATTAATTAACTTGTTAATTAATCACGTAACTTAAGTTATTAACTTGTATTAATAACTCATTACATACATAACATGTCATCATGTTAATTAGATTTAAAATAATGTCTTAATGTTTATAACACATTATTTAACCTTTACAAATAATAATTTAAACCACGTAATTAATTTATTAATTAATCACATAACATAAATTATTAAACTCATATAAATATTTTATTATATTTATACAACATGTGTTCATGTTCATTAGACTCAAAACACATTTCACAAATTTCCAATACTTAGCAATTTTTTTCAAAATTTTCGGGCAGGCGCGGCTGCACGCTGTTTAGCCTTGCACCCGGCGCGGCCGCGCGGCTGTGGAAACTTAGAATCTGAAGTTTGCGAACGAACACAGAATTTGGCCATTTTCTTCAATTTTACACCAATAGAATGATTTGTAGTGTTACCCATGAAGTATAAACTTCATAGGAACATTATATAACACTTCTAACACATTCTTAACATTTTAACACATAAAATTATACGAATTAACATCATCAAATTTACTGCTCTTCATAACTTTCAAGAGTTTAATGAAAAACATAAAAATCTCCTTACGGATTCGTTACTACACCGAATCCATTCATTTCAATTCCATTTTCTTTGTTTTAACATATACAATCAAATTCATGTATCAATTTAATTATAAACATATGATTCAATCATTAATTTACCCATATGGGTTATTCACCTATATTCAATACTCTGTAATTTCATCAAACCCATTTATTAACAAAGTTATTTGGTGTGATCAGTGTAAATCATGGATACATGATCCAACACATAATACTAACATATACGGTCACATATATAATAACCTCACACTTTAATTTCCCAAAAATAAGTACTGATAGAGAAATTTTACAACATCGTAGAAAACACTTTAACTTTTCGAAAAATCTATAACTTTTCAAAAAATCAATTAAGGCCAAATTATATAAAATTGATTACTTTAAAACATGTATATACGTTAGAAAACATGTTATAATCACATACCCATACAGATAAAGCCATATCATAACCCAATTGGGAAACCCAAATTTTCACAGACTTTAGAATACGTATATGAAAAACTTTGGAAAACTTAATTTTAAGAACTTTGAAAGAAGATTACCCTTTGTTAGTATGAATATAAATCTAATACAACACTCAGGATTCCTCAAATCTCTTTCTCTCTTCTTCTTATTCTCTCTGAAAATTTCGAAGTTTTTTTTTCTTTCTCTGACTTTGAACAAAATGAAAACAATTCCGTTTAACAGAATAATATACGTATACATAATATATCCGTTGTATCACAAACGGACTAACTCCCCTTAAGGCCTTGTTTGGCTACACCCTTAATTCCTTTTTCATTTATTTTAATTAACTAGTTTAGTATATAGTTAATTGTAACACTTTTATTAACCAATCAATTTTATTTAAATTAATTAAATAAAATATAATAAATTTTACATTAAATCATATTGTCACATAATTAATATTTTTATTTATTAATTATGTCAATTCATTAATTCATTAATTAATTATTAAATTAACTAAAGTAACATATGCTTATTTAATTAATTCAATTAATCAAATAAACTCCATTAAATATATTCTTTGAACTATTAAATTACTACATATTAATTTAATTAATGTCACACATATAATTAAATTAATCTACCACAAATTCATGAATTAATTATTTAATTCAATAATTAAATCATTAAAAATATTTATTTATCTCCATAAATATTCAAATAACTTTACAAAATTCTCGTTCGTCACATCTTTCCCCCCTTAAAAGGATTCTGTCCTCAGAATCGCGGTTCAATTAATAATTTTGTCCCATCACATTCTCATAACCAAAATATTTATTTATTTCAATAAATATTCAAAACAACTTTGCAAAATTATCAATATTTATTTATTTCAATAAATATTCAAACAACTTTGCAAAACTCTCGTTTGTCACATCTTTCCCCCTTAAAAAGATTCTGTCCCCAGAATCACATTCACCTATTCAAGAAAATAAGTGTGGATAATTCTTCATCATATTCTCTTCGAGTTCCCACATAGCTTCTTCAGCGTTGTGGTTCCTCCAAATTACCTTAACAGAAGGTATTACTTTGTTCCTGAGAACTTGTTCTTTCCTGTCAACAATCTGAACAGGAACTTCTTCGTAGGATAAATCTTTCTCAAATTGTAGGGGTTCATATTCACATGTTTGTAATCGGGTTTATAAAGTCGTAATACCGACACGTGGAAGACATTGTGGATATGCTCCAGTGCCGGAGGTAAAGCTACCTCATAGGCTACTTCTCCAATTCTTCGGAGTACTTCAAAGGGTCCAATGAACCTCGGGCTCAAGTTTCACTTCTTACCAAATCTGATCTTTCCCTTCCAAGGAGAGACCTTCAAAAATACAAAACTACCCGATTCAAACTCTACATTCTTGCGGTGTGGATCGGCGTATTTCTTCTACCTATCCTGAGCCGCTACTAATCTTGTACGAATTACTTTAACTATTTCTGTCGTTTGTTGGACTAACCCTGGTCCTAGCAATTGTCTTTCACCAACTTCATCCCAGTACAGTGGAGTTCTGCACTTTCTACCGTACAACGCTTCGTAAGGCGGCATACCAATACTAGCGTGGTAACTATTATTATAACCGAATTCTACAAGCGGTAAATGATCATCCCAATTGCCTTTAAAATCCATGATACAGGCTCTCAACATATCCTCTAAGGTCTGGATTGTCCTTTCACTTTGTCTGTCAGTCTGAGGGTGATAAGCGGTGCTCATCCTCAACTGTGTTTCCATGCATTCTTGCAGTCGCTTCCAGAAATTCGATGTGAAGTGCAGATCACGGTCAGAAATAATTGACACTGGCACCCCATGTCTCGAAACAATCTCTTTTACATATAACTTCGCCAATTGTTCTAGGTTAAATATGATTTTGATCGAAAGAAAGTGTGCGAATTTCGTTAATCGGTCGACGATAACCCATACTGCGTCATAGCCTTTCTGGGTCGTCAGAAGGCCAACAACAAAATCTATTGTAATATGTTCCCATTTCCATTCTGGGATTTCTAAAGGTTGTAACAAACCACTTGGTCTTTGGTGTTCTGCCTTGACCCTTTGGCAAGTCAGACACTTGGTAACACAATCGGCAACGTCCCTCTTCAAATTTGGCCACCAAAAGTGTTGTCGTAAATCCTGATACATCTTGGTACTTCCGGGGTGAATGAAATACCTCGAACTATGAGCCTCGCTCAGAATGTCCTCCTTGATTTTTGGTATTGGAGGTACCCGAACTCTACTTTCAAACCTCAACAATCCTTCACTGTCCACTTTAAATCTAAGTTCAGTCCCTTCAGATATCTTTTTCTTTACTTCCTCACATTCCTTATCTAGTATTTGAGCTTCCTTAATCTTATCCAACAAAGTTGTACCAGCTTGCATATGAAAGAGTTTCTCATCAATCTCAATTGGACATCCTACTTCTAATTCCAGCTTTTCCATTGCTGAAATCAATTCTTCCTGTGCTGTCAGCATCATCAACTTCTCTCGACCCTTTTTGCTTAAGGCGTCGGCTACAACATTCGCTTTGCCTGGGTGGTATAAGATATCACAATCATAATCCTTTATTAATTCCAGCCACCTTCTTTGGCGCATATTCAAGTCTTTCTGTGTGAAAATATACTTCAGACTCTTATGGTCTGTATATATTTCACACTTCTCCCCATAGAGATAGTGTCTCTAAATCTTTAAAGCAAATACCACCGCAGCTAATTCCAAATCGTGGGTTGGATATCCCTTCTCATAATCTTTCAACTGTCGTGACGCATACGCAATGACTTTGTCGTTTTGCATAAGCACACAGCCTAGTCCTTTATGCGACGCATCATTATATACCATAAAATTTCCTGTGTCATCCGGAAGGGACAACACAGGTGCTGTACTTAACCTTCTCTTAAGTTCTTGAAAACTTTCCTCACACTTCTCCGTCCAAACGAATTTCACAACTTTCTTAGTCAAATTCGTTAATGGAGTTGCGATCTTGGAAAAATCCTGAATGAATCTTCTGTAATACCCGGCTAATCTAAGAAAACTTCTTACTTCCGACGGTGTTTTCGGCTGATACCAATTCATCACTGCTTCGACTTTGGAGGGATCCACCGAAATTTCGTCCTTATCAATCACGTGTCCGAGAAATTGCACCCTTTCAATCCGGAATTCACACTTTGAGAATTTGGCATACAATTTCTCTCTTCTTAATACTTCTAACGTCAACTTCAAATGCTCAACATGTTCTTCCTTGGTCTTAGAATAGACCAATATATCATCAATAAAAACCACTACGAATTTCTCCAGAAACGGCTTGAACACTCCATTCATTAGGCCCATAAATGCTGCAGGCGCATTTGTTGGACCAAATGACATAACCAAAAATTCGTAGTGACCATATCGTGTCCTAAACGCTGTCTTCGGGACATCTTCTGGCCTCACCTTCAACTGATGATAACCACTTCTCAGGTCTATCTTCGAGAAATATCTCGCTCCTTTTAATTGATCAAACAGATCATCAATCCTTGGCAACGGATACCTATTCTTAATGGTAACCTTGTTCAATTCTCTATAGTCGATGCAGAGTCGCATCGTTCCATCCTTCTTGTTAACAAATAATACCGGCGCTCCCTACGGTGATACGCTCGGTTGAATATATTTCTTGTCCAACAGCTCTTGTAGCTGTACCATCAATTCCTTCATTTCTACCGGAGCCATCCGGTACGGTGCTTTCGATATTGGAGCCGTTCCTGGCACCAAATCGATAACAAAATCTACTTCCCTGTCAGGCGAAAGTCCTGGCAGATCATCCGGGAAAACATCCACGAAGTCTCTTAGGACTATTATTTCTTCTAACTTTGGATTCTCTTTACGACTATCGACTATGTAGGCCAAATACCCCACACGGCCCTGTCTTAATAACTTCCTGGCCTGCATCATCGTCAGACAACTCGCTTGTCTAGGCGATTTGCTGCCATAAAACATAACCTTTGACGGAGTCATAAGGTTAATACATTTCTTCTGGCAATCAATTACTGCTCCATAATTGAATAACCAATCCATTCCCAGGATAACGTCAAATTCCCCAAGTTTAATCGGGATAAGATCTACATTCATAACGTTACCCTTAATATCCACTCTACAATTCTTGTGTATATACTTAACAGGAATTACTTCCTTGTTCGCAATCTCTATGTTCATAGGGATTTCTAATTCGTCTTTAAGCAATTCTAAATTCTTTGCAAAGTCATCGGATATAAATGAACAAGTAGCACCCGAATCAAATAAAACATAAGCATTGACTTTATTGATCGGAATGATACCTGACACCACATCACGAGACTGCACAGCGTCTTGTACGGTCATGTTAAATGTCCTTGCAGTTGGTCGGTTTGTCGAAGTCGGTCCAGTAATTGTAAGAGGATTTCCACTATTATTTCCCTTATTTCCACCTGACCCTGCCCCTCCAGATGCCTTCTTTGGACAGTCTCTAGCCAAGTGATCCTTTGACCCACATGGGTAGTAGGCGCCCTTCTTAGGGTTAGGGTAGTTATGTGCTATGTGGCATTCCTGACCACAATTGTAGCAAACTCTTTTTCCTTTCATGCAGACTCCCAAATGAGTCTTCCCACAGGTTGGGCATGGTTCTAACTTTTTCTTCTGACTACCTTGCTGACTTACAGACGACGGGTTGTCATTCCATTTTCGTTTATGATTATTAGTTCCCCCTGTGTGACTGCCACTAGCTTTATTGTTTCCTTCACTATTAATCTTCTTCTTCTTTTGATCCTGATTGTATTTAGACACCGCTTCGCTTCCACCTTCAGCGAGAATGGCCTTCTCCAGAACTCCAGCAAAAGTGTTCAATTGAAACATTGACACCTTTCTATACAACCAGGGTTTCAATCCCTGTTCAAAATGCCTAGCCTTTCTTTCGTCAGTATGCACCTGATATTGGGCAAACCTAGACAATTCGTTAAACTTTGCCGCGTAGTCGGGCACAGACATATTCCCCTGCTTCAACTCTAGAAACTGCACCTCCATTTGATTTTGGGAGCTGGTCGGGAAATACATCTCGAAAAACATTTCCTTAAACCTTTCCTAGGTTATTACTCCTTCTCCTCCCCTGATCTTATTTGCCTGCCACCAGTAGCTGGCTTCTGATTTTAACATAAATGTCGCGTAGGCGGTCTTCTGGTCCTCCCTAACTCGGGCGACCTCAAAAATTTTCTCCATTTCCATAACCCAAGTCTGAGCTTCTATCGGGTTCGTGGAACCCTTAAAATCTGGCGGTCCCACTGCCTTAAAGTCTTTAAATGAGGTGTTTGGCGGAGCTTGAGGCTGATTGTTCATCGCTCCAGCCAACAGATTTACCAACTGCTGAACGGGGTTCGCATTGGCATCATTGTTGTTATTGGTTGACCCCTCTTGGGCTTGTCGATGATTTTGTCTCCTTCTTGGCGGCATATTTCTGTTAAGAATATATGCTCATTAGATCTTTATTAAATCACTTAAATATTTAAGAATTAACTCAAATATTTAACATAACCACTTTAACTCTTTTCTTTTCAAATAACTTTTGATATTTTATTTAAATCAAAAGTTTTAAACATAGTACTATAGCATCTCTGCCATTTACTTCAACTATCCCAAGATAAAGAATCTTCAGGATTTAGTTTCTCAAAATATTCCTTTGTTTTTAATCACATCGGAATTTACATTAACTAGTCCAAAGAGTATCACATAATGTTAAATACTTTAACATACTCACCTAACCCATATCATCTTAAATAACTTTATTATTTTATTAAAACCAAAAGCTTTTAATACAATACGATAGCATTTCTGCCATTTACATCAACTATCCTGAAATAAAGTTTCTACAGGATTTACATTATCACAATATTCATTTGTTTATAATCACATTGGAATTTACATTATTTACGATTATTTAAACATTAACAATATCATATTATCCTATCACGGCCTACTAAGGCGTCGGACAGCTTCACAACGTTCCTCCTCTATAATGCGGGACATAGTCCTGCGATCTAACATATACCCAGGCAGTCCCTCGAACAGAATTGGATATCTCATAACTCGGTCCTGGGCCTCATCCATTGCCCTCAGAAACGTGTAGCACGTCTCTGCAACCTTAACTCTCTTCGCACGCGCATCATCCTATGCCAGATCTGCACGTCGTGCATTTCTCACCCAAGCTTCTTCCACTATGGCGAGTCTTTTAGATTTCTCTTTCAACTCATTCTTTAACTTTTCAATCTCCTTTGTCTTCTGCTCAGTTTGGCCCTTCTCATGAACCAAATCCTACTCCACATTGCCAAGACGGGTGTGGAGTGTCTCAATCTCACCACCCTGAGCAACTGACTGCTCCCTCAGCTCCTGAATTGTATCTCGTAACTCTACGTTGCGATCATACAATAAATCATACATATCAGCACTACAGAGTTCGGTGGGAACTCCTCAGGGTCTTCCTCCTCTTCTTCCTCCTCCTTGGCTACCTCAGCCGAAATCTCAACCTCCTCAGGGTCCTCCTCTGAGTCCGTCTCTGGCTCATGCTCCTGACCAAAATCTGGAATCACAGGAGATGGCTCTGGCTGTACTAACTGCTCCCAGACAGTATGTATGTCCCGGGGCTCCTCATCTCTAGTCTCTAGGGGTACAACATCCCTGGGCTGACTAGCTCCTCCAGTATCTGACATTCTGACAAAATAAGTTTAAAGTCTTAGTTTTTTTTTACGTGATACTAATCAATACTCTAACAAGTATGAACACATAAGCACATAGCACATAAGGTAATTTTATTATCTTTCTTAGAACTCAATCAGAGTTATCATTACTATCTTCACGAAGGCTACTATCCTAAGGTTTTCCCCCCACCTAAGGTTCATAACCTACGGCTCTGATACCAACTTGTGACACCCCCAAATCCGGTATCTTAATTTCCACAGGATTTGGTGTTCACTGTTCCAATATCATACAACTATCTACCCATAAATAATGAAATTCATTTATTAGATAAATAAATCATCATATTACATCATCTGAAATAATAATACATCATAAATCCCAGGTTAAACTTAACCTTAAATCTCTGTTGCGAAAACGTAAATAAATAAGTCTTAAATCATCACACATAAGTCTTGAACTTTAATATTATTCATGACAACACAAGTCTTCATCACTTGTTAACTTTTCCTTTGCCCTTGCTACTAGAAGGTACATCACTTCGTTCATTATTAGCTGCAATGTTAGTATGCAAGAGTGAGCACGAATGCCCGCAAGTATAAAAATACGACAGAATAATAACATGCGAGTGAAGAATTCTGAATAACAGAAAGCTCAACATTTGAATCAAGAATATTAATCAAGAGTCAAATTACTTCTCAACTTTTGAATCAAGAAAATTAATCGAGAGTCAAATTACTTCTGAGGGTCATTAAGACCTGAACCGAGTCTTAGGTTGTCAAGTATATTAACCTTTCCAACTTTTAACAGTCATAAGACTATAGACTTTACTTCTCGTACTTAGGGAGATCAGCCCTTCGTACTGATACTGTGCACATTATCTTAATGCTTTAAGCATCTTCATTAATTTCCTATATTAGGGTTGTTCATCTCAGTTTGACATCAGAATCCGCACCAAATAAAGTTGGTTTGGATAACTCAATAAATGATATTCAAATTGAATATTAACTTCTCAAGGTATACAATCGAATAAGTATTGTACACTTAAATGATACTTTTAAAAGAATCATGGCATCTCATGTGAAATTCTAAACTTGGATATTCAAGAGTAAGAATTTGCTCAACAATAGTAATTAAGCATAGCAATTGCTTAATTTAAAGAGTTTAGTTTAGGAAACTTGCCCAACAATAATAATAAATTAGGGATAGAAAACTTGCTCAATTTAAAGAGTATAGTTAGGAAACTTGCTCAAATATAAAGATTTGAGTTTAGAAAACTTGCCTCGTGCGCAAGCTACAGTTATTACTCACTTCTTTAATTACTCTTACCTATCAATACATTCACAATATCAATTAATCACAAGTTCGATATGATTATTGATTTACAATAGTATTCTTCAAACTCATTATTAGGTTTTCAAATAATGGTTTACGTTGATTAATTAACTTGTTAATTAATCACGTAACTTAAGTTATTAACTTGTATTAATAACTCATTACATACATAACATGTCATCATGTTAATTAGATTTAAAATAATGTCTTAATGTTTATAACACATTATTTAACCTTTACAAATAATAATTTAAACCACGTAATTAATTTATTAATTAATCACATAACATAAATTATTAAACTCATATAAATATTTTATTATATTTATACAACATGTGTTCATGTTCATTAGACTCAAAACACATTTCACAAATTTCCAATACTTAGCAATTTTTTTCAAAATTTTCGGGCAGGCGCGGCTGCGCGCTATTTAGCCTTGCACTAGGCGCGGCCGCGCGGCTGTGGAAACTCAGAATCTGAAGTTCGCGAACGAACACAGAATTTGGCCATTTTCTCCAATTTTACACCAATAGAATGATTTGTAGTGTTACCCATGAAGTATAAACTTCATAGGAACATTATATAACACTTCTAACACATTCTTAACATTTTAACACATAAAATTATACGAATTAACATCATCAAATTTACTGTTCTTCATAACTTTCAAGAGTTTAATGAAAAACATAAAAATCTCCTTACGGATTCGTTACTACACCGAATCCATTCATTTCAATTCCATTTTCTTTGTTTTAACATATACAATCATATTCATGTATCAATTTAATTATAAACATATGATTCAATCATTAATTTACCCATATGGGTTATTCACCCATATTCAATACTCTGTAATTTCATCAAACCCATTTATTAACAAAGTTATTTGGTGTGATCAGTGTAAATTATGGATACATGATCGAACACATAGTACTAACATATACGGTCACATATATAATAACCTCACACTTTAATTTCCCAAAAATAAGTACTGATAGAGAAATTTTACAACATCGTAGAAAACACTTTAACTTTTCGAAAAATCTATAACTTTTCGAAAAATCAATTAAGGCCAAATTATATAAAATTGATTACTTTAAAACATGTATATACGTTAGAAAACATGTTATAATCACATACCCATACAGATAAAGCCATATCATAACCCAATTGGGAAACCCAAATTTTCACAGACTTTAGAATACGTATATGAAAAACTTTGGAAAACTTAATTTTAAGAACTTTGAAAGAAGATTACCCTTTGTTAGTATGAAGATAAATCTAATACAACACTCAGGATTCCTCAAATCTCTTTCTCTCTTCTTCTTATTCTCTTTGAAAATTTCGAAGTTTTTTTTTTCTTTCTCTGACTTTGAACAAAATGAAAACAATTCCGTTTAACAGAATAATATACGTATACATAATATATCCGTTGTATCACAAACGGACTAACTCCCCTTAAGGCCTTGTTTGGCTACACCCTTAATTCCTTTTTCATTTATTTTAATTAACTAGTTTAGTATATAGTTAATTGTAACACTTTTATTAACCAATCAATTTTATTTAAATCAATTAAATAAAATATAATAAATTTTACATTAAATCATATTGTCACATAATTAATATTTTTATTTATTAATTATGTCAATTCATTAATTCATTAATTAATTATTAAATTAACTAAAGTAACATATGCTTATTTAATTAATTTAATTAATCAAATAAACTCCATTAAATATATTCTTTGAACTATTAAATTACTACATATTAATTTAATTAATGTCACACATATAATTAAATTAATCTACCACAAATTCATGAATTAATTATTTAATTCAATAATTAAATCATTAAAAATATTTATTTATCTCCATAAATATTCAAATAACTTTATAAAATTCTCGTTCGTCACATCTTTCCCCCCTTAAAAGGATTCTGTCCTCAGAATCGCGGTTCAATTAATAATTTAGTCCCATCACATTCTCATAACCAAAATATTTATTTATTTCAATAAATATTCAAAACAACTTTGCAAAATTATCAATATTTATTTATTTCAATAAATATTCAAACAACTTTGCAAAACTCTCGTTTGTCACATCTTTCCCCCCTTAAAAAGATTATGTCCCCAGAATCACGTTCACCTATTCAAGAAAATAAGTGTGGATAATTCTTCATCATATTCTCTTCGAGTTCCCACATAGCTTCTTCAGCGTTGTGGTTACTCCAAATTACCTTAACAGAAGGTATTACTTTGTTCCTGAGAACTTGTTCTTTCCTGTCAACAATCTGAACAGGAACTTCTTCGTAGGATAAATCTTTCTCAAATTGTAGGGGTTCATATTCACATGTTTGTAATCGGGTTTATAAAGTCGTAATACCGACACGTGGAAGACATTGTGGATATGCTCCAGTGCCGGAGGTAAAGCTACCTCATAGGCTACTTCTCCAATTCTTCGGAGTACTTCAAAGGGTCCAATGAACCTCGGGCTCAAGTTTCACTTCTTACCAAATCTGATCTTTCCCTTCCAAGGAGAGACCTTCAAAAATACAAAACTACCCGATTCAAACTCTACATTCTTGTGGTGTGGATCGGCGTATTTCTTCTACCTATCCTGAGCCGCTACTAATCTTGTACGAATTACTTTAACTATTTCTGTCGTTTGTTGGACTAACCCTGGTCCTAGCAATTGTCTTTCACCAACTTCATCCCAGTACAGTGGAGTTCTGCACTTTCTACCGTACAACGCTTCGTAAGGCGGCATACCAATACTAGCGTGGTAACTATTATTATAACCAAATTCTACAAGCGGTAAATGATCATCCCAATTGCCTTTAAAATCCATGATACAGGCTCTCAACATATCCTCTAAGGTCTGGATTGTCCTTTCACTTTGTCCGTCAGTCTGAGGGTGATAAGCGGTGCTCATCCTCAACTGTGTTTCCATGCATTCTTGCAGTCGCTTCCAGAAATTCGATGTGAAGTGCGGATCACGGTCAGAAATAATTGACACTGGCACCCCATGTCTCGAAACAATCTCTTTTACATATAACTTCGCCAATTGTTCTAGGTTAAATATGATTTTGATCGAAAGAAAGTGTGCGGATTTCGTTAATCGGTCGACGATAACCCATACTGCGTCATAGCCTTTCTGGGTCGTCAGAAGGCCAACAACAAAATCTATTGTAATATGTTCCCATTTCCATTCTGGGATTTCTAAAGGTTGTAACAAACCACTTGGTCTTTGGTGTTCTGCCTTGACCCTTTGGCAAGTCAGACACTTGGTAACACAATCGGCAACGTCCCTCTTCAAATTTGGCCACCAAAAGTGTTGTCGTAAATCCTGATACATCTTGGTACTTCCGGGGTGAATGAAATACCTCGAACTATGAGCCTCGCTCAAAATGTCCTCCTTGATTTTTGGTATTGGAGGTACCCGAACTCTACTTTCAAACCTCAACAATCCTTCACTGTCCACTTTAAATCTAAGTTCAGTCCCTTCAGATATCTTTTTCTTTACTTCCTCACATTCCTTATCTAGTATTTGAGCTTCCTTAATCTTATCCAACAAAGTTGTACCAGCTTGCATATGAAAGAGTTTCTCATCAATCTCAATTGGACATCCTACTTCTAATTCCAGCTTTTCCATTGCTGAAATCAATTCTTCCTGTGCTGTCAGCATCATCAACTTCTCCCGACCCTTTTTGCTTAAGGCGTCGGCTACAACATTCGCTTTGCCTGGGTGGTATAAGATATCACAATCATAATCCTTTATTAATTCCAGCCACCTTCTTTGGCGCATATTCAAGTCTTTCTGTGTGAAAATATACTTCAGACTCTTATGGTCTGTATATATTTCACACTTCTCCCCATAGAGATAGTGTCTCTAAATCTTTAAAGCAAATACCACCGCAGCTAATTCCAAATCGTGGGTTGGATATCCCTTCTCATAATCTTTCAACTGTCGTGACGCATACGCAATGACTTTGTCGTTTTGCATAAGCACACAGCCTAGTCCTTTATGCGACGCATCATTATATACCATAAAATTTCCTGTGTCATCCGGAAGGGACAACACAGGTGCTGTACTTAACCTTCTCTTAAGTTCTTGAAAACTTTCCTCACACTTCTCCGTCCAAACGAATTTCACAACTTTCTTAGTCAAATTCGTTAATGGAGTTGCGATCTTGGAAAAATCCTGAATGAATCTTCTGTAATACCCGGCTAATCTAAGAAAACTTCTTACTTCCGACGGTGTTTTCGGCTGATACCAATTCATCACTGCTTCGACTTTGGAGGGATCCACCGAAATTTCGTCCTTATCAATCACGTGTCCGAGAAATTGCACCCTTTCAATCCGGAATTCACACTTTGAGAATTTGGCATACAATTTCTCTCTTCTTAATACTTCTAACGTCAACTTCAAATGCTCAACATGTTCTTCCTTGGTCTTAGAATAGACCAATATATCATCAATAAAAACCACTACGAATTTCTCCAGAAACGGCTTGAACACTCCATTCATTAGGCCCATAAATGCTGCAGGCGCATTTGTTGGACCAAATGACATAACCAAAAATTCGTAGTGACCATATCGTGTCCTAAACGCTGTCTTCGGGACATCTTCTGGCCTCACCTTCAACTGATGATAACCACTTCTCAGGTCTATCTTCGAGAAATATCTCGCTCCTTTTAATTGATCAAACAGATCATCAATCCTTGGCAACGGATACCTATTCTTAATGGTAACCTTGTTCAATTCTCTATAGTCGATGCAGAGTCGCATCGTTCCATCCTTCTTGTTAACAAATAATACCGGCGCTCCCTACGGTGATACGCTCGGTTGAATATATTTCTTGTCCAACAGCTCTTGTAGCTGTACCATCAATTCCTTCATTTCTACCGGAGCCATCCGGTACGGTGCTTTCGATATTGGAGCCGTTCCTGGCACCAAATCGATAACAAAATCTACTTCCCTGTCAGGCGAAAGTCCTGGCAGATCATCCGGGAAAACATCCACGAAGTCTCTTAGGACTATTATTTCTTCTAACTTTGGATTCTCTTTACGACTATCGACTATGTAGGCCAAATACCCCACACGGCCCTGTCTTAATAACTTCCTGGCCTGCATCATCGTCAGACAACTCGCTTGTCTAGGCGATTTGCTGCCATAAAACATAACCTTTGACGGAGTCATAAGGTTAATACATTTCTTCTGGCAATCAATTACTGCTCCATAATTGAATAACCAATCCATTCCCAGGATAACGTCAAATTCCCCAAGTTTAATCGGGATAAGATCTACATTCATAACGTTACCCTTAATATCCACTCTACAATTCTTGTGTATATACTTAACAGGAATTACTTCCTTGTTCGCAATCTCTATGTTCATAGGGATTTCTAATTCGTCTTTAAGCAATTCTAAATTCTTTGCAAAGTCATCGGATATAAATGAACAAGTAGCACCCGAATCAAATAAAACATAAGCATTGACTTTATTGATCGGAATGATACCTGACACCACATCACGAGACTGCACAGCGTCTTGTACGGTCATGTTAAATGTCCTTGCAGTTGGTCGGTTTGTCGAAGTCGGTCCAGTAATTGTAAGAGGATTTCCACTATTATTTCCCTTATTTCCACCTGACCCTGCCCCTCCAGATGCCTTCTTTGGACAGTCTCTAGCCAAGTGATCCTTTGACCCACATGGGTAGTAGGCGCCCTTCTTAGGGTTAGGGTAGTTATGTGCTATGTGGCATTCCTGACCACAATTGTAGCAAACTCTTTTTCCTTTCATGCAGACTCCCAAATGAGTCTTCCCACAGGTTGGGCATGGTTCTAACTTTTTCTTCTGACTACCTTGCTGACTTACAGACGACGGGTTGTCATTCCATTTTCGTTTATGATTATTAGTTCCCCCTGTGTGACTGCCACTAGCTTTATTGTTTCCTTCACTATTAATCTTCTTCTTCTTTTGATCCTGATTGTATTTAGACACCGCTTCGCTTCCACCTTCAGCGAGAATGGCCTTCTCCAGAACTCCAGCAAAAGTGTTCAATTGAAACATTGACACCTTTCTATACAACCAGGGTTTCAATCCCTGTTCAAAATGCCTAGCCTTTCTTTCGTCAGTATGCACCTGATATTGGGCAAACCTAGACAATTCGTTAAACTTTGCCGCGTAGTCGGGCACAGACATATTCCCCTGCTTCAACTCTAGAAACTGCACCTCCATTTGATTTTGGGAGCTGGTCGGGAAATACATCTCGAAAAACATTTCCTTAAACCTTTCCTAGGTTATTACTCCTTCTCCTCCCCTGATCTTATTTGCCTGCCACCAGTAGCTGGCTTCTGATTTTAACATAAATGTCGCGTAGGCGGTCTTCTGGTCCTCCCTAACTCGGGCGACCTCAAAAATTTTCTCCATTTCCATAACCCAAGTCTGAGCTTCTATCGGGTTCGTGGAACCCTTAAAATCTGGCGGTCCCACTGCCTTAAAGTCTTTAAATGAGGTGTTTGGCGGAGCTTGAGGCTGATTGTTCATCGCTCCAGCCAACAGATTTACCAACTGCTGAACGGGGTTCGCATTGGCATCATTGTTGTTATTGGTTGACCCCTCTTGGGCTTGTCGATGATTTTGTCTCCTTCTTGGCGGCATATTTCTGTTAAGAATATATGCTCATTAGATCTTTATTAAATCACTTAAATATTTAAGAATTAACTCAAATATTTAACATAACCACTTTAACTCTTTTCTTTTCAAATAACTTTTGATATTTTATTTAAATCAAAAGTTTTAAACATAGTACTATAGCATCTCTGCCATTTACTTCAACTATCCCAAGATAAAGAATCTTCAGGATTTAGTTTCTCAAAATATTCCTTTGTTTTTAATCACATCGGAATTTACATTAACTAGTCCAAAGAGTATCACATAATGTTAAATACTTTAACATACTCACCTAACCCATATCATCTTAAATAACTTTATTATTTTATTAAAACCAAAAGCTTTTAATACAATACGATAGCATTTCTGCCATTTACATCAACTATCCTGAAATAAAGTTTCTACAGGATTTACATTATCACAATATTCATTTGTTTATAATCACATTGGAATTTACATTATTTACGATTATTTAAACATTAACAATATCATATTATCCTATCACGGCCTACTAAGGCGTCGGACAGCTTCACAACGTTCCTCCTCTATAATGCGGGACATAGTCCTGCGATCTAACATATATCCAGGCAGTCCCTCGAACAGAATTGGATATCTCATAACTCGGTCCTGGGCCTCATCCATTGCCCTCAGAAACGTGTAGCACGTCTCTGCAACCTTAACTCTCTTCGCACGCGCATCATCCTCTGCCAGATCTGCACGTCGTGCATTTCTCACCCAAGCTTCTTCCACTATGGCGAGTCTTTTAGATTTCTCTTTCAACTCATTCTTTAACTTTTCAATCTCCTTTGTCTTCTGCTCAGTTTGGCCCTTCTCATGAACCAAATCCTACTCCACATTGCCAAGACGGGTGTGGAGTGTCTCAATCTCACCACCCTGAGCAACTGACTGCTCCCTCAGCTCCTAAATTGTATCTCGTAACTCTATGTTGCGATCATACAATAAATCATACATATCAGCACTACAGAGTTCGGTGGGAACTCCTCAGGGTCTTCCTCCTATTCTTCCTCCTCCTTGGCTACCTCAGCCGAAATCTCAACCTCCTCAGGGTCCTCCTCTGAGTCCGTCTCTGGCTCATGCTCCTGACCAAAATCTGGAATCACAGGAGATGGCTCTGGCTGTACTAACTGCTCCCAGACAGTATGTATGTCCCGGGGCTCCTCATCTCTAGTCTCTAGGGGTACAACATCCCTGGGCTGACTAGCTCCTCCAGTATCTGACATTCTGACAAAATAAGTTTAAAGTCTTAGTTTTTTTTTACGTGATACTAATCAATACTCTAACAAGTATGAACACATAAGCACATAGCACATAAGGTAATTTTATTATCTTTCTTAGAACTCAATCAGAGTTATCATTACTCTCTTCACGAAGGCTACTATCCTAAGGTTTTCCCCCCACCTAAGGTTCATAACCTACGGCTCTGATACCAACTTGTGACACCCCCAAATCCGGTATCTTAATTTCCACAGGATTTGGTGTTCACTTTTCCAATATCATACAACTATCTACCCATAAATAATGAAATTCATTTATTAGATAAATAAATCATCATATTACATCATCTGAAATAATAATACATCATAAATCCCAGGTTAAACTTAACCTTAAATCTCTGTTGCGGAAACGTAAATAAATAAGTCTTAAATCATCACATATAAGTCTTGAACTTTAATATTATTCATGACAACACAAGTCTTCATCAGTTGTTACTTTTCCTTTGCCCTTGCTACTAGAAGGTACATCACTTCGTTCATTATTAGCTGCAATGTTATTATGCAAGAGTGAGCACGAATGCCCGCAAGTATAAAAATACGACAGAATAATAACATGCGAGTGAAGAATTCTGAATAACAGAAAGCTCAACATTTGAATCAAGAATATTAATCAAGAGTCAAATTACTTCTCAACTTTTGAATCAAGAAAATTAATCGAGAGTCAAATTACTTCTGAGGGTCATTAAGACCTGAACCGAGTCTTAGGTTGTCAAGTATATTAACCTTTCCAACTTTTAACAGTCATAAGACTATAGACTTTACTTCTCGTACTTAGGGAGATCAGCCCTTCGTACTGATACTGTGCACATTATCTTAACGCTTTAAGCATCTTCATTAATTTCCTATATTAGGGTTGTTCATCTCAGTTTGACATCAGAATCCGCACCAAATAAAGTTGGTTTGGATAACTCAATAAATGATATTCAAATTGAATATTAACTTCTCAAGGTATACAATAGAATAAGTATTGTACACTTAAATGATACTTTTAAAAAAATCATGGCATCTCATGTGAAATTCTAAACTTGGATATTCAAGAGTAAGAATTTGCTCAACAATTGGAAATAAGCATAGCAATTGCTTAATTTAAAGAGTTTAGTTTAGGAAACTTGTCCAACAATAATAATAAGTTAGGGATAGAAAACTTGCTCAATTTAAAGAGTATAGTTAGGAAACATGCTCAAATATAAAGATTTGAGTTTAGGAAACTTGCCTCGTGCGCAAGCTACAGTTATTACTCACTTCTTTAATTACTCTTACCTATCAATACATTCACAATATCAATTAATCACAAGTTCGATATGATTATTGATTTACAATAGTATTCTTCAAACTTATTATTAGGTTTTCAAATAATGGTTTACGTTGATTAATTAACTTGTTAATTAATCACGTAACTTAAGTTATTAACTTGTATTAATAACTCATTACATACATAACATGTCATCATGTTAATTAGATTTAAAATAATGTCTTAATGTTTATAACACATTATTTAACCTTTACAAATAATAATTTAAACCACGTAATTAATTTATTAATTAATCACATAACATAAATTATTAAACTCATATCAATATTTTATTATATTTATACAACATGTGTTCATGTTCATTAGACTCAAAACACATTTCACAAATTTCCAATACTTAGCAATTTTTTTCAAAATTTTCGGGCAGGCGCGGCTGCACGCTGTTTAGCCTTGCACCCGGCGCGGCCGCGCGGCTGTGGAAACTCAGAATCTGAAGTTCGCGAACGAACACAGAATTTGGCCATTTCTCCAATTTTACACCAATATAATGATTTGTAGTGTTACCCATGAAGTATAAACTTCATAGGAACATTATATAACACTTCTAACACATTCTTAACATTTTAACACATAAAATTATACGAATTAACATCATCAAATTCACTGTTCTTCATAACTTTCAAGAGTTTAATGAAAAACATAAAAATCTCCTTACGGATTCGTTACTACACCGAATCCATTCATTTCAATTCCATTTTCTTTGTTTTAACAGATACAATTATATTCATGTATCAATTTAAATATAAACATATGATTCAATCATTAATTTAACCCATATGGGTTATTCACCCATATTCAATACTCTGTAATTTCATCAAACCCATTTATTAACAAAGTTATTTGGTGTGATCAGTGTAAATCATGGATACATGATCCAACACATAGTACTAACATATACGGTCACATATATAATAACCTCACACTTTAATTTCCCAAAAATAAGTACTGACACAGAAATTTTACAACATCGTAGAAAACTCTGTAACTTTTTGAAAAACCAATTAAGGCCAAATTATATAAAATTGATTACTTTAAAACATGTATATACATTATAAAACATGTTATAATCACATACCCATACAGATAAAGCAATATCATAACCCAATTGGGAAACCCAAATTTTCACAGACTTTAGAATACGTATATGAAAAACTTTGGAAAACTTAATTTTAAAAACTTTGAAAGAAGATTACCCTTTGTTAGTATGAAGATAAATCTAATACAACACTCAGGATTCCTCAAATCTCTTTCTCTCTTCTTCTTCTTCTCTTTGAAAATTTCTAAGTTTTTTTTTCTTTCTCTGACTTTGAACAAAATGAAAACAATTCCGTTTAACAGAATCATATACGTATACATAATATATCCGTTGTATCACAAACGGACTAACTCCCCTTAAGGCTTTGTTTGGCTACACCCTTAATTCCTTTTTCATTTATTTTAATTAATTAGTTTAGTGTATAGTTAATTGTAACACTTTTATTAACCAATATATTTTATTTAAATCAATTAAATAAACTATAATAAATTTTACATTAAATCATATTGTCACATAATTAATATTTTTATTTATTAATTATGTCAATTCATTAATTAATTATTAAATTAACTAAAGTAACATATGCTTATTTAATTAATTCAATTAATCAAATAAACTCCATTAAATATATTCTTTGAACTATTAAATTACTACATATTAATTTAATTAATGTCACACATATAATTAAATTAATCTACCACAAATTCATGAATTAATTATTTAATTTAATAATTAAATCATTTAAAAATATTTATTTATCTCCATAAATATTCAAATAACTTTACAAAATTCTCGTTCGTCACAATTATAGCCTTCTCCAATACCGCTCCGAAGACCTCACTTTGGAAGACGGATACTCGATTATAGAGCCAAGGGTTCAACCCTAGCTCAAACCGCTTTGCCTTCCTCGCCTCCGTGTCCACCTGGTGTGGCGCAAATCTTGCTAGTTCATTGAACTTAGCAGCATATTGGGGAACTGTCATATCCACTTATTTTAACTCCAGAAACTGGACCTCCATCTTACTCTGCATGCTAGTAGGGAAATAGTTCTCGAAGAAAATCTTCTTGAACTGTTCCCACGTAGCATTAAGTAACTCGACCCTACTCTGGTTTGCCTCCCACCAGAAGTTGGCCTCTCCCTTCATCATATAAGTGGCAAAGGGAATCTTCTGCCCTTCTCTGACATTTGTTATCACAAATGCCTTCTCGATTTCCTTTACCCAAGCTTGGGCAGCAATAGGATCCGTAGCTCCTTTGAACTCTGGAGGACCTACGCTTTTGAAATCCTTAAAGGTAGTACCAACTACTACCCTAGGATTTGTTCTTACGCCCTCTCCAGCCTCTTTAAAGGCTGCAATTATGAGGTTAACAAACTCCTGCATCGGGTTATTTTGAACCCCTTCTTCCTCCACATTATGTGGCTCTACTTCTTGGTTTCTTGTTCTTCTTTTCGGTGGCATCTTCCTGTTAACGTAAATAAAATTTCGTTATTATTTACTTCTTTCCGTTTGTTATTATTCACCACAAATAATAACACAACCACATTGCCAAATAATTTAATAAACTTCTTATATTAAAATACTTCTTCTTGTAGTATAAAACAACAACTGTTCTTCATTATATAGACGTAGCCATTTACAATACTATCCAGTAATTGCTTGCTAACAATTGGGATTTATAACATACTACCCTTTACTTATACAAAAGGCTTTACGTCTTTACTTGCTACACAAATATGTACATAGCTAGTTCCTTCTATACATACTGTTGGACTATATCTGCCTCACAGCATTCTCGTAATCTGCATAGGCCATACTGGCCATAATATCCCGACTAATAGTATATCGAGTCTGTCCCTCCTCCACAGGATACTCAGCAATCTGGTGCTGATAGTCCTCGTGCGAACTCTTGTGTATATAAGAGATCTGGCTAATCTTTTGCTTCTTAGTTAGAAGCTCTTCTTTCAGTTTCTGGACCTCTAGTGTCAGATCCTGGACCTCTTTGTTAAGCTGAACGTTTCGATCAAACACTACCCTGACTAAAACCTTTATGGTTTCCATCGGTGTCCCCTCCTCCTCCTCCTCAATAAGCAATACCGGATTAATCGGTACTGTCTCAATGAGGTTGACAGGTTCTTCATTGCTATACATAGTCATCTCCACTGACATCTACAATAAGAAATTGTTGGCTTGATTAGTAAATCATCAAATGTTATAAACACATATCACATTTAATATGTTTAAGGTTACTTTCTCCTTTAAAATTCTACTTCCTTTTCTCAAAATCCGGGTAGAGTTTACATACTTCTACTTCTCTTTCCAAGGTTATGGATTAAGGTTTCCCCCCCTTAAGTTTTATAACCTAATACTCTGATACCAACCTGTGACGCCCCCAAATCCGAGTACCTTAAAAACCCTGGATATGGTGCTTCACGATGCTAATGTCTACTCATACATTCAACTAAAAAACTTCAATAACCAGTATGAGTTTACTAAATGTTGCAGAATAGTAATCCCTTCCCTAGTTCGTATAACCTTTACATTCATTTGGTGTCATAATATCATCTATTACAACAATACTACTATACGATTACAAGGATAACTAAACATCCATCTAGGTCTCGCCCTTGACTTTATCGGATCCTTCAGTCCGCTACCTCTTAGCTGAAAACATTTAGTTTAAGCAAGAGTGAGCATAACTAGCTCAGCAAGTTTAACATTTTATTTTTGAATCACAAAATCAAGAATCATATGTTTTCATCTTCCATAACTGTACGATAGTTATGAAACTGTAGGAATAATCAAATTAATGTTTTGAGTTCCTTTAAAATCATTCTTAAGGACACAAAGTCACTTAAGAATCTGAGCTGGTCCCAGACCATGAACTTCACATGCTTCGGTCAAGCATAAAAGAATATACCGGCACTAAGGCCGTATGCTCGCCCTTACTTACGAGCACGTCCAGGTGATCAGCCTGTAGTACTCTGCGTTGATCAACGTTCTATCCTTAAATATTTTCACGTTTAAGTTGTACGACACTTTCAGTGCCCGTCGAATTAACGACCTTTAAAACCTTTGTGTATTCATACTCAGGTCTTACTCTGAATCCGTACCAAAGCAATTGGCATAGGATAGCTCAAGAATACTTTGAAAGATTATGAAAATCAATCAAAATACTTTACATATCCGTCTAGCCTAATCAAATGACATCGACTATTCAATGACTGTTCATGCATAGACAACCATGCATAATGAAAACTTGTTCGACCTCGCGTACAGACAAGAGTTCATGAAAACTTGTGTAACTTATCGTTAATACAATAGTTAGGTAACTTGCATTCATAATAACGTATGAACGAAGTTAGAAAAACTTGTCGTTGCTTCTTCTATACCTTTACGTGGCCTACTCAGTCTTTAGCACGTCTACAAAGCATAATACATAGTATACCAATTAGTAATCATAGTTGATACACACCATATTTGCCTAACTCCTCCTTCTTATATAACTTAAGCGAATCGTTAACTAGTTAACATTCGTCCAAGTTATTTAATGTTCATTAACCCAATCTTGGTTAATGTTTTTAAAACTTAAGTTCATCACGTTTAGTTAACGTTTAATTCTCATAATCCTTGGTTAAACATGTTGTTTAAAGCTTACATTACATCACTTGCTACCTCCTTAATTAATTATGCAAAAGGTTAAGTACTTACTAGCAATGTCAGAATTTTCTGCCATGCTGGCGCTGCGGCGGTAGATTTTCCTCTTGGAGTGGCGCTGCGGTGCCATTTTAAGCCTATTGGGTGGCGCTGCGGCGCTACTCCTGCAACTCAGAAAAATTTCTAAGTCTTTGAAAATTCTGAAATTCCCAAGCTCGTAACGTAACCGTTACAACTCGGAATTGGCTCGTTCCAAAGCCAAAACTTCACAAATGACTATTTCCTATCAAGTAGGAATTCGTTTCCGAATCCGTCGACTAGAAATTTGCCAATTTGTCCATTTTTACGTTTTCGTTAAACTTTCGTGAACGTTCGACGCTCAATTCTTCGTTTTAAGTCGGAATTGGTTCGTTCTTGCTCCTGCAAGTCTTATTTACCTAATTACACGTGTTGCAATCAAAAACCATCATTTTTGATGCTCACGACGAATTTTAACTTCTAATCCGAGAAAAATACATTTTCGACGATTATCGTCTAATCGTGTAATTTCTGCCTAATCTTCATTCATTGATATTTTTATGCTAAATCGAATGGAATCTATCCCTTGGTCATCCCTTAGTGATTCTAACCATTACAAACATCTAGGTTTTAATGGTTTCACATGCTTATTATTTAAATTCCCATAACTCTCATAAGTTCCTCATTAGTCCTTAATCCATTATTATGATTTATTCCTTCACGGCTTATGAGTGTTTTAAGTTCCCTGCTAGGCCAACCTTATTACTTCTCATTAAGCATGCTCCACCAATTCACTTCTATATCAATTAGGTATTGAAGGAAGTTGAAGTTTAAGGCTTGAACACTATACCTCTTGTGTTCTTGGTTGTTCTTGAGTGATCAAGAGATTAGCAACCTTCTTACTTCTTGTTTGCTTGATGGTTATCAAAGGCACAAGCTAGCTTCTCTTTCTTTTGCTCTTAGCTCTCTCTCTTCTCTCTCAATAAGTTATCAATTCTATCAACCAACAAATGAACTAGCAAGCTCCTTATTTATAGCCTTGGCAAGACTTAGGGTAGAATGGTAATTTAGGCCCAACCTTTTTAACTTTGCTTTGGCCACAAGTTTGGCCACACCTCCTTAAGGTTTCTTTCCCACCAAGTTTACCCCATGTGAAGCCCATGTGTTAGCATGTGCTAGCACATGCCCACCTATGTCTTCTCTTGTGATCCCACATGCTCATGGGTTGCCCTATGGGTTTCCCCCACCCGTTTACCCATTGGTTCGAACCACGGGTTAAATTATTAACTTATTATATTTTATTTCTAATTCAATTCATTTCAACGTATTTACTCCGTACAAAATTCGTATTATACATCGTATAGTTTTTCGTATTCTCTCCGTATTATTCTTGTATAATACCTCGTATTATTCTTGTATAATACCTCGTATTATACGCGTATTTTTTCTGTATAATAATCATTTATTATTATACTTAATCAAAAAATCTTTGATTTTCACTTTCTCTAACACTTAGGTTCTAAGTCCCTATGCGAAAACTTCGTGTGCCATAAATGAAATATTATTACATATTTCATCTCGTCCTGAAATCCTATCATTACGTGTTTCTCAGAATTTCAAAATAAATTCCCGAGCAGAAAATGATGAATAGTGATTTCCATACATTTTCCCCCGAGAAAACTTTTCTTGGCTAACTTAACTTTTCTCGGTATATTACGGTCAATTCTTTCGACAGAATGTCATTCTGACATTCCAAACTCTCAAAATGGTCTAAGGTCTCCAACCCTAACCCTTAGATCAAACCCTAACCCTTAGGGTTTAATAGTGCCTATTTTGTCTTTTCCCATAAATATTTTTATTCTCGAAAACCTTTTATTTTTGTCTTATAAATTCACATTTATTATTTCTAGCACGTGGCCAGAATACTAACCATATTAGATATCTCTAGGTCATAGAACGACCTTGAAATAGCTTACTCAGTTTAATTGATAAAAACAAAAGTTTTATTCCATAAAACCACATAACATTCATTTACATGAACGTTCGTTTTTCTCGGGCGTTACAGGAACCCCTAGTAATATAACTGATAGAATTCATGACCAGTTAAGTAATTTCACTTTTCCCACTCTAAGTGATTTTAGATGGTACAAAGATGTTTTTACTTCTCGAGTTATGATGAGAAATGACAGTAATAAACCCTTCTGGGAAAAAAAATTCGTTAATGGTCTACCGAATTTATTTGCTCATAATGTCATAGAAGAATTGAGTAAAAACTTAGGATATATTGATTATGATAATTGAACTTATGGTGACATAATTAGTTATATCCAAAAGATTGGTTTAAAAATGTGTATTGATTTTAAAATTGTTAAGCAAGCTGGAAAAGACAAGAATAAAGCTAAATATGAGCTAGGAACCTTTTGTGAATAATATGTTTACCCCCGGTTACTCCTTCTAGGAGAAAGCATCACCATAAACATATTAAAAAACACAAAAGCAGTAAACATCATAAAAAGCATTCTAGTCAGTCCAAAACACAAGACAATTATTATGAAAAACCCAAGTCACATAATAAAAATTCTAAAAAATCAACACGTAAATCACATAAATCTAAAAAATATGACAAAAGTAAAATTATTTGCCATAATTGTGGTCAAAAGGGACATTATAAAAATGAATGTAAGATAAAATAAAAATTATCTCAGTTAAACATTTCTAATGAAGACACTAAACATCTTTTAGAATTAATGTAGATCTGATTGTTGTGATAAAAGATTAAATGTTCTTAATAAAGATGATGAAGAGAGTTCTTTATTAATTGATCTAATTAGTAAAATTACTGATTCTGAGTTGAAAATTCAATATATGAAACAATTAAAGGATTTGTTAACTAAGAATACTAGTAAAAATAAAATCACTAAAGGAAAAGAAAAACCTATTTTCAGTCTTAATAAAACCATTGAAAGATTTAAAATACCTAAAAAGGAAATTACACTCCCTTAGTTAAACCAAGAAGTCAATAAGTTAAAAAGAGAAATTTCTTTTTATAAAACAGAAATTTCTTATTTACGTAAAGAAATGCTTACTTTAGAGGTTAAAGACCAGGTTCTTCAAGTTAATGATTCATCTGCTGATGAAGATGAACCCGAATCTTCGAACACTAAAGATGAGTCTGAAGTTCTTATTGCTGAAGGAAATTCACTTAAAAGATTAAAGGACATTACTATTCAAAAATGGTTTGTTTTAGTCACTCTAGTTATTGATAAAACTTTCAAAATTGAACTTCCTGCTCTGGGTGATACTGGTGCAAATTTAAACTGTATTCAGGAGGGATTAATTCCTACCAAGTTTTATACACAAACTAGTAAAAGATTAAGCTCTGCTAATGGTAGTCAAATGGAGATAAAATATAAACTCCCTAAAGTTCATATTTGTCAAGATAATATGTGTTTTAAAACAACTTTTGTTTTAATTCGTAATTTGACAGATAAGATTATTTTAGGATTACCATCTATATATTTATTGTATCCTTTTACTACTAGTAACAACGGCCTGAGCAGTGAACATTTAGGTCAAAAGGTTATATTTAAATTTATTACTAAGCCTAAAGAAAGAGATTTAAAATTTGTTCAAGAAGAATCTATTTCTAAATCTATTAACCTGCTAAATAGTAAGACCACTCAGTTAAAATTCTTGAAAGAAGAAATTAAATATAAACAGATTGAGAAACAACTCACTGATAAAAAGGTTCAAGAAAAAATGAAAGATTTAAAAAATTATATGAGTCAAAACCTTTGTTCAGATTCCCTTAATGCTTTTTGGCATTGGAAGAAGTATGTTGTAAGGCTACCTTATGCCAAGGAATTTAAAGAACATTTAATTCTTACTAAGGCTAGACCAATACAAATGAATCATGAACAAATGGAGCTTTGCAAGAAGGAAATTAATGACTTACTCAGTAAAGGATTAATTAGTCATAGTAAGTCTCCTTGGTCTTGTCCAGCTTTTTATGTTAATAATGAAACTGAGAAAGAAAGAGGTGCTTCTCGCTTAGTAATTAATTATAAACCTTTAAACAAAATTCTCGAATGGATTAGATATCCTTTACCTAATAAAGAAGATCTGCTCTGTAGATTAATTAATGCCACAGTCTTCAGTAAATTTGATTTAAAATCAGGATTTAGGCAAATTAGCATTCATCCTGATGATAGGTATAAAACTGCCTTCACTACTCCTTTTGATCATTATGAATGGAATGTCCAGCCATTCGGTCTAAAGAATGCACCTAGTGAATTTCAGAATATTCTTAATGATATTCTAAACCCCTTCAATCATTTTATTATTGTTTACATCGATGATATCCTCATCTTTTCTAAGGCAATTAAAGAATATTATAAACACTTGAACTCGTTTCTTCAAAACAATAAAAGTTAATGGTCTTGTTTTATCCCCTACTAAATGTAGTCTTTCCCAGACTAAAGTCAAATTTCTAGGTCATGATATTTATCGAGGTCTTGTTAAACCTATCAACCGAGTTATAAACTTTGCCGATAGATTTCCATACAAAATCATTGATAGAACCCAGCTTTAAAGATTTTTAGGATCTCGTAATTATGTTGGTAAATTTTATGAAAATCTTAGAAAAATCTGCAAACCTCTCTTTTAGCGTTTGCAAGATAATCCTCCTCTATGGACAGATGATCATACTTCCATTGTCCAGCAAGTCAAAAAATATGTTAAGGTTTTTCCCTGCCTTGGCATCTCTAATGAATCAACATTCAAAATTGTTGAAACTAATGCTTCTGAAGTTGGATTCGAAGGTATTCTTCAACAAAAATTAACTCCTACTTTTACTGAACAAATTGTTCGATTTCATTCTGGCGTCTGGAATCCAACACAGCTTAATTACAGTACTATTAAAAAAGAAATTCTTTCCATAGTATTATGTATTAATAAATTTCAAAGTGATTTATTAAATCAAAAATTTTTAGTTAGAGTCGACTGCAAGTCAGCAAAATATATCCTTGAAAAGGATGTTGAAAATGTTGCCGCTAAGCAAACTTTTGCTAGATGACAAGCTTTCTTTAGCATTTTTGATTTTGATATTGAATATATTAAACGTAGTGATAATTCTATTCCCGATATTCTTTCCCGATAATTCATTAATTCAGGTACCCCACTTGTTTCAAAATGAGTGTGCGAGGTGGTTCTCATGGTTCGGGTCGCCCTTCAGGCCCAAGTAATCAGCCCAAAGGTTCTTTTGTCCCCCACCTAGTAAACCCAATTCCCTCTATTAAACTAGTAAATAGATACCAGATACTTGGCTCAGTTTTAAGGCCTTAGAATACAGTTCTGGCTAGTAAAACCAACCCTATTTATCCATTTTGTCCCCTTCAACAAAATATTTCCAAAAGTCAAAATTCTCAGTACATCCCTGTTTATGAAGTCAACCTATTTCATGTTGAACCTATCATGAAACCTAAAGATGACCCAATAATTTTGGCTACCCAGTTCTTCCCCACTGGTTGGCATTTTATTCCTCTTGCTCTTTATAAATCTCTTACGCTTTAAAAGGATATTCTTGTCCAAACAGAGTCAATCGTCATTAAACCTATTTATGATAAGGTGGATACTTCTAGAGTCATTTTTCATTCTCTTTATATTAAACAAATCATTTCCCAGTCTAGTTGGGGAAAACATCCATCTGATCTAAGTCCATTAACTAGTCAAAATCATTATTTCTGCTATTATGATTATTTTGAAGCCTGGCATAAGATTTTCCTTCATTAAAACCAGTCTTTTAGTCATTCGTGGTTAATTCAATTCGATAACAAATTGAAGAGTTAAATTCCCTTGTAGTTTATTTTATGGTGGTCGAGATATGGTCCCTCCATAAATATTCTTCCAGATTTGCATCAATCTCAAATTAATCATTTTAGTAATTATAGCTAGTATAATTCAAAGTTTGATGGTATCCCCATACTGCTCCAATTCGTTAGTAAATATAAGATTCCTTGGATTCTTAAATGGCAGTATAACCTTCAAACCCCAGCCATTGAGTCAGTTTTTCAGTCTCCTTCTCAGAGTCATACCACTGTTTCTAGCAGTATCAGTCAAATTTCCATGGTTACTCGTATTTTCATCATTAAATGGTGGGATAAATTTGATGTTAATAGAATTGTTGGTCAAGTTTAAAAAGAATTTTCTGCAACTCCTATTAAATCCATCCTAGAGAAAGGTTCTTCTAGTAAATCTAAAGGAGTTCAGTCAAACTCTAGTCCCTCCGCTTCTTTAGATATTTCAAAAATAAAAGCTTGTTCCAGTCTTGAGTTACAATTATTGGCCCAAGCTATTCAGGATAGAGTTAATAAACTTCATGAAGAAATTGAGGCTAATGAGTGTTCCTCTTCTTCGTCCAACAAGACAGTCATCAGTAAAGATGAAGTCGAAGACCCCTATGACAGCATCAACCTTCACGATGCTCAAGACCCATTTGCCTAGTTAGTCCAGATGCCCCTCAGTCACATGCTCCTACTTTGCCACCAAAAATAGTCGCCCCTGTCAAGATTCCCACGCTTTTCCACCAAAAGCAGGCTCTTAGTCAAAAGTCACAATGCATTCTGAAAAATGCGGTTGTCCTTATTTGGAAGCAGATAGTCTGTCAGCCATTTTTTAAAAAGAAGCCGAAAACTGTCCTATATAGTAAGAAGAAGTCATTGTGCATTTTACTTCTATACAATACATCAATAGTAAAAGTTTGTAATGTTTGTCTATAGTAAAAGTTGTTAATTAATTGAATCCTTTTGTAATAGTACTTTCCTACTTCCATAAAGGAAAGGTTGAGTCATTTGTCAAGGCAGGCTGCGTCCTACCTCTTCTCCTTCTCTTAATTCTCTTTTCTTCTCTTCTTAAGTCATAATGTACCAGTAAGCTTGTAGCTTGTGCTATAACTGTAAGTAATCTTTACCTAGTTTTGTACATATTTCAAGTTTTAATAATATCATATTTTAGTAATTGCTGTTTGTTCGATTGGTATGCGCCACTCTATTCTCTCTCCTATCTTGCGCCTCCTAATGGTATTAGAGCCAAGTTGTTAAAGATTTCTGGTTGTAGATCGTAGGATCTATTTTATCTAAACATCTACTTATTTTTCAAAATTCTTCTTCTTCTTTGTTCTCAAGTCACCTAACTCACTTTAGAACACCTTGTTCGTGTGTCTTTAACCCTTATAAGTCTCTTGTGCGAGTGGTGTCTGGTAGTGACAATAGAATATAGGTATGCGTCTGCTTAAGGTGAGAGGGTATGTATGAGTGAACAATGTTTAGAAAATAATTTTGAAATATAATAAGATGAATAGATTGTTTAGATCTAACTCCTCAACTAGTAATCGTTCAGCTTTGCCCCCTGTTCCAGACATAGTAAACCAGGAAGAACAAAATTATGAAAACATTAATCAAGCATTAAATAATTGGAATATACCCAACATTTCTCCTAGAGAAATTTATCAGTCAACCTTCTTTGATAACTTTAAAACTGATTATAATGTTAAGACTGTTGAAAAGGTTTACGCTATTAATAAAGAACATGAAAATTGCAGTTTGCTAACCACAAACGTTATTAAAAAACACAGAAAAAGGGCTATAATTTTATTCATATAGGATTAATCCAAGTTGCGGTTAAACCATTAAATATTAAGGGAATTAATTCGAGTATATATTTGTGTCTCAGAGACGCTCGGTTTCTTAATTATTTCCCTAGTATTATTGGTATTATGGAATCAAGTTTGCACAATGGACCTATCCATTTTAATTGCTTTCCTGATTTCACTTTAAGTCTTAGTGATCCTCATATATTAAAAGCTTTAACTTTAAATATTAAAACAGCAGGAGAAATCACTCAAATGATTGAAGGTTGAGGGCTCTAGCTTTAATTTATAGAATATATTACAAAACGATGAAAACAAATTTAAAATGTTTATGCACTTAATAAAAGTCCAAAAGATCAAACTATTTTAATTCAAAGCAGTACTAGTAATGCTAATGTTCAGATTCCAAGAACTATTCTTTGGAAGGACATTACTTTACCTAGTCAATGGATTTTACCTAGTGAAATTCTTGAACAACCAGTTAATAACAATTTGTTGAATGTTGAAAATGTTAAACAATTTTCTGACGGTACTGTCAAAATAAGTTTTGAACGTACTCGATGACCCTTGATTATAGAAGATTTTACTAGTTCTTCAGCTCCTTCTAGAAGAGATACTGAAATACTTAGTAATACTTCTATACAATATATTAAAATGAAAGGTATTTTAAATCATGGTCAAACTAGTCATCCTTGTTATAGTCATCCTTGTTACGGTAAATGTAATGTCTAGTCATTGCTAGTCCTTTTAAGTTAGCCGATGGTAGTAAAGACGGAAAAAAAAGATTATTGAACAAAATAACTTCACTAATCAATACTTAGCAACCATAGGTAAACATCTTGATAAAATTGAAGAAAAATTTGATCAAACTATTATTCAAAAATCGGATAGTAAAATAGAACAACCTTTGTTAAGCCTTCCGAAAAATAGAGTCGATTTAGGTCTACCTAACAAAGATATTGAACTTGCTAAAGTCATTGATAAATTATTTAACAAATTAAACACTGGAAAAACAAGTGGAACTATTGCTGTTATTGATCATATCGAGCAGTCTGACGATGAAAGCATTAGTCAATCAGACAATTTTGATTCTATTTCAGTTCAAGATTTAAATGATTAGTTAAATAAATTAACTTTTAATAAAACTAGTATAACAAAAAAATTGGTATACTAGACCTACCCACCCGGATCTTCAATTTGAGGAAAGAAATCTAAGTAATCAATTTTCTGTTTCTTCTAATAAAATATATGAATGGAATATTGATGGTTTCAGTGAACAAGAAATATTAAATAATTTAAATCATATGTCAATGGTAGCCAATAGTTATATCACAGCTTTCAACAATTTGACTCAGTCTGATATAGTTGAGCTGTTAACTAGTGGATTTACGGGTATACTTAGATCTTGGTGGGAAAAACATCTCACTGAAGATACTAGGTTATAAATAATTCATGCTGTTAAAATGGATGATGATGGCAACCCCATCTTTAATGAAGATGGTGATGTTGGCCCTCCTGATGGAGTAAATACTTTAATATTTACCATAATAAAACATTTCATAGGAACCCTTAGTAATATAACTGATAGAATTCATGACCAGTTAAGTAATCTCACTTGTCCCACTCTAAGAGATTTTAGATGGTACAAAGATGTTTTTACTTCTCGAGTTATGATGAGAAATGACAGTAATAAACCCTTCTGAAAGAAAAATTCGTTAATGGTCTACCGAATTTATTTGCTCATAAAGTCAGAGAAGAATTGAGTAAAAACTTAGGATATATTGATTATGATAATTTAACTTATAGTGACATAATTAGTTAAATCCAAAAGATTGGTTTAAAAATGTGTATTGATTTTAAAATTGCTAAGCAAGCTGGTAAAGACAAGAATAAAGCTAAATATGAGCTAGGAACCTTTTGTGAACAATATGGTTTACCCCCGGTTGCTCCTTCTAGGAGAAAGCATCGCCATAAACATATTAAAAAACACAAAAGCAGTAAACATCATAAAAAGCATTCTAGTTAGTCCAAAACACAAGACAATTATTATGAAAATCCCAAGTCACATAATAAAAATTCTAAAAAATCAACACATAAATCACATAAATCTAAAAAATATGACAAAAGTAAAATTATTTGCCATAATTGTGGTCAAAGGGGACATTATAAAAATGAATGTAAGATAAAACAAAAATTATCTCAATTAAACATTTCTAATGAAGACACTTAACAGCTTTTAGAATTAATAAGAATTGAGAATGACATTGATAGCAATGATGGTTCTGATATTCCATATTCTTCTAATAGTAATAATAGTAGAGCAACATATAGCGGTACAGAGGAAGAAGTCACCTTATGTACTGATAATTGTAGATATGATTGCTGTGATAAAAGATTAAATATTCTTAACAAAGATGATGAAGAGAGTTCTTTATTAATTGATCTAATTAGTAAAATTACTGATTCTGAATTAAGAATTCAATATATGAAACAATTAAAGGATTTGTTAACTAAGAATACTAGTAAAAATAAGATCACTAAAGGAAAAGAAAAACCTATTTTCAGTCTTAATAAAACCCTTGAAAAATGAAAAGGAAATTACACTCCTTGAGTTAAACCAAGAAGTCTATAAGTTAAAAAGAGAAATTTCTTTTCTTAAAATAGAAATTTCTGATTTAGTTGGGTATATTTTCTATATGCGCTACACGCTAGTATACGTGATCCACAAGTAATATACTGATAAGTCAGATATCGTACCCACATAGACAATAATTCCTATTTAATCTAACAAGTACCAGTTTTATATTATCCCAGCTTTATTAAACTAACGATTAAAAGATGTTTTTATAACTAAATTACTACTTAACCAATTACAACACTAACTCAAGATTTTCACAAGTTTTAGAGAATTAAGCCTACAACTTCACTTATTACTTCACTTTAGATAATATTCTTTTCTCCAGTTTATGTCAATTACTCCAGATTATTATTCAAGAACACTAAAGCAGATATAACCACCTTCCGATGTATTGTACCCATACTCACTCGTATCCACAGATGATAGAATTAAGCAAGACACCCTAGATAACTAACTCACTATATCTCTATGTGAATTACAATTAAATAAGGTTTGAAAATCAAGTTCTTTATCAGATTACATATGGCGTAAAGGTATATCTCTATCCTAAACACGAATTATGAATTCCATCTACGCAAAAATCACAAACATATGTCACTATGGCCAGTTCTAATCCCATACGTCCTCTCTCGATTTCATATGGAATAACAGATAATTGTTGATCAGGCAATTATATAAATTAAGCATAACACATAGCAAATAATCCTGGATAATATCCATAAACTGAAATCAAGAATATTTAATCATCCATTACATAAAAGATTCGTCGTAGGCTTAAATAACTATTTTGTTCGTAACGAATGAATAAAACCCCATAATCCACAGAGTATTAATCATAATAAATACAAAGTAATATGAATAGAGAAAGAAAGGAATATAAAACTCCTATCGTTACTCGTCTCCAAGTTTCTTCGCGTTCGTCAGAATATGCCCCGCTTCAATTCTCCTTGCAAGTTCAGATCAAAAACTAAGACTTCAAGGTGGCTAGGTATATCCATATGTTTCCTTACAATCCTTGTATATCAACACAACTTGCCGCCCCAGCTTCTCTTTCCTTTCTAGCCGAAATCCTATTTAGGCAAGGAAGAGCAACAAGCCGTCGCGCCTCCTCGCCCCAGCGAGGAGTTCCTTTGTTAAAACCCCGCCCAGCGGGGTCGGGTACTGTCCATGATGCTGGAATTTCTCCAAGGCTCCTCAATTTATATGTTCCTTTTCTTTCCAAGCTGTTGTAACCATGGCCTGCTAGTTCACTAAATTCGTGGCACACATCATATATGCTGATTGCTTTTCCCCCATTGAACTTATTAAATTCGTGAGCTGCTCAAACTTTGCATGTGTATGGCCCACTTGATAATAAGCTGCTCCCTTGGTCCATTACCGAATTGGGTCAGCCCAATTGATCCCATTGAATTCTAATTTGTCCTGTTACGCCACTTTCGCATCCATTCCGCTTCCTGCCAATATAACATAAATCCGAGTAAACTGCTTAAATAAATACTTGAAAGCCTTAAGACTCAAGCCATAATAAGTACCGATTCGTAGGTTTAAAACCCACTCATTAAATACCTCCAAACTTGAGACTTTGCTTGTTCTCAAGCAAAAACCATACATATGCAAGAATATGCAATGCTTATGAATGCAACTGTCAGTGTATACAAAGCTAACTCATCTTGCCTCACAGAATTCACAACAGATATAAACACTAAATCCAACCAGAGACGTATCCGCAATTCACCCCAGTCTACGAATCTATACCTGTCAACACCGCTGCTGTATGTGTGTGCTCAATAACAACATACTCAACTACAGATCAAATTTATCATATAATACGCATCTTAAAATGCAATCATAGTTTAACTCAAGAAATCGCGTAAACAAGGTAAAGTGAATTCCACTCAACATCAATCAAGTTGGAAGTTAATATGGGAGATTTTTTTATCTTTCTTTATTTACGGGGGCATTTTGCTCGTTTTCCCGTATCATAATTTTCCTCATGACTGTGCAATGTCTAGTTCCCTTAGGCTCTTCAATGATACCCATGTAGCGAGCTTTCGACCAACGACTCCCAAACCAAATGGCTTTAGGGCGCTGGGTGTAAAGACATCCCCTAGGGCATACTTACTGAAATATCAAAGGCCACAAAACTAAACTAGTCACGGTGTTTATTCATAACTAGTCACGGTGTTTATCCGCAATTCACCCCAGTCTAAGAATCTATACCTGTCAACACCGCTGCTGTATGTGTGTGCTCAATAACAACATACTCAACTACAGATCAAATTTATCATATAATACGCGTCTTAGAATGCAATCATAGTTTAACTCAAGAAATTGCGTAAACAAGGTAAAGTGAATTCCACTCAACATCCATCAAGTTTTAATATGGGAGATTTTTCTATCTTTCTTTATTTACGGGGGCATTTTGCTCGTTTTCCCGTATCATAATTTTCCTCATGACTGTGCAATGTCTAGTTCCCTTAGGCTCTTCAATGATACCCATGTAAGCGAGCTTTCGACCAACGACTCCCAAACCGAATGGCTTTAGGGCGCTGGGTGTAAAGACATCCCCTAAGGCATCCTTACTAGAATATCAAAGGCCACGAAACTAAACTAGTCACGGTGTTTATTCATAAGTTTCTATTTTTTCTCTTTTCACATTTTTTTTATTTTTTTTCTTTCAGATAGCTCCCATATCTTCCCCCAAACTTAGGTTTTAGTCTCAACTTAGTCACTATTACCAGTTTACTGAATTTCTGTAGTTAAAGAACAATTTTTGTTCAAGACGACAATTATGTGACTATTTTCCCCAAGCTGACTATACTATTGTACTATTGTGCTACCCAGTTGCAAGGTGTCAAACAAGTAAGGACTCATGTAACGATCTGAATGTACATCAATGTTCTAGTTATCATTAGTGATTATGTTCTTATGTATGTCCAGTCTCATCACTGGCCAAAGTTATTCCTTACCACTGACATACTGATTCATACAATCCTAATTAACAACTCTTTTTGGTCTTTTATGATTTTTTCAGTTTTTTTATAAGCCTAAAAACTTAACTGAAGAAGCCTAAAAACTTAACTAAAGTTACTAAAACAAAAACTATTCTACTATGCACATAATCAACAACCTATACTATTCATGCAACACGTTAATAAATTATACTGATAAACACAAACACACCCCCAAACATAAACTAAACAATGTTCTCATTGTGAAAAATAAAGAACTAAAGTTCGAGGACTTCCCTGTCAAATCAAGCATCTAGTCCGTCACACTCCTCCGTGTCAGAGTCGGACGGTGGATACGCTAGGAGTGGTTGTGGAGCAAGGAACTGCAATGGATCAGTGGCTGTGGTGATTCGAGCGAAGGCCTCAGCGATAACGGCTTAAAATTGGATCTGATTGTTGAACATACTACTCTGCCGTGCCGCCACTCTGTCAGTCCTCTTTTGTTGTTGAGTCAATTGCCGCTGAATAGTTCTGAGCATGGCAGTCGTTGAGCTTGACTGTTCATCCGCTTCCACTTCCTCCACGGGAATCACTTAATCCACATCCCCTGCCTCATCTTCCCTCTCATCCTAGTCCGAAAAAATAAAACCAAGGCCACGAGGATGCGAAGGTGCCCCTTTCCATGGTTCAAAGCGGTTCATAAGGTTTGAGTCTAGAACCGTTAGTGGTGGCTGAACCGGCTCTGCCCCGACTTGCATGCATAATCCCGTGATGAGTGAAAGGTGTGGTAATCCTCATGTTAATCCACCTCTCAAACACCGTCGAATTGAGAAGTTAATGATCGTCCCAATATTTATATTGAGATCTTTGACAATCGCATACAATAATGAGATCTTTTCTTTAGTGATGTCGCTGGTGTGTGTTGAAGGCAATAGTTTAGCACAGAGGAAAGAGTACCAAACTTCCCATATTTGTTCAATGTGGAGCTTGGGATGATTGTGCCTTTCCAACTGTCTTTCACCCATACAGTGTCGGGTTTGTAGATTTCTTTGATGATTTGGTTGTAATCAATTCCTCCATCTTGCAATTCTGAATACTGACACACCGCCGGTGTTGGGACATTGTAAAAGTCGTTGATGGATTCTGCACCGAAATCTAAGAGCTTGCCCCTTACGAACGCCTTGAATGGTGGTGCGTCCTCTACATTAGCATAGAATTCCTTGACTACGGCGACCACTGCCGCTTCAGGCTGTTGTGTGAAATAGTACCACTACCGTTGATGGATTTGCAAGTGCATTTGTCCATCCAAAACATCCGGTCTAAGTCCACGTTCTTGGATAAGGGCCTTTCCCGACACATAATCGAATCGCTCGGCGGCGGCCGCGCTCTAAAATTTCTTCCGGTCAAACTATGGAACGGGGGCAGATGATGACCCTTCACCCTTTTGCCTTTTCTGTGGACGAGGCGGCATATTATTTCCTTGCTCAACTCTCAAGGTTTGCTAAGGAATTGTTGTTTAGGACTTGTGTCGAACACTTGGTGTGCGAAACAAATATGGCTTGATGTTGAGTGAGTTTGTTTTCTATGTTTTCCACAAATTTTCTTACACAACCAATCAATCAATAGCAATCTATCACAAATATCCACCAATTCACTAGCAATTTCCAGACAAACACTACTAACCCCAATTTTTTGTCAAAAATTGCTACCCAATGGAAACAATTACCTTGGTTGGATGTTCAACAATGGTGTGGTGGATTGAAGGAATCGGTGATGTTAGGTTGCAGAAATTCGTTGATGCTTGATCTTTCTTTCGAATTTGGGGGGGAGGGGGTGGTTAGTGTTTTGGGGATGTAGTGGGAGTGGGATACGGTTTTGGTGGGGGAAAATAAAATCAGTAGGGGCAAGGTAGGGGTTCGTGGGTTTGTGATGCAATTGGGATTGAGATGATTTAGATTTAGGCTTGGATGTGAGGTGTGATGGGAAGTTGTATGTGTGATATGAGTCAAAATCTATTTCGTTTTAAACCCCATGTTTCAGTCCTCCGCTCCCCCTCCCCAACGGGGTTGTTACTCTTCGAGTCCCCACCCCCGCGGTGATACCCACTGTCCAGAGTTCTTTCGCCCTGCCCCGGCGGGGCTTTGCTTCTTTATTCTCCCACCCCAGCGGGATTCCTGTCTTACCTAGCTTCTATTTTGCTGAAATTCATTTTCCATTGTCCTTCTACAATAGTTTCAACATAGTTCCCTTTTCGGATGAGTGTCCTTGTACTCCCTTTATGTGCTGATGTGCCTTCACCTTTGATTGTTATGTTACAACTTGATGTTTTGCTTTGTCTTGCCTTGCAAGTATCCTGTATCCACACACACCATCAAATCTGTTAGACATGTATTACGAAGAAAATTTACTACGTATTATACATTATTACAACTAAATGATATTAATGCAAATAAAATTAAAATAACCAATGGGTTGCCTCCCATCAAGCGCTTAATTTTAAGTCGTTAGCCTGACTCCTTCTTTGTTTCATTGTGGTTCGGCCAGGTCGACCGCGGTTGCCTGGCGATTGATGGTTCCTCCCCAATAGTTCTTTAACCGTTGACCGTTGACTTTGAATGACTCGGTCGAATCCCTATTGTATAATTCAACGGCGCCATGTGGAAACACTTATTCTTTATTGTAAAAGGACCTGACCATCTAGATTTCAGCTTTCCGGGAAATAATTTCAACCGAGAGTTGAATAGCAGTACTGATTGTCCCGGTAAGAACTGTCTATCCAGTATCATTTGGTCGTGCCACTTCTTAACCTTTTCTTTGTACAACTTCAAAGTTTTATATGCCTGCAGGTGGAATTCGTCTAATTCGTTGATTTGCAACAACCTTTTCTCCCCTGCTGCTGATAAATCGAAGTTAAATTTCCTTATAACCCAATATGCTTTATGCTCAAGTTCTACTGGAAGGTGACACGCCTTCCCGTAAACTAACTGATAAGGAGACATGCCTATCGGAGTCTTGTAAGCAGTCTGATATGCCCACAAAGCGTTGTCTAGCTTCAACGACCAATCCTTCCTGTTTGGGTTGACGACCTTTTCCAGAATTCTTTTCACCTCTCGGTTCGATACTTCAGCTTGGCCATTCGTCTGAGGGTGATATGCTGTGGCAATCCAATGTTTGACCCATACTTCATCAAGAGAGCATTGAAATATTTGTTACAGAAGTGGCTCCCTTCATTACTGATTATTGCTCTTGGGGTGCCGAAACGGGTAAATATATTCTTCTACAAAACTTTTAGGACTACCTTCGCATCATTTGTCGGTAAAGCGACTGCCTCCACCGATTTTGATACGTAGTCCAAAACTAACAGAATATACAGATTACTGAACGAGGATGGGAAGGGTCCCATGAAGTCGATCCCCCAAATATTAAAAATCTCAACTTCCAGGATCATGTTTAGGGGCATCTCGTTCCGTTTTGAAATATTACCCACTCTTTGACATCTGTCGCAGTTTTTCACGCATTGATGTGCGTTCTTGAACAAAGTGGGCCAGAAGAAACCTGATTGAAGGACTTTTGAGGATGTTCGCTCACTTCCATAGTGTCCCCCGTACACTGAAGCGTGACATGCCTGTAGGATGGTTTCAACTTCACTTTCGGTATACATCGCCGGATCATTTTATCAGCACACTGGCGGAACAAGTATGGTTCGTCCCACATGTACCACTTTATATCATGTAGAAATTTTCTCTTTTAGTGGCGAGTCAAGTCTGGTGGGAGGATGTTGCTGACCAGATAATTAGCGAAATCCGCGTACCATGGAAACTCGCCGTGGATTAAGAATAACTTCTCATCAGGAAAATACTCGTTGATTGAACCAGCAGTAGTTGGCGCAGTGGTTTAAGCTTAGCCCTGGGACGAACCGTAAACTCGGACGTCCTGGGTTCGAGTCCCACTTGCAACAATTGTTAAGCCTGCAAAGGTAATGCTGGCCACGGTCCCCCTTAATCGTAAGCTGGGAAGCAAAAAAGCACTGGCACCTGGCTGGGGAGACTAGTCGGGTTGCGACCCAAAAACTCCACATTAGCAAAAAAATAAAGACTCGTTGATTGCTACCTTGTCTGTCTCATCCTTCTTTGGATTCTCTAATAGTGAAAGATGGTCGGCCACCTGGTTTTCTGTCACTTTTCTATCCTTAATTTCTAATTCAAATTCCTGGAGTAGCAAAACCCAACGGATAAGCCTCGGCTTTGCGTCCTTTTTCTTAACTAAATACCGGATAGCCGAGTGGTCTGTGTAAACCATCAGCTTTGTTCCTACCAAGTACGAGCGAAACTTATCAAATGCATACACAACTGTAAGTAGTTCCTTTTTCTTGGTTGTGTAGTTCAACTATGCGTCTGTCAATGTCTTGCTTGCATAGTAGATGGCATGAAAGATTTTATCCTACCTTTGTCCAAGCACTGCTCCAACCGCATAATCACTAGCGTCATACATGAGTTTGAATGGCTTTGTCCAATCAGGTGCTATGATTACTGGGGCAGTGGTTAACTTCTTCTTTAATTGCTCAAATGCCACTAGACAGTCTTCATCAAACTTGAATGGGACATCCTTTTCTAATAGACTGCAGAGTGGCTTTGTAATTTTTGAAAAGTCCTTAATAAACCTTCTGTAGAATCCGGCGTGTCCGAGAAAACTCCGAATCCCCTTTACTGACGTCGGCGGTGGAAGATTTTCAATTGTTTCCAGCTTTGCTTGGTCAAATTCTAAACCTTTCCTAGAAACCTTATGTCCAAGTATATTCCCTTCTTGAACCATAAAGTGGCATTTTTCCCAGTTGAGCACTAGGTTCGTCTCCACAAACCTTTTCAGTACCAATACTAAGTTCTCAAGGCACCTATCGAATGATTCCCCAAATACTGAGAAATCATCCATAAATACCTCGACACTTCGCTCCACCATGTCCGAGAAGATAGCCATCATACATCGCTGAAATGTTACCGGTGCATTACACAGTCTGAATGACATCCTTTTGAAGGCAAAGGTGTCATATGGGCATGTGAACGTCGTCTTCTCTTGATCCTCAGGTGCGATGATGATTTTGTTATAACCGGAGTATCCATCCAACAAGCAGTAGTACTCGTGGCCCGCTAGTCTGTCCAACATCTGATCAATGAAGGGCGAGGGGAAATGATCCTTCCTAGTTGCCTTATTCAGTCTTCTATAATCCATGCAGACCCTCCAGCCGGTCACTGTCCTTGTTGGTATCAGTTCAATATTCTCGTTCTTCACCACTGTCATACCACCCTTTTTCGGTACACATTGGACCGGGCTCACCCAAGCACTATCTGAAATTAGGTAGATGATTCCCGCATCCAATCGTTTCAAGATCTTTTTCTTTACAACCTCTTTCCTTATAGGGTTGAGCCGCCTCTGTTGTTCTACTATCGGCTTGTTATCCTTCTCCATCAGAATCTTGTGCATACAGAATGATGGGCTGATTCCTTTAATGTCGGCGATTGTCCAGCCAATAGCAGATTTATATTCCCTCAGCACTCTTAACAGCTTACTTTCCTGTAATTCGTTAAGTGCAGATGCAATAATAATAGGTAAAGTAGATGAATTGCCAAAATATGCATACCTGAGGTGATTAGGTAAGGATTTTAGTTCAAGTTTAGGTGGTTCCTGAAGAGATGGCTTCATCTTTTCTGATGAAGCTCATACTGTTTCTAAAGGCTCAAATGGTATTTTGAACCTATTCACTCTCGGATGAGCCTCTAACAGTTGTAGATACTTTATTATTTCTGAATCCCCTTCATCACAATCTTCCATCAATGCTAATTCTAGTGGGTCGGTATTAAGTATCCGAAGTTGCTCATCGTCCACCACTGTGTCAATCATATCCATCCGGTAACACTCCTCATCTTCCTTGGGAAAATTCATGGCCTTGAATACGTTGAAGGTGACTTCTTAATCTTGCACCCTCATGGTCAACTCTCCTTTTTGAACGTCAATGAGAGTCCTGCCAGTAGCCAAGAATGGTCGCCCAAGGATTAGTGGAATATCCTTATCTTCTTTATAGTCGAGGATGATGAAGTCCACTAAGAAGATGAATTTATTAACTTTTACCAAAACGTCCTCAACAATCCCCCGTGGTTAAGTTACTGATCTGTCTGCCAATTGTAGGGAGATGTTGGTAGGTTTAGGTGCTGGTAACCCTAACTGAGTATAGACCGATAATGGCATGAGGTTTATATTGGCACCTAAATCACATATGCATTTGTTGAAGGCCAAACTACCTATAGTGAATGGAATGGTGAAACTACCTGGATCCTTCAACTTCGGTGGAAGCTTCTTTTGCATAATCGCACTACATTCCTCTGTCAGTGCCATAGTTTTGAAGTCCTCGAGTTTCTTTTTCTTTGGCAGAATATCCTTCATAAACTTGGCATAACTGGGCATCAGCTCTAATGCCTCTGCAAAAGGTCTGTTTATATATAGCTTCTTCAACACTTCCAGAAACTTTATGAATTGTTGATGTAATTTCTGCTTACGGTATCGTTGTTGAAATGGCGGTGGGGGGTAAACTACTGGTGCAACCACTTGTTCCTTTTCTGCAGATTTCTCACCTGCTTTCCTTTCCACTATCTGTTCCCTATTAGTCTAGACTTGCTCTTCGGTTTCCAGCTTATCCGAATCCTGCTCAGCTAACTGTTTCCCACTCCGGAGTGTAACAGCTTGACATTGCTCATGTCCTCCCTTCGGATTCTTTTCTGTGTCACTTGGCAAAGCTCCTTGGGGCAGACTATTTAGTGCATTCGCCATCTGTCCCATTTGAATTGCTAGATTCTTAATCGCCGCTGCTTGAGATTTCATATCCATTTCTTGAGTTCTCCTCGCCGCGTCATTTTTTATTATGACTCTGGCCAAAGCCTCTTCCCAACCTAGCTTTTGCTCCTGCTGTGGAACTACTTGTTGCTGCTGATTCTGAAAACCAGGAGGGTATGCTTGTCGTGGAGCTTGCTGCTGGTTCTAATTCTGGTTGTTGCTCCATGAAAAGTTTGGATGGTTCCTATTCCCCTGATTGTATGTATTCTGGTATGTGTTGGTTGGCCTGTTGTAGTTAGCCACATACTGAACTGAAGCAGGGCTAATTGCACACTGTTCGTTCGGATGTTCCCCTGCACACAGCTCACATATGACTGCTACCTGCTGCACGTTTCCCACCGATATGGTATCCAGCCTCTTATGTAATGTTGCTAGTTGAGCTGATATAGCTGTCATATTATCCACTTGCAAAACACCTGCTGCTGTGGGCTGAGTCATTCTTTTAGTCGGCCACTAATGGCCATTTGAAGCCATTGTGTCTATCAATGCCCATGCCTCCTCAAATTTCTTCGTCATAAAAGCTCCACCTGAGGCTGCATCAATGCTAGTCCGTATCTGACTCGATACCCATTGTAAAAGATACTAAGTTGCATCCAGTGCGGGAGTCCGTGATGTGGGCAATTTCTCAGCAGTTCCTTATACCATTCCCATAGTTCATACAGTGGCTCACCTTGCATCTGTGCAAATGAAGATATCTCCGTTCTCATCTTATGTGTCTTCGATGGCGGGAAGAACTTGGCCAAAAAAATTTGTGCCAGATCATTCCATGTAGTGATTGACCTCGGTGGTTCGGAATGGAGCCAACCCTTCACCTTGTCTTTGAGTGCGAACGGGAATAACCTCAATCTGATCGCATCGTCTGTCACTCCGTTGCACTTAAAGGTGTCATAGATTTCTATGAAGCTAAAGATGTGTTCGTGCGGGTCGTCATTTGGAAGACCCCAAACTGGCAATTATTCTGTACCATCTGTATTTTTCCAGGCTTGATCTCAAAATTGTTTGCATTGATTTCCGGCCTAGCTATACTCGAGTGAATTTCTGAGATCTTTGGTGCAGCATAATCCATCAGTGGTTTGTCTTCCTGTTCAGCCATGTTTGTTTTGGGTGTTTCAAATTCTACTAGATTCTTTGCAATCCACTTAGTTAGATTCTGAAACCGTTTATCAATGTTGTCCTCAAACGGCAACAACTCTGGCTTCCTCGACCTAGTTTGCATGCACTAATCGAATATACCTGAAATAACCAAACAAACAGAAAATAAGAATAAGAATATATATATATATATATATAGGTGTAACTAAAGTTGATCTAATTAAACTGATATTGGAAGTAATAAACGAAATTACTGTCCTCGGCAACGACGCCAAAAACTTGTTGGGTATTTTCTATACGCGCTACACGCAAGTATACGTGATCTACAAGTAATATACTGATAAGTCAGATATCGTACCCACAGAGACAATAATTCCTATTTAATCTAACAAGTACCAGTTTTATACTATCCTAGCTTTATTAAACTAACGATTAAAAGATGTTTTTATAACTAAATTACTACTTAACCAATTGCAACACTAACTCAAGATTTTCACAAGTTTTAGAGAATTAAGCCTACAACTTCACTTATTACTTCACTTCAGATAATATTCTTTTCTCCAGTTTATGTCAATTACTCCAGATTATTAATCAAGAACACTAAAGCAGATATAACCACCTTCTGATGCATTGTACTCATACTCACTCGCATCCACAGATGATAGAATTAAACAAGACACCCTCGATAACTAAATCACTATATCTCTATGTGAATTAAAATTAAATAAGGTTTGAAAATCAAGTTCTTTATCAGATTACATATGGCGTAAAGGTATATCTCTATCCTAAACACGAATTATGAATTCCATCTACGCAGAAATCACAAACATGTCACTATGGAAAGTTATAATCCCATACGTCCTCTCTCGATTTCATATGGAATAACAGATAATTGTTGATCAGGCAATTATATAAATTAAGCATAACACATAGCAAATAATCCTGGAATAATAGCCATAAACTGAAATCAAGAATATTTAATCATCCATTACATAAAAGATCCGTCGTAGGCTTAAATAAGTATTTAGTTCATAATGAATGAATAAAAACCCATAATCCACAGAGTATTAATCATAATGAATACAAAGAAAGATGAATAGAGAAAGAAAGGAATATAAAACTCCTATCGTTACTCGTCTCCATGTTGCTTCGCATTCGTCAGAATATGCTCCGCTTCAATTCACCTTGCAAGTTCAGATCAAAAACTAAGACTTCAAGGTGGCTAGGTATATCCATATGTTGTCTTACAATCCTTATATATCAACACAACTTGCCGCCCCAGCTCCTCTCTCCTTTCTAGTCGAAATCCTATTCACGCAAGGAAGAGCAACAAGCCGCCGCGCCTCCCCGCCCCAGCGGGGAGTTCCTTTGTTAAATCCCCGCCCCAGCGAAGTCGGGTACTGTCAGTGATGCTGGAATTTCTCCAAGGCTCCTCAATTTGCATGTTCCTCTTCTTTTTAAGCTGCTGCAACCGTGGCATGCTAGTTCACTAAATTCGTGGCCCACATCATATATGCTGATTGCTTTTCCCCCATTGAACTTAATAAATTCGTGAGCTGCTCAAACTTTGCATGTGCATGGCCCACTTGATAATAAGCTGCTCCCTTGGTCTATTGCGGAATTGGGTCAGCCCAATTGATCCCATTGAATTCCAATTTGTCCTGTTACGCCACTTTCGCATCCATTTCATTCGATGCCAATATAACATAAATCCGAGTAAAATGTTAAGATAAATACTTGAAAACCTTAAGACTCAAGCCATAATAAGTACCGATTCGTAGGTTTAAAACCCACTCATCAGATTTACAAAAATAAATGCTTACTTTAGAGGTTAAAGACCAGGTTCTTCAAGTTAATGATTTATCTACTGATGAAGATGAACCCGAATCTTCTAACACTGAAGATGAGTCTGAAGTTCTTATTGCTCAAGGAAATTCACTTACAAGATTAAAGGACATTACGATTCAAAAATGGTATATTTTAGTCACTCTAGTTATTGATAAAACTTTCAAAATTGAACTTCCTGCTCTAGTTGATACTGGTGCAGATTTAAATTGTATTCAGGAAGGATTAATTCTTACAAAGTTTTATAAAAAAACTAGTGAAAGATTAAGCTCTGCTAATGGTAGTCAAATGGAGATAAAATATAAACTCCCTAAAGTTCATATTTGTCAAGATAATATGTGTTTTAAAATAACTTTTGTTTTAATTCGCAATTTGACAGATAAGATTATTTTAGGATTACCATTTATATATTTATTGTATCCTTTTACTACTAGTAACAGCGGCCTGAGCAGTGAACATTTAGGTCAAAAGGTTATATTTAAATTTATTACTAAACCTAGAGAAAGAGATTTAAAATTTATTCAAGAAGAATCTATTTCTAAATCAATTAACCTGCTAAATAGTAAGACCACTCAGCTAAAATTCTTAAAGGAAGAAATTAAATATAAACAGATTGAGGAACACTCACTGGCCTCAATAATTCATGATGTTCAAGTAATCTTCCGCCTCCTAATGGGTATTTTCGGCTTTCTAATGGTATCAGAGCCAAGTTGTTAAAGATTTCTGGTTGTAGATCGTATGATCTATTTTATTTAAACATCTACTTGTTTTTCAAAATTCTTTTTCTTCTTTGTTCTCAAGTCACTTAACTCATTGTAGAACACATTGTTTGTGTGTCTTTAACCCTTGTAAGTCTCTTGTGCGAGCAGTGTGACGCCCCCAAAATAGGTTCAATACTCAACCCATCCTGAGTCGCCAAATACATGGTACAAAATTCAAATACAATCTTTTATATTAAACGATTGTGAGAAATACGACTACATAAGCTGTGAGCTTCAATACATATCGTATATAATACGAAATATAAATGCTCAAATTCAGTCCTCATTCATTATAATTATTATCACACTATTTTACAAAAATAGTGAGGACGACTACTACTCTAACTCTTCCCATCACTCTGTTCCCCGAGTAGTTCATGCAACATTCTCATTTTCTGAAGAGGACAATAGAAGAAAAGGGTGAGCTCAACTAACCCAGTAAAGAACATTATGACTAAGATAATGAAGAATAAATTATCGTTAGTCTTCAACAAATCAGATAAAATATTATGGACAACAAGTTTTAGATCAACAACTGCAGATGAAATAACAATTCATTAGAAGAGTTAAGTAGAAAATGATGTCTACCAGCTTCTATGATTTAAAAGTCCATCATCAATATTTTATCCCTGTAACATCAATCAATATATTCAAATCAAATATTCATCTTTGCACTACGGGCCAAAGATATTCATTTGTATCACCAGTGATCATGATAATATCAGCACCTGTCCATCTTTGCACTACGGGCCAAAGATATTCATCAGGTAATCATTCATCTTTGCACTACAGGCCAAAGGTATTCATCAAGTAATCATTCATCTTTGCACTACAGGCTAAAGATATTCAGTTATATCACCATTTAGGACCGAAGATGATGAAAACAATATAAATAACGAACCCAGTGAGATAAAGGACAAAGACTAGAGATTCGTAATTTAGTTTATCCAAGTTCAAGAATACTCCATAATAATCAGTTGTGGAGCAAAATTCAAGAATGAAGTTCAAAACATGGATCCAATCAAAGATACGAACCATAACAAACAACTTGGACAAAGAAAAAAAAAATTTAATTTTTTTTTTGTGAATAGTATCGTATACGTGAATAGTGTCGTATACGTAAATAGTAATCCCGGCATGAAAAGGTAAAAATTTTATAATAAAATTCATACCAATATTTCAGTGAAATGATATTGAAAGAAATAACATCATTTACAAGAAAAATAAAATTCCTTACAAGAAAATAACATCCTTTAACTCAGTATAATACTCGATCTGACTGGAATATCGGATATTACAATGAGGAAAACTTGCATTGTTATCAACACTCAAAATATCTTAACACTCACAAGAAATATGCTTGATCCTATAGAGGAAGAAATTTCTGATTCTGGTGTCATTTTTATTTCTAACTAAGCACCCTATTTATAGGAAAATACTTAGCACAACCAAAGCTGAATAATTTTTACGGATGAAATATTTTTCGTCATCAGTTTTTGAAAATCAAATTTTCAGCAAACTCACACCAATAAAAGGACAAGTAGGGCCCACCCACTTGTTTAACATGTTTTTGTTACCAAAAGTACCAAAAATAATTCAGATTCAATATTTTTTTTTTTACTAATTCAAGCTGAAATCTTATCATTCTTGCCTTTGGCAGGAATGGATCCCAACACCTCTTGGACTCAAAGCCTTATGAGTAGTTGTTTTACCATTGAGCCAAGAGGGACTTGGTAGATTAAGATAAACTCCTGGTAGATTCAGATCCAATTTGCTCTTTTCCTCCTCATTTTATTCATATATCGTGAATTTATTATAAAAATATTATCATTTAAATTATAAAATTATATTATTATATTAACACATTATACACTTATAATGTAATATCATAATAATATATTTGAATGAATTATTTTATCAGAAAAGATAAAATATTAATTTTCAACAATTCTATCTTTTACTAAAAAATTTCCTCCATTTATATCCACATTGAATAAATATGTACTTATCATTTTTATCAATAATTAATTATTATTCATAAATAATATTACAGAATCACAATAATGACAACCAGGTCGTTCCCAAGAAAGAGGGGGCTTTCCGATAAGGATTGAGAATGACATTGATAGCAATGATGGTTCTGATATTCCTTATTCTTCTAATAGTAATAATAGTAGAGCAACAGCTAGCAGTACAGAGGAAGAAGTCACCTTATGTACTGATAATTGTAGATCTGATTGCTATGATAAAAGATTAAATGTTCTTAACAAAGATGATGAAGAGTGTTCTTTATTAATTGTTCTAATTAGTAAAATTACTGATTCTGAGTTAAGAATTCAATATATGAAACAAATAAAGGATTTGTTAACTAAGAATACTAGTAAAAATAAGATCACTAAAGGAAAAGAAAAACCTATTTTCAGTCTTAAAAAAACCATTGAAAGATTTAAAACACCTGAATAGGAAATTACACTCCTTGACTTAAACCAAGAAGTCAATAAGTTAAAAAGAGAAATTTCTTTTCTTACAACAGAAAATTTTGATTTACGTAAAGAAATGCTTACTTTAGAGGTTAAAGACCAGGTTCTTCAAGTTAATGATTCATCTGCTGATGAAGATGAACCCAAATCTTCTAACACTAAAGATGAGTCTGAAGTTCTTATTGCTCAAGGAAATTCACTTAAAAGATTAAAGGACATTACGATTCAAAAATGGTATATTTTAGTCACTCTAGTTATTGATAAAACTTTCAAAATTGAACTTCCTTCTCTTGTTGATACTGGTGCAGATTTAAATTGTATTCAGGAAGGATTAATTCCTACAAAGTTTTATAAAAAAACTAGAGAAAGATTAAGCTCTGCTAATGGTAGTCAAATGGAGATAAAATATAAACTCCCTAAAGTTCATATTTGTCAAGTTAATATGTGTTTTAAAACAACTTTTGTTTTAATTCACAATTTGACAGATAAGATTATTTTAGGATTACCGTTTATATATTTATTGTATCCTTTTACTACTAGTAACAGCGGCCTGAGCAGTGAACATTTAGGTCAAAAGGTTATATTTAAATTTATTACTAAACCTAAAGAAAGAGATTTAAAATTTATTCAAGAAGAATCTATTTTTAAATCTATTAACCTGCTAAATAGTAAGACCACTAAGTTAAAATTCTTGAAAGAAGAAATTAAATATAAACAGATTGAGAAACAACTTACTAATAAAAAGGTTCAAGAAAAAATTGAAGATCTAAAAAATCATATGTGTCAAAACCTTTGTTCAGATTCCCCTAATACTTTCTGGAATAGGAAGAAGCATGTTGTAAGGCTACCTTATGTCAAGGAATTTAAAAAATATTTAATTCCTACTAAGGCTAGACCAATACAAATGAATCATGAACAAATGGAGCTTTGCAAGAAGGAAATTAATGACTTACTCAGTAAAGGATTAATTAGACATAGTAAGTCTCATTGGTCTTGTCCAGCTTTTTATGTTAATAATGAAGCTGAGAAAGAAAGAGGTGCTCCTCGCTTAGTTATTAATTATAAACCTTTAAACAAAGTTCTCGAATGGATTAGATATCCGTTACCTAATAAAGAAGATCTGCTTTGTAGATTAAGTAATGATGTCTTCAGTAAATTTGATTTAAAATCAGGATTTTGGCAAATTAGCATTCATCCTAATGATAGGTATAAAACTGCCTTCACTACTCTCTTTGGTCATTATGAATGGAATGTCCAGCCATTCGGTCTAAAGAATGCACCTAGTGAATTTCAGAATATTCTTAATGATATTCTAAACCCATTCAGTCATTTTATTATTGTTTACATAGATGATATCCTCATCTTTTCTAAGTCAATTGAAGAACATCATAAATAATTGAACTCGTTCTTTAAAACAATAAAAGTCAATACTCTTGTTTTATCCCCTACTAAATGTAGTCTTTTTCAGACTAAAGTTAAATTTTTGGATCATGATATTTATCGAGGTCTTGTTAAACCTATCAACCGAGTTATAAAATTTGCTGATAGATTTCTAGACAAAATCATTGATAGAACCCAGCTTCAAAGATTTTTAGGATTTCTTAATTATGTTGGTAAATTTTATAAAAATCTTAGAAAAATCTACAAACCTCTCTTTCATCATTTGCAAGATAATCCTCCTCTATGGACAGATGATCATACTTCCATTGTCCAGCAAGTCAAAAAATATGTTAAGGTTTTGCCCTGCCTTGGCATCTCTAATGAATCAGCATTCAAAATTGTTGAAACTGATGCTTCTGAAGTTGGATTCGGAGGTATTCTTAAACAAAAATTAACTCCTACTTCTACTGAACAAATTATTCGATTTCATTCTGGCGTCTGGAATCCAACACAGCTTAATTATAGTACTATTAAAAACGAAATTCTTTCCTTAGTATTATGTATTAATAAATTTCAAAGTGATTTATTAAATCAAAATTTTTTAGTTAAAGTCGACTGCAAGTCAGCAAAATATATCCTTGAAAAGGATGTTGAAAATGTTGCCGCTAAGCAAACTTTTGCTAGATGGCAAGCTCTCTTGAGCATTTTTGATTTTTATATTGAATATATTAAAGGTAGTGATAATTCTATTCCTGATTTTCTTACCCGGGAATTCATTAATTCAAGTACCCCACTTGTTTCAAAATGAGTGTACGATGTGGTTCTCGTGATTCGGGTCGCCCTTTAGGTCCAAGTAATCAGCCCAAAGGTTCTTTGGTCCCTCACCCAGTAAACCCAATTCCCTCTGTTGAACGAGTAAATAGATACCAGATACTTGGTTCAGTTCCAAGGCCTTACAATACGGTTCTGGCCAATAAAACCAACCCTATTGATCCATTTTGCCCCCCTCAGCAAAATATTTCCAAAAGTCAAAATTCTCAGTACATCCCTATTTATGAAGTCAACCTATTTCATGTTTAACCTATCATAAAACCTAAAGATGACCCAGTAATTTTGGCTACCCAGTTCTTCCCCATTGGTTGACATTTTATTCCTCTTGCTCCTTATAAATCTCTTACGTTTTATAAGGATATTCTTGTTCAAACAGAGTCAATTGTCATTAAACCTATTTATGATAAGGTGGATACTTCTAGAGTCATTTTTCATTCTCTTTATATAAAACAAATCATTTTCCAGTCTAGTTGGGGAAAACATCCATCTGAACTTAGTCCATTAACTAGTCAAAATCATTATTTATGTTATTATGATTATATTGAAGCCTGGCATAAGATTTTTCTTCATCAAAACCAGTCTTTTAGTCATTCATGGTTCATTCAATTCGACTACAAATTCAAGAGTCAAATTCCCTTCTAGTTTATTTTATGGTGGTCGAGATATGGTCCCTCCATAAATATTCTTCCAAATTTGCTTCAATCTCAAATTAATCATTTTAGTAATCATAGCCAATATAATTCAAAGTTTGATGGTATCCCCATACTGCTCCAATTCGTTAGTAAATATAAGATTCCTTGGATTCTTAAATGGCAGTATAACCATCAAACCCCAGTCATTGAATCAGTTTTTCAGTCTCCTTCTCAGAGTAATACCACTGTTTCTAGCAATATCAGTCAAATTTCCATGGCTACCCGTATTTCCTTCATTAAATGGTGGGATAAATTTGATGTTAATAGAATTGTTGGACAATTTCAAAAAGAATTTCCTGCAACTCCTATTAAATCCATCCCAGAGAAAGGTTCTTCTAGTAAATCTAAAGGAGTTCAGTCAAACTCTAGTCCCTCCGCTTCTTTAGATATTTCAAAAATAAAAGCTTGTTCAAGTCTTGAGTTACAGCTATTGGCCCAAGCCATTCAAGATAAAGTTAATAAACTTCATGAAGAGACGTTCCCAAAATGGGTACTGTCGGGTCGGGTGAATTCAATAATAGACGCCTGTTGGCATTCCAGCCTTCCTTCGCTTTCAGAGCCTATCCGAAATCCAATACTTCTTTTCTTGGTCGTGAATATATGAACTGGTTGTTCGCTGTTCAAGAATTCTTGTTTAGGCAGTTCATACCATCCATACATAGTGTTTTGATCTAAGATTTCAATTCTTCCGTGTTTCAGCAGTAGCATATTGTTCCATGGAGCTAAGGTCCAAAATATAGAAGAAACAAGCGTTTCCACGACTCTACCACCCAGTCAATTCAGTTCAACTTAATCCCTCTTTCATGGCCACATGTCTTTCCTGCTAAGGAATGGGAAATCTTTGTCCTGTTCCATGAATCCAATTTTCATTTCATCTGGGAAAAGCCATCTTTTTCTCAATAATGTCTTTGTCATTTGATCCAATAGCGTTCCGTTAGATAGGAATAGATTTGATAAATACTAATAACTCTCAGATAGAGTATTAGAACGGAAAGATCCATTAGATAATGAACTCTTGGTTCTAAACCATCTCTGGCGATTAATCAACAATTCGAAGTGCTTTTCTTGCGTCTTCTTAATAAACCAGCGTTTATATATAGATGTAGGAGGATCTGTTGGGGAAGTAAGAAGCCCCTTTGACATCTCTTCATCTGTAAATAATTCTCGATGTGAAAATACAGAGACAAAGGGCTGATCATTGAATAGGAAAAAGAGTGGATCTGCAGGGTCCCAAATGAATTGGCTTATTCAAAAAAGGCCTTGTTCTTTGGAAGATCTATCTCGTGTCTGGTACTGCGTGGTTCCATTCTGCAAGAACTCCAAATCATTCTCTTGAAGCTCATCCTCTTCATCATAAAGGATCCGCTTGCCCCGAAATGACCTGGACCAATAGGGAAATCCCAATTCATTGGGCCTTTCGATACAATCAAATAGAAAGCCCCAAGGGCGCCATATTCTAGGAGCCCAAACTATGTGATTAAATAAATCCTCCTCTATCTGTTGCGGGTTGAGGGCTCCTTCTCCTTCCCCTTCTTCAAACTCTGATTCTTTTTTTTTCATAGAAAAATCTCTGATCAAGGATAGAACAAGATCCATTTTGCATCATATCTAAGGGATTCCTTGGTTCGGGCCGAAGAAGCAATGTCACTCGATCATTATCAAACTGACTGCAATCTTTTTTTGTCCGAGAGGATCCCACCAGAGCGCCTTCTACTTCTAATAGGCCATGAACTAGATCAGAATCATTCTCAACGAGTCCATAAGAAGTGATCCCATTTTTTTCATCGGGTCCGGGTAGAGGCCAAAGATCTTGAGCGACCGATCCGACAGAATAACTCAAAAGATAAAGAAGTATCGTTAATTTCTTCATGCTCGTTCCAAGTTCGAAGTACCATTTGTACAAATAAGAATTCCCTTCGTTACATGATTTCTTCTTCATATAGATAGATATAAGATCTATGGGGCAATTACTTAGAAGTACATTTTGTTGGGTTTGTATGTAACGCAATCATGCAATCAAATCACATAAATAGGGCGGAAGCGTAAAAACTAGGTTTTCAAAATTTATACAAATCCATAACCATAATCATGCTTTGTGCTTGTTATCAATAACAGAAAAGAGAGAACATGGAATTATACCTTTAAAGATCTAAGCTTCCTCAGGTACAAGTTCTACTCCTTTGATTCCTTTGATTCCTCTGATAGTGGCTCCTTCCCTTGATCAATGTCAGCCACCCAAATGTTTGGCCTCTAACGGTGATCCACCAAGGAAGATGAAGAACTCAAGAAGATGGGTTATTGGCTTAACCCTTGTTTCTATCTCTATAGAATATGTGTACTCCCAACTCTTGGAAAATTTCACGTCCCTTATTTCTGATATAAGACTCTCTTATATAGATATTAGGTTAACCCTCCTAATCCAAATTAGAATAGGGTTTTATTTAATTAATTTATATCCTAATCTTTATTAGGATTGAGAGAGAGTACTGATATTATATTAATTCCTAAACTCCTTTAGAATTAAAATAATAATATTAATAAGACTCCTCTTATTAATTTATATTTAATATTTCTAAAATATTAAATAATAAACATTAAGCTATTTAATTTATTCTATCATCATAGATTAAATTAATTATACTTAATGCATTATTACTATCATGCCATTTTCTTCTTAAATAATTCTTCTTCCTTTTATGGTGTGACCCTTTAGGTTCTCCATATTAAACCGGTTGTGAATAAATCAATTAGAACAATTCTAATCTTATTTAAATAAACAAATTAACTAATAATCTATTTAAATAAATAACATTTATTCTACAATAGGGATAAGCCTCCCTAGCGATCAACGACTTTTCAGATAATATAGATTTCAACATTAATCATAAAAGAACCTGTGAGTTAATAGTTACCGTACAATTCAATCCTTCCACTATACAATGTCCCAATTAAATATAAGACATGGATTTACTGTCAAGTCTTAATTTATTTAATCATATGTATTTCGATTAGAAAATGCACAACTCTAAATAATGCAAATTAGAAACCTCTTTCTAATTTCATT